>JAVTVX010000013.1:24345999-24945999 GCA_033439265.1 Dillenia suffruticosa | reverse complement strand
CGCACTGCAGCCTTCAGCACCGTCCTATTCAACAATGGATTGAGCTGCAGAGCCTGTTACAAGATGAAATGCAACGATGATCCTCAATGGTGCCTCCCAGGTACCGTTACAGTCACTGCCACAAACTTCTGCCCACCAAACATGGCCTTGTCTAATGACCATGGTGGATGGTACAATCCTCGGCAACATTCTGCTTTGGCATAGCCGGCTTTGTTGCAAATTGCTCAATATAGAGCCCAGATTGTTCCTGTTGTCTACAAAAGGTAATTCTAAATCTCTTGATTCCACAACCTTCCTTTGTTACTTCATGGTACATTCAGTTTCTGTCTAGAAATGATCTTAAATAATCATTTTCACATTCTTTCAAAACACCCTTTTAATAGAAAAGGGTAATAAACAATTTGGAGCATCAATAGGCTGAATCTCAATGGATCCTCACACAAAGGTTACTCGCTCAATTATTTCTTGACGTGTCCAAATTAATGTAGTACACAAACTACTGACAGGGTTCGATGTGAGAAAAAGGGAGAACTGAGATTCACAATTATTGGACATTCCTGCTTCAATTTGGTCCTATCACAAATGTAGGCGGACAGGGTGATATCCAGTCTGTATCAATCAAGGGGTCCGGAACCGGTTGGCAACCGATGTCAAGAAATTGGGGTCAGAATGGGCAGAGCCACTCATACCTACATGGCCAAAGCCTCTCCTTCCGGGTCACCGCAAGTGATGGCAGGGCGGTCACCAATAACAATGTTGTGCCTGCTGGTTGGCAATTTGGACAGACATTTGAAGGCGGTCAATTTTAGTGAAAGACTAATGCGTTATAGATATTTTTTCCATCCACATGCATTTTCATTTTGTTTTGAGTGTGAGACATTAGAAAAAAAGGTGAAGAAACTGAAACATTGCATTTAGTCGGCTAATGCAGAGGTTGCAGAAACAGCACTCGCTAGGCATATCCATAAGCCAGAGAGATATTTATGTTGGAATATTTAAAGCCAACGTCAGTCGATCGAAATTGGTTTTCCCGATAATTTATTCCTCAATTTGGTCTGGGGCCGATGTTTCTGGGGGTAAGTGAGTGTTAATCCTACTAATATTTCCTTTTGTAAGTTGAGATGCGGCTTTAAAGCCAAAAACTAAATATGTGTTTCCTACGTGGTTAAAATGGTTAAATTTTTGATTTACCTGTCCACTGTCATGATTCTCGCATTGGAGTTTATTTATTAGTGATCCAGGCTGGTAATGTATAGCCAAGGAATTGAGACCACACACACATATGAACCATACACCGATTTGAGATTTTCCAAGAGAGGTATACAGAAGGAACTGGAATGGAATAATCCTAGATACAAAGCAGAGAATAGTGACATCAGTATGATTAGAATTATAACCATTTTGACTACGATGATCAACAAGGCCAGACAAAGGTGTGGAGTCACCGAAGTAATGCACATACAGACACTCATCTGGGTTCCTCAATCCTGAAGACACATTTATAAATTTGTACCATTCCATGAAAGAAGAATTTGACACCAAAATTGGACTCACAAACTACAAGAAAACCTATCCTCTTCTGTTTCAACTTGGCTCATAAATTGAGAAACTTCCACGCGTGACGAAGACAGTCCCATAAGCATCAAGGATGACACTTCCCCACCAAGTACCTCATTTTGTGCATCTTTAGACAAATCTAAGACGTCAGTAATTTAACAAGGAATATTTGACTCTCAAAACTATTTTCCCTTTCTCCACTCCAAGCTTACCTCCGGTGACCAGCCAATGGCCCGGAAGGTCTTCAGGACCCTTGCAGATCTCAGACATATCTACAAACTTGGCCAACTTGTTCTCCATAGTGTTCTCTTTAGTTCCTGAAGCTGAGTCACTATAGATGTTTGGCTTTTTCAATTTCTCATTTGGGTTGTGATCCCACAAGGATCTTCGGATTGTGCAGCCTGGGAGTCTAGAATACAGCAGCCTCATGTACAAGACATTTCTTGATCCGAAATCCCATACCCCAAGTTGTGCTCCTGTTACTACGTACACCCCAGCGTGGTCACCTATGAATGTCTCATGGTTCTCTATAGGTGCCGTACTCACATGAGAAAAGTTTTTCCATTTAACTGGCTCAAACCACCGGCAATCTTGCTCCTCTGGTCCCTGCCACTTTGGAGCACCAATTGCAATGTGGGTGTCCCAATATCGAAGGAGAATCTTTGGAAGAGAAGCTAAATGTTGCAGATGAATGCTTAGCCTATTCTGCTTGGATCCCTCCAGGCACAATCTCAAGCCTGTAACTGGTTTCCGTCCAACAGAGAGCTGCATTTCATCTAGTCAATACGTAATAATAGGTAGAAAAGATTTCTTCAGACCAAAAGCAAGAAAGTGTCTCTAAACATTTAGAGACAAACATCCATAAATGTCAACAAGTTTCCAATGACAACTTTGTGTTCAAGCTTATGAAAGCTTGCATAATCTGATTTTCTATGACCGCTTAATATTTGATGAGAAAATGCCATTTGATAAAACCAAAGAACTTCAAGATTTGGAAAGTTAAAAGTCGGCAACCTAAACTGTACCTGCTCTTGGCTGACATAAAGCTTCTGCCCCATCATGCTGAATTGCAGAGAAGGGCAAACGGGTTCCTTTCTTTGATGACCAGGAATTTTGTCTTGCACAGGAGCCCAAATTCTAGGGATCTGAAACTCTAGAAAATATCTAAGCTCTTCAACCGGGGGCTTATCTGTGCATGTAAAAAGCATACAGTTAATTCAACAATATATAAAAATAGGAATCCATTTCCCCATGCCATTAGTGATTCTTATCATTGTCGATGCATTGCTAGACTGCATTGAAGGGAGCAAAAAAAAGAAACCTCCCATTATTTCTGTGCAAGTTCGATATCTTACATTCAAGGTAAAGATTGATCGCATGAATGAGGTGCTCGTTTCCAGTTATTCCTTCAAGAAGGTCTGAGATGGGGACAAAACCCATCTCAATGACATCTGGAGCAGACCGAACAGTTCTTGCCCACTGAGTATGACTTTGTTCCAGATCATCTCCTCCCCTCCGTCTGAATATGACTGTAACATCCTGTGTCATCAAATGTTGCAAATGATTTTCAGTTTCTTGGCTTATGGTTGCACAAAAGAATGTACATCAGAATCAGTGTATCTTTAGAGGAAAGCTTAACTTCAAAAGACACTATGAAGCTTAACTGAAAAAATATTAACATACTTCTATCCCTGCAAGATATGGTACACCATTGGGTTGAGGGTATATTCCTTGGCTATTGAACAAATGAGAATCACCACCCTGCATTGTTTATATAAATTACAAGTGAGAGTAGGCTCCCGTGATTAGCTAGATGGAGCATGGAAGGGTAAACATTATATAGTGGCAGTAAGATATTGAACTAGCCTTAACCTTAAGTATTATTTGACCCGAACTTGTAACACCAGCTGCATCAGAAAACCTCTGGTTGCCAATATCCTGAACATAATTTTTGATCTCCAAGCTTGTCAATGATGATGATTGATGCTGCTTGACATAAATCACATCTTTACCACCAATAGAAATGGATGTAATAACATGGGTTCCATAGTTCTCTATGAAGCTGTATGGCATGAGAGGTGACAATCAGAAACAACATGGACTCCATTAAACTTAGCTCTAAGAAAAGTAGAAGATAAATACCTTGCTAAAGATGGCGGATCCCATGAAGTTGGGACAGCACGTTTGACACTTTCTTGCAGCACTAATGAGGATTTCAGCTGAAGATTACCAAGTGGAACGAAGTAGCCATCCATGAAAAGGTTTCTTGTGGATGCAGCATCAGCATGCCTAGACCCGGTGAAGCTAAATGCAGAATTAAAGCTACCAAGAGGAACATTTCCTGACAATTTAGCCCTCCAATTAAAGTACTCCATCATCTGCAATGAGCGATAAGTAGAGAATCAACAGGGCTACTGAGTACAACACAATGAAGTCAATAGCCTCTATCTTGCAATGTTGCTAATAACCAACTGGTAAAGAGAAGATATCATAACTTTTTTATCAGTAGAAAAGATCTTCCTCAATGGGCCTTTATTTCTTTTTCAAATATTCTTATCTACAGCAGAGGACAGAAGTACCATAAAAGTAAATTATAAGAGGCAAAAGGATTTACAAATTTATCATTGATAGTATGCCATGACCAGGTTTCAATTTCTCATTTTCCAATTAGCGAGAGACTAACCTGGATCATGTTTGTTACTTAGGGTTGAATAGAAAAGAACTAAGGATTCATTTCTTTGCACCACTTCAAATTGATAGTACAAGAGCAAGTCTCTTTTCTCCAACCTTATACAAAAGGGCATGTATTCCAGTTTTAACTGTAGATAAATTTTACAACAATTTTCTGTACAAAATCAAGAGGATAACAACACAAAGACTTAGAATTACACATTCTTAGATACAGTCATCATTCTGATCACTATGATTCCAATTTAGAAAGGGCCGGTTGAGATAGCTTAAACAATATCCACTTCTCTTACAACCTAAACATTCCAAAGAATCACTACCAGCAAAACAACACCCCATAAAGCCATTACTTCTTTAAAACTTCTGATAGACACAGTATTGGGATCCTGAAAATTTAATAATCTACTTTCGTTCCACAACACAAATTCTAAAATCAAACTGAACAACAGAAACAAGACAAGCTTTCTAGAGGCTAATTATACTTTCTAGTACCATAATAAGTCACTGGTGTATTTGACTCTTATCACAATCAATAGCTAGAATTGCAAACAGACAAATTCACTCAGAATAAACCCTAAAGGAACCTAAATGGCTTGCACATCATACATCCTCTTCCCCATGTCCCCGGCTTTTACATAGCCATGTCTCTCCTTTTCCAATCCATTGTCACCCAAAAACATTTCCACTTCCCTCCCCAAAAATTACTTCATCACAACCTTCGGAAATCTGTCAGAAATGACTAAATCGCTGTGACACGATTCATTGGTGCAGTGAAGTTAAAAGATTTTCAATGACTATTAAAACCATGCCACATTGGATTTTGTCATTTCTGTTCGTCTCTAAATAAAAGTGTCCAGCATTAGCTAAATTAAGAAATTCTAGGATCAACCAAGCGAACAAAAGATGCAAAAACACTAATATATACATACATAAATCAACATCATCATGAAATCACCGTCGTATAAATTCAATCAGACAACATTAATAGAACCCGAATGAGAGACAACATAGGAGTATTAAGAGGGAAAACCTCATTATAATTGCGGAGACCAGAGGTCTGACGCCCCGCTTGCTCCTGAAAATTAGTGATGTCCCAAGAAACGCGAGGCACAACCAAGCAATCATCCAACCGTAGATCCCTATAATGTTCTACATCAATCTCAACTACCTTAGACCCCGCTATTCCTTTACAATAAAGCAACCTCGTATCAAAATTCACATCGAACCCCCTCCCTAATGCCTGCACCGAATTCAACGCTGTCTGCAAAGCTGCTGCATTATTATGCTCCCCCATTTCCATGAATCAATCAAAAAAAAAAAAAAGAAAAGAAAAGGCTAATTCTCTTATCAAACACCCCTACCTCACCAATCTGTCTTACTCCAGAACAAGGTAACAAAATTCCAACTTTTAAAGACAACATAAGCATAAATTAGGGTTTTGCACACAAAAGAATTAATTGCAGTCCTAAAACCTCTCTCTCTCTCTCTCTCTCTCTCTCTCTCTCTCTTTCCGGAACCAACAAACGAACAAATCGATGAATTTCTCCGATCTATGTTTCCGATCTCTCTCTCTCGCTCGCTCTCTCTTTCTCGTCAGGTACTGTATTTTCTTTTCTTTCTTCTTCGACTAAGTTACGACCAAATTGACGGAGGTACGCATTGACTCTTGATGGGGGTCTAATCAGATTTCTTTGATAAAAAAATTATTACTTAAATTTACGGGTAACTCCATCATCCAGAAAAGTCAAAGTACGACTTTGTTAGAATCTGGGCCACAGGATTTGCGACATCAGACTGTATCAGACGGTATCCTTCAAGTGAACGGCAGAACACGTGAGTGTGGACGGGACTTGAGAGATGAGAGAGAGAGAGAGAGAAACATTGTTGGGTCAACCGTACAACGTACATGTTTTAACATGGGATTTGTTTTTTTTTTTTTTTTTTTTTTTTTTTTTTTGGATTTATCAAACATGGGATTTGTTATAAATAATAATCAACTAGATGATACGGTGTGCATAAAAAATGCAACAAGCATGTCTGACCTTTTCGCGCTGATCAAATTCAGAATAACGCCTCCACCAAAAAAAAAAAATAATGTTATGGAGAAATATTAATTCGATCAACGTTATTTGATAATTTCTCTCCATATGCTTTAAAAATTAGTGTAAAATATTAAAATTACTAAATTCTAAAAAAATTAAAAAAATTATTTTCTACTTATATCAACTATTATATAAGATTAGCTAATTTAGTGCTCGACTTATTCATATAATATTATTTTTAAAATTCATTACTGTTATGTGTAAAACCCACCCCAGGAAAAAAAAAAAACATTAGTGTTATAAAAACAACTAAATATAAAAAGTCAGAGACTTTTTATAGAGAAATTTGAGTATTATTTACAAAATTTTATTTTTTATAAAAAAAACCTTTTATTTTAACTAAGTATTATAAAAATATAATTAAATAATTTTTCTTATACAAATTTGTATAATATAACATTTTGCGTATGTGTGAAACGCTGGCCACATACAAATTTTAATGAGCATACGAAAATATCTTTTCTTTCCCCCTCATCTAGACGTCACGTTACATGGTATAGGGAGTAGGAATTCAAGCTTTTACTAGTCTTCAATGTTTTTCTCCATCAAAACTGACCTAATTGATTGAGACCAAAGGGTTACAAACAACCACATTCCAAAGCAGAGATAGATTGCACTAGGAAATAGAATGCGTGTCGTCTAGCGTGTGCGGAGATTTCTTTAGTGCCCTTAAACGAGAGCACACCATCAGCCACAATTCTTACTGCCATAAATCTTTAGATCGTTAGGCGTCTGTCAACGTAGATAAGATGGACACCTTCATCTTTTAATTAAGTCAGAAATTCAACTCTTTTTGAGAACGAAAGAAACAATATTGAGAGATTCGCCCTCACAAAATGGGAGCTACAACGATTGATCTGATAAACCTTCAGATACTAGGTAGTGATCCATAGTACAAAAAAAAAAATAATCTTTAGATCATTTATCCAGTTATTAAATGACAATTCAACATTTATAAATTCATAGGCGTCTATAGGAATTGTCGAAATTCTTCTAAACTTTTGTCATTACATGATCAAAATAAGAACTCTTATTACTTTTTACCTATTTGTATCACCTATTCATACGCCTTTAGAAATGCAGTTTGGCATTTGGCATCGGAAATACCTTCTCTCTTGTTACTTTTTGCCCGGCCGAGCTCTGAGCTGCAGAACAGCATACCCTCCATAACAGCTTTGAATAATTGATGCAATGATAGAAATTAAATTAAAACAAAATAAGGAACGATGGGCGATATCCATTTGGAGGACCAAAATGAAGCACCTTCTGGAGACCTTGCTCGGCTAGATTTTCAACCTAATTGTATTGCGTAAGGGATCTACATCAAACAAAGATCGAGCTGGAGATGAACAAGAATGTCCAAATTTGTATCACCTTTACAATAAGATCGATTGTCTAAACAATGCAAAAGAGTCCTCTCGCTAATCCCTTATAACCCCTTTTATTTACCTATTCAATCCGCCCTCCCATTAAATAGCATTTCCTTCCTGTGTTTTTCTTCCATGGAAATCACCTGGTCAAGGCGATTACTTGCATACCATCTATTTCATGCCTTTTACTTGCGTTGGAGCAAATGAGACATAAAAAATTTACCCCATTCATTGTGATTGTGAATTCTTTGTCTTCTTTGCAGCAAAAAGCTGACGAAGGAAGCCGAATTTCCCTCTTGTAGGTGCAGTTAACTCATTCATGGTGCCATTACTTGTAACTGAGTCAGGCTCAGGTAAGGATGTTGTCGGTGGCGGCGAGAGCTTGAAGAGAAATTCATTGAGCATTCGTATGATCTGGCTGAAGCTGGGCCGCAGATTAGGGTCCTCAACCCAACATGATTGTATAATAAATGCAAGCTCAGGGGATATAGCCTCTGGAAGAGTTGGTCTCTCTTGCTGCCATCCAAGAAAAAACATCGTCACATTCAGGCATGGATAAAATGCCGCTGACCAAATTTTTGTATAGCTGACTAATATGCACGAAGGTCAGTATTAAGTCAAACAGTAACCATAGGCACACCATAGTATCAGAAACAACAAACTTAAGAGCATGCACAACTAAACTCAGAACTTGATGAGGGAGTCCATTCTAAAAATTAAAGTCCAGACACCTGGTTCTTTTGTTAGGTAGTCCACAAATGATCAGAAGGACCACGCAAGTTCCTTATTTTATTTTATTTTATTTGGGGAAATCTCAAGCACAACTCTTTAAGAGTTTACAGGTAAATCCATAGAACATTTACAATAGCCTACAAACCCGAGCACTAGGCAGACGCGCAAGTTTTTAGCCTATGCATGAACTCTCCCGATAGATGGGCAAAAACCCTCCCACGTAGCCAGTCCGCACAAGTACTTGTTATGGTAAGGCTAAACTAACTTCTTTTTACTTATTTGACTCAATGATTCACTATAATTTAGTATCCTAGTTACCTTCTCCCAGGCTGTGATTTCCCTAATATCTGAAGCCACAGAAGAAGCATATTTTAACCAACATAAGCACTTTTCAGAAAACATAAAAGAAAAGGAATTTGCTCACACCTTAAAAGCAGCAGCATAAGCAGCTTGCAAATTTGACATGCCCTCAAATGGCATGCGGTTAGTCAGTAATTCCCAAAGGACAATGCCAAAACTGTAAACG
Source organism: Dillenia suffruticosa (assembly GCA_033439265.1). Taxonomy (NCBI): domain Eukaryota; kingdom Viridiplantae; phylum Streptophyta; class Magnoliopsida; order Dilleniales; family Dilleniaceae; genus Dillenia; species Dillenia suffruticosa. Next base: position 24,937,024 of record JAVTVX010000013.1, on the reverse strand, counting down.
TCAACCTTGTTGTTGTAATGCTTCTTTTCCCCTTGGCGCAAAGTGACAGTGCTGTACAACTGCAATGCCACAATAAGATTGCTAGTGAGCAGAAGCCAAACCAAGATAGGACAACTCTTGCCCATTATGAAAATCAACTCCCATGAAAGCCAGTAATACAAGTTAAGCCAAAATCCGAGGCAGGTCAGAAGCACAAAAAATTGATAAAACAGACGACAATCTGAGGAACAATCTCGACAGATCCCTGCCCATTAATAAGCATTTGTCTACTTATTCCTTATAAAAAAGTAATAGATAGGCTGGGCAAATAGGAAAATGCAACACCAGAGACTGAACCATAAAAGATGCATTCAAATTTTACCCAGAGTTTACAGATGCTTATAGTCTTTATTCTCCAAGTCTTTTGGAATTTGTTGTACCTAATTACAAGGAAGCAAAGCTCACAAGTTGAAAGGGAGAAACCCAAGGAAATCTAGAAAGCAAGGAAAAAGCCCCCAGAACAAATAATGCAAGCGTTTAGAGAAAATATACAGCAATTATGGAAATTGATCAATTTCGGATGTTTCCCATCTAATGGGTTTCTAGTTCATCAGACCAGATACATAAATCTAGCAATTAGGAAATTCTATACTGTGCATTATTTTTCTTTGGATCCATGAAAGAAATATAGGTGATAGATGTCAGTGGAGGATAAGGAACACTTGATATTGGAATTACTGCAAAAGAAAGAAGTTCCAGCAAGGGGAAAAAGGTACATGCAGAATAAAGAAAGCATCACCATCCAAAATTAAGCTTTTTTTCCTCATATATGCTTTCCATTCAAATTCCTCAAAACCCAACCACCTGTTCATGTCCAATACCTTTTGTAGATCAATTAAAAAAATACAACACATTTTTTCTGGATCTTCACCTAGTAAAAATGAGTCCATCAAGAATTATCTACACATGCAAGTTGATGGAGTTACTTGGAAGTCATGTTAGGGAACCAATTTCCTTTTTGTAAATATCTCTACAAATGCCTAATTTACATAGAAGCAAACAGGGCCCTGAATATCAGGGGCACAAATTTCAATTACCAATAAATTTGCTGTTAAGAAAAATATGTGTACAAACCTCAGGTGCCATCCAACGGTAAGTTCCCGTTTCTGCCGTCATCATCTCAGTCACAGATTCTTCCCTAGCAAGTCCAAAATCTGCAAGCTTTACAGACTTCTGATTGGAAGTAAGCAAAAGGTTGTCTGCATTTAAAATTTTTATAGAACAACTTCAGTTAGTTGGTGTTATGAGGTTAGAAATTTTGAGCAACATTACGTGCAACCATGAGTTCTGCTAATGTGTTAAAAAATTTTCAACAAAACAAAATCCAGCATCAGCAATTATAACCAGCATGCAAAAGCTGACAAACCGTATGTCAGAGAAATAACAGGTACCAATGTTTGCCATATGACTTAGCTGCAATAGAAGGTAGAAGGAAGAGAAAAGAGAAAAAGAAAGGAAAATGGAGAAGGTCCCTATGTCCTTAATCATCACAGAAAGTGAGTTATTTAATACTCGGAAAGGAAACAAAAATGCAATTATATATAAAATTTTGGGTACAACACCAATGTGTAATAAACAGAGAAATAATTTTCTATTTAAACCCTAAAATCTTGAGAAGTGAATGAAGCCAAAAGTATATATTAAAGATGTCTGATTTTGTTCACTGCCTGTACATTACAAAAGGCCTATCAAATTACATATGAAATTGCATACTTCTCAACAAGCCACACTATACCAGGTTTAAGATCTCTATGTATAATCCCGTTGGCGTGTAGGCACTCCATGGCTCGGGCAATGTCAAGTGCAAAACTTAAAGCCACATGAATGTCTAACTGATTGGGGCGGATATTAACTAAATGCTTCCGAAGCGACATCCCTGGTAATAACTCTGTGACTATAACCATCAAAGGATCCTTACAAGCTCCAATAAACTGCAAAACCGACAATCTAACTTGTCACCTTCACCCAGGTTTGTAGAATATACAGGAAAGGGAAATGAAGACAGAGAAAAAGAGAATCTGCTGAATGGAAGAAAGAAAAGGCTTGGTACTGTTGAACCAGCTACACGTACATGTAAGAATCATATATCTCAAATGTTAAGTAACTATGAATGTTTTCATGCCCCCCCCACCCCAATGAAAAATCTCACCTTGACAAGGTTCTCATGTTTCACTCTAGACATCATATTGACTTCCCGGGCAAAACGTGCTTCCAGTGAGGCTCTCTCATCTGAATTGCTTCCACGGTGGAGAACCTTGATTGCAACAATTCGATCTCCATACCTAGGAAATTAATTATCACTAGTGGATCAGCAACCATCCGGAAGATGAATACCAAGTGCAGAAGCCACATTATCATGACTTATTTTATGCTACTAATGACATTTTTAGACTATACAAGACCTTTGAAAAAAAGCAAGTAATCTTATTTATAACCAAATATCAATAGAAATCAATTTCAGACTATATGACCACGACCAAGACGGTCAAACAGATTAATATCTATATGGTGGCCTAACAACTGGTCATGAAATTCTGAATATAACTTAAACTATACAAGAAAACACTGAATTCAGGATGGATGAACGAAATTCTTAGCTTCACGCATTAGTCCCATGTTGTGTTTAATGTAGTGAATTCAAAAGAACATGAAAATATATGCCTCACCCACCATGTTAATTTGCACATTACATGCATGCTACTGCAAACCGCATTAACTATAAAACAATGACAGAAGAATTTCTGCAATTCAATTGATAAATTAACAACCAGACATGAATTCCGGAATATACCTTAAACTACACAAGATGATACCAAATTCTGGACAGATGAACTAAATTCATAGCTTCATGCATGAGTCCCATCTTGTGTTTAATGTAGTAAATTCAACTCCATTAATTTGCACATTACATACATGCTACTGCAATCCCATTAACTACAAACCAATGAAACAGAAAAAATTCTGCAATTCAATTGATCAATGAAACAGACACTGCTCACCTTCCCTCGTAAACTTTCCCGTGAGCTCCTTCACCTATTTTTGCTCCGATGAACAGCAACTTTGGATCAACCAGCAGAGTTTCATCGATTGAGAGCCGGGGTTCTGCAATCGATCCGTTTTCAGATACAGATGTAGATTCAACCTCAACGGCCTTCCTAAGTACATGTTTCTCATGTTCATCCTTATCTCCTCCTCTGCTTATTTCGCTGCTGCAACTCATGCTGCAACAAAACCCCCTCAAATAATCCCACAGTGCCTCATAATCCAAGACTCAAAAACTCTTCCTACCCAAATATAGTCCTCGGAAACACCGTATTGAAATTTTTAACGATAACAGCTTCTGACAAACATTTCTCGTACTATAAACTTCACCGTCTCATCAAACCATCCAAAAGAAGTTCAAACTCCGCGAATACTACAAGATTCTTCAAATTCAAATTAACCATTTGGGAACTTCGAGAAAAGCTTCAACTTCCACTAAGGAGAAGTGTACAAAAACCCTGGCAGGAAGATACGAAGAAACTTACAGTTAACGTTAACAATTTCCAAGAAGGGAAAATTCAACTCTTGCTTTCTTCAGAAAACGTCAGAGACGGGGTTGATGAGAAATTCAAACCCTAACCCTAGTTTGTGGTTCTTTCTCTAAGGTCTTCTTATTTTCTCTCTCCTCCTTAACCATTATCTTTCTTTCTTTCTTTATTTCTCGGAGGCGTTCCGATGAAGAGATTCCCAGGGACCCCTTTTTTTTTCTCTGCAGTTTATTGAGGGTTTGAAAGTAGGAAAAAAAAAAAGAAAATTAAATATATAATAATAATTATTAAGTGAAAAGGAAAGCGGGGCAGAGTGTAGAGATTTGCCCAGTAACAAGGAAACACGTGGAGAGCACACAAAAATGAGTCGCAGAATCAATCAGCGATTTGGACGTTCCTGGTCCAAAATGCTCAGACGGGGGCTTTCTTTCCTTTGCCCTTCCCGACAAATATTACTTATCCCTTTCGCCTGTTCACCGGCTGCGCCTCGGCTCACGGCGTGTCCTTGCAACTTGAAACACGCTTTCCCGGTAAAATCTTCATAATAAATTTAAATATATAAATAATTTTTTTAAATATCACTTCTAAATTATTTTTAAACTTGATTTATTACATCAGCTCTTCACGAAACAATCATTCTCTTAATTCAAAATAATTTTAAGATAACACTAATGGGATCGTTCACCAAAACTAATTTAAAAATTACTCTAAAATGCTATTAATTAATTTTTTACTCATTTTTAGTATTTTTGCCATTTTTCTATATTTATGGTGCTAAATTAATTTAGTTTAAATTAAGATTTAATTAATTAAATACAATGAGTTCAAATAAAATTTAAATTTATTAAAGAATGAGTTTAAGTTCAATTGGTGCATTTTGAAATGATTATTAAGTCGGATTTTATCTTTGGATACCTTTTTTTTTTTTAACTCGAATATCAATATTCAGATTATGCCTTTAATTCGATTCGAATATTACGAGAGAGTCGAATTTAGGAATCAACTATTCTTATATTTATTTTTTTATTTTTAAAATTTAAACTTGAAATTATTAGAACCACAAAACGTTAGTGTATCTGAACACTCTTATTTCATTCTTATTTGGCCGGCTATTATATTCTCTCTTTCATCTCTTTTGAAGATGGTTTGACTACCCCAAATAATAATTTTGGATAATAATACCAATATTAATATTGTTGATAATATATTAAAATTTTTTGACAATCTAAAAAAATGCTTAAAATTGATAAAAATAGAAAATTAAAAATTATTAAATAAATTAAATACTTTTATATTTTTATTCAATAAAATTTTGTATAATTAGGAGTATCACTTTTCTATCCAATTATTAAATAAATTAGAATTCAAAAAACAAATTTACCCTTTTAAAAGAAATTATCAAGCATTTCGGACATCAAGTTATACCTGCTTTTTCTAAATAAAATTTTACACGTCCAATGATGCCGCCACGAGACTTGGGCCCAGAGGGTGACATGCTTTAAATTCTGGTCTCGACTTTTCAACATGGTTTGGTTTGGTTTATGCTCAGAGAGAAGGATCACGTGCGACAACTGACAAAGCCTCCTTAACACGCCCATATCACAACAATTTTCTGCTTCAAATTCACACGCAAGGTTCAACTCCGCCGAACCTCATTCGTGTTAACGTCTAAAATCAACACTGAAATACTGTCTTATATTTAAGATTAGATTCGAATCCGAACCTATTATAAGAAAAAAAAAAATTAATGTCACAATTCATTGACAAAACAAAACTTTAACATGGCCAAGCCTAAGGTCTATGAATGGACAACTGCTTCTTTTTAAAGGCGAAACGTGGGTGATCCCAAATTGTTTTAATTTAATTAGTCTTACTTTTATTTTTTATTTTTAACTTTTTCTCAAATGGAGTGAGAGAGTCATGTGATAAAAAGTGATTATTATTTTATCCGTAAACTCCATCAACTGGTTACAAATATAATTAAAATTTTAAATGTTTGGTATCATCTTTTATGTTTTTTGTTCTTCAATAAAAAAGTGAAAAGAGATAAACCCTTTGAACAATACCATAAGAGTCCCCACCCATATTTTCTCTTTCCGATGCAAATTTACCGTCGGTCTATTAAATAAAGATATTATATCTTTTAATTAAATTTTAAATTCAAAATTTAAGAATAAAATAAAATTATATTGGGATAGTTATCTCTCTAAAATAGGTCTGATAATATTTGAATTGAATTAATCGAAATATAATTTTAAATATCGATTAATAATATACAAAAAAAAAACATCATCGAAGTTTTTTCAAAATATCAAAGAAAATCATAACATTATCTTGATCGTTATTATATTTAGATTATAACTAATTTTTCTTTGTTTAAGATTTTTATACATCTTCTGCTATTTACTATTTTCAAACAACATTTATTTTGATAGGTAATTTAGACCAAACAAGGGAGTAGAAACTCGATCTAAGGTGAGAGGAATCAAAGTTTGATTTGAAAAAGTCTAGGTCTAGTTTGGGTGTATTTATGAGACATTAAATGAAGGGTACACTCTTTTCTAAATTAAGCCCAGAAATGGGATTAAACTTGGTAAGATCGACCCTACCATACCAACAAACCAAATTGTGATTAGACATGTACCGTAAAACGTCTCTGTCCGAAAAGCTTCATTTCCAACTTCCAAGAAGAGGGCGGCCACAGAAATTGTACGCTCTAAAAGAGGTAGAACGTACAAAGTAGTTGGAAACAAGGAAATATCAGCCACACAGCATCTTCCAAAAGAATCAGATATCAATAATTGGTCCCGATTTTATTGAATTTCAGCTGCTGCATTTTTTCTGTCCCTAGATTAGATTGATTTTGTCGACTCCCATTCTATTATTTATCCCCCTTCCTTCTGGGCACTTTGAGGTGTTTAAATTTGACTTATTCAAGAAATTATGTCAAAACAAATTAGATTTTAATTTTGAAAATTTTTTAAAAATAATTTAATTAATTAAATAAATCATAGAACAACCTTATACATATTATTTTTATTGGAACATATTTAAATGTATCCTCAAACTCAAAAAATTATTAAATTACTTCAAATTATTTAAATAGATATGTTTATGTTTATGGCCTTATGCTTATTTTATCAACTAAAGTAGTTCACCATTGAATATTTAAGAATTAAGTTAGAAAGTGTTCATAAGTGTTTATTTGTATAGCCTTCGGCCCGCCAATATTTACTTCTAGAGTTAAAAACTTAGTTAATCAACGTTTTAAGGTAATTTTGTTATCGCTTTTGATTAAAAAATTTGATCAATTACATCAATATTATCTTTTAAATTAGTATTAATCAAAAGAATTTGATGATGTATGTGGTAATACAATAATAAGAAATAGTTTGAAAATAATCTTAAATAGATTGTAACCCCATAATTGAAATATTCTGCCTCTCGATGCACCATGGTATCAAAAGACTCAAAAAGAAGGTTAGTTAATCAGCTTGAGAAGTACAAAGTTTTAATGTCAAATTTTGGATAAAGATAATAAAAAGAAAAGACCTCGGGGGAGTCGCCGTTGGAAGGTTGTCTTTGGACGTGTGGGAATTAAATAAGATATGGCGAGCACCCACACACACACACACAAATAATTCACGTAAAGCAAGTTGCTTTAAGAAAAGAAAGTGAACAAATCCCTCAAATAAAGTTACAAGGTCGCTGTTGTTCTAAAAGAAGTGAGGAGGTGGGAGGAAGAAGTTGTTGTGGCCTTAAAGCAAGGCCACACGCAGGCCTTGTTGGTGTTGGTGTGGGTCACGCTCGCATTGATCTTCTCAGAGGCTGACTTGACATTCCCCAAGGTAAGTGCAGGGTTTGGGCAAAACCAAAAGTATAATATAAAAAATTATAGATAATCTCTATTCTAAAATTGTTTCTTGTCGAAAAGATTTGAATGATTATAAAAACATTTAAATTGATATAAAGAAGCACAATAAGTAGCATAATTTATTCTCAACACTTGTAAATCTCATTTTAAGTAAGATGTGCATGCTAATTTTTAATGTTACAAATTGTCTTTTAGTCTTTAGTTTTCGGTTTGCCCATAGATTCTCACTGTTCTCAATAAGGATAACCACTCTTGACTCGATTACTACGTGCTTTGATTCATTAAATTATCACGATGCATGCAAGAGTGATGATCGGACTCTCGGGTAGAAAATGATAACTATTTATAGAATTATTCTAAATTTATGTTGAAAATATTAATTCCTAGTTGTATTCTTAGGAATTTTGAAAGGAACCTTCTTTTTTCAGTTGAGGTTTCAACCTTAGGATTCCAATATGAGGTCTAGACCTTCCGGCAAGTAAAACTTGTAATTAATTTTCTACCAAGTGACATCTTAAGTACAATGACTGAAAATCCACTCATTAATTGAGACAACCCATCAACTCGGTACAAATTTGAAGAAGTCAAATGAAACCGCATCACGTATGATAAATTTAACCGCAGATTATTATTTTTTTTAAGGTATTTTGGGCAGATTACAAAAAAAAATAAATAAATAAAACACCCATGTCATAGATGATGTAAATTGTAATATAAAATCGGATATTTTAATTATTTTTTTCTAACGTAAAAACAAAAGGGATGAGTTACGATGTACTCAATCTGAATTATTTAAATAATAATACAATATATGAAAACGTTATGCTGTCATGAAACCAATAAAATAAAACTTTTGAGGTCAGGTTTGATTGCTTCAAAGGGCAACATGGGATGGTTGAAGGGTACTGTGGCTTCAGGAACATATAGGCACCGTCTTGTTTTACCTAGTTTGATGTGACCATATTAATTTTTTTTTGGATAACTTGATTTAATCATCATTCAGTATTTGAGATTTTATCTAAACTAATTTGAATCAATCGTTATGGGACCCACTTTATAGAGACATGTTTCCTAATAGAGAGTTCTTCATGTCTATATCGAGATTCAAATCCCCGTATAATTAAATGACGAAGATGTTTCTTTCCATTTACACCGTCGACCGCCGGTGTGACCATATTAATATACAGGAAAGAAAGTGCGAGACATTCGTTAGTTTCATGCTGATACTTATGTCACAGAATTGGTCCATATTTTCCCTTGGAGAGGTGTAATTACATTTTGAGATACGCACGCTGGTCTGGTTTTAACCTTGTTTCCTAGTAATTTTTAAAATAAATAAAAATAAATTTATTAATATGTATTATCATATCACTCCCTAAAAGTTTTACCGGTTCTAACTTAGGTTTTTACAATTATTTTTTCTTTTTCTCATCTTAAATCAAAAGCAAGGTCAGAATTAGCAGCGAAGAGGAGGATGGGGTAGGTGGAGTTACTCTTGATCTTATATATATATATATAAATTATATAATTTTAAAAATTATAATTCTAATTGTTATTTATTTCACCAAAAATTAGGAGATACAATCTAGAAAATTACTATCTCATCCAAAATCAAAATTTTGATTTTGCCCTTGTAATATCGAATGTTTTATCCAAATTAAAATTTTTTTCTTTCTTTGCGCCTAATTTTTTTTTTTTTTGGAATTATAAAATGTAGTTGGAAAATTTACAAGAAGTAGTTTTAAATTTTACTAAAATAAAGAAAGCCAAACTACGGATTTTTCTTGTGAAGTAAATAAACAACTTCATAATCTACTCATAAAATATACAACAGGGGGGGAGGGGTTAGAAGAAAAAGGGGGCATTGCATACACCATTATACAAATGAGCCGCAAGAGCAAGAGCCACTGGTATATTTTCCCCGCAAAAATCACATTAATATACAGATAAAAAGTAAGTAAAAACCTTAGCACAAGAAACACCAGCTTAGCTTTGTTTAGCCCATTAATCTGGCTTCTAGATCATCGTTTTCACTATCATCAGTTTTAGTTAGCTTCTCTGCTCTCTTAGCTTGATGCCTCCAATCTGTTGTTATCAATGTGTATGCCATCATTGCCACGCACGAAGCCTGAGCTGCTACTAGCCCAAACAATATCCCTACAAACCCAAACTCAAGTGTGAAGCCCATTACAATTGAAACTGGCAAGCCGACTAGGTAAAACGATCCGAAGTTTATCCGGGCCCCAATATTGGGCCTAGCTGACCCGGTTAGGACACCGCATGCCGCGGTCTGTGGTGAGTTTCCAAGCTCACAGAGACCCACCATTGGAATTGCAACGGAAGTTAAGGCCAAAGTTTTGGGGTCACTGGTGAACAAACTTCCCCAAAATGATCTCACTGCTACGGTGAAAGCCAAGGCAGAGAGCCCAAAACCGAATGCCAACAAAAGCCCAACAACTGTAGTCCATTGGGCATGAGAGGGCCTGCCAGCACCTAACTCGTGCCCAACTCGCGTGGAAAGGCCCAAACTAAGCGAATGTGGGAACACATACAAGAAGCCTGTCATTTGTATTAGAATGCTCATTGCAGCAACACTGGCTTGAGGGTCTTTGAGCAATCCACTGAGCAACAACATGATCTCATAGCACCACCACTCGAGGCAGACAGAACACGCACTTGGTAATGCTAACGCCAGCAGTGGCCTCCAGCCTTGGAATGTCGACAGAAATGATGCCCCGTGCCAAGGCTTTAGAGGGGCTTTTTTTAAGACCAACATTACAAGCAAGCACACGTTCAAGTTTATTGTGCTCCAAGCAGTGGCCAGAGCGACCCCTTTAACGCCCAAATTTAAGTATGTGGCGAGAAAGTAATTAATTGGCAAATGGAGGATCAATGCACAAGTTGCAGCTACACTTACCGTCCTGGTCATGCTTTGTGTCCTTAAAAAGGATCTCAAAGGGTGAAGATAAGCTTCAGCTATTAGTTCAGGAATTGAGAAGGTCAAGTAAACTTGAGCAATGGTGATAATGCCTTGGTCTTGACCAAGGGCCAAGAGAATCGGCTTAATATTAAGCCACAAAAGAGAGATGGGTATTGTTGAGAGCAAGAGGAGACACAAAGTTTTTTGGTAGGTTTGGGCTATAACAGACAATCTCTTGGCCCCAAAAGCTTGGCAGCAAATGGGCTCCATACCCATAGACAGGCCTTTAATGAGGGAGTAGCCCGTAATGTTTGCAACCCCAATTGCAAGAGAACCTCCAGCCAACTCCAAATCACCCAAGCGTCCCAAAAACAGCATCGAAATTATGGACCTTGAGTACAAAACCAGACTAGTCATCACAATTGGGCACGCAATCCTTCCCAACAATTGAAGCTCCTCCGTCAGCTGCAACATAATCGATGCATCAAATTTAGGGACAGACTAACGAAACTTTTTTTTTTGGTGCCCTACACACTAACGAAACTAGGGAACATATCTTGCATCAACCGCACATGCCAAATCATAAAACTGTACAAATCCAATAGCGAGTCACAGGGAAGCAATGAACATAGTACATCACCATTGACCCGAAAAGTTCGAAGCAAAGTTTTAGGCTTAAAATGTTATTCATATTCAAAACATTAGGAGGCTGTGATTTGCCTGGGCTTGAACCGGCAGTCCTGGGCCTCCGAAAAGGAGAACAGGGACGGAAACCTTTAAGGTTGATTAAGTGAGAAATCAATAAAAAAATAACCGGACACTTGGTTAGAGATGGCTGTTGTGGTCACTCCAACTCAATAGCATCTCGTCTTCTTGTTTCACGGAATCTAAAAATAGTTCCTCCATCTATAGAGTAGTATAAATAAAGGAAAAAAAAAAAAGGGGATTCATGTGTACTCCTCAAAAAGGAATGTCATGGTAATGGTTTTAGGATATTTAATGTCACAAAAGTGGAACCAATGGATGCATAGAATAGAGAATAAAACACGAACGCACAGTTGATTTAATGGGAAATATATTAAATCTCTTAATCAAGACTTGAATTCAAAGATTAAGAATAAAAAAAAACTATGTCGGGATAACTCTTCTTAAAGAGAGTTTGACAATAGTTCAGATCAAATTAATGATTTCGAAAATCAATTTATTTAAATATTAGAGTGTTAAAAAAAAAAAAGAACAGAGAATAAGACGAGGTAAGATCATGCATCTTTTGAATTGAAAATGATTTAAAGGTCGAAGAACAACAGAGTTTAAGCACACAAGAATTTTGAGGGAAATGTGGCAAGCACGAGCTCAACTTTGCCAACTATGCATCATGTAGGGTATGGTATACCTTGACAATATAATTCCCACCAACATTGTTCACATCAAAATCATCATTACGAGAGAATTGTTAAAATATCTCAAAGGTAAATAGCTTTTAGATAATATGTGTAAGGACTAAGCCCGTCAATTTCTAGCCACATGATATATAATTTTCTTTTATAATTAATTTTATGTTGAGTAACTCAACTTTAATATATATATATATATATATATATATAACAACAATAACAATAAATGACCGATTCCAAATATTAAAATTAAAATATAATTTGTTGTTATTGTTATATATATATATTAAAGTTGAGTTGCTCGTCATAAAATTAATCATAAAAGAGAATTATATATCATGTGGCTAGAAATTGACGGGCTTAGTCCTATAAACCTTTTTATCTCGGGCAATCCAACCTCATCGGAAGAAGGTTTGGAGGAAAAAACAGGATTTTTTTGGTGATAATCTTTGCAACGGCTTTGTGGATAACCATGGAGTTACATTTAAAAGCATAGACTACTGGTAGAGAAAGAGGTGAGTATGAAGACCAACATTTCGGCCCAGAGTATGACAAGTTATAAATTTATGGTTTAAAATTTTTTTTCAATGTCCTCGGAAACAAAGATGCAGAAGAAAATTTATCCAAATCAAACCAGGATGAGAGACCAACAAAAAGCAAATAAAATAGAAGCATCCTAATGTGGGAGCTTTCTTAAGCAATTTGTGTGACCCGGAATAATATGTGCGTGTGTGAGAGAGAGAGAGAGAGAGACCTTGGATGCTGGGGGGAGCCATTGGAGAAATCCATGAATGTATTTATGCTGTGATACTCTCATAGCTGCAGCTTCATCGTTGTCTTCACCATTAGTTGATGAAACTAGATTGGAACCAATTAGAGGTTCTCGAAATTCAGCTACTTGGCACATGTTAATGAGGGGCGAGGGAGAGAATGAGACAATAGAAAGAGAAGTAGCAACAAAAAAGCAAGGATACAACGAAGTGTGTTTATTGGCCGAGTGATTAAAAAGATGCCTAATGTGCTTGCATTTACCTCTATATTCGTGTAATTAAGTTATAAAGTTAGCAAAAATAAATGTAAGAGTGATTATACTATTTAATTATACCAGAGTTCATTGGGAAAAAAACCTTGAAATTATTAAATACATTCATCAATACCTTTTACCTTGATAAGAAACCTAAGTTGTTTATATGTTTAAAAAATCATTGGTGGAGTTTAGGACCCGAGTAATGTGTATAATGTGTATAACAAAAAAAGATATTAGATCTAATCCGAGTCGTATTGGATTTAATCAAATTCTACGTAATTATTAGTCATAATTTTTTTTTTTAAATCAGTTTTAAAATCATCCAACCCAACTGCTTCGGTACACTCTTTAAATTTTAAAATTTCTCTACCCTTTAAAATAGTTAAAGAAAATTATAGAACCTGCATTTGCGAAAACACATGAACGAACCTAACAGAATAAACCTTAATTATGTTGAGAGCTTTGTGTCGTCGTCTACTACAAGCTACAGGGTGGGTGGAAATTGGTTTGTGCACCCTCGGCTATTGCATTGGAAGTATTAGAGGAGACTAGCACGGAGAGAGAGAGAGAGAGAGAGAGAGAGAGAGAGAGAGAGAGAGAGAGAGAGAGAGAGAGTATTGTATTTAAGTTTATCATGTTGAGAGCTTTGTTTTGTCATCTACGAAAAGATTATTACACAATGCAGTAATAATAATAAATATAATGACCAATTTGGGGTTTGTTTTCGGTGGAAACAAACACAAAGCAAGCAGAGCCAAAAGTTATGGCGCTGGAGAATGCCATGAATGCAATCTTAGGCAGAGATGATCATGTGAATCTTAAGAATTAACTAATACCTAATTTTTGGGCATATTATGTCATGTCCTACTTGGGGTTTAAAAATGATACAATTTTATTCTTTGATCCTCTTTGAAATTCCAACCTTAATGCCGATGCTCTCTTGTTCAATGCCTTTGTCCCTCAGAATTTTTAAAAGGAATCAACTGTTGATCGACCAAAATGTTGTTCATAAGATTACTAACATCTAATATCATAAAGTTTCTCTGATTTCAATAGCAAAATACATACATAAATAAATTAATTAATTACCTCATTTCTCTAATTTTATCCTTATTTTTCTTAATCTTTTTACTTTTTTTTTCTTTTGAATTATGGAAGAGACATTTCATAATCCCTACATTAATTGGTCAGTCGCAAGATTTCATATATATATATATATATCGGTGTATTATTATCTTCTTTTTTTTAAATTTAGTATTATTATTCCTTTTGTTTTAATTTAATTGCATAAAATTCATTGTATGAAGGGAGTGAGACACCAAAGTCCGGGCAGAGAGATTCCTAGACAGAGTCATTGAACCTCGGGAAACTCTCACTTTCATTCACTTCAAAGCCTATGAGAACACACACACCCCCGCAACTTGCTAGCCTCCAAGCATATCCAGCTCAACCAAAATCTGCGGAACTCTGGCTCAATAAACTCAAGAAAAAAACCCCTCAAATGAATAATATTCAATTGTGGTCCTAAAAGAATTATCGATCATTTTGACTCCCTCAAGAAATTTGATCCAATCTTGAAAATGAGGTACCAACCAAATTACAAATTTGTCAACTTTATATATTGTAGCATGGCAGGTAACGACCACCATATGTGAGATCGAAACTCTAGCAAAAATTATGCACATAGATTTTAGGAGGAATTGTAATCTTATATGTCCTCGAAAGCAAACAATATAAAACCCGAGCTGTATAGGAGAAGATTATGATCCCGCAAAAACTACAACAACATGAACAAAAGGTAAAGCCAAACATAAGTGGATTAATAATCGGAGTGTTTTTGTCTTTATAATGCCACCAAAGTGGTAAAAAATTCTTTCTCAAATTATCTTTTTCGAGATTCTATAATTGAATCTTTGTGATCACGTATATTTTTATATTTATCGTAACCTTTTATCTAATTATAAATAATAATTAGAGTTTTTTTTAGTCCCGAACTAATCCACTTTTGATGCAAAGATAACGCTCCCATACATGTCTTTATTATGTGTGTGTGTGTGTGTTTTTTTTTGTTTAAAAAGAAAATGATATCCGATTATCTTAGATTAAATTATAGGGTATTGGTGCCCTAATGCTTTGGCCAATGGGTGGCACCATTAACACAGATTCCATCAACACTTTTTTTTGGTTGATGCATTGGTTCCTTAGTCTCTTAGCTGTTGGCCAAGTACGGACTGTCCCTTGATGGAAATTGTGTTGACTCAGATAACCAAAATTGAAAGAGAGCAAAAGTTTTCAATGATTCCATGCTTTGAGAATTATAAACAATGTTTGAGTGCAGCACCTCGGAAGTCTAAAGCTCAATTGTAATTTAATCTTCTTCCAAAGCAATAGTAATCATGTGATTGGAGGGGTTGCTCGTAATATATTCTATATTTATTTCTAGGTTTAAGTGGTGTTTATATATTCAGGTGATAAGAACCAAAAGTCATGGACAACTCTTCTGAATCTCTCCCATAGTGGAGTGCCTAAAACCGAATCAATCCTCCAATAGGGTAACAGGTTACCCTTTTTCTTTTGCTTTTTCCCGAAGATCTACCAAGGCACTAAACCACAAGAGGAATACTCCTACATAATATTTGAATTCTTTTTGTTTGGCGCATGTATTTCATAAGTTATAAGAGAAATGACCCTCAGTTGCTTTGCCAGTGTTATTTAAAAAGAGAGGAAAAAAAAAAAAAGAAAAATTCAGCCCATCGTGGAATTGAATTACAATATATATATATATATATGTATCTCGAATACCTAAAACATTGCAATTGGGATACAATTTTCTGTGGGTAGATTAATTTAATTAGTAATGAAGAAGGGGGAGTGGAAGTCCACAGACATGGCCAGATTTTACCAGAACTCTTAAATAAAAAAATCAGAATTGTGCTCAGCTTGCCAAAACAATGGTAGGGTGCAGAGGCCATCCATCAAAATGATAATCTTAAAAATTCAAAATGTCAATACCATACTACTCCACTTTTACAATTAAAGAAGTCCATGTCATGTACCAATTATTTGTACCTCCCTTTTATTTTTACAAAATTCTGGGTTTGAATTTAAGTACCTCCACTCCATCATTGTAGCCTAGGAACAGAATCCCTGCTTTTCCGATGAAACCATTGCCTTTTCTTTTTCATTTTATATTTTTTTTTAGTTTTTCATAATCGAAATGAGTCAAATTTCACGAACACTGCAACCACTTCTTTAATATTGATATAATTCTAAATTTTAGAACCTTTAAAATTCTATTTATCTTCGGAAGTACAGCCAAAACAGAGCGAACAGAGAATGTTCAACTTGACCAAACCAATACCTTAACACCTTAACTTTTATGAACTTAGTGCAAAAGTTGTCACTTTCGTATGTTGTAAACCCATATTATTGTTATGGGTATTAATACATATCAAAACGAGTCAACTTTTATCAAACACTCAGAATAATGAGAATAAATACTTCTTTAATTTCCATGCATATTTTAGTTTAGAAATCTTGTGCATACAAAATAAAACCCTATTGTCTTTGATAAAATTATGAAAGTACCACCACGTTCACACAAAACCCCATTGCATACAGGTGGACAATTAGCTTAATACGATGTGACACTAAATTTCTTAACCAAGTTTCCTAATTCGATTCACAGTTTGAACATATAAAAAATTATATTAGAAGGGTAACCCTTTAAATGGGTTACTACAAGTTCCGAATCAATTTAATTAGAGTATAACTCTAAATATCGATCGGTATAATATAAAAAAAGAAAAAAAATCTATTGCGTCTCTTCTTGACATTTAAAGTGAAATTCGGATGCTTTACTAACATAACTTACCATATGTATTGAGTATTGTTATTTTTATTTATTGATTTTACTTTTTCAAACTTAGAAACTACACAGAAAGAAATTCCGTTAAGTTCCTATTTTATTTAAATAAAAAAAAAAGATTAATAAAATAGTACAAGCAACTCACAAACTTTTAGCTTTTAATTGAGCCAAGGTTGGGAAGTGCCCGTAAATAGCCCAACCCAAATATTCCTGGAGTTGGAGTAAAAAAAAAAAATAAATAAATAAATAAAATCATTAAACAAATCAAAACAGTAGTACCTAATTTCAACCCTAATGAAGTTTGTAACAATGGTCCCCTGTTGATCAATAATTATAATGAAAACTATTAAGTTTAACGGCCGCAGCCGGTGATCATGGATTTAAAACTGGTTTTTTGAAGTCACGAGTGTCTTTAGCAAGATTGAGAAGGGAGAGCATCACAACCTAATTGCTCCCAACTGGAACCTCATATAGACTGTCTCTGACCTTTGACTTGGACCTCCTCATCCAACATTCATCTTCTTTCCTAATTGATCCAACCCCGTTCCCAAATTGGACAACGCAATCTAATTGGTCCACCCAGTGGTCTATTTAAGCAATTCTTTTAACACATTCCCCGACTCGGGCAAAAATCATGAAATAGGAACGTCCTACTGTTGGCTGCAATCATCATTTCCTCCTACCTCAATTCGCACGAACCCTCTCCGGGCTTTCTTGAGATGATGATCTTCCATACGCTCGTATGGATCATCAGAGATCATTGATCGAAACCTCCCCAGAATCAGTCGTCCAATCGTCACCATTGTTTTGTTGCATAAGCTTGCGGTAACCAAAATCGCAAAACTCGTGTGAGAATTCAAGCGCAAGAACACCTAAGGTTAACAGACTTGTGTACCAATGCTCTATACTGTATGATTTCTGCAGAAAGCTAGTTCATTGTTGGACCAGTGTGATTCTTTCTAGGCCTCTAAAAGAAGATAAAACCTCTTTACTGTCCGACTGAATCACCATAAACACTAATAACTACGATACAAATCCATACCATTATCCTATGGACCGAGAAACATGATTAGTGTAAACAGCTGCACTTGCTGACGCACACTTTCCTTTGCATAAGATCTGAGTTTCAGATCCCTTATGATGACAGCCTCTGAGAACATGATACTGTGAAGCTTTCGGAAGGTCCATTATTCAACCTTTGCAACTCCACCGCCAGGCATGCTACTTTCTGCAACAGTCTCCCTCACGAATCTGAAAAGAAATTAAAGTTTATCAGTTTGATTAAACAACAGTCTAAACCTACACTGTAAGGAATCCTAAAGCTACACCTTTCTGGTTTTACCTTAGTTATAAAGAACAAAAAACAGACGACTTGGGAGAATGAGAAAGTACCTTGCTAATTTGTCACGGGATGACTGCAAGATATAGATGGAGAGGATAAATGACATCACCAGACCTGCTCGTATGGATAACAAAGTTTAATAACAGCTCATGTTCAACAACAACCACCATCAAGCTACAATGTTAGGCTCCAATTCTTCACTTAACGTTAATCAGTTAATATATTTATGAAAATTTTGAAAATTTGATATTAGATTTAAAATTAAAAAATATGTAAATATCATTCAGCAGCTGTAAAAACATCATCTACCCATGGGTTGTGTGTTTCTTCCATTAATGTGAAGATAGCTACCTACAACTGTGGCCGGTAAAGAGGTAATTTATGTGTAACAAATAACAGGAGCAGACATGACGAGAGTAAAGACTACTTAAGGGGCGGGTTTCATAATCTCATGGAAAAGGGCTGAATGACTGCATATTTTTGAACATGAAGCTGTCAATAACCTAGTTACCTGATCCAAATAAAACGTAAAATCCAGAAGCAACATCAATCTCTGACTTCTCCTCCCTGCAAAACACCAGAACATGGATTCCAATGTCATCAAAGACAGACAAGGGTAATCAGAATACACCACATGTCTGTGATTAACATCACGATGAGAGCTCAGACAACCAATAACTAAATATTTGCATCAGGTTTGTATAAGAACTCCATCATTAGTCTTATGTCATTATGCTGGAAGATTTTGCTTTGCAACAGGATACTTGTCAGCTGCTTGTATGCCCAAAAAATTGAAGATTCAACTAAGTTCACATTGAGCCTTAATTCCTCCGGAGGGATAGCAAATGCATGTTTAAAAGGATCCAAGTTCAAATGCAAAGACACTGACCAGGTGTATCTGACAAGGATGTGCTTTGGCCAATGTTCCGGATCCCAAAACTGTTTACTGATGTCGGGATGAATTTCAATATCTGCACACATCCAGGGATATGTGAATTGCTATCATCAACCCAGGAGGGCAAATCAGAAATAGCAACACTAGTTCCAAGAGATTACACCAAACAAATAAGACCAGACACAACACACAGAAAAGGTGATACACAAGAAAATCTTTTGGAAACAAAACCTTCTTGATAGTTTCTATTTGGTTGAGCAATATTTTGTTATCGTTATCAGCAATCAAGCTATCCCTTCTCATATGCTCAGCTACATGACAACATAGTACACACGCGCGCACGCGCGCAAGAAGACACATTTGCACAGATAATTAGTAGGGGCTAAAAGGAACGATCTGATAATCTATATTATCTGCTCAAATCATCATAGAATACTGATTAAAAGAATACAATTATTTCATTTATTGACCTTTATGTTTAAGATGGAGAAACTATACTAGTGTCCCAGTATTACAAATCATATGGTAGACTTAAAGTAACAATAAAACCAGTTGATAAATTTTACACAGAACTTTCACCATTATGATAAACAAATTCCTCAGATATTGTAACCCAAAAGATTTCAATGCTAATCACGTAAAACTAGTCAGCAAATAACAAGGAAACTGGAATAAAGCCACAGAACAGGGGATAAAGAGCCTCAATCACATATACTGAAAGAAAGAGAACAACTTCCATGCATCACCAAGCACAGAAACAAATATGAGAACCTGATAAACCAATCCACACCTGATCAAGGTCTCCACAGAAGTTAGAAAGACAGGCAAACTGCTTTATCATGGTGGTCGACCAGTGCATGCTCGTGCAGTAAAAATCAGATATAAATTATATTTTGACAGACATGCTATCCACTCCTCAAAAAAGTGAAAAAGGATGAAATGCTATGAAAGGCCATTTTAAGACAAAATAAGGTGAGTAAGAAACAAGTAAAGGACTAAAATTCAAAAAAAGAAAATCATGTGCTTATCCATTCTTCATTGGACTGATATGGAGAACACATTAATTAGCACAATCTTACGCACAATGATGAGGCATATCGACAACTTTAGCCGTGACTCCGTGAAAATCGCTACCTGAATACCTCTGCATAACAAAAAAGTTAATATAAGTTGCACCAGAAAAAGAAAATCGAGCTTACTACAAAATAAGCATTAGAATCCAATATTGTCATTTATGCAATGACAATCTAACAGAACCTACCAAATTGAACTCAATCATTGGAACCTCGGGGCTCTTTCGGTTAACCACAAGAAGCCATGGTATATGGAAGTTTTCCCTACCGACTTGAAACGATCTGCATGTGTGTTATTGTTAGCAAAAACCATTTAATTCCTCCATAACTAAGAGTCAGGTGAGCAAGATCTACTCTTTCCAATAGTTTCAATTCCAACAAAAAAAGAAAGTAATTGGTTGATAAATTGAAACGTTTTCAACGACAGGTGCCATATCCATCAAACCAAATAAACGTGTCAGGAAGAGTTTGATTTATTAAGGTTATTTAACAAGAACCAGAGTAACATAGAAAAAACTGGGAAAAAATGTGGAGGGAATGCAGATGGGTTTTAATTACTGACGAAAAAAAAAAAAGGTATGTTCGTAAACTGAAAACAATTAGCAAATGGGAAAAACCTAAACTTACACAAAATGTCAAGGCTAACAAGAGCCGTCTAAGAACTTAAATGCAGCCAACAAATGTCACCAAAGTGAGCAAGCATTAGCTGAAAGTAATGCCTAATCACTGAAGAGTGAAGACGTAAAACATAAATCAGGGACTGTCGATCACCTTAAATCCTTATCCCCCTTCAGTGCAATTGTTGATAACCAATCTTAAGCAGTCCCACCTCAATAGATTTTTTGTTCTTACCAGTCCTAAGTACATTACAAACAGGAAAAACATTTGAAAAATGAAAAATCCAGAGCATAAGACTTACAGTTTATAAGGATCGGCCCCAGTATAACCTGTTGGCTTCGGAATAGGGATCAGAACCTGCGCGGTACACAACAATCCATAAAAGAATCAACAGATTACCTTCGTATCGCAGCATGGAAAAACCCTAATTGTCTGTTACCTCTCGATTGACAGCAAAGACGGGACAATGTCGGCCTACGATGTCGTGCCAAGGAGTTCTCGACTGAGATTTCACAGCAACAGATCAATCAAATCAACAGACCCCAAAAACCAAATTAATGAGGGAGAGAGATGAAGAGAGTTAGTGAGTGCGAACCGAGTGGTATTGACCCCTCCTGCTCATGGGAACAATATCTCCAGGTCTGTAAGCAATGGAAATCGAGGGTAGTGAGAGAAAAAGTAGCAAGAGAGAGAAAATTGTTCTCCGATCCACGCCGATTCTCCAAATCGTCGCCATGGCCGAGACTCAAACCCTCCGTTTCGGAGACGTCTCTTGTCTAACGCCCTCTGGGCTCAATGCTCGGCTTGCAAACTATGAATGGGCAGTTAATTGTTTGGGCTACAGTGGCCCGCGTGGCTGAGCTAGGCCTGCCTATTCCTTTTTTTATTTTATTATTTTCGTTACGACTTCATATCTTTTTTTTTTTTTTTGGTTAGCGTTGCAACTTCGTATCACTACCCTTTTCATTTGAAAATTCGACATCGACTTTTGTAATAAATGGACCCAATCCAATTAGCCCATTATCTATGCAGATTTGACTACATTTTGGAACTCGTGGGCTTTTAGAGGTGGCACCCAGACCACTTGGAACCAAGATTGGGCGGGTCAAATTTGACTTGGAGTTGGAATCATTATTATTATTTTTTTAAGTGACAATCTCAAGAAAAAAAAAAAAAATCCTCACACATCATCTTGATTCTCTCTTTATCTACCATCTTTCAATCTTCAAGTTCTATGGTTACAATCCCGTCTCCTCGATATTTGATTTTGAAAATTAAATTGATATTTTTTTTTTTCCAAAACCAAATTGAAATTACATGAACATAGATTCGATTACAGTGCTAACAGATTAAAATCACAACTAGATTCACAAAAAAAAAAAAAAAAAAATAGGGCAACTAAAATAGTTGATCTCCCGTCGACTTGATTCTCTATCCACCTCTCATTTCTTTTGATTCTCTCTGGAACATTCCCCTGTTTCAAGCTCTATTCTTCAAGTTCAACAACTCCAATTTCTCCCTTTTTGTTCTTCGTCCTAATTTCAAATGATAGATTCTCAAATTCTCAAACTTCTATTTGCGCATTCTCTTGAAATTTTAGAGCGAGATATATTAAAGATCAGAGAGATTGCAGATTTATAAACTTAAGATGTCAGACTGAGGGTTTGCAATCTTGTATAAGAATTGAAGAACATATCTTAGTCAAGACTGAGGATTGAGAAGAGTCTCCAATTAGTCAACGATCTTCAATTCAAGGAGAGTCTGCAATTGAAGGTGTGACTCACAGAATCCCACCGAATGAAAGTGAAACATGATTTTGTTTTTAAAGAAAAAAAATGGCACTAGAACCAAGGCAACAACCTTGATCGGAAATGTATGAATACTTCTAATTAAAGTTCATGCCTCTTTTGGGACTAGAACCGTCCCAAATTGAAAATAGGCTTAGTTTCACCAAAAAAAATTGAAAATAGGCTTAGGCTTAGGCTTAATCGAGTTCAATCAAATTAGGCATGGGATTTTTTTTCCAATTGAATATTTTGTCAGCCGATATCTTTATATTTATAATCAAACCCAAACTTGATTTGAATATTTTCAGAGTGTAAGCAATAAGAATGACGTTACTTTTGAGTCCATCACGTTTTGAATTCAACGTATAGGCTCAAGATAAATCTTGCCATAAATTTTTATGTCTTTAATCATCGCTCAACTCTATTTTTTTTTTAATTTTTAAGATTCGGTGAGAAATGATTAAAACGTGACACTTTAATCATTCTCGTTAAATTTTATTTTTTGGCCATTAATTCTTCTACCAAATATTGAAATTCAACAATATTTAGTGAATATATATATATATATTACAAAACTATTTTAGTACAAGACAACATCCATCTAAACACAAGGATAAATATCTATAAAGGGATATTTATTAATGGTAAAAGAGTTTCGGGAACCTCTAATAAGTGAAGCTAAGTATGTTAAATGAGATAACAAGTGTCTGTAATCTGCCTTACCCTTTTTGGTTAATCGTGCAACTCGGATCATGCATTTGGCATATCAACTTTGATTGTCTTACACTTCCTTAATGTGAAACTGTTAGCTTTTCATCAATGCTCAATTTTACTTTTTCCAATTTAATTCAGAAGATTTGCTGAGAATTGCTGAAATTCATTCTAATGTGAGAAATGATGAGAATGTATGAGAATTTAATGATTCTTACTGAGTTTTATTTTATTTTTATCATTAATTTTTCACCAAATATTTAAAACTTAACGTTTTCATCCCTTTTAACCGAACACAAGATTGATATTGTGACAATTAGGTTCACACAAGGCTCATAAATATGAGATCCTTCCCTATGTCATCTAAAAAAAGGTAATTGATTCAATTCAATGGATTATTATATTAAATAACAATTAATTCGGAGACCAAAAGGACTATTATAGCCTTCGATTTCTACAAGAGAAGATGTTGGGTTCTAGGGCAGCCGCCTAATCATTTTATTCTTATCATAATTTTTCTTTGAAAAAAAGGAAATGAGATGATATTGCCATTTTAGGCACCACCTCCTAAACGGGTAGACCCGCCCCGGACTCTGAAGCCTTTGTGTGCTTTTTCCCAATTTTATGATATGTGTCCCTTTTATTAAACCCACGTGTTTCCGAGTTTTCCAAAGTGAAATTGACAAACAAACAATGCAATGCACCGAACCAAACACACCTTTCGTAATTTGATTCTGTCTCCCCCCCCCCTTCTCTCTCTCTTCATTACGTGAAAAACAGAAACTGTGAGCAGCACTGGCTCTACATTACTGCTGGCGTCCTAGTCTGAGATGCAGAGAGAGATTAATTAAATAAATAATGCAAGTCAGTTGGGGGGGGTTGTAATTATGGTTGAGATAAAAGGGCAAAATAATAAATATATAAAATGTTAATCAAGGAAGATTTAGAAAGAGAGAGAGAGAGAGAAACAGATAAGGCCACGTATGTGAGTGGAAAAAGAGTAAAGGCAATGAAGCCAAGGGACAAGACCAGTCTGTGCTAACGTTTGCTGATGCCAACATTAACGAAAACAGAAATCGACAATCTAGTCACTTACCTTTGCAGTTTTGGATTCCCCCTGCCCCTCCTTACTCTCATTTCTCATTTTCTTTTTTCATCTCTTGCCCTTTCTCCGCTTCAAGTATTTAAAGTTTCCGATTCCCCCAAAATTTATTTCTTTTTATTTTCATCAAAATCAAAACCCTTCTAAATCTCTCTCTCTCTCTCCCCCCCTCCCGCTTTTCAAACCGTTCGAAACAAGCACAATTCACCAAACACTCGAAATTGAATTCAGTTTTCTCGACGATGTCGACGTAAATGGTAGCACCGAAGTTCTATGCGCCGGCGGTGACAGTGTAGACGGTGACCGTCTGGGGGTTCAGTGACCGTTTCCTCTTCTTCCTTCCGGTCTCTTCAATTTTGAAACATTCAATCTGAAGCCTTCGTCAATGGGATCTCTTCGATTAACGCCGCATGAACTCGGATACGATGACGTGGCCGATCAAAGGGCCCACAACGTAGCACCAATCTCTGTCAGTGATGATCAGCTATTTAGAGCAGAGAAGACGGTAGAGGAAATCGTGAGATGTGTTCTTCCAACTGTGGAGTCGGAGAAACGAAGGAATCGAATTATCAGTTATTTTCAGTGGCTACTCTCTTCTCGTCTTGATACTGGTCTTAAGGTGCGAATTACTTTCATCTTCTCTTTTTTCGATTGTCTTTTGTTCCATTTCTGTTACTTCAAATTTTTAGTTGCTTGAATTCGATTTGTTAATTTTTGTTGCTGTTGTTCTTATCATTATTGTTGTTGTTGTTGTTGTTGTTGTTTTTAAGGTAGAATGGATAAACGTATGTGTCTAGGATTGCTAGTCTATATTTTTCTATAACTTAAAATTCATGCATATTTGAACCGATTCAAAAGAGTTTGTAAAGTTGAAGCATTTGCTGAATGAATTGAATTCGAGGAGGAAATTTTGAAGTATAGCTTTACTGTTGAGGGGAGACTAGAATGGTGTGTAAGAATCAGGGGATGATAGAAAGTGTGTCTGAAACTGGTAGTGATATTGAGGAGAGAGATTTTGTTGCATTTTTGTATGGTTCCTTTTGTTAATTTTGTGTTGGTTTTTGTTTTGTTTTGTTTTTATGGAATTACTTGATATGGGTTTTGGGAGATCACATTATGTGTAGTAAGTAAGATGCAAAGTGTCGTTATGCCTGATTTGCTACTAAGAGAATTCCCTTCCTTATTGGGTGGTTGAGTGCATTGTTGTTGTACAGTTGTTCTTGTGCAAGTTGCTGTATGTTATTCATGTCCACAAGGAGTGATTGGAAAAATTGGTGTGTTATGTTAGTCGAGTCCCTTAATGGAGTTTTAGACATTCATTTTGGAGTTCATCGATCCATCATATCTACATACCAAGCCAGCTACGTGGAGGATTCTCTTTTGTTGCTTTCCCTCTTGGATTGGAATTTTCTTCTAGCAAAGATTGTGGTAGTTTAGCGCATTCAAGGTCTAGAATCAGAATCTTAGTCCTATGCCAGCTATTTTTTATGTGGATGCCTTTTGAATAGCCTGTGAATCACAGACAGAGACATGGGCACAGGCATTGGACACGAGGACAATGAATAAGCGACAAGACAAAAGTTATGAAAAATTTAACACGATTATAATTATCCAAATACCGTATGATGTCATGTTAAAGAATGTCTTCGTAATACGCATCTTTTTGAAAGTGTTCACGCAACGTAGCTACTGGCCATCGTGCCACGTGGTGTGCGAACCAGTGAACATTTTTTTTTTTTTAAATGGTGTTGTTGTGGATCTCAAAATATGACAAACATGCCGTATTTGATTCTCATCTTGGCTCCTGATGGTATGCCTCTGTTGACAATATTTACCCTATCATGATTGCTTTCGCCTCCATTATGACCATTTCTTTGGATGCTATACTTCTAACTTTGTGAAGGGTGTCACAAGGCTAAGTCTTATGTCATGCATGGATGGCATGGAGGGTGTGCATCTCATACAACAGCGTGATTACAAAGTGAATGGCAAGATGAAATAAGAGTACTAGTTTAATGCAGAAAGTTTTAGGAATTCCTAGATTTCTTTGGTAAAGTATAATTGTGCGTAGGTTATGGTTCAAAATACCTAACTTAATCTAAGCCATTTATCACGTGACTCTTAGCTAGACCTCTTGTATATACACAGGGGCTGAAGCATTTCATTTGCCTCTAAACAAGTTGTAATCTCCTTAGAGCAAAAAAAATATATCTTTCATCTCTCTCTCTCTCTCTCTTGTGGATGTGGGTGTGCAACATGTGGTTCGCTTGAAGCCTTTTGAAGGTTATGGTATAAAACACGTCGTGCCTTATAAACGCTCACTTAAAGTATGTATTTTGCTAATTTGTATAAGCATTCACATTAATAAGTCAAATTAATAGTAAAATTTTAAAATTTTATAAGAAGTCACTTGGTTCTTTTGTAAAGCATCAATCAACATGAGTCTAGGATTAGTGCCATGTAGATTGCGTTATATATGTATATAAAAGTTAGGTTGCATCCAAGAATTGAATTAGAGATGTCAAGTAACGATACATTCTTCTAAATATATATTATATCTTTCTTTGTTTTCCCATCAAACAAAAGAAGTAAAGGCGCGAGTAAAATTTTGTCATTCTAAATGAAATTGTTGAGAAGAAGGAGAAGAGACTTGCATTGCTTATGACCCTGTTGCTTGAATGTTTAAACACAACACGTTTACATTTATACATATACACACATACGTACATATATATATCAGAAAAGGAGCATTTGAAGAACAATAAAAATACTGCATGTTTCCTAAGTTTGTTTCCTTATTCCATAGAGTAACAAATCTACTAGTCCCAATGCTTTTTTACCTCTTTTTTATTTCCAACACTTTATAAACTCTATTATTTCTAACATTCCCCCTCAAGCTAGAGTTTAACGATAATATGCACCAAGCTTGCTGTAAATATAATCTTATTAGATAACTTGCAAGGGCCACCATGTTGATCGTGATGTCTATGGTGATGAGAGACATCACTTTTTTGGTGGAGATGAGACTTTACTGAGATATTGGGAACTGTTTGATCAAATGGCACTCCCAAGGAAGCTCCTGCCGAGCCACATGGTAGGCGAGCTTGACTGGAGGAAGGACGAAGAGCAACAACTTGAGCTTGACTAGAAGCTGATTGGACTCGAGTGGCTTGACTGGAGAAAGTGAAAAAGATTGCTTTTGGTGCCAAACACTCAACACACATCTACTTATACAACAAAGAAAACACTAAATTAATTACAACAATTTCCTATGAACATTAACTCTAAACTATTTCCTATAGTGACTATTCGTATTCTTTGGAAGTCCCAATAATTTGTGTACCCTCTTTTATTTCCAACACTTTATTAACTGTCTATCAATTCCAACAGTAATGATCATTATGTGGAAGCATCCTTGTTAAAGCGTATCTTATTTTTTCAAAATTGTGGTATTGCCAATCTCAAAGTTTGGGTGCGGTGGAGATTTGAGCCTCATCGGAGTACGAGTGGTTGCTTTGGAGCATCATTAGGCCATCAGGCCTTTGGTTCTCACAAGTTGTTTGAATTATCTCACCTTCTCTTTAAACTTTGGTGCATACTTTATTAAAGCTGGCTAAGTTGATGTTGTTAATGTATAATTGTTATTTTAAATGTCTCATCAATCAAGTTTGCTTGTGGGAGTCAAACAACTTATAGTGGCTTGACGATACTAATCTATAATATTCATTCCTTTCAATACATGATTCTAACCATGAATCACATGTTGCTTGCAAGGACTTGAGTTTGTCACGTGGAAACAACTACGAGAAATTGAGAAGGGATAGAAAGATAGTGAGAGGTTAGAGTCCACCGGCAACTACTGGACTCCACCGATAACTTAGTGATGAAGCTCTAATCAATTAAATATTCAAAGCATAACACTAAATAAACCTTAATGCCCAAATATATAGGCAGAGACCTAAAATAAATATGGAAATAGTATCGAAATAACACTCGCCCAAAAATTAGAAAGGAACTAAATAATAGAAAATTTTCTAAAATGCTGAACATTGAATAACTTATTTATTCTGCATCAGTTTGTTTATAATGGAGTTCCCCTGGCTTGAGCTCTTGGGCAGCTTACTTTCTTAACTCCTCAGAGGTCCGGCTTTGAACCTAGTCCCGTGATTTTGTTTCTTTTTCTTTTTTCTCTTTTTGGTATAATCAACGGTATCCAGAGTCATATTCTGATTAATCCGATTTGAGTATCGTTAGGCCCAATTTAGGGGGCAGTTGTTTTAATATAATTTTTTCTATTTTCAAGTTTTGAACCCATGACTTGGTTAAGGGATGTAGCATCCTTATCTACTAGACCGACTGTCCGTTGGTCTAATGATTTTGTTTCTTGGATAACAAGAGTGAGGATTTTCATAGAATGTCCTTTTTTTTTGTCTCTATTGCTATATTGAGATAGATTTATTCTCATGGCCTTTCTAGGGGATTATTATAGAGTGTAATGAAAAGATTTTTCAGTTTGGGATCATGATGTTGCCAATTGACACTGTCCGGAAGGAGTTTAGGAAGTCACCTGCCCATGTTGGGTTGCCTTCAACCACAGTTTGGTAGCTATCTTTGTAAATGACATTGAATTTATAGTTCGCCAGGGATGTATCAGAGACTCGAGAGTTTTGATCTTCTAAGAGTAAAAGATGCAATAGCAGGGTACAAAAATTTCTAACCTTATGTCTTCATTACGCCCATTGCTATGCTTCTAATTAAATTCTTCAACCTCGGCCTTATAGACTCATAGCTCATGGTGAGACAAGATCTCAACTTATATCCTTTTTTATTGCTATAAACCTTGGATTTTCAATTCCAGGAGTCAATTTTTGGTAGAGTCACTAGTTGGATCAATTGGGGTGAGTTCTCGTGTCTAGGAAGCATGGATACTTAAAAGAGGAAGCCATATCCATATCAGACATCGTATTGGATATGATACTCTAGGATACTAGTTGGATACGAATTGGATACTCCACATGGTGTATCCAGTTTTTTTAAATGTCAGATACTTCACATAAAGTTTGTTGTGACAATTGTAGTTACCATCAACAGATATAATATCTTCATTTACTTATTAGTGAGACAATATATGATTTGAACATAGAATATGTTACTAAGGAAACTATAATTCTGATATTTGTCATATCTAAAAAATACTAGCTATCAATATGTATTCATTACTTATTTACTTAAAAAAATTAATCTATTTAAAAAATCATAAAATTTTATCGTTATATATTAGATGATTGTTTTAAAGCCGAATTTTTTCATATTCTAGTTTTTGGAAATTTTGCATCACCGTATCAATATCATGTCAAATATCATACCCATATACATGTCTATGCTTCTTAGCCTAGTGTGCTTCATAACATGTGACATTCTCATAGAAACTTTGAATGCATAAAAGAGATATTTCCCTGCAAACCAATAATGGGAGCAAGGAAACTTTGGAGAACTTGGAGATTGATGAAGTAATTTTGTTGGATATAATAACTTCATTTACTTATTAGTGAGACAATATATGATTTAAGCATAGAATATGTTATTAAGGAAACCATAATTATAACACTTGCCATATCTCAAAAAACTCACTATCAATATATATTCGTTACTAATTTGCTAAAATAAAATTTCCTATCTAAAAATAGTAAACTATTATTGCTATAAGTATGTTAGATGATTATGTTCGAGCCGTATTTTCTTATTCTGCTTTTTGGAAAATTTCCATCACCACATCAGCATGATATCAAATATGACACCCATATCCGTAACTATGCTTCTTAGCCTAGTGTGCTTCACAACATGCTAGCTTTAAATGGATAAAGGAGATACTGGCCTTGTTGACAAATAATGGGAGCAAGGAAACTTTGAAGAACTTGGAGATGATGAAGTCATTTTGTTTGTTTGGAATTTAAACCTTTTTTGTTGAGTAACTTAGTTTTGTTTATTTAGAATTCATTAATGGTAGGGTGAACATTGAGTTTTTATTTTTTATTTTTTCACAAGAAAACCTCAGTAAAGTCAGTAAGTCAATGATGATCAATTTTTTTTTTTTTTTTGCATGTACAAAATAAATAGGAGACACTTTCTTTTCCCTAAAATTGGCAAAAATTACAAAAAAATAAACTGCAAAAAATTTATCTCTGAAAATAGCAAGTCCTATCTGATTCCTATGCTGGACCTAGAAGTTTTGTGTGTTAAGTAACTTCAGTATCTGCAGCAATTTTTACATAATTCTTGGAGCAGTGATACTTGGAACTAGATGTCACTTCTGTGAGCAATTATAGCTATCAGGACTTACTGAGATTTTTTACTAGGAATATTTTTGCTGTGTTTATCTTTTTTCTGCAACAAGTATTTTTACCACCAGTTTAATGTAACATACGCCCCTTTTCCAATTTAGATAGCGGCATAACATGTCTCTTTTGCTGTAGTTTAAATTGTTTCAGATCTTCCCACTTGGGTCAGTGCCGCTAATGACCTATCTTCCGGATGGTGACATTGACCTAACAGTCTTGGGTCTGCAACATAGGACAGGGGAAGAGTTGACCAAGGATGTGTTTTCCGTCCTTGAAAGAGAATCACAAAATCCAACAGCTGATTTCCTGGTGAAGGACGTTCAGATGATCAACGCTGAGGTTCTTACACTTTTCTCAGAGTTTTCTTTTTCCTCCTGTTGTGACAGTATATTTTTCATTCTTAATATGGTTCTGATGTAAGGAAAAGTGTGGGCATGGACCTCTCTAACAATAATGTTGGGCAGAGGTTAAAATTGGGAAACTAGCATCTTTGCTTGTAAAAGTAAGAGTATCTATTTCTATTCCTCTCTAAACCAGTGTCATTGAGTCATTTTTGCCTCCATCCATGTTAGTTTTATTGAAGATTATCCTCATATATTTATGTTTAATTTCCTCTCCTTCCTTTTAATTCTCGTCATTGGCATGTTTATGCTATTTGCAGAGTGATCTGGTTGTTAATTTTGTTCAATTTGTATTCGGGAAGATTGCGTGTCACACATTTGTTGACTGTTGCATGTTATTAATTCTACCATGTCTATGCAAATATAATGCATGAAGGTTTTACTCCA
The DNA here is from genome assembly GCA_033439265.1 of Dillenia suffruticosa. NCBI lineage: Eukaryota > Viridiplantae > Streptophyta > Magnoliopsida > Dilleniales > Dilleniaceae > Dillenia > Dillenia suffruticosa. The sequence goes on along the minus strand of JAVTVX010000013.1, from coordinate 24,905,718 downwards.
TTAGCATGTATCCTTAATTAAGTTAGAATTGAATTAGAATGCCCTGCAGGCACAGGTAGAGAAACATGTTAATGGTGCGTCTGCATCTTTCCTTATTTCGAATTTTGTTCTAGGAGGCCATGGGGATGGAAATCAACTATCTTGTTTCTTCTAATTTTCAAGAGTTGCCTAAATGAGAATTACAGATTTTTTAGTTTTAGTTTTCCCTTTACATGAAAGACAGCATCAGAGTTGATTATTGACCTTAGAAACTTTGCTAGAGAAAGGAGGGTATCGACGATGGTTAATTTTATCCTTGTTATTTATTGAGGCACTGGGGCTTGGATTTTGTGTTTGTGCGCGCGCGCGCTTTCTTTGGAAGGGAGAGGAATTCGACAATTTCTGAGGGAGGGATGAGGTTTCTTATCATTCCTTTAGATGGCTGATGTGCCTCATTGTCGGTGTGCTATAAAGAGTTAAGTTGGTTGATTATGATTTAATAAATTCTTTAGAAGGAGAGGATTAAGCACCAAAACTCTCTCTGATTTCACAGATAAAAAGGACATGCTTGATGGAATTTTATATGGCAAATTATAAATTAAAAAAATGGTGACTTCTTGATATATCTGGTCATATTGACTAAGGAGTTGCTGCTATACTGGAAACTCTTGAAGTGAAATCCAGATTTTCAAATGATAAGTCTTCAGTTCGGGCAATTTGAAAGTGAGGGAATGAAAATTGACATAGTTTCCTCATTAAAAAGGGCAGAGCAGATTGTTCCTTTTTGAGATGACATACTTTTTGAGGAACAAAAGGATACATTTTTCTTTTGGCATGTTGAAGCATAGCGATTATAGGGCTTGGAGGACATAATGCATCTAATGTCATATGTGAAGTTATCTCACCCTAATGTGAGGATACCATGTGGCAAAGGAATTTGATGAATTGTATTCGTTTTTGCTGGGTAACTTTAGCGCTATGATCTTTTCAGTATGTTAAGTTACAATAAATGAAATTAAAGGGGTATGGCTATAGTCTTCAGGTAGTTCTTCCGGTCATTCTTCATCAGCAGAGTCTTCATCTGAAAGACAGCAAGCTACATACGTGTAGGTGTGCATATTCCATACCTAATACTAGTAGACTTTAGTACTCAGGCAGAACCAACAACTAGAAGAGCCCATCCGCACTTTTGTCAATGCTTTAAAATGACTTCACTGCAGTTACTTGAGTCTTAGGTATTCCAGTAGGCAACATATAAAGATATTAATATAGATGTTGTTCATGCGTTTTTTTTGCTTTTTATACTTGTAGCAAAGCAAAACCACATTCTGATCTCATGTTACACTTCAAGTTTGGCAGAAGTGTTTGTATGTTTAGAGGAATACGGAGGTTAGGAGTTTATAGCTACTTCCTTATATACTGTCTTCTCGCTCTTTCTATGGGCATTGTAGCATACTAAGTTGCTCTTTATTTATTTATTATTTGATAGTAAATTGCACTAAGTTGCTCTGTGTTGTTCCCTAAGATATGTTTAAACTTCTTTGCTCCCATGCTTATAAGTAGTACTCGAGTGTGATGATTTTACGGAGTGAGCATAAATCTTGGTTTTAAAAAATTATAATATTTGATTTTAAGCCTTCTATTGTTATAGCTTGCAAATTTATGTTTTGGCAACAGTTTTGGGTATTAAAATCTTTTTCAGAAAGAGGTTTGGAGATATGTTTTGGTTGACTATTTCTTATAAAAGCATTGTAGAAGAAAAAGTATCTTTTGAAGTGGAATGAAGCTCATATTCTTGAAAATACTTTATGCAGCAAGAACAGGAACCACCGAAATATGAACCTTTGACAATAGATTTACCAAATGTATTGTTAAGTGCAAAGAACTTGCTGATTCTTGGTTGAATCTAATCGAGTCTTTACCTGAAGCTTGTGGAGATTTACTTTTTGAGTTTAGGCAGGAATTAAGAGGGGAGAAAAAAAGAGACAAGATCTATCAATCCTGTTGTATGACTTGTTGGACTTAACCATTCAAAAGCTTTGTTGTTTTTGTATATAAGTTCTTGCGAGTGTGGAAACACATGCTCGTGAAATCTGATGCTACTCCCACGTGTGTATATGTTGGTGTTGGCTGTTCATTACCAAGTTATATATTAACCCCACTTTCTGCTTCACTGGCTGGTGTGGTTTAAGGATCTGTAATAGCCCCTTACCCTGTATGGCAGTTGCTCATATATCCTCTTTCTCTGTTTTTGTGTGCGTGTGTGTGTGTGCATGTCTTGTGTTCTTGGTTTGTTATTTTCTTAGATGTAATATGTGTTAAGCAAGACTTCTTAACGCAGAAGTTTGACCAATTGTTGTTTGCCATGTCATTGATATCATTTAGAGTAGCATTGCTTATTAATGCTTTTCATGCAGAAATGCATCACTGACTTGGAATTTGCACTGACAGTTGAAGTTGGTGCATCATGTGTATTATTTCTACTCCCTATATGTTACCTTGGGAAGCTTTCACTGGACACCGGCGTTGCATTTCTAATTAATGAGAAATTGCTTGTCAACAATACTAGATGCCATTTAAATTAGTTTTACATATACAAATGTAGATGAACTTTGCAGAGTCTTTATTTTTTGACTGTGGGCAAGAAGCATGCTTAAATGTATTAGCGTTTTTGATTTACTTTAGTTTGCAGGTCAAGCTGGTGAAATGTTTAGTGCAAAATATTGTTGTTGATATCTCGTTCAACCAAATAGGAGGACTCTGTGCCCTGTGCTTTCTCGAAAAGGTACATGAGGATGCTTTTCATTATTTTTGAGATTGTGGTCTTATTATAGGATGTGATTCTGAGAAGAAAATTGTCAACTTCAAATTTTGGAGATCTATAACTTGACTAAATTAATTTATTGTTCAATCAAATTGATGCTATTTTGAATCTTGCCCAAGCACCTTTATGATCTACCCTGAAATCCCTAGCATTTTCATGCTGTTTCATCTTACGAATGTGTAAAGAAATCGTTGAAACAGTGCAATAATTTGTTGTTGCTGTTGTTGTTGATGGTGAAACAGAACTAGCTAGTTGCTTGATACAGAGAATGGTGCCTTCCCAATCTGTTTCTTTTAAACATGTTGAGTCCATTTCCTCTCTCCCACAGGAAAATGTCTTGACTTCTCAAACATCTGTACTGTTAATGTAATTGCATTTCCAACTTTTGGCATTGAGAAGCCATGTTATGTTTCTATGATATTGATACTTTAGTCAAGTATTGCTTTGAAATGAAAAAAAAAAAAGAAGATGGAATGGCCATTTTCATAGGCATTGGTAACTTGTATCAATCTGCCTTTGTAATTACCCATAGTTTCTAGCAATCGCTTGTCATTCAACATTTTATATTCTCATTCAACATGAAGGCTATGCTCCCTTACAATTGCATAATGCTAGCTACAGAACATGCAACTAGCAATCCATGATGCACCAATAGAAACATGCACAAGACATGACAAAATTATAAAAAATTGTACTATTAGTCACAATGTTAAGTCACAATGTTAAGTGTTTCCCTGGGTCCAAAGGATGTGTCCGACTCACGGGCATTCTCGAAGTGCCTGTGCAACATAGATGATGATTGACAAAAATTGTCCCAAACTTCATCTACTCTTACATCCACCACAGTGCTGAAGAGCCTCCATCTTCCCGGATAGATGCAGATTTTGAGTTTGTGTAGGCCATTTTGGAGTTTTCTCTTTCATTGTAGTTGATGACTTCTATCCATTTTAGAGGAAATCTGAACGCTTACCCTTACCATTAACATGCATGTTGGCCACACTAACATTCCTGTTAAGAGGCAATTTTGTGCCTTAACAGATATGATGTCTGCAAGGTGTTCTTTAGTTGCTGTCTGAGTATGGTCACACTGTTCAGTGTTTTTTTGTGCATGCTACCATCACCTAATCAGACAATGACTATATATTGCCTTAAAATATCCATGGCTTGGATGTGATTAGAATTTGGCAGTAGCTGTGCCACTAATTATGTCATTTTTCCCACATATGGAAGTCGGGGAGTCTGCAGTCATCTTCCTATCTACTATAGTCTTCACCCTTGGTTCCATAGCAATGGAATCCCTAAATGAATCATTGTTCTTGATTGTTGGTTCGGGTTAATTTGTTTTGCATTTAGATGAGATAATATCATACCCAGTCTACAAGACTTGGTGGTTACACAATGGTTTTTGTGGTGCATAATTGGTATTATATTTCAGATTCTATATTACTGAAGCCAGATTACCAGAATGTCTGAAAATAATGGGCCACTTGGCTGGTACCAATGATTTAGTTTGGAGCTCTTAGGCATGCAAATTCTCCGTAGACTTTGCCTTGAAATTAGCATCACAAAAAAATCTTGTATATGCTTTTGTACAGGTGGATCGCCTCATTGGAAAAGATCACCTCTTCAAGCGTAGTATCATTCTTATTAAGGCATGGTGCTATTATGAGAGTCGTATTCTTGGTGCTCATCATGGTTTGCTTTCTACATATGCTTTGGAGACTTTGGTTCTGTATATCTTCAACCTATTTCATTCATCTTTAGATGATCCATTTGCGGTGAGTGCTAACTAGATTCAGAATTTCATGGTAATTCTCATTGTTCTTTAGAGGTTAGTAACTTGTGGCGTTTCTGGTTTATAGGTTTTGTATAAGTTTTTAGATTACTTTAGCAAGTTCAGTTGGGATAAGTACTGTCTCACTATAGATGGTCCGGTGCGTATTTCCTTATTGCCTGAACTCATCGGTGAGCTTCCTTTTGATTTAAAGATAATTGTTCCATTTTGATTTGACCGGGTTCTTGGTCTTGTGATGTTTCTATTTTCGCCACTCCCTGTTGAGAGATTTTATTCCTCTTGCAGTTGAGGCATCGGAAATTGATGGTTGCGATTTGTTGCTTGATGAGAAGTTCCATGTGGACTGTCAAGACATGTTCACTCCTTCTTTTTCAAAGAGACCGGAGACCAATGCCCAGGGATTTACAACAAAGTTTCTAAATATAGTAGATCCACTAAAGAAATCTAATAACCTTGGTCGTAGTGTAAGCAAAGGTAATACTTCTCCTCAGCATGTTGCTCCTTTCCTTGAAAATCTGAATTCATTTTCTTCTTATTACCAGGAGACATTTGGAACATGCTACATGTATTTGTCTGTTCTCTTTCCAAATAAGCTAAGAACTAACTTGCCATGCAGGAAACTCTTGCCGAATACGGAGTGCTTTTCTGTTTGGGGCAAGAAAACTTGGATGCATCCTTTCAGCCCCTGAACAAGTTATGGATGCGGAACTGCGAAATTTTTTTGCAAACACCTTGGATAGGCACGGACATGGGGAGAGGCCTGATATGAAAGGTCCTTTTCCAATCTTTGGAATCAACAGTTTAAGTGTTGAGACATGTCAAAAAGATGAAACAACTTCTGGATCGGGATTCGCATATCCAATTGAAATAACTGGGGGTTATAGGTTGGACCAGGTCTTATTGCATGATAGAATTTCTACTGCTAGAGTAACATGCAAAGGTAAGGAGTTTGGTTGTACTATGGCTAAATTTTTAAGAAGTTTTTTTGAAATTAGTCATCTGTCTATTGGATAGTTATGCAGTTGCAATTGCTGTTTCATGGTTCCATTTGTCTGATGCAGATGATGTTGCTACCCCCAGGGGTCACAGTATGAGAAGTAATGATGGCACATCAAAGATTTACATCCCAAACGGACAACAGGGTATGTCGAAGCCTGCCGCATATCATGCTCCACATCTCTATTTCTGTGGCTCATCAAAGGAAAATGGGAATCTGAGAAATGGAAATCAAGAGCATGAGGCATTATATACTGGCTTTACAAACTGGGGGCCTCCTGCCCTCCTGCAAATGTACAGTGATAAAACTGGCTTTGTCAGGCCTTATCACAATGAAGGGGATCAAGTAGCATTAAATCATGAAATTTTAAGCCCTGTTGGTGCAGATAATGGTTTCTCATTTTCAAATTCTGCTGTTTCCTTTCCTGAGGAATTTAATCCTGTTTATAGGGAAATCTCTTCAGCTAGCACCTGTGGTAGTCCTGTAGCTCCAAACTCTCTATCAGAACTCAGTGGTCATTATGATTCCCACCTCCTTAATCTGCGATGTGGTTGGTTATATTACGAATCTGACTTTGGTAAGAATCCCGAGGCGTTGCGTCAATTGCTGCAATCCCAATTTCAGGAGCAGTATTTTTGGGATGCATTCACACAGTCAGCTCCATTTGGGCTGCATATGCTGCCTTATCCCAGTTTTCTGGTTCCAGGACCGGCTTTCTTCTCTATAAACTTGCCTTATACATCATCAGGTACTACCTTTGGCGAGGAGGAGAGGATTAAGCACCGAGGAACTGGACCATACTTGCCGAACTTGGTATTTATTTTGTTTAGTTTTGGATATCTTGGAATTATTTAGCTTGTAAACTTAAATCTCTATTTGTGGCTTCGATGTATTAGTCTTGGTTGCATTTTATTACCTCTCTCTTTTTGTGTGCATGTGCTGGAAGTCCCCCTATGAGCATACACTCTAAAAGTAGGTTCTGGGTTTTTGCAGAACCCCTCTTCAACAAGGGATGGGCACTTGATAGGGAAGGGAAGAAATCAAGCATCAGAGAGATCCCCTCGCCGAAATGGCCGGTCTGGGGTAAACTTGGACAAAAACTTTCTTGAAAGAAGTTGCTGTGGGCGGACACAGTTGCAGATCTCTGCTCATCAAGGCAATGGACAACTCAGGACTTCTCATCAATCCACTTGTGGAATGATTGGACACCAAAATGGTGTAACATCTCAACCAGAGGAAGATGTTGAATTTGGCTCACTTGGGCATCGACCCATTGGGACACTTAGCATGAAGACTGGTGGTGTTCCCCGAAATCCTGTGCCAACCCTCCCAAATTCAGTAAAAGGGGTGGAACCCACACCAAACACTAATCTTGACAGGTATATAACTTACAGATTATAGAAAATTATGTGGCATCACTGCAAATATCCAGGATTCTTTTCAAGCTTTCTACTTTGACATGTAGGGCTGCAGTAGGGCCTTACCAGCTGAAAGATGATGGAGATTTCCCACCATTAAGCAGAGGCAAGCTTACATCGGCAAGTGCTACTCTATGAGAATGGTGATACTAACATCTTCGACTCGGCATTTTTGTGTGGTCTCTTCAGCTCTAGTCTTTGGTAGTTCTGTTGTGAAGTAGCCTGTGGTTCAGAAGGTTTTGTATATTCTGCGGTTAATCTTGGCCTTCAGATCAGTGGTACTTCTCATAACTTAGCTGTCTGTGTATAGCATACTGGTTCAAATCCAGTTTTGCTTAAGAATGTTTGGGAACTACAGAGACAAAGTCATGTTGCTGGTGTCTGATGTAACTCTTATTTACTGTTTCTAGAATCTTCATCCCCCCCGCCCAAAAAAAAAAGGAAAAATTGAAAAATAGTAATAGAAATAGGAAAAGAAAAAGAAAATACAGAGGAAAAGAAAATACAAAAAGAATTCAGCAGCTTTCATTGGACAATTTTTCTGCAGTTGTTTGTTTTGATTACAGTGTTTAACAGGTAGTGGCATGCACATGACTGAAATATGCCCTTGATGCTAGGTGCTTTGCCTTTGTTGTTATGATTAGGGCTGGTATGCTATTATTATGATATTCCAGCTTCGGTTTTATGACCGAGACCGAGGTTACAAGGGACAAAGTTGGCACTGCAACAGACTTCCCTACACCCTTGCAGGTGCTATGTAAGATGATATACATCTGATTATGCATACATTTTTGGTTTCTCTATCGACCCTTTATGTTGGTTGAGCTAGGTCTTCTATTGCTTTGCTCTGTGCCTACTGGGTTTTTCAGAGATAGTTTCTAGTTTTTGGCAGAAAGTTAATTCAAGCTCTTTCATTCTTCCTAGGAAAGTGAAATACTGCTTAAATTAGCTGGCTGTTTTTGCCAGATTAATGTTTAGGGCTTTCAGTTTCATGTTTGTAGCTAACAATCCTCAACCTGTTTTTGAGGGCTGTTCTGCCGCTTTAAGGGCAATGGTTGCTCGAAGACCAGATCCCAGCCCAATGAATGCTCACTCCCTCTGATGGACTTTTCCTACAGTCCGTTGGTTATCATTGCTGTGGATTGAATTGTCTATGCATGGCATCCAGTTTTATCTCCCACGGAAAGAGGTAAGCTCTCTCTCTCTCCCTCTGCATTCATCTAGTATGCAGAAGCTGTTTCCAAAATGCTCCTTTTCTCTTCACAAAACTACAATCGCTGCGCCTTTTAGTGGTCTTCTACCTAGGTACTGCTATGATGATATAGATCCCTCCAATGATTCATCCGGCATCATTTTCTGCTCTAACCTAGTTCCGAACTGAAGTCTACAATTCCTTAGGACATCCCCACCCCCAAAGAAATCACTTTGGGTGTGCTTTCCTAGTCTTGTTGCTTGGAAAAAGAAACGTGAAGTTTATTTTGAACTTCACAATATAAATTTCTAGAGAGAGAGAGAGAGAGAGAGAGAGAGAAAGAGAATTTCTAAATGAAGTTTACCTAAATTTGGTTACATTTTGTTATTTTAATCATAAAAATTTAATTAAATTTTGCATTATACGCTTGATCCTAATCACATGATTTTGATTTGAATGAACTTTATAACTTAGTTTATTTTAAACGTATCGGACTCTTATCTTCATTTAGTTTCAAGTACCGTGTTAGAATTATATTTTCTTTATCCAATGATATTTGGGCTATTTGTTTGGTTAGTCAAGTACAATTATGCACCTAGAGTAATTTAGGATTAATGATTATATATGTTTTTTTTTTCCTCTCTCTCTCTCTCTCTCTCTCTCTCTCTCTCTCTATCTATCAATGACCAAGTTGAAGTTGGAACACTGTTTCTAAGATGAGTGTGTTAATAATATTTAGCACTTGAGTAGGAGTATTGAATCCCTCCTCTGGCATTGACACAGCTCGAAATTGAGGTTTAGTAAATTATTAAGCATTCGCATCATATAATGTATTGGATTCCTAAACGTCACAACTTATTCATTAGTCTCCTGATTAGCAATTATAGAGCTCTACATTGTTGTCATGATTGGTGCACAAAATTAATCTTCTTTGCTGTGCCCCTACAAATTTTAGCTTTTTTTTTTTTTTTTTCTGACACGAAATAACAAATTTCACATAATAATTCTACGTAGCTCGTCTCAATAATGTTGGTCAATTTCACCTAGTTGGCCAGTCCTCAATCTATCAAACCTTATAAAGGTCTCATAATGTACCTACTTTTTTTGTTGAATTAATGGTTTGCTTCTTATGAAAAACTCAATTTTTCAAAAATCCCTTTCCCCCCTTTTACTTTAAGATGAAAAAAAGAATTAGATTTAAATTCCAAAATTTCAATTAAGAAAGAAGTTTTAATTATTCTGGTTACCATTTCAGGGGAAGAAAAATTCCTCTTCATATATCCAGAGTCATGTAATATAATAGTGAAAATTAGTTGAGTTGTTGGTTCAAACTGTTTCATATATTATTACCCGGTCCATTTTTTCCTAGGGCAATCGATGTCTATTTCTCCGTTAGTGCTTGTTATAAAGTGGGACAACCCTTGGTTTTCAGTGGGTGTACTAATTCGATTGAACAACGTTGCTATGCATTTCCCAAATAAATTAAAAAAAAAAAAAGAAAAATCTGTACAGAAAATTGAAATTAATAAAAGATGAATGGGTCAACCCCTGCTTAAGCTAGTACAAAATTGAATTATTGTTACTCAGCACCGTGACAAAGATAATGACGTCACAAAGTTTAGTGGGGGTTCTCTTAGGATAAGAATAAAATACGGAGGGTGGGCTCTAAATTAATTAATTAATTAAAAAAAGGGAAAATTGATTGAAGGAGAAAGGTTGGAAGCGACAGGTTTTATGCATAATTCTCTATCGTTGCGTGGGTGGTTTTGCTTTTTATAAATCCAAAGGATAAACTAAAAGTTTTTCAACATGAGGATCAAAGCTATTCACTGAACCCCAACTTTTAATAGTATCAACCGTGGTCATATTGGGGATCGCAACTTAGAAATTAACAATTTGCGAAGATTCAGTCATTATTAAGCCACCCTTTTGCTACTACCAACATCTTTCCACGTTTTCATTTTGCATAAACTTTTGTCTGTCTCACACCTAAAATCTTTCCTACCTTTTTTTTTCCTCTTGGATTCTCTCTCTCTCTCTCTCTCTCTCACATATAGACGCTCAGATCTCTCTCTTTCTCTCTCTCAAATCAAAGTATTGGAATTCTCTCTGGTGTGTCTGTATTTCCGCAAATGGTACTTTTAAAGCGCAGCCACAGATTCTTCAAATTCAGAAGCCCAGTTTTTTGCCAATGGACTGTCTATGATCTTTTGAATTTCTAAGATATATCCTCCTCCACTAGAAAATAAATATTCCCATTCAAAACTTTTTTCTTATTGGCTGCCAAAAAGATCTTTCCATACCCACCTCAAGAACAAAGTCATCTTCCTATTTTCAAATCTTTATATTTTCTTCTTCTTCTTTCACAATCCGATGTTTGCTAAGGAATACGAGGCAGGCCGAGCAGTGTTGACAATGGCTTGGATTATGCTGAGGATAGACTACTCGAGACTTTTCTGGCTACTGTTTGGTGTATTTTCTTATGAAAACCACGAAGGAAAGCCACGGATCGTCTTCATCTAGGTACATCTTTAATAAGCTTATATAGCTAAATAAATAGCATAGGTTTGGAAATAATCAATAGAGAGAGAGAGAGAGAGAGAGAGAGAGAGAAAGAGAAGGGTGGGGTTGGGGGGAATATAATTCTCCCTAGTTCATAGAAACCTGCAATTTTCAGTAAGCAGATCAATCGATCGAAAGAAGATGCAGAAGACGAGGTTGGGAGCTAATGCACAGCTTGGATACGTTGAAACCGACCCTTCTGGTCGGTATGGACGTGTAAGTCTCCTTTAACATGTTTCATAGTAGAATCATACGCCGCATGTAGTATTTCTTTCAAAGAATTTAGGGAAATTAGAATTATTTTTTTTTCTTTTCCTTTTTCTTGAGAAAATTAATGGAATTTGAACTCCTTTATGCCAATAACTTGATTAATCATTCAGATAGGTGATGTATATAAAATTCATAAAACAGAGGCCAGGCGAAGAGAGGGGGCAGTTGCCCTTTGAATTTTTTTTTTTTAATTTAATTAAAATTCTAAATACATGTTTTATTTTGCCTCTTGATTTAAAATTTTCAACCTGGTCCTAGAGGCAAATAAAAATGTCTAGCTCTAGTTCCTCTCATGCATTAGATTGTAGTGCAGGTGTCATGAATCTTAACTCTCATGATGATAACGAAAAGATATAAGTGTTGTTATTATTATTATTATTATTACTATTTTTTTATGTCATAGTGTTTCATTAGGCACTCAAATCGTTGACTTAAAAAAAAGGAATTTATTGTGTTTAATTAATTATGCAGTTCAAAGAAATTCTTGGGAAAGGGGCAACAAAGACGGTATATAAGGCATTTGATGAAGTGCTGGGAATGGAGGTAGCATGGAACCAAGTGAAGCTGAATGAAGTATTTCGATCACCGGAGGAGTTGCAGAGGCTATACTCAGAAGTTCATCTCCTCAAAAGCCTCAACCACGACTCTATTATTAAGTTCTATGCTTCTTGGATCGATGCCGACAGAAGAACCTTCAACTTCATCACTGAAATGTTCACTTCCGGCACTCTTAGAGAGTAAATCCATTCTCAACCCCCTCCCCCTTAAATAATCACCTTCGTTTCCTGCCATCATAATTATTTTCATTCCTATTTTATTTTATTATAGAAGTCTGGGACCAAAGGAAGGCCGGAGAGGGCAGCCGGCCCAAACTTTAAGAAAAAAAAGTATATTATATAATTAAAAAAATTATAATATAAATGTTGTTTTTATATTATACTTATTTTTCTAATATCATATAGAGATCACCTTTTTAGGATGCTTATGCTGGATTCCGTCCCTCAATTGAACTCGTCCTTCTACTTTTCTTTGACTTCTTGAATTTGATGATGCTCCTAAAGACAAATTCAAAAGTTGCATACATAACCAAAAAAAAAAAAAAAAAAGGAAAAAAAAGTTGTCAACCTTTGGTGGAGATAACTCTCCTCTCCATGCTATTCTTGGCATCTAATCCCCCGGGGGGGCGGGGGTGTTCTGTACTTAGGGTTGTTCTGGGATAGGACAGAAAGTAGAAAGTTGATTCCGAAGGGAACCTTAAATTTTGTTAAATTTATGTTTTTTCGCATTGTTATTTTTTCTATGTTGTTAGTTAAGCCCTATAATCTATATATTATATATATATATATATCGATTACAAAAAAAAAGAGAAATCAATTATGTAATAGTTGGTAAGTTCAATTATTATAATCAATTATATGTATAATCTAATGTATGAACAGAAGACAACTCCCCAATCCCAATTGTACAACTTGGAATATATTAGCTAAACCCAAAATTATTTTAAAGAATATTAGGGATATTTGCAATTCTACTATATATATATTTGGATGGGTTATGGTGATGAGGCCCATTAAGAAGTCAACGTGTGATTGTGCTATATGCAGGTACAGGAATAAATTCAGGAGAGTTGACATACGAGCAGTGAAGAATTGGGCCCGCCAAATACTTCGTGGGCTGGTGTACCTGCATGGCCATGACCCACCTGTAATCCACAGAGATCTCAAGTGTGACAACATTTTCGTTAATGGCCATCTTGGCCAAGTCAAAATTGGGGACCTTGGCTTAGCTGCTATTCTTCGCGGTTCTCAACACGCTCACAGTGTTATAGGCAACTATTCTCTCTCTTTCTCTCTCTTCTTGTTCGGACAAAAAGCAATGCGTGATTGAATTTTCTGCGATATTCTTGACATAATTTAATATATTATTAATTAGTAACTAGATAAATTTTGTTCATCGATCTCTACGGCTCTAGAAAACTTGTGATTGTTTGAAACCACCTAAACTCATTGGATTTTTTCATAAATATGTTAGGGACCCCGGAATTTATGGCACCGGAATTGTACGAAGAAGAGTATAATGAACTAGTGGATGTCTACTCCTTCGGAATGTGCGTGCTAGAGATGTTAACTTCGGAGTATCCCTACAGCGAATGCACAAACCCTGCTCAAATTTACAAGAGAGTCACTTCGGTAAGATCTACCCTCTCTCATCACACACCATGCTAAGCCACTCAGAGCCTAATTCTGATCTACGTTGGCCTGTGATAGGGAAAGTTACCCGGGGCTTTTTATCGGATTCAAGATGAGGAGGCTCAGAGATTTGTGGGATTATGTTTGGAAAATGCTTCCAAGAGATTGTCAGCAAAAGAGCTTTTGTTGCATCCTTTCTTATCATTGCAAGAAGCATCATCATCTGTGCCGTGTGAAGTGAAGATTCCAAAGGAACTGTCCATTCCTGATGATGAGCCTAGAAAGAGTACAGACATGACAATCACCGGAAAGATCAATCCAGAAGATGACACTATTTTCCTCAAAGTTCAAATATCTGACAAACATGGTACGTTTGCTAACTAAAGTGTAATACTATATGGACCAAATAATTCAAGAAACAAATGAACTAAATTTTATACGAAAGTTCTTACCAATAAAAATCAGAATCTTGCAGACTTAATTAATTTGAATTGGTCAAATTACCTTTTAACATGTGCTTTGTTACTGTCATGAATTTCAGGTGAGGCTAGGAACGTGTATTTTCCATTTGATGTGGTGACCGACACTCCAATTGATGTTGCTGCGGAGATGGTTAAGGAATTGGAGCTCACTGAGTGGGAACCAGTAGAGATTGCTGCCATGATAGAGGAGGAGATATCAAATTTAGTACCATCTTGGAAACAATGGGACTCTCCTCATCGACAACATAGCTTTGACTATGAAGAAGAAGATGGTGATGGTGAAACTCAGCACCCATTTGTCTCCTTAGGCTCCCCTTCTTCTTCTCATGCTTCCCTACCAGGTCTGCTGCCTGCTACCTCATCAGCGACCAGACTTCATCATGGGAACAATGTTACAACTTGCCATGATTGGCTTCAAGGTACTCTTATTCTTAAAATTCATAGAATAAACGGATAAATAATTTTTACATGACAAAGATAAAGAAATGATGGGAAATGCAAAATGTTGCAGATGATGTGTACATCAATGATGATGCAAGTTCTGAAAGCTCACATTGCTCTTACAAGTATGTGAACATAAATTACTGCTCAAGGAATGAAACTGACATCGACTTAAGCCCAAGGAGGGTACCTGAACCTCCCTGCACTGCAAAAGGCCATAAGTTCACGAGGTTCTGCCCTGAAGAAAATGTGGTTACATATAGCAACAAGCAGTGTGATGACTTGGCAAATTCCTTAGCAACTTGGAGCATAAATCACCATAGCAAAATGTCAAGAATTGGATTGATGATGGACATAAGAAGCCAACAATTGCATAGGGCTCTGGTGGAGGAATTGAACAAGAGACGCATGTTCAAGACTGTGGGAGCTGTCGAAAACATCGGTTTTCAGGATCCAGTCACTGCATCTGATATGGGAGTGAAGTATTCTGGGAGACCCAATAGAAGTTCAAACAAGAAGAGGAATTGAGAGGTAAAGCACGTCAAAACAAAGCAGAAAGATAACTTTAAAATCATTTGCCTTTTTGTGCGATATTGTCTTTGAAAATATATGGTTGTGTAAGAACGTAGAAGCACTGTGTGAAAAAATAACGTGAAGACTCGGGACTAAAATGACTATTGGCTATCCATTACTTACTTCTCCCGGACCATGACAAGATTACTCAAAAACAAATTCATGATACTGTAAACAATATTGGTTACTTAAAATCATACTAAGTTGGACACAGGATCTCAAAATGGACAGGTTTCGTCCCGCAGGAGAACGTCTTCTTACTTGGAGGGGATAAGCCTGATGCAACTAACACCCAAAAGTAAAAATATCAACGGTTAGTTCTAGGAAGAGTGGATTCCCCCCTTATGGCTCGTCTCGTGGTCTAGATAGGGAAGCTGCAAGTTTTTTTTTTCTTGATTTTGGAGTTTCACACCACCGGAGTCACTTATTCAGTTCGGCGAACAGGGTGTCCTGCCCACCCACGGCAACCAACAGCCATATTCTGTTGCGGACAGGTGAAGTGTTAATAATTCTCCAAAGGGAAATTGAAGAACCCCCATTAAATAAAAAAAAAATGAGCATCAAACCCTCGTGTGGGCTCGCTAGGACTCGCCACACTCAATTACACTCCCTTTTTATGGGAAGGGGACTAACCCCTTTTATTGATCCGATCAAACGCCAGCAGCTACAGTCTGGTATGATCAAAGTTTTAAAGAAATAGAAAAAGACGTGCAAATCATCCCCAATATTTTTAAATACAAACGCGCACACACACCATCACACTTGTTACCCTCCACTCAAAAAAAACAAAGCAACGCATATCAGACGGAAGGGCAAATTAGCGGCAGCGCTTGACCCACCAGCACCATTTCAATCACGTATCCCCACCGGAAAAGGGGCATACGATCTGCTGCCGTCGACGATCGTGTTCTCTCCGAATATCTCCAGAAATCTCTCCATGTTCCTGATCTCTCCCTTCCTTGCTCCCCCAGTAATATCAACCGTCTGACCCCCGACAAGGTTGATCTGCGATCGATTGTATCGGGGGACGAGGGTTCGGTGAGTTGGGTGCTGAGATCCACGGAGGAATACGGGGTGTTTGGGATCGGAGGGCACGGTATAGCTGTTGAGGAGTTGAGATTGGCGGTTGTTGAGGCCGATTCGGTTTTTCGAAATCTGGCAGAGAGATACGAGACGGGAGAAGATGATTTGGTGGTGGAGGAGATTGTTTGGTTCGGCTCGGAGAAATCTATGACGGCGGAGATGGTGGAGCACATCCTCGGCTCCGTTGCATTCCAGAGTTTCAGGTAACTTGCCTTCGAAGCTTTTCTCATGGGCATTGGTCAGTCGCGCGGTCCCAGTTTGAATTGTTCTGTATCGTATTGTGCGATATTGGGCTTGGGATTGGTTGGGCTTGTTCTTGGGCCTGGACCAATTCTATATACAGTAAAAGTGTTCAGTCCAGAGGTAAGTGGGTTTGGGCCATAGGCCCACATAAACAGAGACAACTCTGTATTTGTACTGCTGCTTTTCTTGTCTGGGTCTGCAAACATAGCTAATAATAATTTGATAGATTAGATTTTGAGTTGAGACTATGAGGAGCAATTAATGCTGTAAACGTAGTTCTTGAGCAATAGTTTGGTTCTTACGTTAGAAGGTCTTCAAAGGTATTGATATGCCCATTGAACCTCATATGTAATGCACAATTAATCCCAACAAAAGTATAGGGCTAGCGGATGAAGAGCCAACCGTAAGTAATAATCCTGATTGCCCCCAATATATTTCAAGTACCATAAAAGAATATATATATATATATATGTATGTATCTTACTAGTTTTAAGCATGTTTAAGAACCACAGTTTGTATGTAATGGAAAATTGGTCTCCTGATTGCCTTTGTCACCCTTCTGTTTCCAGAAAATAAAAATATATTGGTCATGTTTAAAATCCAAACTTAGCTAAGCAATCAACTTTTGTTTTTCCAGTTTGCAGTCAGAAGATTAAAACTGCTGCAAGCAATCTCAAAGCAATTTCTGAAGAATTGGCTCAGATTTTCTTCGAAAACGTGAAGCAATTTACAGATACAGGACATAATTGCAGCTCTAACAGAGAAAGTATTAGCAAATGTAAATACTGTCATGGTCATGATATTGCTCTTACTCTCCACCTCCCGCTTGATAAATGTGAATTTCGAGCTGGAGCAGCCCAAGTTATGCCAGATCATACTTTAGCCTTCCATTCAGGTCCTGACACACTCACAGTAACCATGAGCTCGAGGTAATCCCACCTTTCTCAAGAAAAAAAAAAGGAACATTTCTAATTAATAAACTCCCTAGGCCCCTATTTACATGGATTAAAATTGTAAATATTGTCCCACGTGGTAATATTGAGCTTTGTGTTCACAGTTGCCTCTGTCCGTATGCAATAATTTATTGTTTAGCTTAGAGCCACCAAGAGCTTACAAAGTTTGGCCTTATTGAGAATTACAAATTTTGATGTTAATTATTATATCATTAATTTTTGTTACCTTTGCATTCTGAATTCAAGTGAATGTCAAGCCCCTGCTGGAATAGATAAAGCCCGTACATGCATACACGTTGTAACTCTTAAAAATTTTAATTTTCGAATTGATTCGTAGATTAATAGAGTTGGGTACGTCAAATACTAGTTTTAGGAATTTTCCTAATTTAATCAAAGAGGATGGTAATGATTTTAAATTTTAATAATATATATATATATATTTTTCGGTTGAGATGTCACATTTCACAGTTGGGAGGAGGAGGACCCCTCACGAATCTAGTCACAAAAAGAAACCTGGATTTCATGATTTATGTAAGCAAGAGGTGGTCGGTGCGCGGATCAAGTGCCTTATATTACGGCAAAACTCCAATCCAATCACTCTCTTTAAAGATGCTACTTGCTACTGTCATTTCTCAATCATTTCCACATTAATTTTATTCAACTCCCGTTCGCCTGTTGAAGCTTCAGTTAAAAGAAGTCCGTTATGTGTGTACTTTTCATGTTATGAATGAAATGTGTTTTGGTGATGAAAGCAAAGCCTTGTTTTCGAAATTTCAACACAATTATCTTCATTTGACAAGTTCAAGTTAAATTCAGATGACTCACTTTTTTATTTATTTATTTATTTTTTTAATTTTGCTAGATATATATTTTGTAGCTTCAAATATATGCCATGCAAAAGTGGAATTGTTTTAAATAATAAGGTAGTAAGAGGCTTTTTGTCTGTTTGCCTTGAGATGACTCCATTTTTATCTTATAAAATTTATATAATTGAATCACAGTTATAACGGTATTTTTACATATTTATTAGCATCACTCTCTTTTCTTGAATTATTTCTTATACGAATTAAGTCACATTAAATCGAACAAGTGACACTCTACCAGCCTTATGGCTAATCACAAAATCACAATCTTTTGTCCAACTTCCTAAGATTTTGTCTATGAGGCCTGCTGTGAGAGAGATAGAGAGAGAGTGAGTCAAATGAAGACAAAAAATAAAAATAAATAAATATGGGGTGGGTGAGTCAAATGAAGACAAAAAATAAATAAATAAATACGGGGGTAAGTTAGAACAGACATGCTCACATGAAGGTCAGACATACTGTTAAAAGACTTGCACTCTTGTACAATGACTCGTGCAACTCGGATGTCCCTTTGATTTTTTTGGCTTCTACACGTGCTCATGGCTCCTTCTCTCTTCTACCTCCCTTTCATTTGCCATTACGAATTCACTCTGCAGTCTGCACTAACCAACATGGTTCCTTTTTTGCGGGCCATGCCATAGTTTTGTCGCAGACTTCTATAACTATGGGTCATATATAATTTCTTTAAGGAACAAATAGAAAACCATTTCCTTTTGTTATAAAAATGAAAGTTTATTGCTTTTATACAAACTCTATTTATAATTGGATTATTGCCAAAAAAATAATAATAAAAGAAAAGTCTATTCATAATATGAATCTGTCGGCAAAGGAGAGAGTAGGAGAGTCAACCCCATTTTAATGAAAAATTGTAACTTTCAGAACTATAACTCCAAACCCATACTGTATTTGCCGTAATACAATTTTTTTTCACTTCTTTATTTAAATTGGTATACAAGTTTTAATTTACCAGTAGTAAAATAAATAAAGCAAATGCGCTTTAGGTGGAGGGGAGGCAGATGTGACAACAGACGGAATCGAAACCTAACATGGCTGCACAATGGATATTTTACTTTGATATTATTTAGTATGACTAAAATCCAATGTTGGGGCGGAGCCACCAGGGGGGCCATGCCCCCCCCCCCCCCCTCCCCAAATAAAAAAAGACTTTTGATTTTTTTTAAAAAAGTTAAAATTTTAACTTTAACTTTTCTGCCCCCAATTATGAACCCTCCAAATATTTAAAAGAATAAAATTTTTTGTATTTTAAAATTTTAAAACAATATTATATTTGATATTTTGAGTCTGGCCAGAATACTTTAAAATTTAAAATGTGTGTGTGTATAATACATGATTTTTAAAAATATGTTATTTTTTTTATCTTTCTAAAAATGATATTTTTATTTTTTGTATCTATCCATCAATTATCCTCCAAGAAGAAAAAAAGGTTGGCTACCGTAATGACGCAACTAATTAATTGCTGGTAGAGCAAACAAATATTTTTGAGATATTCTTTGAAAATCTACATTAATACATTCTTATACAGTTTTTTTTTTCCTTTTTTTTCATATTGACATCGTGAATAACTGACATTCTGATCAAAATCTTTGTCTAATGTATACTATATTTTTACCAACTCTATATGTTATTATCAAAAGCTTTATCAACTATTTAATATTTAATTGTCTTATAACTTAATTAATATTCTTTTCATAATTCTATTACTGTATTTTAAATATGATTAATATTTTTTCTGTGCTATGTTGAAATGTTAATATTTTATCTATATGATTTAAATATATTAAATATTCTATCAGTTATTATCATATAGATATGATATTCTCTATTTTTAATAAATTTAATAGTTAGAAAATATAGTGATAATCTTTTCAATAAAAAGTTTATCCCTAATTTAATAAAATATAGGGTTTCTCTCAACAATGAAGATTTTGAAAACAAGGTCTTGGGACAAGATGGAAGATGAGTAATTTACAAATAATTTAGTTATTTATATTGAAAAAGAAATTATTAATACTTTTAATTTAGAATCGATTATAGATGAATAAATCAATGAAGAAACGTAGAGTATAATTTTCATAAATTATTTATTTTGTCAAATATTTTTTGTTTTTTAATTTGAATGTTGCAAAATTTTAATACATATTTATTTTATAAATTTTATTAATTATTATTTTAAGGCCCTCTTAACAAAAATTTTCTGATTTTGCCCGTGACTTATACGAAAATAGCTAGCAACCTTGCCTTCCTCACCGTAATGGAAAAATGGTGCCTTACATTTGGTATACACTTCCGGTGCTCGAGCTGAGTCACAAGCTACAAAATTTAGGAGGTTTTCATTTTCTTTTTCTTTTTGCAGGAGGTATAAATAAGACACCATTAAATTTGTGTTCACGCATGATATGATATTTTCTCTTATTAAATAATAAAAATAAAAAGAATCATACAAAAAGTAAAAATTTTCAAAATTTACAATTTTTTTTTTACAAATAAGTATAAAAATTACTATAACAATAAATTTAATATTAAAAATAATATTTAGGAAAAAATTAAAAATATATCTAAACAAGCCCCTATAATAAGTGGAATCTTACCGGGGCAAGAGAGTAGAGTTCCTGAATAATACAAAGGGCTTGCGGTGAGTGTGGCTGCCGATCAGATGAAAAATTGAAAATTGGTGACTCATAACAAAGAAATGAAGTCGCCAAAAGGACAACCCAGAATCTACGGATTTTGTCTGTGTTTCTGGTCGGCTGCTGGGTTTGTTTGCTTTTACTTCATTGCTTTCGGGATATATATATTTTTTTTCTTCATGCAAATGCATAAATTATCAAGGCATCAACACTAACATGGAAGTAGTTACCCAATTAGATGGGACATATACCTTAAAATCCCAAGATTTTCTTTATTTTTAGTAATTAAAACTAATTGTAAAAAATATATATATATATATATATATATAAAAGTTCAAGATAAAAGGAGTCTTACTGCTGTAAAAAATTTTGGTATGTTGCGGTGATGGGTTTGTTCGAAAATGGTAATAATAATTTAAATTAAATATTTTTATAAATGGTGAAAACCCTATAACAATATTCAAAAGGTAGACCAATAACGTTAATTATTCTTTTTTTATTTGGTTTATGAAAATTATGAGTTTGGAATTATATAATACGGATAAATCTCTCTGTGTATTTATAAAATAAATTACAATTATTAAAAATTAAATGTATTTCTTAAAATCTGCTTGTGTTTCTATGGCATCCCATTACTTGAGAAAAAAATATGTACGGATATAGTATGCAACGTATACATAAGTGGGTATTGGGTGTGCAAGTGCATGCATGTATACTGTGATTGGTTTGAAGTTTGACTGGATCTCATGTTGCGGCTCCGACGCTTAATATTTTACGGTATGAAGACGGCATACCATACCAACTCTCCGATCTGGTTTCATGTTGAATTCCATGTCTGTTCGGCATTTACTCAAACTTCAACAACCTAACCTCCAACAGTCCCCATTGTTTAAGAAGTCTGTCTTCCTGTTTTCGTTTTTTGTGGTTATTCTGTGTCATTCATGGCTGAGAAGAGCTTGCCTTCCCTGAATCTTCCTTCTCGTCGCCCAATTAAAAGAGTTGGATATATTTAATGTTGGGGCTAATTGTTGCTTTTGAAAGAGAGTAATAGTGTTAATTGAGATTTTGTTAGAATACATGTTAGAGATTACTAATCTCAAGTCGGGATGCTATCATTAGATTTTTTTTTTTTTTTAATTAGACATAACATATTTTGATGAGTTAAATTTTTTGAAAAAAATATATATAATAAAATACTTAATCAACCATAACATATTATACCCGTATTCAATATATATATATATATAACAAAGTATTTAATCAACAATAACATATTACATCCATATTTAAGAAATTTACAGTAAAAAATATTAATTTAACATAAATGTATTTACCCAACTCAATTGAGTTGTCATTTCATGAAACTGCCCTCTAGAGGGCCTTGCTCATTTGTCCCAAAAGCAAAGAGAAAAAAGGGCTTTCATTTTCTCCGACCTTTAAAAGAAAAGAAAAAAAATATATAGATAGCTTTTAAAAGGAAAAATAGGTGTTGGTGTGATAAAAAGATGCTAAAACAAGGTGAAGATTGTGAGGTGGGTGTGATGAGATTTCCTTTGGCATTAGTGTCGGTGGAAATCATCTTTTTCCCATTATTTAACTATCTAATTTTCTTCCAATGCAAGATCACACCCTATATTTAGATTAGGGAGGGTATGACGTTTGTGAATGGAAGGGTAGAAATTAGCCTAAAATGCGACCATGGGTGATATGCGAGGTAAGTCAATGATCCTGAAAGGACAGAACTATTAAAAACTAGACAAAAAAATGTTTGCTCACATTGATTGGTCATCCAAAGGCATATGATAAATAAATTTAATTACTTCCCTTTATCAAGAAAATTATAGTGTATATCAAATTTAATTATTCCAATCACTATATTATTTTTAATTACCATAAATAACGTTACTCAACTTCAAATGAGCACGCGGTGCATCTATGAAATCTTCCAAGTCCCGAGTACCTTTAGAAAAGACCCCCTCCCCACTTTTTCTAATTTTGGGCTCCAATTTTCTAAACAATGAATGATTCAACATTAATCCCTCCACTTTTATTTTGAATTTTGGTATACCTTTTTCCTCTCTTTCTCCACATCTTCTCAGCTTTTTGTACACACCATGCCTGTCTCAAGTTTCAGATGTCATTACAAGTTCATTAAAGCTGAACATGCCGCGGAAAAGAAGACCTATAAATCCGTGAATAAAGTATAAAAATTGAATCAAAGAAAAGTTGGTTGAGTGAAATAAAATATTAAATTTTTTAATTAAATTTTAGATTTAAAATTTGAGAATGAAAATGACTGTACCGGAAGAATCGTTTCTTAATAGAATCTCATAAGCACTCGAATCAGATTAATTATGATATGGTTCCAGATATCGATGATGAAAAAAAAAAAGAAAATTGAACTATGCCTTCCATTTTTTTTAAAGTAAAAAATACTCTAAAGTCTAAACGTGCAACTATTTGTACCTAAAAAGGCTTCTTCTTTTGTGAAAGAAATAGAAGTTTTATCGGAAGCTAATGCCGGTAAATTGTACCATTGTGTCGTTCATTGCATTTGCTTTTCTTGTTTTGAAGATTTTGGTACTGAAATACGGGGCCCCAAAAAAAAAAAAAAAGAAAACAAACAAACAAAGAGAGAAAAATCAGTCCTTTTAAGTCATTTTCTTCGGAAAAAAAATGGACAGTCACTAAAATCCCTTCTGTTTAGTCTCAAGATCACATCTTATGCCAATTAAAAGGGTATTTTCAAGGAATAATTTTTGTTGATTTTTGTGACAAT
This sequence comes from Dillenia suffruticosa, assembly GCA_033439265.1. Taxonomy (NCBI): domain Eukaryota; kingdom Viridiplantae; phylum Streptophyta; class Magnoliopsida; order Dilleniales; family Dilleniaceae; genus Dillenia; species Dillenia suffruticosa. The sequence continues at coordinate 24,882,427 of JAVTVX010000013.1, read as the reverse complement.
AAGACCCACTTATTAACTTAATTATGGAAAAATCCATATCATTAACAATTGAAGCATCATTGATAAAACAATTTGCCTCCTTGATTACTATTCGCAAGATTATGATGCTCACATTAAATTCTGTATAAACAAAAATTAAGAATATTTTAAATTTAATTAATTTTTAATTAATAAATATATTTTAAATTAAACAAAAAACATTTTAAATATACTAAAGTAGACGGCAATATGTACTCAAAAAAGTTATTATTGACTTTAACATTATCTTTTGTTAAACATTGAGGAGGAACCACATTTTTGTGAAGCAAATTTAGGGCATAGTCTCTGTTTTGATTTGAAACAGAGTTCGCTCTTTTTAAGTAGAGTCCCAACTCCAAGCTTCGGTTTTTGCTGCAGAAGCACTCGACCCGGGAAACTTGAAAAAAAAAAATAATAATAATAATAATAAAAAAATTCCAAACATATTATCCTTAATTTTTCATGCAAAAGATTTCAACAGAAAAATCAAAAGTCTTCATTAACCAAACCAAAATTAAGCATTTATTAGATATATTTTACAGAAAGGAGGTGAACAAAAACAAAGTGAGATGAAAGAGAAATTGTCAATTGATTTTGGTGTCGGTGAGATCAAACCAGATTTGCTTGAACACCTTAATAATAAGGTCATGGTACTCATCTGAATTCAAAGAAAGATAACAAGCAAGAAGCTCTTCCAAGTCTTTTGAAGCCCAGATGTTGTTCTCCACTATCATCTCCACCATTGAGTCTCTGAAGTCTTTCTGCGGATCTATTGATGACTTCACCACCGCCAAGCTTTCTGATAAGCTTTCTCTTGAGCTTGAAGAAGACGACACGCTTCTCCTCCTTGCAGCGATTCTCGGTGAATTAACCCGTAATCTCACTCCCGGTGAATTCACTGAAAGTCTCCTCACATGACTCGCTTTATGTTCTTTCAATGTTGTTGTGGTATTAGTAGCAGTACTTGATCTTTGATGCTTAAAATAAACAGATTTCCTCTGTTTTCTGCTCTGTTCTTGGGTGTCCTTTTTCTTGACGTCTTCAATCGTGTCACTGAATTTAGCAGGCTTGGTTAGAATAGGAGGAAGTTCAAGCTTAGGAATGTTGTCAAACCCATCTAGGTTATCAAATTTCCGAGGAAAACTCTTCTTGTCAACATCGACAACAATGTCTTTAGTTTCAGAATTTGCTCTGCAGCTGCAAGAACTGGACCGAGGAATCATACCATCAAATGGCTCTGTCGAAATTAGTGGTGGTTCATGGAATTCCTTCTCCAAGGTGCTATCAAGAGAAGTTATAGAAGAATTCTCCCCGGGCAAAAACTCGGGTTTAATCCACACAGACTCAAAAGTTGCTCTACAGCTACAACCAGCAGAAACAGAGGAGCTAACAAGTCTAGGTGAAGATTTAAGTGGTTTTCCACTAATTCTTCTTCTGGTAGATCTTCGAGGAGGGTCAATTGGGAACTGGTTATCTGAGAATTTTGGATTGTTTAGAGGAGAATTGTAGAGTTTGTCAATTTGGATGATGGAGTCACTGGAAAAGTGGTAGGATTTCCTAGGGGCAGAGAGTTGCTTTGGTTTTGTTGACAACTTTGTTGAAATTGATGAGGGAGAAGAAGAAGATGATGATGTTGTTGGAGGTGGTGGTGTAATTGATGATTTTGAGTGTTTTTTCCTAATTGGGTGAGTGGCAGAGTTGGTGTTCTGGTGTCTGGTTTTGCTGCTCATGTCTTTGATCTTGTAAAACCAGGCATTTGGTATCATATCTGATAACTTGAACTTATAGTTACCCATCACAAAAAATATATCACTTTGCTCTCTTTTTCACAGAGAGAGAGAGAGAACGCTAAAAGAATATGCTCAGAATGAGGGAGACCCTATCTCCCTCTCCTTGCTGTACGAGAGTGAGAGTGGTTGTGGAAGATAAATAGGGAGAGAAACCTTTTGGAGGGACACCGGAGGTCCACAGAAGGCGAGGGAGGAAAACGATATGCTACTTAACCGAAAGGGGGAAATACAAATTATATTCCACTCAAAATATGATATTGTAATTTATTTTAGAATAATCTTTTTGTAAACTAAATGAGTAAAAATATAAATACATCAAAATTTATATCACCGCAGGTTTTTATTGTTTCTTAATTAACTGTCTATTTGAATTAATTATAACATATTAATTAATTACTTAAAATTTAATCCAATATGTTTTAATATATTTGGTTTAGATAATAATATTTTTATTTTATTTTATTAATAAAAAAGGATAACTTCTAGCAATTCATAAGCTCCCAAAATATAGATGTTAAGTTAATATATGGTACGATTTTTTTCATTATTCAAAATAATATAATATTCTATAAAATTATGTCATTATTTCACTATTAACTTTTTTTTTTTTTTAATATAAATCGATAAATCGATATTCAAATGAAAAGAAAAACATGGTACAGAGAGACTGGAATGGGAACCTACCATTTTGTTCTCTTTTTATGATTACTTGCTTTTGATTTGTTTATTTCTCAATCATCAAAACTACTAATCATTTTTTTTTTCCGTGCTTTCTGATGCCTTTTTCAACCCTTGATGCCCGTGTGGGACCCTGATTAGAAGAGACCGTCGCTTAAGAATGGCCTATCTGTAACAACTATAATTAATAATAAACCATAATTAAAAATATTAATTAATAACACTTAAAAATTATTAAATAATTAATAAAAATAATAAAAATAATAATATCATGTAATAGAATAGAATGAATTAATCTTGTTCTCACTCTCTCTGGTCTCTCTCTATAACTTTTTCTTTCTCTCTCTCTCTCTACTATTCTAACCCCTCTTTTTTTTTTTTTTTTTTTTTTTTTTTTTTTTTTGGGTGAAATCCAACCCCTCTTTCTGTCTTTATCCTTCTCTTCCTCTCTTTTTTACCTCCTCTCTGAATTTGGATCGTGACGGTATCCCAGGGTAGGGCTCGCGATGAGAATCACGGACACAATGTCTGACGAGGTGGCTCCACGTAGCCCACATATAGCAAGGTCAACATATTACCCATGGAGAGACAAAACTATAAATTTGTAGTAGAAAAACAAATAAAACATGTATTTTAAATTATAAATTTAGGGATAGATATTATTTTTTTAATAGAATAAATAATATTTTATATTCTAATTTTAAAAATTTTATACAAATTAAAAAAAAAAAAGAAAAGAAAAATTCAGTAGCATCTTCCTCTCCCCATCCCCTCGCCCTTGTAGGTAGGGTAAGAAATTGACTTGATTTTTCTTGAATTTGCCTTGATTTTTTCTTGTTTTGCTTGAAAGAAATATTTATCATCTGATTAAAAGATTATTTGACAATTTAATCCAAAAATGAAAAAAAAAAAACATTTTTTTAAGAAGTTGCTGTTGCTTTTGTAAAAACAAACACATGATGCCATGATATTATTATTCAAACCTTTTAATATCTATAAGATATCAAAATTTGCAAAAAGTACTGTGAATATATTTTTCACGATAAATAATATTTCTATTTTCTTACTTTGGCTTGTCTAAATTTCTGAAATGTAAACCTTTGTGGATAAAAATTTAATAAGATCGATTGCATATTACAAAAAGTCTTTTTTTTTTCTTTTTGATAGTGAGACTCGAACCGAATCTATTACAAGAGGGAGGGAGATTGATGTTATTTGAGATACACCTCATCGGCACATTACAAAAAGTCTATAACTAAATCTGAACACAGATCAAATGTGAACATACATTATATATCGAATTTTTGAAACTATTTAAATTTTTTCAGAATTGAATTTGAAATTTCAATTTTATTAAGAAGTCATCCCGAATTTTACCTTTTAATTCCCTCTTTGCTCCAACCCGCGAGGCCTAAATAGGCCTTCACCGACGGCAGGGAGAAACCGGGTATGGTGCTTATCTCGTACGGTACGTGGGTTCATCTTCTTTACTATAAACTATTCTTTGTTTTTCATCTTTGAAAAGCATAACATGAGCGATAGTCATTGCTTGTTGTCCCATTGCCAAGGGGAAATTTCACACTGTTCTTTTCTTCAATAAGTTGTCTCTTTTTTTTTCCACTTGCCAAACAAAATTATGTATAAGTCAAATCATGAGATGCACATTACATGTCACAGCCCATTGTTTCATTGCAACGGCACCGTCCTATATGCTAAAAAATTGTTCGAGTGTTCATCTGCAAAGGGAAATTTCGGGCTGCTCGTTTGTTGTGTTGCTGCTCCTATGCTCCAAATGAGTGAGTATGGGTTAAATCAGAATCAATCAAACGTGCATTTGCATGCAATGCCATAGATTTGACAAGGCGATGTGATTGATTGTTCATGGCCTTTTGTTCACTTGTGTATTTCCTAATTATGCAAATCTTATTATTATGCCCACCAGACTTAGAGGGCATCCCTATATTCATGTTTGTAAATCTTCTTATGTGAGGGCCTTTTAAGGTAAAACCTAATTTTTTTTTTCCTAATATAATATCAGATAAATTTTAAAGCTCAAATTCCGTTTCGTCAACGTTAGACCTACACCCAAGGTCCACAAAACAAAGCAGGGATAGTTAATGAGGAAGTGTTTGTCTGGGTTCCAACGAAGCTGGTCCTGTGAAAATCAGACATCAAATGAGGCTTGTGGAAGAGACTGGAGACTGATAATAACTTCACCGTCCGGCCTAAAACCATCGTGGGGGACCGAATAAATTCAATAATTCCAATCATGGTTGTAGTTAATAAAGTTGTTTTTGAGTGCCTTTATTTGTAACATAGGCTGAGGTTCCATCATGAGACGAGAAGAGTCAATACCATAGTATCAAATGAAGGCCCGTGTGATTCCTATAACGAGGGAGATGTATTTGTACGTGCTTTGCATGAACGTGTTTGTGACATTAAAGTTGAAAAATGTGATAGAAATGGTCCATCTCTGTCACTTGTTTGCAGAGGAGTTAGGCTTTCTTGTGCCCCTTTTTCGGCCAACGTTGTTTATTTGGGCCCGTCTAAATGGGCCCATACCTGTACGAAACTGAAAGCTAAACTTTGTCTGAAAACTGAAAACTCTACTGCCTCTTTCGTGCCATGTACGGGGCCCAATATCGGCTCAGTCCATGTGGGAGGCAGCTGCAATCAATTTTTTTTCCCCGTTATCGGTACTTGGAACCATAGTAACTCTTATTTAGGGGAGGACTCTCATAATATAATATCTTTCATTCTCAAATTTTAAATTCGAGATTTGATAAAAAAATATAATACTATGACCCACTAATCCGACGATTCTTGAGTATTACAATCTCTCTAACTCAATGGAAAGAGCGAATTCCGAACAAATATCCTCCTTTAATGATCTTAAATATCCTGCAAATATTGTTGTACAACATCTATAATTTCAGATACAAAATTTATACCCACCACCCCCTCCCACAGTAGGAAAAAACTCAACATAAATATTAGATAGATTAAATAAATCATGTATTAAATTTTTGTGACAGACTACATCAGCATTTGTAGATTAATGATTGATTAAAAGTTATTCAAAATATATTGATATGAATTGTTATGCAAAATTTGATCAATTCTAAGGGAATCACTAACATATTTCGGCTATTTCAAATAAATATTTAATTAAAAATTGGTCAATATATATGTTGATATTGAATATTATGTAAAATAAAGTTCATTTCATTTATGATTCATTTATTCTGTGTAGTATTAATGAAAACTCAAATAAATTTAGATCATAAAAATTATCTAATAGATATTAGTTGAAATAAATATGAGTTGCGGAAGACAAAATTTAATACCATTGTACTAAAAATCGGACATTATGAGAATGAGGTACAATCATGTCAGATTAAAAGCAAAATAAAAGCATAGGGAGTGGTTGACTTAATTGGATATAAGGTTAAGTATTTTTAACTATGATCGAGATTTGACTCTCGTTGAGAATATCGGACCCTTATGTGTATGGAGTATTTACTGTTGGGAGACCTGTCCTCTAAAAGGAGTCACTGTAATAATCGATTCAGATTATTCGAGATAAATATACATGACTATATCTAAGACATGGCAAAAAAAAAAATGCAGAGGGACCCGAAGTTGGGACTTTAGAGTTGAGAGCAATGTTTAGTCAATTCAGGCTGCATATTAGTGCTAGCCAATTGAAAAATACATAAAAGTACTAGGAAAAATCTAACCATGTGCACAACATTCTAGGACATGAAATTCATGTTGGATCAAGTTCTACCAGGAGTGAGATTATAAAACTAGAAGCTATATATATAATACAATATATATATATATATATGAGGGTGAAGAAGTGTTTACAACTTGCAGGCTGCATTTAAGTATCAAGAATACAAAACCCAGCTTGCCAAAAACGGTGGATTGATGGATAAAACTTACCCTCAAAGCGTGTGCATTACTTCTGGACTTAATTAAATATTGTTGAATAGCGCCTGCCTGCCTGCCTGCCTGCCTGCCGGAGAGATCCATTCACATGGATGACAAATGAATCGAAATTTTATTTGATAATTTAAAGTTAATATAATATATATATATATTTTTTTATTTATTTTAAAAATATTTTTGATCAATTTAGAAATAGTCAAATCTTAAATAGTGTGATTTTTAATTGATGCCTATTGATATATACAATTTAATTTATTTAATTTTTAACTTTATAAATTGTTTGAAAACAACAAAATATGAGATTGATATTCCTTAATTGAATCGGAAAAATGAAATTGATATTACAGCCAAATTTTCAACATATGTTACTTAGATAATACATTTTGCATAAACATTGTTGGGAACAGTACAAATATGAGATTGATATCTTTTAATGAATCAAAGAATGAGATTTGATATTACTGCTAATATTTCTACAAATGTTACACAAGTTAATACATTTATTTGAATATATAGTCTCCCTATAGCACGGGCTTCAAATTAAATGAAACCTTGCCAGGCATAATCTTAATGCCTATATGTTTACATGAACATGGTAAAAAAAAAAAAAAGTGAAAGAATATTTGAATTCTACAAAACATAGCCCCTGGAGAATTCTAATTTGAGGGCAAAAAACACCTTCAGAAAACCAGAAATTTGGGTTTATCGGTTGACAGAATTGTTAATTCTTTTGCTGGGACCTGAATGTGGCTTTGGGGTACCCTTTGGAAGGACATTCAGGATCAAACCTCTGGACTTTCCAATCCCAACATTTTTCTCAGGAACAGAATTAAAGACACCTTCCAAATTCTTGTTTGATTCTGATCCGGCCAATTCAGTAGTCAAAATGTTGTTGTGATGAACATCTTGTAAAAGTCTGGCGGAGGAAGCTGAAAATGTGAGCAGAAGGAGGAGGACTATGGAGAAGAGGCGCCGGAATTGAGGAAATGCAGCCATGAGAATGAGAAGAAGAGAGAGATTTTGATAATGAATAATGTGACTAGAAAGTCAGAATTCGAAGAGAATTTATTCGGAATTGGAACTGGAATTGGACTTGGAGGAGAAGGGTCAAAGCGATTGAAGTTTCTAGGCAATGAGAGCTGGGACGCGTCTGGAATTTGACTTTGTACACCCCAAAAAAAAAAAAAAAAAAAAAAAAAAAAAAAACTGGGATTTCGTTTGACTTTTGGTGGATCTCTCGTGCAAGTTTCAACTTGAATAGTTTTTGTAGGCGTGGAGGGTGTCGGCGGTGCGCACTACGTCTGCCTTGCATTCCAAGCCCGTGTAATCCAGTTATGACCTCATATGATTCAAACTCTTGGATTGATTATTATTTTTTTAATTAATTTCCAAGTGGTGGACTTTTGATTTTGGGAAAGCTTGATCCAGCACCAATTGCTTGGGGGGACAATGCTTATGTTTATGAAACTCCTTTCACAAACTTGCTATTCCTCGTGTCCTCTCGGTGCATTGCTGTGCATGTTTTCGACAGTACTGCCCATCCATTCAACTTTGGACCACATCTATCTACTTTCACATTTAGAAAAGCATTTTTTTTTCTTTTTCATTTGAGTGTCTTAATTTAGGTAATCAATGAAATACAAAACATGGTACCAAGCAAAGCTATGTTTTCAATTTGCAATGGAGAGAAAAGGCAATTTCAAATTTGAAAGGAATTTGAAAAGACTGGCCTTTTAAAATTGGGTGATATGTTAGGAAGTCAAGAAGTTTGTGCTTACATAAGAATGCAAAATTTAAAATCATTCATAAATGAACAATAAGAAATTGAAATTCATTCACTGACAATGAAAATTAAAATCAAATCACAAAAGTAAAGTATTATCCAAAATAAAAGAGATGCATTTGATCACTACGGTACTTAGGTCCAAGTAGCCTTGCTTCTTGCTTGGAATCAAACTCTTATAAGACTACTGAAAAACAACTACTTGTACGCCCATGCTAGGTTAGATTATATGCCTACTTCTAAGGATAGATATTCTTCTAAAAGTTGATGTTTAAATATTGGAATTTTGTGTGTTTCGTGGTCGCTTTACACTTTCTGAAATTGCTCTGTGAGAAATTTCCTTAATTTGTTAAAACTTGGCTCTTCAGCCTTCAACTGCTACTCCGACAACCTCTTTTGAAGTAATTGAGGGGTGACAGTTTAAGGTGTGAGTATGGAATCGCATCGTGGTGTATTGGATCTATCAACTGCTCTTGGTCTTTCGCGTTTTCAACCGATCAAATTTTATCCCACTTATTGCAGAAAGAGAGTCCAATTTTCAACCAACAGAATTGCTTGAGGTTTTACTCTGGGTAATTTGATCAGCTTCAATTCCTAACTAGAGCTCTATTTGAGTTCAGAAAGTGGGCTAACTAGAGCTCTACTCGAGTTCGAAATGTGGGCTTAAGTCGGTTCATATCGCAAATTATTTACTTTGTTCTCTTCTTGAAACCACTCTTGGAATAGATGGTTTATTGCTGCAATAAATGTTTGCCGTGAGGAACAAACTTCTGTCTATGGTGATGGCAGGTAAAGCATGTCAAAGGGATATGTTAATTATTTCTTTGGTAACGACTTCCAATAAGGTTCATTATATGGCTGAACTATCTGAGCGGCCTCGGGGCAAAAGGCTTCGTGGGTTGAGAGAAATAGGTTTTTTCCTTGTCTTGGTAAAGTATTTGTTTATAAATGAATCTACCGCATTTTAGAACATTTTCGTCTTCCTCAAATGGCGTTAAGATGGAAAATTCGAGGAGGCTAATAAAATGTGCTCCAAGATAAACGATGCCATTGATTGAAATATTGATCCATAGAATGCTACAAATGTCACAAAAGAACAAAGAAATGACAAAACCTCTGTTTACAGAACTTTACAAACTCGAAAGAAGAAAAAAAAATGCAGGTTATCTAGTGAGCATTGTCCTTGATGTATTCGTACTCATACTCATAATATTATAACTAACATCATCAAGCCCAGCAGCCCATCTCCTCATGATCCTCAACAAAGACGCTGCCTTTCTTTTTGCTCTATCAGTCCCCATACCCATCAACCCCCAAATAATTCTCTCAACCCCTGGTGACGCTGCCAGCTCTGCCACCATCTCCGATCCCCCTTTCCGGCAAATTGTAACTAGCGCTGCCGCTGCACCCTCGCGCGCACCCTCTGTGCCCTCGCGCAAAATCGCCGCCAATTTCTTAATAGCATGATGTGATGCAGCAACAGCCACCAGTCCTCCCTTTTTTACAACCACTTCAAGTATTGTCACGGCCTCTTCTGGTAACTCATCCATCAACTCACAAACCAAATTTGTCACACCATTTTCAACTAATCTTCCGACGGTCTCCCTGTCTCCCGCCAAGTTCAAAATTGCCACGAGGGCATCCCTTTTTGAGCTGGTGGGTCCCGTCTTAGCCAGCTCCATCAATCCCTTTATGACACGTGCCTTCCTCCCGAGCTTCTTCCTGTACGAGTGAACCCCAGAGAGGCTAAATATCGCTGCCGCCGCATTCCCTTTCGCTTCCCACGTCGCACCCGACCGAAGAACTTCAGTAATGCCGTTAAGCACTCCGTCAGTTTCCATTATTCTTGCTTTGTTTGCTTCGAGTATCGAGAGGTTGAGTAACGTTGTGACGGCGTTGACTTGTAGGTTCGGGTGGTCGGAGCCTAAGTGCTTGATCAATAACGGAATTGCTCCGGCTTCGGCAATGCAGGCTCGACTTTCCGAGTCTGTTTTGGACAAAACACGAAGCTCGTAAACGACGCGATCGGTTGCCTCGGGAGACGCCGCGGAAAAGCGAAGCTTGTTAACCAAAAAGGACGCCGTCATCTTAGTCGCTTCTAATGCCGTTTTGTTGTTCAAAACGGCGTTACTCCTCTCACCGTTATCCGGAGTGGAAAACGGAATCCTCTGCCCTTTACACCACATAGCAATCAAACTCTTCAAAGCCAGGTTAGGGATTAGGTCCCAGTGGGCCAGAATCTGACCTGTCTTTGGACACGTGTTGTGTCCGGATTCCATCCAGGTATTTATAGATGCCCGATCGTACGTCTGACCTGTTGCCACGACAACTGGGTCCCGCATTAAATCAAGCGTAATTGGACACCGGAAATCCACAGGAATAATAACGTCGGTCAATGACGGTCTTAGATTCCGATTCCGTTCGTCTGATCTGGGCGTTGAGGCGCCAAACAAAACGCATTTTCCGTAACGGACGAGACCAATGAGAGAAACTAATTCGGATTTGAATTTCTCATTTACCCGATTCTGAACTTCGTCTTCTAGAGACTCGATTTCTTCTCTGCAACTCGAAGAGTCCTTTAACCCTAGTTTGGTGAAAATCTTCTCCAATTTTGACTGATCGGGAACAATTTCTCTCTTGATTCGATCGAGCATCTTCACAACTTGTTTCCGGAGACTTTCATCTCTGTGATCGCTGATGGCTTTTGATTCATAACTCTGTTTCCGGATCAAAATCACCAGTTCCTTCACATCTTCATGCAATTCAACTTCTTTTATAGGGAAGATATCGAGCAGTGTCGACAAATCTATGGTGAGTTCGTGGAAGCTGTTTGAAACGTTGTCGTGTTGCATCAGCAGCCACATCTTGCTTCCGTTTGAGCAGTCTTCGATCAGCGTTTTGATTCTCTGCAACACTATGTGCATTTCTTCGAAGCAGAGAAGAGCCGTTGGGGACAAATAGGAGACTTTGTTTCGCAGAAGCTCTTCGAATAGAACAGCGAGGAGTTTCGATGTGCGAATCATTGAAGAGGAAGTTTTCTTTAGAACGCATTGAAGAGGCTTCAAATTGGAGATTTCCTCAGCAAGAAGTAACAAAGATCGAATCAGATTTTGATCCGAGAGTTTTGGAGAGATGAACGATCCTGCCGATGGTCTCCGTTTTCTTGGCGGGAAAACCTTAGGCGATATCGCCATAGATGATGAAAAACAGCAAAGAATTCCACAAAAATGCAGAAATTCACACGTAAGTTTCAGAAATCAATTCCAAACTACAATGCTTATAATTCTAGAAGAGAGGGAGAGAGAGAGAGAGAGAGAAAGACAGAGAGAGATTTGACAAAAACAAAATTCTTATTCTTAAATTGATATATATATATACATATATATATATATATATATATATATATATATATATATATATATATATATATATAGCAATCAAGTTAGTTTATAATTTTTTATAGGATATGATTGTGTGTAACGTAGGGTCATCCAAAATGGTTGGTTTTTGACTTTTACATGCATTTTCAAAAAATATTTGATTAAATCTTCAAAAACTACAAATCTTATCTCCCTAAATTTTTAATTAAATATTTATTTAACTGAATAAAATATATTAGTAATTTATACATATAAACTATTAAATACAATTTAATTCATTTAATTTGTTTATTATAAATATATGTTAATATTTTGAATGACTCAAAATATATTTATAATTTAATTAAAAATTAATAAAATGTAATATTTTTTAACCCTTATATATGCGGGTAGGGGAACAAAAGGAGAACAAGATGGTTTTTTATTTTTCTGGGAAGAAAAAGCACAAAAAAGAGCCTCATCTTTCGTGGGAGTTGAAACTTGAATTCAACAACTTTGGCCGACTCAAAATGCTAATGCTAAAGTGCGCGTGGAGGGGGAGGGGGAGGAGCAGGATTTGGGAATCGGTATGCCCACCAACACGGATCGAAACGTTTCAACGGCCGCCCGCAGGTGCGCAATTAGACTTGTCTTTCTTGAATTTATCTATCAGTTTATTCCATCCAATACGAATGACCTCATCATTTATGATATAAATATTTTAAAATAATATTGCACAAATCAAATAAATTTAAATCAATATATTTATCAATCAATGAGTAAAATTTTGATCCGTTTAGTATTTCATTTATTTAGTCAGTATAGTATAATTTAATAAATTAAATATATATTAATTTTTGTGAAATGATTAAAATAAATATTTTAATATAATTGAGGGGGGTATGTTGAATTGGCACGATATAGCCTAGAATTCCATCTTAAGAGTGTTGAAGAGTAAGCGGGAGAACATTGTTGACCTCTTCATATAGTAATCCACATAAGATGGTGGCAACACATATATACATATCAATATTTCTCTGTTGTATGCATCATAGACCGTAGTTTTCTTTTCGGTGGATATCGTGCTGCCAATTGGTTTGTATAAAAGACACAACTTCCATAAAAATTCAATGATTTTTTTTTCCCCTTTTCCTTTTCATTATCATGCTTGATAAGTCTCTCATATATGCCTTATATAAATGCTAATTTATATACTTAGGTAGCAGTTTTTATCTTTACCTTTTCCTAATTTAGGAAATATAAATGCTAAAAGTCATGTTGTTATAATATTTTTCTTTTGGTGGGGTGGGGTGGGGTTGGGATGCGAAAATGTTGGTTGGGGATTTGTGGAACTTTCTTTGACCCTCTAAGCGAGAAGGAAAGGGAATCGGGAGATGATCTTTTGCTGTTTAGAAGGAAGGAAAATTAGCACAATTATCATAAGGAGTAAAACCGAAGGAAAGACGGTGGCAAAAGAAATGAAAATTTTGAGTATGAAAGGTATTTTTTTTTTTTGTGACAAAAGAAAGAAAAGAACAAGGGTTTGATTGGCGTGACAGAATCCAAACCCCACCTCAAATTGGTCCCAACCCAAAACAGAGTGGATGTCCTCAGCAAAACGTAATGAATTAGGTTTCTCTTCTCTGGGTTGACATCATGTTTTGATGGAGTGACTTGATTTGGATAATCACACACGTTAGATATATTTCCACTAGTTTGATCTTATCATATTGGTGAGAGGCTAGGCTATGGATAGCGACCTTTGGGGGTCCAGAGCCGTCTTCCTCTTTTTGCTCTTTCTCTGTGTCACATGTAAAACCACCACCTGCAAGGCTTTGGACAGGCCACCGCTGAATCAGTTTCCCCTTGTGTCTCTCCCAATTTCAAGTTGGTTTATCCAATTCCAAGCTCATTAAATGGATGTGTTGAAATGTTGCCAAGAAATAATTGTAATATCAATGAATACTTCTTAGTAATTCAATTTTATGGATAAAGTCAGTGACAAAATAACAAAATTTTAGATGATATTTTTATGTTTAATAATTTAAAATCATTTAAAAAACACAAAATAAAATTTACAACTAAAGATGATGTATATCAGATTGAACTGAATTAATAATCGATTTTTTTAATTCAGATAATAAAAGTACTTTTACTCTTACTGCCAGAGTTATATTTTATATATTAATTGAAGAAGTCTGCACTATAATTTATATTGATGGAATGCAGTAAGCAATGCAATATCACATGGAACCCACGTCCAAGGTCTATAGCTAGGCTATAGAAAAAGTGGCCGCCGAAATATAGAAAGCCCAAATAATTAAGCAGGCTGTAAAGGGGCAAAAGTTAGGGAATTAAAATGCGATTGAGGTGAGAGGTTGAATATAACATTTGTAATTCTACTTGGTATATTTGTTGGGTTGGAATGACGCTTTTCTATTTCAGACGTAACAAAAGGTGGACCCTAAGATTCCAATCACCTAACTAAAAACCCTCATTTGTTAATTGTGCCACCATATTCAATGTATTGAGTTTTACCCCCCCCCCCCCCCCCAAAAAAAAAATTCAATGTATTGAGAGTTATTGAGTTCCAATGAGTTATCACTAATATTCACGAAAATATGTTTTGAGGGTTCTGTAAACCTTTAGTTTGAATTATATTTACTAGAAAAAGTGAATTAACCATTTTGAGAGTTAGTCAAGTTCAGTTTAGAAAAAAAGTTTTTTCAACGTAATTTTTTTTACTTTTAAGTTTCGAATCCAAAATTTGATTAAAAGAATTATTATCTTTACTTATTGAATCAATTGTCTGCCGACGGAATACCAGACTTTAGGGGGGAAAATAAGAGCTCAAACTCAGACATTTTAGATAAGGGGCGAGTTCTTAGATCCAAGAATCCCTTAGTGATCTCATTAAGATGTCAAGGGTAACTCGATGATAAAGACGTTTTTCTTTCTAAAACAATTTCATTTAATTTAAATTAAAACTTGTGACGTTGCGGTCTTAGATTGGCATCATCTCGTTTACTTAGACAATCATATAGACAGTAACCCGTCTTCGGATTTAATGGAAGGGCATTGCCGACAGTTGATGACAATACAACCACTTTAAAGTGAAAAAATAAATAATAATAAAAAAAACCATAAGAATACATATTAGATTGCCCATTTTGTGGTCAGTCACAACCACCTCCCATGATTGAAGAGACACAGTGGTCCTTCAGATAAATAGAAAATGCTCTTTTGGTTCTATCCACCCAACCAAAAACCAATGTCTAAAGCTTGATGATGAAGTATGGAAATAAGGAAAGCATTATCTTAAAATAAGATAATTACGTATATCCTTGATGCTCACTTATGGAATTATATGTATCTTTAAAAGAAGATACATTTTGTCTGCCACCTAATCCCTTTCTTTGGGCATTTTAGTATGAACAAATTAATGGCATGAGTGAGTGAGGTTCTACAAGCATATAAATATGAGAAATACAGCTTGAGTCATAATTTAGTAAGAAAGCGGGGAAGGTTTTGATAACTCAAGTCTCAGGACATGGGTACCTCAAAGTCAGGCTTCCAAGGCCAGCGTACTAAACGTCTAAACCAGGAAAAAAAAAAAAAAAAAAAAAGAAGAAGAAGAAGAAGAAGAAGAAGAAAGGATACACCCAATTTTAATGGGCTACTCTCTTAATATAGTCTACTCTATACCCAATTCGCGAATCAAATTTAAGATTTTGATTAAAAAATCTAATATCATATCCAAATGACTATCGATTATTCCCAACCTTTTCTTCAAGGGGAACAGAACAGATGCCCAGGGAAAAGAAGATTGAGGCCAGAGGAAGGGGCAGCTATTCTTCCGAGTTGAGATTGAGAGGGCCCCAAATGGACCATAGGTACTTGGGCTGGGCTATTGGTCCACGGGGCATTAAATCACTACACACGAGGGTCAAATCGATCCAAGCCCAATGCCTTCTATTACTCTGAAGAACCGTCACGATGGGTCCAGATCAAAAATAAAAAATTTTCAAATTTAAATAATTTTGAATTAATTAAATCAATTAAAAGAAAATTTGAAAAGATATTAAGATAAACTACATTATAAAATTTGATCCACTAAATCTTTTAAGAACAAGAAGAAGAATGATTGCGTGGAGACTGATTTAAATGATTATTTGAATAAAAAAAAAATCTAAAGTACAGAGTTTAGCAAGCATAAATTTTGAGTCCAAGTACTAGATTAATTTCAATAATTTGCCTGCAAATGGAAGTGCAATTGGTGAATCCGTGATGTGGTAAGAGTAAGACTCTGACGTATGACCTAAGGTCCGTGCTAAAGACCGAAACCAGAAGTTGTGAAAGTACAGTATCAAAAAAAAAAAAAAAAAGAAAGCAAAGGCAGACACTGCTATTAGTATTAGTATTAGTATTAGTATTATGTGCATAGACTGTTCCATTCCGTACATTGCCCATAGGCCATAACCAAATGAGTACCATTCGTTATTATTGTGCCACCGCCTGAATTCACGTCATCATCTCTCTTTTAACCTATGAACAAGAACATTGAACAATGTCTTTGTCTTGTCGTGGCACCGCTCAAAAGGGGTATATGCCCTTTTTTGTCTTCTTTGTTCAAAAAAGAGAAATTTTTGTAGAGCCTGATTGGACAAAACATCTAACGTGCCTTATACGGAACCAAAATCCGGTATCCGTCTCTCTCACTTCCATCTAAGTTTTATCATCAAAACTTATACCCCCTCTTTCTTTGCGTTTATTGACCCCTCAGAATTCATCATAGACATTAATTCCTGTGACCAAGCCTCAAAAGATTACCAATCATGCATGGCTTTTCTAACTACATTTCTCTGTGAATATAAAAACAAGAAAAAGGGATAAAAATCAAATTGCTGTAACCCCATAAAAATCAACAATGATTCAAATAGTAAAAGATTTCCATTTCTTTTTAATACAGATATCTATCTCTGTTCTTTGGAATATAAATATCCCGTATTAGAGAATTGAGTAATTAAGTATTAGTTACTATTCTTCCAACAAATCTATCATCATAGTGTCACGAAAGTGTTGATATTTCATTTCAATACCCATATCTTAAAAATTGTTTGTGTGGATGGCAAACTCTATTGTTTTGTTTGGTATCTATATAGTGGTCCACTTGAATTATCCTAAAGCTTATCATCTTTTTCTCGTGTCCAAGGTTAGCTTATCCTCCACTTGACTCAATCCCAAGTCAAATGAAACCCACTCTACTCCCCAGCTTGGTCAACCCTTCAGCATCTCCAGTCAAATTGGATCTGCCGTTAAAAATAACAAAACACTAGTAATTAGTAAACACGGTATTCTATTATAGCATATGCCTTTTGGAATATACGAGGCCAATGCTTTGGCTCAGCACAATACAACATCCTAAATCCAGGCCATTAAAACTTAATATATATATATATATATGTATAAAAAACTGGGTTTAATTAGTTTAATCCTTTTTATGCTAAGCGCTGTCCTTCAACGTTATCAACTAGACATAAGGGGTTAAACCAAAAAAAAAAAAAAAAAATCGACATAAGGGGCAACCACCCATGAAGTTTTAAGAAAAGAAAATATAAATATGTATACAAATTTTAAAAATTTCAATCTTAAATGATATTCACACCCAAAATTATATCATGGGTTTCTAAAATTATAACTGTATATATTGTAATTCGCTCTATGATATATATATATATATATATATATATATATATATTTGTTGATAGAGTAAATATTTTGAATTTAAATCATGCTAAACCCTATTTTCCTTTATTTAAAACATTATACATAAATTGATGAATTACTCGATACATGAGGGTTGTTAAAATAAAAAATATTAATAATGTATCTCTCTATTAATTTAGATTTTTAAAAGAGATATTAGTCATACAAAATATAATAATATATTATATTTTGAAATAATATGCATATCGTGATATAATAAAGCATAAATGAGTCCAGACTAATTACTGGTCGGCCAGAATTTGGATACATAGGAACATTATAATATAAGGATCATAATTAGAAAAGAAACAGGCTTAGCTCGAAACTAGAATTTAGACAAAACTTTTCCCCCCACAGTAACTCTGGCAAAAAAATGTATCAAATTGTCCTTTTTCATCTCTCCACGGGTAGATAGATAGCTTTATAATTCATTTACATAATTCAGTTGCTTTTAAGTTAATCAATTCGCAATTACGTGTAAGCAATAATCCATAATTAATCAAAAAGAGATTGTCACCCTTCTTTCTCATCTGTTCACATCACACGTCGACATGTCTCCACAGTCTGATTATTATATAGGATAATGTTTGGACGGATTCCTATAATCATCTTGCCTTGTCTTTGCCTAGTCGTGAAAGCTCAAATGTCGGCTTCTCTGTGAACTCAATAATCTAAAATTTTTAGTGGCAAATGTGATTTAGACCACATTTGATTTGATGATGAAATTTTTAGTGGATCCTTTTTATTAAAAAAAAAAAAAAAAGTTTTATTATTAAATAATTAATATTTGATTAGACTTCATCTTTAGCACCATTCTCATGAACATAGATAGTACAAACAGTAATATTATTATTTGTTCCGAAAAAATTAATAAATTATTGATTGAAAACCAATATTATATATAAGGGTGTTAGATTTTTTAATAAAACATTTTATTTATGGTGCTTGTTTGATTATTTATTAATTTGAGAAGTTACTGGGAATTATTTAGTCATGGGAGATCACGACAAGTTGGATCTACTTATTGAGGGATAAAGTTATTAATTCAGATTCCTGCATCTCAAAACCCCTTTAAATTAAATTAAATTAAATTAATATGAGGTGGGCAATCAGTGCATAACTTGAACAGGCATATGGTCCTTGTTTGAAAGAGATAATAGCGATTAATTAACTTACTAATAAACTCTGATTTATGTGTCAAAAAACTAATCATATCCCTGATGATTTCATCACTTACATTTAGATTTACTCCTGCAATATGACCCTACCAAAATTTGTCTGACTGTCACCTTATATTTTAAACTGCATATTATCTGGACAGTTTATATTTAAGCAAAATTCAGTGTCACAGACAGAACCATGATTACATTACAGGACAAGTCACTTGAATGCCAAGTGTAAAAGGAATTATTAGCATTATAAAAACCAAGGTCAAGTATCATTCCGGTGTGGGGTCTCTATCAGAGGCTCAGCAGAAAAGAAATCTTCCAAGGTGATTTTAGGGGTAGCTTGTGGGGATGATCTCGTTTGAAGAATAGGTCACTTGTTGAGGTTATTGCATGTCAAAATGATTGATCGACGAATTATGAATCTGCCTGTAGGAGAACATCAGTTCATGTGAAGTGCTGCTTCTATATGCCTATTTTCCTTGACGTCATCATTTTACAGAGTTGGTTTGTGTTCTCCTCTGATAAGCTCATTATTGTCATATATCTTCCTAACAAGCTAATAGTCCTAGTATCTGCACAAATGGCCACTTTTTGAGATGAAGAAAGCAATATAGGTAGCAGGAACAAAAGGGGATTCAGTGATGCCAGGGACGAAGTGATCAGAATTTTCTTTTGGGACAGAATACAAAATATAGGTAGCAGAAAGTTGGAGAAAGGCAAAAGTTACTATCTCTATAGAACAAATAGTACTTTAAAAATTTTTGATCTTTTTTTTTTTTTGGAGTTTTCTCAGTAATTTTACGACTTTTAAAGTAATTATTGAAACATTTTTCGAAATATCACTAAAATTGATCGTTGATTGGCTATTGCGTGACTTTTTGTAATATTTAGAAAACAGCTTCAAAAATTAATTAAAATTTTGCATAATAATATTTTTTTTTAAAACAAATATCTATCCCACCCCAACTTTGCCCTAACACTAAGTTTGGATGGACAGATTTGGGAAGAAGAGAAAAGATTAAAGGAGAAAATTGTTTTATTTCTTTCGTTTGGGAATTTTATGTAGAGAGAAAAGAGAATAAATGGACTGATTTTTAACATAAAAATCATTCCCAAAAGTGGGAAGAAAATGAGAGAAAAGAAAGGTTGATAGATGATAGAGAAATGTTAAAAAGATGATAGAGAAATATTTAAGTCCGGATGAGTCCCACGTTATTCTTTCCTTTCCTAAAGCTTCCAAACAAAACAAAAAGAAAATTTCATCATTTTCATTATTTTCTTTTCTTTCTTGAATTTTCTTGTTTAGACTCCCAAACTAAGTGTAAGTGCAGCTCATAAGACAATGATTTTTTTTTTTTTTTTTGATTCATAGAAAGAAGAGAGAGCCCTAAAAAACAAGCAAAGCCTACTTACAGCAATTCTCGCGATATTCAATTTCAATCATAATTTATATTCATCAGACAACCATATCATGTTATTATAATATTAATAATATAATACTCACTTGCACAGAGATGATTTACCAACCATTTTACACCTCAATCGCATATCCATTTTTTAAATAATTTTTTGTGATTGCATTATTCACTATTTGTTATTAAATGTCCTCCACATGGCCTGCTACCTATACTCGGCACAAGGAAAGTTACAAGCTGGGGGTCGTCCACCATTAATGCCGCTTAGTCTTTTCCATTGACAAGGAAGATGAGGTTCACACGATTATAAGTCCCATTTCTTTGCCACAGAGAATAGTGTTTTTCTTTTTTTTTTTTTAAATTAAAAGAAAATTCATTGTGTAGAAAAAATAGATTCAAACCAAGGATAAATAATACTATTATAATATTAGTAAAAAAATAAAATTTTACTTAAAATTTATAAAGAATTTTAAATATAAAAATAAACAGGGAAGCATTACATTCAAACGTGTCTTAAACAAATAAGGGCTTATTTCAAGTTTCTTAATTATATTTCCGATCACCCCTAATTATCTTTTTAATTAAATGATGAGGCCTCAATTCATTCATTGGGGGTCAAAAATCTTCATTTTATATTCACTGTATATTTAATGGTAACTCATTGAGCCACTTTGATGTCCATGAGCGATGGAAGCGGCAACTCGTCTCCTCCATGGTGATGTGGTGCTCCACTGCATTTTGCATTATTTCGACCAAATGAAATTTGGAAGGCCGACACTCATCTCCTTAGGTTGGAAAAGGCTGTGTCTTCCTTTTCTGTTTGAACCATTTGCTTTGCTTATAATTTAAATTAAAAAAAAGATGATCCTAATTAAGAAGAAAATGGTTAAAGGACAACGTAAAAAAGAGATATCAGCATCAACCTTAATTAATTTTGTCTCCTCAAACGTACCCACTTTGTTCTGCCTGATTCTTTCAAGTTTAGATGACTGACTTTGGAAAAACTAGGCCTACCCATCTAAGCTAGGAATACTAAATCAAAGTATATGCAGACAAAAGTCTCGATTGTCACAACCTTAAAAAAAGACCCTAGGAATACTAAATTGTATTTTTCACATGCATGGTAAAAATTTCAATGCCACCCGTATCACATTTTAGGGTAGTTTTTAACAACCCTCTCTTTGTCCGCATTAATGTGCACAGGGAATCGACTCTTTTGAATAGGCCACAGAAAAAAAAAAATTCCAAAAAGAAGCCTGTGACAAAGGCATCCATGAATATCAAATGAAGCTACAATTCATTAAATAGGCATCCAAAAATGTAGAAAGAAATGGTTAGAAAATCATGTTCTATTATAAAATTTTCTAACCCCACAATTTATTGCAAAGACCATGAGATGATTGGTTCGCAAAATAGCTAAAGGTTGTTAACCCTTTAATATATACAGATTGTGCAACAAAAATCTTAATATATATATATATATATATATACATACATAATTATATATTCGTTTTTCAAGAACCAGCACTTAGACTTTCATCCCCATCGATGCGCATAGAGTTACTTGAGTCGACCCTGCGTTCCCACACCATTAAATGAAACTACAATCCATTAAATAGACATCCAATATGCAGGACCTTATCCCTCCGCAATTCACTGCAAAGACTGAGGATTAGATCGCCACATAATTATTATTTTTATTATTATTTTTTACTTGCAATATGCACAAAAATCCTTTTCGAGAAAAGGGATTATACGATCATAGAACCTAATACTTATACATCAAGAACTTATACTGCTTAATAAACTCACTCCTGATAGCGTATATATTGTGCAACAAAAACTTGTAATCTCAGCAAAAAATTGAAAAATTAACCTGAAATTAGGTAAACGTATGGCTGACCCTGACCACAACCTCTGTTCTCCCTAAGCCTCTATCTACCTTTGTATATATATACATATTATATATAAAGAGGTTCTCTGAGTCATGGCTTATATTCCATTCAGGATTCATGAATCTCACTCATAATATCAAGTACTGCTGTCATGGGACACCGAACTCAAAAGGGAGTATCTAAAATACGTGTATGGGAGGCTCCCAGCAGAAAGGTGAAGAGAACAAACGTAAGAGAGAGATGCCTATGCCGGATTCATATGTTAACTGTCCACGTGGGGGGTTTGTTATCCTGTTTTTCTAATTCTAGGATTGGGTTAGACGGTTGTTAAACGTTTGATCAAACTCCTAGCAGCAACAACGCACGGTGTCACATGAATTCCGTTGCTCAAACGTGCAATTCCATTTTGCAAGTTGCTCGTTTGCGGTTGCTTATTATTTGTCTTTTTTTCCTTCTAATAATTCCATGCTGACTTATTATTTGTCTTATTATTTGTGATCATTTTTTTTTCATTTTTATGGTTTTTTCTTCTGCATAAAGTGAATTTATTATAAATAATACTATATGGATCAAATTAAAAAAAAAAAAAATCTTACATGATAGTCAATATTAAAAGAAAAGAATTAAGATCTTTATAATTTAAGCATTTTTGAATCATTTTTAATACATTTTATATTAAATATAATAATAATTTTTTTTAAGAAATTTGAGAGGTGGGTTGCTACAATGAAATCGGGGTATTTGAGGAATGGCAGACACGAACAGATTGCGGGCTTTGTTGCTAATGTGGGAAGCTGTTCGGTTATCAATGTTGAAATCTGGGGATTTAGAGAGGGTCTTCTTCTTGCATTCAAGAAAGGCCTAAAGAGCATTGAATTAGAGATGAATTTATTGGTTGTCCGCAACATGCTTATAGAGGGAACTTCAGATAGTCATCAGTTAGTCACCTTCTGGGAGATATAGTTAAGGACTGTCAGGAGTTGATGAAAGAGGTTAATGTTGTTTATATCCCTACACGTTGAGGGAGGGCAACAAGTGTGCTGATCATCTTGGTGCCCTTGGCCATGGATGTAGCTCAGGTTTTCATGAATTTGCTATTTCCTGGCCTCGATTCAAAGTCTTCTCTAGGATGACATGTTAGGTGTCAAGTCCCTAAGGTCTAAGAATGTTTCCTGGACATGCCTAGAGGTTTCGACTTACCCTTGTAGTTTTGTCGTATTTTCTCTCTTGCTTACCAAAAAAAGAAAAGGTCGGGGTATTCGATCTTCAACCCCTTTAATATCTTTGACGTTATTCTAACCAAAGTCATATCTACGACTAATTGTTGTCCTAGACGCAAGAATGTTAATATGAATTTTAGTGGCAATCAGAGCTTTGACAATAATTTATTCTTTTCTTTCTCAGTGAATTTTTGGGAATAGAAGAAAATCCAAATCTATTCAAGTTTGAAGGGGTGGGGGGTGGGGGGGGGGGGGAGGGAACAGGCGTTTGGTGGCATCCCAAGCACAAAATTGGAGCAAAAGCGAGAATCGGTGTAGCCATGAGTTTAAAAGCACACAAAGTGTTAAATATTATAGGACTATCATATTTTACGGTGTTTATGCACAATCTTCCAAAGTTCTCTTTATTTATTAGCAGAAATCAACGGTTACAATGTTTCTCCCGAAACAAAAAATCATACATTTTTCATGACATTCTGTTCCAAATTATTATTTTAATTATTGAAAATATTCGAAATTTAGTAAAAGTAATGGGTAGATTTGAACATTTGCATGGTTATCGCTGCAATCCTACTGAATTAAATGGTTTCACAGTATTTTACTTATTCTTATTTATCCAAAATTTGATATATATATATATATATATATATATATATATGTATGTATGTATGTATATATATATATTTCATTTGTTAAACAAGAAAAAGTGGCTTTTTTTTCAATTAATTTTTTAATTTTTATGGGACAATTATTTAAGTCAAAGTGCCAATTATTGTCACAACCCCTCATTTTTCAATAGTATTGTGCTTGTCTCAATCTTGTGCACCCACCTCGATTGAAAGTTTGAAAGCACCTTCCTTTTACGATTTCAATTTTAGGTGGTATCATTTGACTAAATGTTATTTTATCTTATTTTATATATATAATTAAAATTAAAAAAATAGTAAGAAATAATAAAGTTTTACAGATAAAAAATCAAATATTTATATATATAATTGATAAAGTTTTACAGAATTATATTTAAATTTAATTTAGAATTAATTTTAACTTCTCTAAACTGGTTACTCGGCCTACCCAATCATAGTCTAATAAGTAATAAACCCAAATTATGACCACAAATTAATGAATATTTGGTAAAGTCCAAAAAGCAAATAACTAAAATAACGTTGTTGGTCAAATTAGTTTTGGAATTGTTTGAAACAATTTGAAGCCAAACTGATTTAATATTATATAAAATTTTTAATATAAAAATTTATTAAATTGTTATAATTTTAATGATCTTAATAAAAATTGATTTTTATTTATAAAATTTTAAATATTTTACAATTTTTGTTATTTTATTTAAAGAAATCATACAAAATAAACAAAAATAAATATAGATAAATTAAAAATGTAGAAACAATATCGAATTGATTAGATGTCGTTAAAAGTTCATGTTTTTGTTAGCTAACATTTGAAGTAAGTAAGAGACAAAAAGGAGGAAGTAGTTTAGAGAATAAAATGAATAGTGGTGCAGAATATACTATAAATTTTAGCGACACGTAGAGAGAGAGGGGGCAAGTCCAGGGGACAATTTAGTGATTACGATTTTCTATCTTCAATCTTGAGATTCAGGATTCAAATTACTATATAAAAGAAGAGAGATGCAGGGATGTACAAGTACAAATTTGGAGCCCTTTTTTTTTGCATAATTGATAATATAAATAAATACTAAAAATGTTTAAACTTTGCAAAATGAATGATTTATTTTTTTCTTTCGAAATTTACCATGATTTGAATCGGTGCCATTCCAATTTTGAAAATGACCCCTCGATTAGTGAGAAGATGACCTTTTCTGTACAATGTTTTTTTTTTTTTTTTTTTTTGTTTATTTTGCTGACTCCAAATTTCTGATATATTTTGTGTTAGAATAATTTCCTAAGAAAAAGTAATATTTCTTGTCTGTTGGTCGGTGTTCAAAAAAAGGAAGAAATCAATGCGCTTGAACTTAATTCAAGTTATTTCTATTTTATTTTATTTTATTTTTAATAATATTATTTTACTAAATGAAATTAAAATGTAAAGATTATTATTGGGTTTTGTAATTAAAAGTTAAAGCTTTTTCTGTAAATATTATTGAAAAAATTTATACCACAAGAACCTCTCCTTTATGAATTTTTTAAATTAATAACGAAAAAAAGATAATACTAATTAAATTATAGATCATTTGCTTTTTATAGCATGGGATCGTATTCAAATAAATAAGGGGAAATAAAGGAGTTGCTCTTCCCTTTCTAAAATTACTAGGGTAGGGTATTTCAGGGGGCGAAGGTATACAAACATTTTCATAATTTGTTAATATGTTTCTACTTTTTAGAAGTTGGTGAAATAATTTTCTTAGTTTCTAAATTTATACATAAAATTAGAATTTTATCCTAATATGACCCCCCAAAATACAAAAAGCATATTCCATATTCAAAAACGCAAATCGGTTCAGTGGTTTTACTCGGATGAAAAGAAGCCGCAAGCAACTTCCTGAAAAGACTCTGGGACACGTGGACGCTTCGAATTCACCAACAGTCACGTTTCACGCTTTACAGCAAAAATAAATAAATAAAATATAAATTTATTTATAAAAAATAAAAATGGAAAAAGTAAACCCGAAAAAACGCGTTAGATAGAAGCCGGTTTATATACAGATTGCACACCAACAAACCCCATTAATCAACTTCGTGTACTTTGTATCCCAAGTTATTACTGCTCCCTTCCTTTTTTGTCTCTCGACTCTCTCTCTCTCTCTCTCTCTCTCTCTCTCTCTCTCTCTCTCTCTCTCTCCTCCCAATAAATTACAAGGACAAGCTGTACCAAAAGAAAAACGTCTCTAGAAAATCCCAAACACAATCCATGGCCAGCGAAAATTAACTCTCTTCCCTCTTTCAATAGAAATCCAAACATCACCCCCCCTCTCTCTCCCCCAAAGATTGAGCCTTTTGAGCTTCAAGAAAATTCAATCCCTGTTTTGGAGAATAATACTTTTACTCGTTTTCTGGATTAAAAAAGCATGCCTGATACTGACGAAAATTCCTCCGGCGAAATCACCACCGTCAGATTCGCCGGAGATTTGCCATCCGACGGTAGTCCTCTCTTCGACAAATACGAGCTTGGCAAATTCCTAGGGTGCGGCGCTTTCGCCAAGGTTTATCACGCGCGAAATGTCAAGACCGGACAGAGCGTTGCCATTAAAATCGTCAGCAAACAGAAGGTCGTCAAAGGTGGTCTCACCGGCCACATAAAACGGGAGATCTCCATCCTCCATTGCCTGCGTCATCCCAATGTCATCAAATTGTACGAGGTCTTAGCCTCCAAGTCCAAGATCTACTTCGTCATGGAATTCGCCAAGGGCGGAGAGCTCTTTGCAAAGGTAGCTAAAGGTCGTTTTAGCGAAGATCTAAGCCGCAGGTATTTCCAGCAGTTAATCACAGCCGTCGGTTACTGCCACTCTCGCGGCGTTTTCCACCGAGATCTGAAGCCCGAAAACTTGCTCCTGGACGAGAATTGGGACCTCAAAGTCTCTGACTTCGGACTCAGTGCAGTTAAGGATCAGATCCGAAACGACGGCCTCTTACACACGTTGTGCGGAACGCCAGCGTATGTAGCACCGGAGATTCTCGGCAAAAAAGGGTACGATGGAGCTAAGGTCGATATTTGGTCATGTGGGGTCATCCTTTTCGTTCTCAATGCTGGGTATCTTCCTTTTAATGATCCCAATTTAATGGTCATGTATCGGAAAATTTACAAAGGAGAGTTTCGTTGCCCTAAATGGACATCTCCTGACCTCAAAAGATTTCTGTCTCGTCTTCTAGATGTCAATTCTGAAACTAGGATCACGGTCGACGAGATAATCAACGATCCTTGGTTCAAGACAGGGTACAAGGAAGTCAAATTTCACGAGGAATTTGATTATCTCAAACCTGAGGAGCTACGAAACAACGAGAATGGAGCTTCCGACAAATTCCTCAATGCCTTTGATTTGATTTCCTTCTCTCCCGGATTCGACTTGTCGGGGATGTTTAAGGATTCGGAAGGATGTGGTTTTGGTCGGGAGATTTTCGTCTCCGATGAAGCGCCGGAGAAAATAATAGGGAAAATTGAGGAAGTTGGGAGGAAGGAGAATTTGATACCGACCAAGTCCAAAAATTGGGGAGTGAAATTGGAAGGGCAGAATGGTAATCTAATAGTCGCGGTGGATGTTCACCGGCTAACGGAGAAGCTGGTAGTAGTTGAGATCGGGAACAGAGAAGGAATTCCAATGATTGGGGCCTCGTCATCAAGCCTGGGGATTTGGAAAGACAAACTGAGGCCGCAGCTTAGCAGTTTAATTTGCAAAACCGGAAGCGCAAGTAGCCGGTGAATGAAAATTCACAAAAAAAAAAAAAAAAAAAAACAAGATTCGGAGGAAGCAATGATCAAAGTGGGTGATGGCTGGACCATTTTTCTACTTATTTTCTTCTCACTGTTGTAATGATATTTGCTCTCTCTCTCTCTCTCTCTCTCTCTCTCTCTCTCTCTCTCTCTCTCTCTCTCTCTCTCTCTCTCTTCATGTCCTTAAGGTGACAGACTCGTAATTAAGCAATAAAAAGTTTTAAAAAAGAAAAGAAAAAAAAGGGGGGAAATTACCGGGTTGATGTACATTATTTTTGCCCGGTAATATGAACAACAATATTTGTCACTCCCTTTCTTTTGTTGTACTTCCACCACGTTTTTCCTCTGTTTCTTGCAGATGTTCGCTTTTTCCTCTAGTGAGTGCTGGAAAAAGGCGGAGAGTTTTAGTTATGGCTTAAGAACAACACCATTGTTTACTTGAAGCTTTAAACTAGGAATGACATGGATTACTTCCAGCTCTTTCGTGATAACGGATTATTGTGCTGTCAAAATTTTGATTTCTAACATTTTGAGAGACCTTATGATACTAGGTTATCTTCACAGTGTTTCAAGTGAAGCTTCAATGACTTGGAATATAGTGCAGGCTTCATTGAATCTAAAATTAGAAGCTCGATGAAGTTACTTATTTTATAAAACCATGACTTTAAATTCTCTTGTACGAGTGGAATATGTACGATTAGACTTTTAATTTCTACCATTTTGGAATAGGAATAGTAATGTCTTATTCTTTATTTTTTTTTCTTTTGGAGAAATTGATATGAACATGTCAGTGTTTGTAATACATTTAGTAAAAAAAGCTCACCCCTTGATCTTAGCTTATAAACAAAAGCCATTACTTTGTGCTTTTGATCTTTGCGTTTAAGTTTGGGTTAAGAGCTCTGCAACAATAAGCATAACTTGACTTCCCCTCAAACCCTCCCCACGAAGGGTGATTTTTTTTATTTTTTATTTTTTTTTTCCTGGTGGGGTAGGGATGGGGAGGGTTCTCTGAGAAAGTTGCTTGAAGACCCAAGATTGCAGAATCCATTTATGACGAGGTTCACGCGGTGAATTCCTATCTTCTCCTCGCAGGAAAACCTCTGACTGATTAACTACCTAGAAATTGCTTAAAAGTTAGTAAACTGTAAGTTCTATCTGTTGCATCTCTTACAATACTATTATTTATCCCCTGTTTAATTATTTTGCATTTTTAAAAAGAATGAAAAGGAAAATCTACCTCAAAAAATAGTATTATCATTTAATGTTTATCTTGGCCAATATATATATCTGAAGAATGAAATCGGGTCCTTATCATATCGTATCATTACCTGAGACATTTGGGGAAGTACTTGGTCCGAATATAATCAAGTGGCACTGGTGTAAAAAATATGGAGTAATACTATATTAATTAAATAAGTTAAAAATCAAATATATTAGATTCTGGTTATCAATACTAAAAAAAAAAAATCATATAATTTATTAAATTTAAATAATTTTATACTTATTAAAATACTTTTCAAATTATAAATATATATATATATATATATATATTAAAATATATTATTATATAATATTTAATTGATTTAGTGGTCTCTAGCATTATTCATATTCACTGGACCCTAATTTCTTCCGAGAAGGGCATCGGCATCCACATCCACGACCATAAGAGGGATTTGGAGTAGAAGGTCGTGGAAAACAATGCCCACCGTACAGTGACGCGTCAATACCACGCATATTCTTTTAAAAAGTTGATTATGATAATGGGTTGCAGAGAAACTTTTGCAAGAATGATGGGAGAGACCATTATTCATCTAGATCTGTCTGAGGACCCCCGCAGCCCTAATCTGATAACAAAGTAATGTGCTTGCTCATGCACATTTTAGTATTCAATTAATTGATAGGTAAGTCAGGTCATTATCACATGCCTTGCCTTTCTTATAGTACATCCATTGAGCTAGAAATCCATGGAACCACTATATTGTCCTAATAATTGACCTATCTTCTTTCCTCCAACACATCTTTCTTTCCCATCTCTTCCCTTTCACAGTTCATGCCACCTCATTGTTATTTCTCATTACAGAGGGTGTTATAGGTTCTAATTTGTAGTGAATTTCCTTTAGAAGTGTTAATTATAAATTAAATTATATTCAAAAAATTCTCCTAACGGGTTTATCGTTGATATAATAATTTTATATCAAATCGAATAGATTTTATGATAAGTAAATGTTTTTATGATAATATCATTGCATACAGTTTTTTTTTTTTTATTACCTCTTTTAAAAATATTTATCTTTTTGAATAGGATGAAATTACATTAAGAGAATATATAATTCAATGTCCAGCACAAAAGAAGAGATGAGTTCTTGCCGTACCTATCAACAAGGTTCTATTCCTCCATATCACTAATGCACTGCACAGCACAGCACAGCACCATAACCTCACTTTGATCAGAACAAACATACTGATCCCAATCTCAAGAGTGCAATGTGAAAGCTCAGTTTCCTTACGGACTAAGGAAATGCCGTTCAGCAGCAAAAGAGACATCCCATTCAACAACCAAAAAGGACCCACCCCATTTATGGGGATTTGACTAGCACGTTAGTCTATAGGCTTACCTTGGAAAAACTATAGAGCTGCAATCAAAGATGTTACATCAAATTCCACCGGTCGGCGGCTTGAGGGGAGCCTATATTGTGCGGAATGCAGTTTTGTCTTTTTCCAGAAGGAGAAAAATACTAAATTACTTTGAACTTTTAAATTTTACATAGATTAATTCAATTTTTTAAATGATAAAAATATTAAAAAAATTAGTCTACTTTAGCTATTTCATTTAAATAATAGTCAAGTTGTCAAGTTCTCTCTTAATATAAAACCCAGATCGGTTTTGTCATACTTCCCCTCCCATTGATTATTCTTTCCCATATTTATAAAGTTAGTCATCTGAAAACAAGATGTACATGTTAGTTCCTGCAGATGGAGGGGGACAAATCGAGTTAGTCAATGTAGAGGCTATAAATATGAGATATCCATTTTAATAATTAACTTCTAAAGTTGGAATTGAATTCTTGTTAATATGTTTTGAGACCCTTTATTTTGTAAAATTCAATAGCATCCCAAAATTTGAATGTTTCACCAGAAGATGCACGAGAGGCTATAAACTTTTACTCAATAGTTACTAACTAATTTTCATTTATAAATCTACTAATTCTGTAAAACAAAAAATCATTAGAGAATAAAAATCTTTGAATTGATTTTACAATTCAAAAATTCTAAAAAAAATCATTTTTAATACATAAGAGGATCTCGATAACAAAATTAAAAAAAAAAAAGTTAGCATCCGATGATTTATAACTTATTGGTGTGCCTATGAGTTGTTAATCCCCTGTACCAATCTTGCATGGATTTAATGAAGCCTTCTCATCAATAATAGATTTATCATAAGCATACCGTCTTTTTTTTGTGTATATATAGGGATTCGAAATCGAGTATATTACATATGAGAGGAGAAAGGTGCCATTTGAGTTAAAGTTCATTGGCTCATAAATATATCGTCTTTCACTTCCAACAATAGTTATAAGTTCACTGATCTCCAATTAAGGGCGGAAAAGTTCAGAACATGAGAAATCATGCAGATTGGCATCACAATCGCAAATTCCAAATTAATTTGACGAGGTCTAATTTATTTGTCCTTATAATATTCCATATTGTCATGAAAGAAAAAAAAGAGAGTAGGGGTCTTTTTGACTTGTAATCTTCTTTTATTTCTGGTGTTAATAAAGTTGGCACAAGACATGCTCATGCACCAACCTAGCCTTGCCCAGCCTTTCAAAGGCATAAAAATTAAACACCAGGACAAAACCATTGGTATAATCGTCTTGCAAGCAGTGAAAGCTCCAGAAATTCCAACCTTGGAAAAATAATAGAAAAGAAACTCCACCTAGACTTAGACACAGTGCAAGGATCATGCTCTTTCAGCAGAAGGTATGGGCATGCCATATAATTTCCTAATTCCACTTATTAAATCAAAGTCAAATACTTCGTATGATTGCTTTGTGATCTCTCCTTTCGATTCTCGTATGGTTCAGACCCATGGCCAGGACTACCTATAGTTCTACCTATAGTCCTTCAAGAACAACATCCATCCTTGCGCATTTTAAGAACAATAGAGGTCTCGAGCTGTTGGAGATTGCAAGTATTTGTACTGCAGGCATACTAATTCATCAAAGAAAGTCAACGTGATGCAATTCTGAAAAAGTCTACCTTTCCCCCAACGAAATAAGACAAACCAAGATCAAATTAATAGCAATAGGCCTAGTTTTTAATTAGACAGCTAATATATAAACCAAAGTGTGAGTCACGGTCAATCATCTACAGATGCAAAACATTTATTGACAAAGAGCTATATGACTTTAGTTCATTCTGTCATGACAAAATAATAGCCTTATTATTTTATTTATACCCATCACCAACCCCAGTCAAGAAAAGAAGGGGGAAAAACATAATAGCTCATACAAAAGTTATATTATAGCCAACGAAGCGCAGAAATCACTTTTGAGTTTTGACTGTGTGATTTATTTCCTTCGAAGTAGGGCCCAGCAACCCGAGCCTGTCCTATTGTAGCATTACCTTTTGACCACAAAATGGATGAGAGTTAAGTCTATCGATAAGTAACAATTCCAAGACGATATTGAGAATCCGATTAAAGGAAATTTCTTTCGAAAATACATGGAGATAATCAAGTTGCACTGAATTTTTTTGTGTGACTTTCTGATATTTTGGTGGGGTGACCATGATCGATACAATTATAATTCCAAAATTGGACATTCATAGTAAGAGAAAGCAGTAGCAATATTGATCCTCCCACTCTCTTTTGTTAAAAAAGAAAAAATACACAGTATCATTGTCTTTCTTTTCAATGATTCAACTGCTAAATTATGCCAAAATGATGTATCTCCAAAGGTGGCTGAGGCATATATGGCTGACGAATGCTAATTTCCCTCAGGTAACTAATATTGCTATTGGATGCCTTCCAAAGAGGAAATTCACATGCCAGAATTTCATCAACGTTGCAAAATACAAGTAGGCCTTTGATATTCCAACATGCTTGGTTCTTAGTTCCTACAAGTGTTTATCCAGGAACTTGCAATTGAGGTTTCCTTTTGCAGAAAGAAAACAAAGTTCCAAGTTGGTTCCTCAACAAACCTGAAGGGGCATAGCGTGAATATGAATCTGAATGACACCAGATCAAAGACCCTATATTATATGTTATGCACTTCAACTATCATTGAGGTTGCACTTGACGGGGCGAGGTAGGCGTGGGAGTTGAGGAGGATAGACGATGTCTTGTCGGTATTCTTGGAATGAAGTTTAGACACTCCAACCAACAAACAACGTTTATGGCTACTTGACTCATCCTCCTAAAAGCTATTTAGAGTGGCAGATTCCCCAATAAAAATAGAGTTTCTTTATTCAAAGTTGCGGTACGAATGAAGCACCAAAGTTTCACTCTTGATCACTCCTCTCATCCTGTTGTATTGAAGACATCTTTACTTAATCTCTCTCTCTCTCTGGGTCAAATTAAATTTGATTTTGAAATTGATCTTGAATTCTTGAATCGTCTGTGCGTGTGTGCAGCAATCGAGCACATTACTTCTTCCTCTTTTCTCTCTGTCGAATTGCTTCTTCTTTTTTATGTTTTTACCCCCAAAAGAATTGAAAATGGAAGAAAGAAAAAAAAAAAAAAATTGAAACCACCGTCCCCAACAATGATCTTTAGTTTTAGGTAAAAAAAAAAAAAAAAAAATGCTCACTACACTAATATGATATTGACATGACCAAACAATCCCTGAATTTAGAAATAAGTTTAGAAAAATTTAAAATTAAATTTTTTAATCACTAAAATTAATATTTGTTGGATAAGAATTGTATTCAGTAATAGCAAAGACATGTATAAAGAAATTTTATAATTTTCTTGGAAGTGAAATTCTTTTACCCCCCAATTGACAAATATCATAATCGAATAAGCAAAACATTCTATTTACCGAGGCAATAAGAGGGGATAGTAAACTTATCCATATTTATCCACAAAATACAGAGCATGTTTTATTATTTAATATGTTTCAAAGGTAACAAATCAAAAATAGATAAATCAATAAGAAATATGAATAATATTTGTTGTGGGTAAGATGAAATATCAGAGAGAGACAGAGATAGAGACAGAAATCTATTGAAATAATTATTCCTTAATAAGGAAGATAAAATTAACGGCCAAAGCCGGTCTAATTCCTAAATTCATGTGCAAAATAATTTGTACCATAATCAACCCCATCACATAGACATACTCAACAAAACAAATCCCAAATATTAATTTCGCACGTAATTACAAACGCACGTCAACCTGGACCCACATTTACTTACCACAACCGGTTTACTTGAGCCGGACCAGTTAAACCTTGTTCCATTCGCCCATTTTTTTTCCTCTGGCCTTCTTGCTTATATATAAAATGCTTTTTATTTTTTTATTACATTCCATCATTTTCTTCTCCATCTCTCTTTATCTTTCTTATTCTCTCTCTCTCCCTCTCTCTGTTTCTTCTCTTGTAAGAACGAACGAGCAGCGACCGGGTCGAAGCCGAGTCAGCCGACACCACCTCTTCGAATCCCCTATCGGTTCACCTATGGATGGCGAATACGTAAGTCTTCAACCTCTCTCGCTTTCTCTCCCGCCCTCTCTCTCTCTTTTCATGGACCGACACATATGGAAAACTTTGATAATTGCGATTTTGCCCCATTCCAAACCCTAATTAATCGATGCTTTGTGGTTGGGTTTAATTTGTGTTTTCGACTGATATCGGGCTTCTTTTTAGAAAGATTTAGGGTTTGTATCTGGATTAAGTATTTGCTTTTTTTTTTAGGGAAATTTGGGGTTAGGGTTTGAACCAAGACATTACGGAGCTTTGATGATAAGGAGTTTTTCCTATTTAAATCCCTGATTAATCAATTACTTTGCTAAATGTTTTTTTTTTTGTTTGTGGATTAGCTTTAATTTGTGCTTTCATTGATATTGGGATGCTATATGAAACTTTTAGGGTTCGCCGGCGTTGTTGTATTGATGTTATTTGAAGTTGTTGTAGGCGAAAATTGGGATTAGGGTTTCTTGTGTTGGTTTCGTGACAGGAAAGATAGGTGTGGGTTAGAGGATAATGTGTATACTGTGCGCTATTCAGAAGTGGTCACGCCGGGTTGCAACGATGCTGCCTTGGTTGGTTATTCCATTAATAGGACTATGGGCTCTTTCTCAGTTGTTACCACCAGCTTTTAGGTTCGAGATTACATCACCCCGATTGGCTTGTGTGTTGGTTCTTTTGGTAACCCTTTTCTGGTATGAGATTTTGATGCCACAGCTGTCTGCATGGAGGATGCGTAGGAATGCGCGGCTTAGAGAGAGGAAGAGGCTTGAGGCTATAGAATTGCAGAAGCTTCGCAAGACAGCTACTCGACGTTGTCGCAATTGTTCAACTCCATATAGGGATCAGAATCCGGGTGGGGGTCGGTTTATGTGTTCATATTGTGGGCATATTTCAAGAAGACCAGTTTTGGATTTGCCTGCACTGCCTGGAACTGGGATTACTAACTCTGGGATTATTAAGGATTTGGTTGGTA
Source organism: Dillenia suffruticosa (assembly GCA_033439265.1). Lineage (NCBI taxonomy): Eukaryota > Viridiplantae > Streptophyta > Magnoliopsida > Dilleniales > Dilleniaceae > Dillenia > Dillenia suffruticosa. The sequence continues at coordinate 24,847,317 of JAVTVX010000013.1, read as the reverse complement.
AAGGGGGGAAATTGTTGAATGGGAAGGTGTGGTCAGATAATGGCTGGGTATGCGGTCAGGACTGGTTAGAGAATGGAAATTGGATTGGTGGATCTTTTCCTGGGAAGTCGAATTATTGGCAGAAGAATGGTGGTGGGTTTTACTCCAATGATGACCATTGCTTGGCAGAGAATTCTTATTCAGGTGTTTTAGTTTTTGTTTGCAAGTTGCTGACTTATTTTTTCTTGGGCATCAGATGGCTTTGGAGAAAGATTTTTAGGTTTGGTGCATCTAGAGAAGATGGTATGTCAGATGCAGACCGGGCATTGTTGGCCAATAGAGGTGAAAATGGGACTAATTTGCATGAGAGTAAAGGAGAGAAAGCTCGCAGAAAGGCTGAAGAGAAAAAACAGGCAAGGTTAGAGAAGGAGTTGTTGGAGGAAGAGGAGAGGAAACAAAGGGAGGAGGTTGCAAGATTGGTGGAGGAAAGGAGGAGATTGAGGGATGAAAAGGAGGCTGAAAAAGATCGCGGAAAGGGATCAACTCCCCTTAGGGAAAGAGATTCTAAGAAGGAAGCTGAAAAGAAGCGTCATGAGAGGAGGAGGGATAGAGACAAGGGATCCAGTAAAAGCAACTCTGATGCAGAAGAATTGGAAAAGAAAGCAGGTAGGGAAAGTGAGCGGAAACGTGAGGGTGACAAGAGGATTGAGAATGATAGAAGGGAACATCAAAAAAGTGGGGCAGAAGCGACAAAGGCACATGGAACAGAACTAGAACATGGAACAAAGGGTAGCTCTCTGAGTAATATTGGCCATGGAAACACTGGAGCTCGGTACCTAGACCGTATGAGGGGTACCTTGTTATCATCTTCTAAAGCATTTACAGGAAGTGGTTTCTTTGGGAAGGGTGCTAACACCTCCGCCCCTGCCTTGAAAGAAAACAAGCCCAATGCTTTTGTTGAGCATCCCCAGGCTTCCAACAATAGGAAAGATTTATGTCAGCCTGAGCGTGCAATTGGGAAAGCTAATTTTCATGGAGATGACAAGGCTCTTGACTCTAATGGCCACCGTCCTGTAAGTCCTGATGATTCTTTACCTTTATTTTTATTTTTGTATTCTGCACTTGTCATTGGCATGATAGTATGTATGTATGTTGTGGAATAGGGTATATTGTGTTTCTCTATCCTGCATGACCTTTGTGCACACTTAAGCCTTCAGTGAAACTTTGGAGCTCAATGCTGATTTCTGGTGCTCTTATTTATTTTTGAGTGGTGCCCATTCGGCCTGGGCCCCGATTGGCTTCCCACTTTCCAGCTTTAGTTCCATTCTCTCGTTCTTGTTGCCTCAATTTTTTTTCCCATCTTCTTTACAGTGTCTCTTATTTTTGAGTTGAAGTTGTATTTGCGGTTCAATGGTTGAAACCTTCAATCTAGATAAGCTGTGCATTTTTTTTTCTCTAACCAATGTATAATATATTGTTTGTTGTAGGTTCTGCTGGACCCATTGCCAAGGACACAACCTAAGAAGTCTTGGCAGCAATTGTTTACTCGTTCATCAACTGTTCATCCAATTTCTAATGCAAATGTAATTAGTAGACCAAATACAAAGTCACCAGCTGAAACCAAATGTCCCCAATTACCTGGACAATTGTTATCTAATGATTTGATTGATAATCCAATCAATTTTGGGCTGCCTTCCCCATTCACTTTGCCAGCTTTTTCAAATGGGTCAAGTGGTAGTATTTCAGGCCTCTCATCTGCAGCTTCTGGACCCATGTTCACTCATGTAGGAGAAGCACCTCATGACTTTTTACCTGAAGAGCCTGAGCTTTTTGAGGATCCTTGTTATGTTCCTGATCCTGTGTCCTTGCTTGGGCCTGTTTCTGAGTCACTTGATAATTTTCAGTTGGATGTTGGAACTGGCTTCGTAACGGACATAGGACTAGAAAGACCACGTGGTTTAAAGAACATATCTTCTGCTTCAGAAGGCAACAAGCCATCTCCAATCGAGTCTCCCATGACTCGATTGCGAGTAGCTGATGAAAGGCTTCCTAATTCTTCTCGGTTTCCTTCTACTCCCACGTCTCAGGGAATGCACAGCACTATGGATGACTTGGCAAATGAAAAGGGGACATGGCAAATGTGGAACTCCTCTCCTCTTGGTCAGGATGGTTTGGGGTTGATTGGAAGACCAGCCAGCTGGCTTCTTGCGCCAGAGCTGAACAAATCAAACAAAGAAGACATTTTACACCCTGCATCTCACAAAACCATGGCATCACTGTTCACTAAGGAAGAAGTGCTTCCTGGCGCTCTCTCTCCACGGAATTTACATTTTTGCAATGGTCCAAATGGTGGGACTTTTAGTCCACCTGTTCCCAGACCAAATAATCATGATCCATGGTTACAGAATGCTTGCTTTCAACCATTGCAAGGGGCTGAGAACCACTTTTCTGTTAAACCTCCGGAAGGGACTTTTAGTCCACCTGTTCCTGGACCAAATAATCATGATCCATGGTTACAGAATGCTTGCTTTCAACCATTGCAAGGGGCTGAGAACCACTTTTCTGTTAAATCTCCGGAAGAACCATCTCAGAAGGAATTGATTTATGGGAGTCCTAGTGGTATTACAGCAGTCAGACATCCGTTTGAGCCATCTCCTTCCAGTTGTTGGACCAAGTGAGTTCTTTATACCCATAGTCTATTTCTATTTAACTTTAATGTCTGATGGCAACCTTTTCATGTGATGTCTGCTTCTGTTCAAACAATTGGGCCAATATATAGAAAATACCTTCTTGGATGTTTCTTTTCTGGCTCTTTTCACTGGATAACAACAAATTTTCCATATAATAGTTGCAGGCAGTCAAGCAACTCAGTCTTGTCTGGGAATATCAGGAAAGTTTCAAATTTGATATGTGCTATTAGTTGTGTTCCTAATCAAAACAAGACAAATGCTGGTTAGGTAAAACTAAGTACTTCATAATGAAGAAAGCAATAGGGTTGATGATTAGGGAAATATAAAATGTTTCAAGGTTTCTGAGAGCATAATTGAAGTAAAAGTATGTAGCCGAGCTGATCAAGAGCTTTTTTGGCACAAAATGTATGGTTAAGAAACCAGTTTTCCATTGCAAAATGCTTGTTAGATTAAAAAACGGAGTACTTTATAATGAAGAAAGCAACAGGGCTCTTGATGATTAGTGAAATATAAGATGTTAGAAGTTCTCTGAGAACATGATTGAAGTAACAGCATGCAGTCGAGCTGATCAAGTGTAACTTCTTTGAATCTAAATGTGTAGTTGAGGAACCAGTTCTCCATTGTTAAATCATCTTTTACTATCCAGAACTCAACATCTTGAAGTAAAATTGACAAGGAGTTGGAGACCATTGTGTTTGGTAGAGGTGCTCCACAGAACTAGGTATTGCATGTTTTTTGAAGCAGGGAAGTAAATTCCAGGAGCTTTAAATGATTGCAAGAGCCTAAAAATTTGGTTCAATGAAACTGCACGTGCATTCAAATGTTGAAGATTTATGCCAAAAGGTCAAACCCATAGGACTTAAAACGTAGGATTCTGGTATGGATTTGAATTCTTAGTTGCCTTTGCATAGCAGTTGGTACTAATATACATACTTTTTCAGACACTTCAACATATAGACATGTTAATGGTTCCAGGTCAGCCTGGAACAAACCTGGACCGGCCTGGTTTTTACAGAACCAGATAAATCTGGTTTTAACTGCGTATCACATTCCAGTTACGGTTCATGGTCCTGAAAGACTGTAACCGTGGCCAGACTAGAACCCTCAAGGAACGGCCGGTTCCAGAACCTGACCAGTTGATCCGCTCTCTATCTCTCTTTTCCTAGTTGCAAACCCGTCTCTTCTCTCCAAATCCAACCCTAATCTTCTCCCTCTCACTCAAGCTCTCTATCTTTCTCTTGCTTCCCTTCTCTCCTCCAATTGACATTGCCTTTGTCCTCTCTCGATGTCAAAATTTAAACCATCCCCGCTGTGCTTTCTTCAAGTACAATCCCTAACCTTGATAGATGATTGATTCAACCTATTGGTTGAAAAACTAGACAGATCAAATCTTCTTTAGACCATCTTCTTCTTCAATTAATCTTTTTTTTTCCTCTCTCTTTTTGGTTTTTCCATCTTCAGAGTCTGAATAGCGGTTGTGGCTTGGTTCTGTTCTTCCAAGTGAGTCAATGTCCTCCCTTAATTGTAAACAATGTTATCAGAACCGGACCATGCCGCAATTGGACTGCGGTTGAACCATGGTCTGAAGGAAAAACAGATCGGTTTAAATAAAATACCGTTTAAGTAATTGAATTGTAGTTCAACCGTGGTTTTTAATCCCTTAAAATCTCCGCAGATGTATCGACTTCTCCTCTTCTTTCCCATCTCGTCCCCCTGTTTTTTCAATTTGTTAAATTGATCAATCAACTGATTTATTGTTTAATATAAATTTTAAGAGTGATTGTTGATTTTATATTTATTAAAATTTCATTTTTAAATTTTTATATGAAAATATGAAATTAATATATATTTATTTTAAAAAAATAATTTTATATATTTTTTAGTTATTATTAAAAAAATAGCGGTTCAATCACATTGACCTACGATTGAGTCGATTGAACCATAATTTCAAAGTTCACAAATCGATATACTGTACAATTATGATAACATTGATTGTAAATTATAGAGAGGGTATTGATAGAAATTTTGATTAAGAAGCAATGGAAAAAGTTGACCCAGAAATGGAAATTTTTTATTTAACAATCAACGGAGAGAAACTTTTTATTCACAATCAATGGAGGAAATTCATAATAAAAAGACTATTATTGGATATCTATCTGAGGAATAACTTATAATTAATAGATGGCTTGAGTGAGAGTGAAATTTCTGCATTTCCTGAGGAAATCTTCTTTGATTGATACTCTCCAACAAACTATCATTCATCGTTTTTTTTTTCTTACAAAAAAATAAACCCAGTTTGAACCAGTAGAAACCGTGGACCAGCCCGGATCTGTGATGATGGTTCAGGTCCCCATTCAGATTCACCTTCTTTTGGGGCCCAGAACCAGGCCCGTGAGCATGTCTATCAGCATAACTAGTGTCTTGTCCCAAAGGTACCTTTCTGTGGATTGACAAAAAATAATTGTTATTTTCCCTTATTCTTGCCTGTGTCCATATCTCTACGTACTTTACTATATAAAAGCATGGTGGACAACAGTTCGACTTAATTTTTGGTTACCATGTTTGATCTTTGTAGTTGTTGTATGCCCACTTACCATGATTAAACTTTGCAACCGTGTATTTCTACCAAAGGCACTTGCGTATACTGCTTTTACCACCAAGCAAATCCATGTGAAGTTGCATAGGTGTTGTAGATGACAAACGCAAGTGTGTCAATTGGGCACTACAACTTCTCTTACTTTCTCCCACCTTTGTTTTCATTCTTCCTGGCCTGTGGACACTTGACTTAAATAAAGACAGATATGATCAATCACCATTACATTAACATCCAACCATGGCTTGTTTTGGCTGTACTTGATGTCCGGAGCAGTATCATAACTTGTGCTAACCACATAAAACTGCATTGATTTGTTAAAGCCACATGAACCAGTGGGGAGGGTCCATCCATCTGCAGAAAAATCACCAATGAAGTGCTATGCCTAAATCATAGTTCACGATTTGGCATATTTCAAGTAATCGTTTTGATGGAAAAAGAAAAGTATACCAAGAGAGATGAAGAACTACATAGAGATGACAATGTATCCTCCCTAACAAAACAAGGAGCAAAATACAAGACATGACAAGTAGGCCCCAACTTAGCCAATGACCTGAGAGGTGCAAACAAAACTATCTTATCCTAAAAAGTATGCAAAGGAAGAGATTTCTCCTTTAAAATCCTTGCCTTTCTCTCCAACCATAAACACCAAATCTCTGATATGAATTGGAATAAAACTTTCATGTTGTTGGTTGATCCAAATCCTTTGAACCTCAAGAAGTAGAATTGCTCAAAAAATATTGAAGCTATCCTCATCTCACTAAATATGTGAAACCTATAATTTCCAAGGTGACCAAGATACCTTACAAGGTAAAAAAAAGGTGGTCTCTTGTCTCATCACATTCCCAACATATTACATTCACATTTAGGGATATAACCTTGTGAGATCACCTCACTTTCTGCAAGTTATTGGTGTTTGTTCGATTCGGCACAAGAGTGGCCCTTGCTTTATGGTGAATTTTAGTCTTCCAAATGACTTCACTAAAATAGAAGGAAGGATAATGTATATTCCTGATCAAAAAAGGAAAGAAAGATGCAAGAAAATGAATTAGAGTTGTCGGTGGACCAAATCCCTTCATCAAGACTATTTAAAGGCCAAAGCGAAAAGTCAAATTATACGAGGAAATAAACTCAACATAGAGTAAAAATAAAGGTTCCAAGTTGGGACGTCTCCTTCACATGAAACAGAATCTGAAAAAGGAGCATTATGAGAAGAAGACAAATTTAGTTGTTATGGGAAGAGGGAGGATAGTGAAGCCTCACTAATCCAAATATCTTCAGAGATCCAAAACTCAAGTATTCTTTTGGCAACATCAAGTCAAAAACACGTGAGAATTTATGGATCTGCGGCATGTAGCTGAAACCAAGCATGGGCAAAAGATACAGGACAGTAATTATCATACCATCTATTTTCTTCCCACTTGACACAATATAAGCCATAAATTTTTGCCAAATCAGTTGGTAGTTTGTAATATATAGCATGTCTCATTAAAAAACTATTTCTAAGTGAATGAGAAGAACAATCTCTGAAGAGGACACCTATGAAAAGAAATGAATTTATGTCAATGGAGGAGGTTGGTTATTGCCATCTCTTGGTGTATCAAAGCTAATTGTTATTGAATGTTGTCAGGAAGATAAATGATAAGTATCATGGTGATGTGCAACTCATGGAACTGTGTAAGTGTATGGTCACCCTCTTCATTGTGCTCTTCGTCTTTGGTATTCTATGCTTTTACAACCTTTATGAACAGTACCTACTTGTAGAAAGTAGTTACTAGAAAAAATATCACTTTGAAAGCAACCATTGTGTTTGTTAAGGTCTCTTATATGGTGAAAATGCTAGAATCTATGGTGCATGGACTCTTCATTTTGCCTAATTCTAACCCCATCAATCCAATGCTACATCGGTATGGACATGAATATCAAAAACTTCATTTTGGTAGAGATTTTGTTGAATTAAGGCACGTACTAGTGTCCAACATGTACAACACCTGATGCTTGCACTCAAATCCATGTAATATAGGCTAGAACAACTTCATTGGGTGTTTGTGGTCTCCAAAAATCATCTGTATGTTCGAAAAACATTAAATAATAATTAGTCTAGCTAAGGATCGGTTATGCCAAGTGACCCCACAAGGATGGTTTATGCTGACAGATATTTTTAATAACGAGCATGTGTCTTGAATATGTCCTTTGGGCCTAACACACTACACTTTGTAACTTATAATGGTATAAAACTTTTATAACTATGTCCATGTTATGGGGATGGCCTATATTTATGCTTGCGCTTCATAGTCTATCCACAAGAATTGGGTCAGATGAGTATAAAGGATCATAAATCATAGGTTAACCTAGGAATGATATGCTCTATCTCTTTTTTTGTACCCTGTGTTGTCTGATTTCTAAGAGGTTAAATGAGAGCAAAGGTGCTATCTTTCTGTCATGTGGTCGCATTGCATCATTTATTCATTTTTTTCTTTCAAGTATCACCTATCTCCACAAGTCCTAGTTCAAAGCATTACTTGAGTTCAAAAGATTGAGAGATGGTTGAAAGATTTTGTGGTCAGGAGTAGGCAGGGGGAGAAGGAATCACCTATTGAATTGGGAGATAGGTGAAACCATTACTTGAGTTCAAGGGGATGAACCGAATCTTTGTAGTTATCAAAATGGATGAGATTCCATTGCATGAGTTGGTGCCGGTGGCACCAGTCTGAAAAGTTTATAGCCAATGTGTTTTTTCTCATCTTTTCTTTTGCATAATTTTAAAGTAGAAAACATGCCTTGCACCTTTTTGGGAGGACTTAGATTTTTGGGTAGATGGCCTTGCTTTTTCCTTAGGCTTCCTACATCTGTTTCATGTAATATCTAATCATGATGCATATGTTTCATTCCTTTATCCTTGGTGGGAATTCAAATGCTTGGAACTTTTGAACTTGTCTCTGTTAAGGTTCAAGGATTTGGAGTCTTGATAGTTTTGGTCTCTTATCTTGTAATTCCTTGTCTGATCATCATTTAGATTTGTAATCAGCCCTCCTTTGGCTAATTTTGTTTGGAAGATTAGTTTTCCTAATAAAGCTTGGTACATTATGGTCCGCGATTCTTAGTGCCTGTTTGGCATGGCTTTATTTAGGCTTATCTTCTCCTTTTAAGGAGAAGTAAAAATTAATTACTTTTTAAAAAAAATTAAAGATTGCTTGGTCTTTTTACTTTTGAAATAAAGTAGTTAATTTCTTTTTTACTTTTTTTACTCTTGAAGTAAAGTTAAAAGTTAAATATTAATAGGTATATTTGAAATTTTGTATCACTTAAATGAGGATATTAATGGAATAAAAATAATTATGTGAGGATATAAATGGAATAAAAAAATATAAATTTCTGGAAAAGCTGGAGCATTAAAAAAAAAGGAGAAGTAAAAGCTCCTCCCAGGAGCTTTTACTTAAAAGTTATTTTTAAAATTTTTCTTCATGAAAAAAAAAAGCTCTTTTTTTCTAAGAGTTTTTAAAAAATCCCGTTTGGCAAGGCTTCTCCTTATAAGGAGAAGAGAAGCTGAAAAAAAGCCCTGCCAAACGGGCTCTTAAACAGATTTGGAGATCTACTAGAGCTCTTTCTCTAAATATTTATGTGTGTTGTGCTGAACTAGATTTGGAAGATCATTTATTTTGAAATTTGCTTTTGCTTAGATCATTTAGCATGAACTTTTCAAATCTATTGGCAACAATATGGATGCCAATTATTTAGATCATTTGTTATGAAACCTTTTGCTTAGATTTTTTTTTGGTCTATGCTTTGTAAATCTTTAGGGTTTCTATTTCAGAGGTTTTGGGAGCAATGAGGATGCCAATCAGTGATATCATTTTTTTAGTGTTGCTGTTTGAAGTTGAGTGCCATAAATATCTATGGATTGATTTATTCCTTAGGAATCCCTGGCTTTGTCATGATGTTCGATGAGACATGTTGTGGAAGGGTTAGAGATATATAATATATAGAAGGAATTGGAGTAGTCTGTTTTCTCAATGTTTTGTCTTTCCTTGTCCATGTCTCATGCTTTTCTTGTCTTTTTGGAGGATATATTGTTCGCTGTGCTATATGTTTGTTCATCCATTATCTTTAATACAGTTTGTTTTCCCCTATTTAAAGAAAAGCACAATTGTAACAATATACATACACACGCACCCCACCCCAACATATATATATTAAAGAACAAAAGTGGAGTATGAAGTATTGCAGTTAACATGTGATATGTTGAGATAGCCATCTTGTGAAGGTTGGATCATTTGATGTGTTCAATAGGTGCAGAGGGAGTGGAATTGTGGCCTGAAGATTGCATTTTTTTAACCATTTGTATAGGCCGTTCACTTGCATGTTGTATTGACAGTCTGGTGTATCATAAAGTTTCTTCTTGAATGGTTAAATACACTATCGGTTGGGACCCATGAACTCCGCTTATTGAGTTTCTTGATTTACTTTCTTCTGGTTCTTCCTTTTTACAGTAGCTTATACATAACAGTTTTCTTCCTATGGTTTTTTTTTTTTTTTTTTTTTTTTTTCTTTTTTTCTTTCCCCCTGATGATATAACAAGTCTCACATTATTATTGCTTTTTTCCTTGAATGACCATTGAGTAATGAATCATAAATAGAGTTGTTTGTATAACAGAGAACCTGTAAGCGTTGTTTGTCTCCTCCTGTAGTTTGCTTGGAAGACCATGTAAGAGTTGTTTGTGTAAGGCTCATCTTTGTATTTATTTGCATGTTGCTCTTCTAGCCCCTTGAAATTTTCTTTATAGAAAGTTTTTTATGTTTTGATAAGCATCTTTTGTGTTCCACTTCCATGAAAGAAGAGCTGGGCGGTATCCCTGTGTTACTTGGTCCAAAGAATCTTAATGGAGTTGACGAATATTCGTCCCGAGTTATCTGCTATAAGTTAAGCATGTCCAAGAGATTCTAGTCTAGGGATGAGTTCGAAGAGCCTTAGAAGTATCATGTCCCACAAATATGTCCATGCATCATAACCACCGATCACATTATTCTAGTTTACATACATACAGGGTTCCATATAAGTTCCAACTGCCCCCCTGGCATATGCCCCTGAAGTCAAGCTTGAGCAATTAGCTCAACTTGGCTATAGTTCAGATTGCAAAATTGTATGCATGTAAGTGTGCTTTCACCATGGTGGTAAATATGGGTATGCACTGAAAAGCTTCTAACTGTTTTCTTTTCCCCCAGTCTGGCACTCCTTCCTCACGAGGATACCCATCTTTGCTTGTGATGGTGAAATTCTTTTCCTCCATATGTTTCCTCTGTTTTTCCTAACTTTAAAGAAACAAATTTTTGAGTTCTGTTCACAAAAACATTTAAGGGTGCCAAATATGTGTAATTTTAATTCTCAGGCTTCTGAGTCTAATTAGGAGCCACATTATTCATAATCAAAGTTGAATAAGTTGATAAATTTTGATAATATTGTGTTAAAGGCGTAACGAGAAGCAGTACTGGTGATTGAAGTATCAGCCACATACCGGCTTTGTATGGTATTGGATAAAATCTTATTAAGGCCATTTTACTCAAGTTGATGTGACCTTAGTAATGCCTTTTTTGGGTGAGTTAGATGTTATGGATTTTGTGACCTTGGAACTAATATAGATGATCCTTTGGAGCCAACATACTGTTAGTGTATGCTGTTGCTTTTTTTTTTTTTTTTTTCTTTTTCTGAACCTGAATTTAAAGTTGTTTCCAAACTTATCATTGCAAACTAATGCATCTCTTATCTTTCCTCTACCTGCAGAAAGGAAGGGGTTGGCCAGAGTTCAGCAGGAGGCATTGGAAACTCGTCTGTTGCTAGGCCCATTGGGGGTCTTTTTTCGCCTCCAGATGTACAGTCACTTTGGTCATTTGATTGATAAAAAATTAGTGACAGAGAGACCACGAGGGACTTAAATATACACGTATTCTCAAGAGGCAAACAGCTTCTTTTGGAGAGTTTAGAATACGGAACACATTGTATCTTCCTTTTGTTCTTCATAAGGGAGATTAATGTTTACTTTAACACATTTAGGAACCACAATTGGCCTACATGTGTTGGTGCATCCTTAAATACTACGTTACAGGCGAGTGCCACGGGTTCATCAATTTTAATCTTACTAATTTTGCCATACACATCAAAAGACAGGAAGAAAAGGGTGAAAGACATGGGGATGTTGGTTTTCTGCCTTATCGAGGATTACATGATTCATTCTAGGAATTCTCTCTTGGGTTGCTCATATTTTGGAGGCAGCTGGATGCTAATCTGTTCTAATGGTTTAGTTGCGGTCATGCATATAATGTTGCTGATATTGAAGCATGGGACCCTGTTTACCTGTTCCCACGGGGTTACTATTTGTGAATAGCGGTTGGTGTTGATTCCTAAATTTGAGATCAAGACTCAGATGGTGGTTGTTGTTGTTGTTGTTGTTGTTGTTGGTGCCGCTTGCAGTTAGACCACTGGCTCAAAGGAAATTTAAAAATAGGTATTGGATTTGAATGAGGCAATTCTTTTTAGTTGGTGTTTTTAAATGTCGCGAAAGCAGCCAAAGTGACAGACAACATCTTTAAACCTTATAATTCGCTAATTTCAAAAGAATAATCAAAATTCACAAGAATCTGTGTTATGTGTAAAGGGCGCTTTAGTGGAGAACTAGAGTTACAGCCGAGTTGCGTTAGGACTCGCAGGGCAATACCAAATATATCCGATCCTGTCCTATAACAAGGTACAACCAGATTGCCAAACATTTTTGAGGTTCCACAGTGACAAACCGATAGTATTATCATATGACCCACACGATAGGCATAGACAACATGGGAAGACAGAAAAGTAATTTCTGATCCTTGAGCACAAATACCATATACAGCAATTATATATTCTGCATTTGCCGAGTATTTCTTTTACTTGAGTAAAATCAAAACAGAATTAACAGTAGACGATACGTTAGAGAGTGATCTGGAAAACAGACATCATACATCTTGCGACTGGACCTGCACTGGGACCTCGGAAGAAGGCATCAAAACTTGTTGCTCTTCTTCTCCTTGCGGCTGCTGCTGCTGCTGTTACATAGTAGACAGATCCATATCAGTCTATGACCAACTAAATGAAAGCATATATAACACGACCGCAAGAAGATAGCCAAATACTCGGTTTTATGTTAATTTTGAGGTTGCATTTTTTGATGCTTTAATTTCATGTCTTCACTACAAGTGCTTTACAGGATAGGCAGAGCCATGCCATGGAATTGCATGAAGTACACAAGGCAATCAAAATGGAGTTGTCACATACCAAATAACTAAAGAAATTAAATTTCAGTATTTACGAATTGTAGGGTGAAAAGACCTGAAATGGTTGCACTGGAGAAGGCTGTGGCTCTTGTTCTTGTTGCTGCTGTTGATGAGGCTGCAAATCACCTTGCCAAGTCCACACAATATCTTTAAGAGCTGGTCTTATATCCTGTTTCATCATCTTCTGGTACTCCAGTGTATCTCCACTGGACTTTTTCAATTCCACCAGATGAAAAAATGGAGTGACCTCAAAAATCTCCGCTTCAATTCCAAGTACCCCCTTTCTTCCTTCCTTTGATCCTTCCATCTTCAACAGCCCTCCGTCCTTCTTTTTCACTTTCAACCCCAGGCGCCTGCCAATGTCCTCCAGGTTAGAGATGATCGTGGAGGCAGGCTGCCTGGATGTGAAGCGTGATTCTTTCTTCTTTTCATTTTGCACGAACAATCCAGACAAATCAAAACCTGTTGAAAAGGATATAATATCAAAAGCATTCAAGTTAGTTGGCTTTGTCAAATCTTGCTTCACCTCCATGGCACGACTGATATTCTCCAAAGGCCCAAAAGCCACATCAGCATAAAAAGCAGGTTCCTTCCTTTTCACATCAGTTTTTCCATGTTCAGGATCAAATCCTCTTCGGAACCAAGAATTTTCCATTATTTTAGCCATTGAGATTCTGGTACTTGGATTTGGATCCAGTATCTTTGAGATAAGCCTGCGCACTTCAGGGTTGAACCAGTTAGGGAATTTGAACTCTGCCTTTCCAATCTTCCTATACATTTCCATCAGATTAGAGTCATGGAATGGGAGATAACCTGCCAAAAGAACATACAGAATCACGCCGCATGACCAAATATCCGCTTTGGCTCCATCATAGCCTATTCTGTTGATCACTTCTGGAGCAACATAAGCAGGTGTCCCACATGTAGTATGAAGCAAACCATCTTGGCGCTTAGATTCAGCAAGAGCACTCAATCCAAAGTCAGAAACCATGACATTCCCACTCTCATCTAACAGCAAATTTTCGGGTTTTAGATCCCGGTGGTAAACCCCTCGACTGTGGCAGTAATCTACAGCACTGATTAGCTGCTGAAAATATTTCCTTGCAGTGTCTTCCTTAAGCCGCCCTTTGGCTACCTTGCTGAAAAGCTCACCACCTTTTGCATACTCTATGACAAAGTAGATCTTGGTTTTGGTAGCCATTACCTCGTGCAGCTGAACAACATTTGGATGCCTGACCAATCTCATCACAGAAATCTCCCGCTTAATCTGATCAATCATGCCAACTTTCAATATCTTCTCCTTGTCAATTATCTTTATAGCCACACCAGTGCCGGTCTTGAGGTTTCTCGCATAGTGGACCTTTGCAAAAGTGCCTTGGCCCAATAGTCTTCCTACCTCGTACCGATTCATCAACACACTCCTTTTATTTTCCATTGCACACCACAAAATTAAAAACAAAACAATATGCTACTTTCTCCCGCAAATGAAATATTTTTATTGGTATATGTATTTACAAAGTAGAAGTTGGTCTTTAACAGAACGAGAACTCAACCATCCTCGCAGAGCTCATATGTTGACACCACATAGTCTCCGCAATAAATGGCCACACAGGGCATCTGAATATTGAGCTGATAAGGGTAACAATTTGGATTTCCTATCTCATCCAGGATAAAAGATGGCACTTCAATTGTAAATAGAGTCTCATAAACATTAGAGAAGGAGATCCTCTCCCTCAAGCACATCTTTCAGCATTACCTGCTTTTTGTGATCAACTAGGGGATACCAACTATTTTGAAGACAAATTATAATGTTGGAGCAATCTTAAAACTTCCCTTTTCCTCCTAATGTACAAGACAGTCACCTGAGAAAAAAAAAGGACACCAATATTTCAATAGCACGGTCATAACAGAAATGACACAAAATAGTTCTGCGACAAAAGCGAAGATAGAAATGATCTGAAATTCATAGTATAAACATTTGAAGATAACCCCTTTTCCTCTGAAGCTCTTGACTGCAAAAATTCAGTATCAGATCTAGAGTTCGAATGACTTTTTCTATGATTAAGATTCAACACATGGGTTTAGCTCCTAGTCCTAAGGAATACATGGAATATACAAATTACCATCAATCTTCAAGAACTTTTGTTTATTACAGTGTATGTGGGGATTCATTCTTCGTCATCGTAGATTAAATTCCTAAACCTAGTCGAAACATTTCAACACACAGTGTCGACATAAAAGACAGCAACATAGTACGAACAAGAAGGTCGAATTTCACACGGTCGGACAAAATCAAAATCTCTTACGATTCTCCAAATAATTAACAAAAAAACACGCTTGGGATAAACAAAAAAAATACCGAGGAAAGAGAAGAACAGCCATTAGCAAAGCAAAATCAAGCAAAAGGCATGTAGAATTTCAAACCCAATGAGGCTCCTCGGCTTCCAATCCTTCTCCGCTTAAAGAGAATTCATTACAAGAACATGGAAAGCGTCGATGGTTAAGAAAACTAAACATCATTGAAAGATAAATGTCTAACATTTATGGAAAATCAACGAACGTAATCGGCAAGATTACGATGTACAGGAACAAATAGTCCGAAGTAGGAGAATTTAATTTGAATTTCGAATTTACCTTTGCTGGGTCGGAAGAAATTTCTGTGACAGAGAATCTAGTGATCCAAATTGAATATTGTAAAATATTGGGGGTGTAAATCAATTTCTGTTTTGGCAAAGGTCGGAAGGTTAGAGACCCGGCCCTTTTGTAACTCTCACCCTTTGAACTGAATTGACCATAATGCCCCCACCCTCAACTTCACCTAGGCCAATGAAAAAAATGACAAAACTAAATTCCCTATTTAACCCTCGGGGTAGAATAAGGAAATCCAATCGATGGAAAGATCACGTCCAAAGCATAGTTATTAAACCTGATGTACAGATTAACCCTGACCCATGTATCTTGAAATTTATGATTAAGTCAGTTGAAACATTGAATCACTGATTTAATTGTTAATTTTTTATTTTAAAATATAAATATATATATATATATATAAATATATTTTTTTAATATAAAAAATCAATCATATTATTTATAAAAAGAAATATAATTGTGTAATAAAAATTTAAAGTTACATAGGTTGAGAGTCGACCTCTTATTGACCTACAGATTTGTACAAATTGATTGCATAAATAATCTAATTCATGAACCAACTTGTAGAATAAATGAGTTGATGGTCGACTCGATCCCTCCGTTGGATCGAACTGGATTTTATGACTATGATACAAAGTTATGATATATTAAAATTGATACTAAAGTAATAAAATATATTATGATAAATTTAATCGATTTGTACAACTAGTATAAAAAAGAAATTATTTGCACAGTCGTTATTTTCTTTATAATTGCAATAAGAAATTTTTAATATATGAGTTTTGAATTATAATTTCATTTTCTTTGGATCTTGCAAATAAAATTTATTTTGGTTGAATTTTGTAAACCATAAACTTTTTGTGTAAAAGTTTTATGTGCTAGAAATAGGAAAATATATATTTAAGAATTTATTAAGGAAACTTTTATCATAATTAAGGTGATATAATAACCTAGTTAACGTGGTTTAAACGCATCATATATAAATAACTAATTTAAATTGAGAATTTATAATAATTAAAGATATGAAAGCAAAAATACCACTTGTAAGCTCACGCAATCATGGAACATAATTAAGGTAGCACTAGTGGATACCAACTCAAACCCATATGTATTACGTTACTTAATCAATTTGGGAACCTTAAAAACAACGAACAAGGGGCATATGTGTCTTTTCAAAACTTAGGAGTCTTCAACAACATGTCAAAGAACCGCTCACAAGCCTAAACTAGCAAAAACATGAGAAATAATGGTGACAACAAGGAAGATATTAATTGGACGTTATTTTTTATTTATTTTATTTTATATATATAAAAGAATAAAATGAAACATCAGCCCACCACAAAGCTAATTACGTTGGAACCTACATACTATCGGCTCCCAAAATTAATATAAAAAAAACAATAAAATAATAAAAAATAAAAAGGGTTTAGATGTGAATGTGGTGAGACGAAGCTTCACCACTCATCAACCGGAACCTCAAAAACATAGAAGACGGTCTATTGTTGAAGTGGACCAATGAAGACCCAACACGTTGAGGAACTAGTTTCTTTCAAGTCTTGATCTTGAAGGTTCGGTTGCATATACAAGGACAAGTCTCAGCACTACTCGTTCGTTCGAGTGAATGATTAACGACCAAAAAATTTACAGCCATACACGTGGCGAGAATAGTTCCATGATGGTGCCACGAAAACTTATCTCTATTAAAGTTCAGAACTAGAGAAAGACATGTTGGCAACCGAAACCAACTACCATTCCGGTAAAAATCTCATGAGAACAATTTTGGGTTAATTTTATCTTTGATCCTCTCAATTTTATAAAATAATCATCGATTTTAAAATTCAAAATACTATTTTAAGATTTAATAAGATAATTATAAATTATTTTTAATTTAAATAAATTTGACTTATCATATTATAATCACACGTTAATATTCCGTAATAGTAAAATGAATGGTCAAAGTTGTAATTGCTGGATTTCATATTATTTGGGTGTGACATAATTGGTATTAGGAAAACAATACCTAAAAGTGCGAAACAGTGAAGGTCCATCGCCATCGGATGTTGAATGGGTAAAGACCAACGGGTGGTAGCAAAAACCCATGACACCAAATTGCACTACTTGCTCCTTTCTAAAAATGTCAAAAAAAACCCATGATTCTGCATACTCAGAATCATAGTTTTCTATCCTTAAAAAGGGAAAAAAAAATTAATGTAGACATATATATGATCTATCTCGAGCCAAAAACTAAATAACAACTATAATAAACAATGCTATTAAGGGGCAAGAGTTCTTACCAGAGCTCTAATTAATTGATTGTCTATCTACGAAGTCCCACGTTCTTGCACTGCCAAATAAACCCCCCCCCCCCCCAAACATCACAAAGGAAAGCCTATCATCTTGATAGACTCTTTTCGCTAATCTATCATCGTGATGGATTGATTTGCTTGCTCATGCAAGAAGCCGAAAAGGGTGGCCCTCAGGTTTTAAGATAGGACATTGTTTGGAGTTTTTCTCCTTTATTGGACAAAATGGAGCTACCGTTGTTCTTCCTCCTGGAAAATCATGATTTTTTAGGAGAGTTAACCACGCGCTTACAAAAAAGTTTGGAAGAATTGCCAAACAGAGACCCATGTAGTCCTAGGAAAGACAAACAAGGAAACCACCCAGAAGGTCACGTCCTTGTGTTTTTTGTGCTACACCTCCTAGATAATACCCTCATTCTATTCGGTTTAGCTCTCACGGACCGGCTCAGATGCAAGTAAAGGAGAGCAAGATATTCTGAATGCAACTTCTGATTCTGTTGTAAGCAATCTCATCCATTTTTCTCATTCAAATAAATTTCATTTTGGGATATCTTATAAATTATTCAGTTTTTTTGAATTCGACTGATCATGCCAACATGCATGAGCCAACTATTTTTTCACCTGGCACTTCACCTCCTCATCCTAAAAATTTTCCATTAGATATTGCCTTCTCAAGATAAACATTGAAATCTTGAAATGTCATACAGGAAAAGCAAATGTGTAATCAATTTGCACAAAGTATTCAAATACTGGTCGCAGATATTATACAACAAAAGTGTAAAACATGCCCTATATATCATTCATAACACATTCACCAAAAAAAAAAAAAAAAAAAAAAAAATTCATAACACACCCGGGAGGGAAACTGAAATAATATATACCAATTGTTTTTTCAGTAATACTGAATTCATTCCAATCTTGCAATCATGACTATTTAACACCTTTCCTTCTCATTGGGCTTAAGAATCAGCGACGAGAACTGGTGATGTTTGCTTGCTGCTAGCAAAAGATTTTTCGCATGCATGCAATGTCCTGCATATGTCTGTTGATTCAAGAAACTGCTCTGCATTTGCAAGGATCAGAGGTCCATACGCGACAACCAGCTTCTTACACTGCAAACAAGCACATGGAGATGAGGAGAGATCAATGATGAATTGTTAGAAGAATAAGCAACTTCTTAATTCCGAGTCCAAAATTTCCTGCATGATGCAAAAGGCCTTTAGTTTGCTATTACCTTCTTCACATGGTTCTCCATGGCATCGCATCCCTTGAGAAGCACTTTAATTATCTCCAGCTGAAATGAAGGACAGCAGATTACAAGTTGTCTGAGCAGTAGCAAAGTTTCAAATCATATCAATATTTTGGCTTACCAAATCGTGCCCCTTCCAGTAGACTTTAATCATGATCGGTTCAAATACAGTGATTTGCAAAATAACTATGCAACACAACCAAATAACTAGTTTTTTCTTTAAATGATGACATATCCATTCATGTTCTGCAAGTTTTTAAAGTTCTACAGCATCCCATGCGGATAAAAATATCTGTCAAATAGATAACCAACTTAAAAAGTATTTGCGTTGTAGGACAAGGGTATCAACGAAGGATTACCTTAGCCAAGTTAATGTCTTGCAAGCTAAGTATTTCTTTTATTCTACACTGTAAGGTAAGTGATCTTGTTATATTATACACAACATTTAAAAACTGCATTGGAAGAAAATGCAGTTCATCTGGCTATTCAACTAAATCATGAACTGCACAATGAGCAAGAGATTAATTGGAATACTTAAAACTGTGAGACTACTCTGAGCAAAATTATTGGCCTCTTATAAACTACACCATGTCAGAACATCAAACATTAGTATATTAGGTTTTCTTAAAGTTCATATCTGTTTTTCAGCTCTACTAGCATAGTCATTGAGAACATTCGGGATCTTTCAAGTATCTACCTCCGTATCAGGATCTTTCAACCTTTCAATGACTTCATTAACAGCACGATGACAGAGGCCACAACTTTCTTGTTTTATTGACGAAGAAGCAGATGCCATCAACTCACAGAGATTGACCTTTCGGCAGAAAGTTTCAGGTTCTATTGAGGAGATTTGTGAGAAGAAGAGAGGGATGTAGTAATCCACTAAAGTGATACACTGCAAGAAATAAGATGAAAGAGTTATGCTGCAAAGGAAAAGGTAAAAGACAAAAAAAGGAAAAAAAAAGAAAAAAAAAAGGAAGAAGAAAAAGGATAAGAAGAAGAACAGCCTATACATTCAATATTTGAAAGCACCATCACTCAACATTATACATGCTAATTGGACAAGTAACAACAGACAAGTGAAAAACTCTCTACAGCAGATAAATAAAGTTTTGAAAATACAATTTCTCGTGGAATCAGCCCTTGGTTGATGCTTTTCAGGCCTATTAATAACAACCACAATTTGCAAATGAATGTGGAATGCTTGGTTAATGGATACAACTTCCACATTGCTAACAGAATAATCTGCTTCTCGTGATGATTTTAATCATACAGGAACAGAAAAGTAACCCCTTCATTAAGGCTGAGGAACAGGCATGCAATGTTTGGGTGATGAATTTCCTACCAGAAAGAACATCAGGATATGAAACTTACGGGATTTTCTGAGCACAAAAAAGGTAAGCTTCATACAAAGTTTTTGAGGAAAGATAAAGTTTAAAAGGGAAGAAGGAATATCAAAATAGCCCTCAAACATAATAAAACAGCATAGTTTGAGCAAACGGTTTTAATGTTGCTGCATGGAGGAAAATACCTCTTGTTTAAAGGCAACCAGTGCTGCACAAGAGTTGTGAAGGACGTTGATTAGGTCTGTCTGAGTCTGATTTTCAACAAGGTAAGTGAGTGTCTGATTCACAAATTGTTCACACAATGTGCAAACTGTCTCATTTCCACCAACTTCTTTCGAGGCCTGGACTTTTGGTGGCTCCTGGTAATTTATCTGCTTAACTAAAGTCAGAAAGCAACGCCATTAGAAGGTAGTGTTCAAACTTCAAACAGTAAGAACCTTCATTCTAAACACCCTGCCCGCAACTAGCTTGTAAAACAGTTTTGATTATGTTAATCAAAGGAATTTATCATTTTGCAAATTCATCAAATGGGCTTGGATGATTTGCAACATTTTCCATTCATTCAATACAAGATAAACATTTCATGCGTAGTCCTTTTATCAATTATAGCCTCACACAGATAAAATTTAAGAGGCTAAAATCAAAATGTAAATTCAGTGGAAGGTCCACTATCCTAAGAAACATGGGACAATAATTGGAAACCTCTTCAGTTAACCCATTATGACAAAACTTACCTGTTCCAAGTACTGTCTCCTGCCTAAACGTGTCCAAAGTTATTTGTCTTGCATCACTAGCCCAACAAGCAGCCAACACATAAAGAATCAAAACCCCAACTCTCTTATCCATCATTCCTGCGACAAAACAAACCGTTCGATCACTACTATAGCATATGAAAGACCAGGAATCTTCGAATCCTATTTAACAAGAGAATATATGGTGAACAAATTTTCCGATATGAATATGCACCGGTACCTTAGTACAATAAAAGCTAACCCCAATGCTGAACAATAAGTTCAACCCACAAATTTATATACATGGAATGCATGGAATTTAGGCATAGAATATCTTCCAAGGAAAGACTTCACAGACCCAATAACATGTGCATAAAATTATGATTTTTTGAAAGTCAACTACACATATTAGAATCACATGCTACAGAGATGCTGAAAAAACAAGCAAAACGACGGCCTAAATGCGCTGTAATCGTCTACAAAATGTCATACTCATATGATCAAATCTAGTATGGTTGAAGCTAAAGCTAACCATAATTCTAAATATACTGCAAATGTCTTAAATATAGGAAAAGTTCTAGAGAATTTTGCATAAACAGCAAACCATCTATAGTCATGTTTAAGCAATAAAACTCAACCGCTAAATTAGGAAAGCAAATTAATCAACAAAAAATACAGAGACAATCAATACCCTAGATTTTAAATCCAGAAAGATGATTGAATACACGAAGCGGAAGTCTTTGGCACGGAATATTTTTCTAAAACTGAGATATTTTTTAATTTTTCCGAAGATTATACAAAGAAACAGGAATTCGAAAAGGATTAGAAGAGTTAATTACCTATCTGGAAATTGAATGAAGTATCACGCACGTTGCTTGTTTCGAAGAGATGGAATACAGAGAGAGAGACAGAGAGTGTGTGTGTGTGTGTGAGAACGGTGTGTATTTCCTCAACTGCGGATTGAGCAAGCCAAAGCGTGGACGTGTTGCTGAGCTCCCTACATAATCCATCGTCAATAGGGTCTTGATTTTCTGTGGGAAGCTACACGAATTCACATGATATCACCGGCGATCATTTCCACGTGGCAATAAACAATCGGTGTGACGGAATAAATTTGTTTATGTAAGTCAATCAGGTATTGTAGTTGTCGCGTTTGAGACAAATCAAAGGGCAAACTTTTGGGGGGGGAGGGGAGAGGATTCGACTTCGACCCAGCCTGCAAGGAAAATAATAAGATTGAATAAAGAAAGAGCAAAATTCATAATTATCCCATAATCCCAAGATAATTACAAAATAAAATAATATTAAAAAACTTTAAATGAGTCCAAATAATGAAATCTTGCATGATAATTTATATTAATATATTCTAATTTTTTAAAAGACATGAAAAGTGTTTTGAAAAATTCTTAAAACTTTTTTACTTGGTTTACAAAAAAAATTAAAACAGGTTATGCAGATTGTTATTTAAAATTCGATCTATTTAATTCTTGAATAATTAGGCTCAAAATAATTTTTCTAGTATTATCCTCAAAATAATTAGGCTTAACTTTGGGGTATCTAAGGAAATGAGTTGAGCCTTTAAAAAAGGTTAAATCTATTTCTTTTTTAATAATTGAATTTAGTGTATCTTTATTTTAAAAAATAATAAAAAAAAATAATTATAGTAGGCTCATGTAATGAACAGATTTAGAGGTGGAGTTTATATATGACTCATTTAGCTTTTACTAAAGATAATTCTTTTGATATTCCGGAAACGTTAAAGTCTCGTGCAAAATCTCAATAAAAATTATTAAAAATTAGATTTAAAAAAAAAAAAAAAAAAAAAATATATATATATATATATATATATATTAATTCATGTAGACGTTTATAAAGAAACAAGAAAGCTTTCTTCCTGAAGGGACTACCAAAATTGTCAAACTTGCCATAATCGCAGGAAGTTATGTGTCAAACTTGCCATAATCACAGAAGTTGAACTGTGGAAAGTCAGCAAATGAAAACAACATAAAAGAACGAGCATGATACCCCCCAAGAGTTCAATCATCCGTATTGGTTCTGTAATTTGTTTTTGCGTTGGTGTATTTCTACTCTTTACTTGTGCATTGCCAAGATGACTAATAAATTGATCCCCATACGATTTCACGGTTGCTGCCCCAATATTAACGTGGTTCTCTGAAATACTGCAGAATTATGACTGCAGAGAACATGACTGACCTCCAGTTTTAGAGCATAGCAGCAGTGAACAAAGGGCTAAGACTGAAATTAGAAACTAGAGCGTCTTTTACTTTCAACAAGTGAAGGGGAGATCAAGGAACATAAAAACACTAACATCTTTTACACTAATCAACTGGATAGATCAGTTATAGAACCAAGCAAAGGGCAAGGAGAAACAGAAAATGGGATTTTCCTTTTCTCCTTTTTCTTTTTTTTGGGGGGGGGGGGGGTAGGGAGTTTCAATGTTCAAAACCCAACAACAACAAACCAAACAAACATAGTGTTTCTAAACCTTAAAGGATGAACAAGGGAATGGAGAAATAGGAAAAGGATTTCCTTTTCACCCTTTTGTTTTGGTGGTGGCAGGTGATGGTTAAAAGAACACAATTGCATGATTACTTGGACTGAGGTCATCTATCAACCACTCCTTTGCCTTAAGTTGGTAGTTGGCTTCTTTTGCTTCTTCCTTTGCTTTGACACGAGAATCGAGAACTTGACGAAACCAAACTTCTTTCGCTTAGCGGAGTGCTTTTGTCCACAGTCCTTTTCAGCCTTCTTAGGATAGTTTAGCTCACCGCTTCTTCTACTAAGCATTTGCCCTAGCGATACCTTTTGTCTTGCGGCCCTTTTTTCCACAGGGATCCTGGTCTCAAATTCATCAGGCACAAGGAGCTTCCTGCTTAGGATTTGCCCAATGGACATAGTTGGCCTCAAAACAGGTACTGAACCATCACTAGCCATACTTAACCCATTAACATCAATCGGCCGAGAATCTCTTCTGTGGTGAGAGGAATGTGAATGCTTGAACTTAGTGGAGCCATGCAGAGAGCGTCTTCTCTGACCATTCTCGGATCTCCATTTTCGAAGTGCCTCCTCCACAGCTAGCTTCCCTCTATTTGCGGATTCCACCCTGCTCAGGGCTTCCTCCAAGGCCTTCTTGCTGGTTCTAATTTCTTCAGTAGCTTCCTCCACCTGCCTTAAGATATCCACTTTTGATATGTCTGCCTCATCCACTCGAAGCATTACATCATCAACTCTCTTTTTCGAAAGTTCTTCCGCCTCTCTTGCTTTGGAGACTAGGATATTGTACTCTTCAAATGAAAGAGTTATGCCCTCAGGTTTCTGCTGATAAACTCCAGAAGAGTTCTCACTCTGTTTGAGAGCTCTGATTTCTGCGAGAGCAACAGCCTCAGCCGCTCTAGCCGCATCCTTCATTTTCTTGGCTGCAACCAATCTAATTTCAGCAGTCTTTATCCTAGCCTTCGTCTGTTCAATATCAGACATTGCTTTCAGGACTTCTGACTTGGCAGCTTCCCCCATTTTCTTGAACTGCTCAGCCTCGGAATGCAACTGATGAAGCTCCCTAGAAATATCCATAGGATTATCAGGAAGACATTTGGCTTCAGCTTCTTTGGCAGCCTGTAGCTTTGTTCTTGTTTGATTGATCTCATCCTCAAGAGATGAAATTTTTGAGGAATTTTGTGTCAACCTTTCACGAGTCTTCTCAAGAGCCGTTCTTTCCTTTTGTATTTTCTTATTAAATGTCTCCACAGATGCTCGAATATCAGCAAGATCATTCGTAGTTCTTGTTAGGTTTAACTTTGCCTGTCTCAGCTCCATTAAGATAAGACCGGGAGCAGCAGAGGGCAACGTAACGGTCTCTCCCTTGCAATCTGGACGGTCACTCACAGGATTCTCATGGATTTCCTTTTCTGATTCTTGTACAAAAGGAGTGATGTTCTTGTCATTTGTATTCGTCTTTGGGACTGCACCAGCTTCAGCCGATTCTTTCAGCAGCTTTGACTTCAGTCCTTCAACAATCATCTTAGTTGACTCCAATTCTTTCAAAACATCAAGTGTTTCCCTTTCTTTAGCTTGCAGATCCTTTGCAAGCTGTGATGCTTGTTCCTTTACTTTTGCAATCTCAACTTCGTCGACTTCATTCTATTATGGTTAAAAAAAAAAAAAGAAAAAAAAAGACATTCAGCAGACAACTCTCTTTGAGATGTACGCAGTAACATGTGTAAGACTCGTGGATTGAGTGAAAGATCAGACATGCAGAACGGAACACCGAACACTCCACAAGTTTTACCACTGAGAACAAGCAATTCACACCACATCATAGTTCAAAAATATGGGACACCTCATGGATCACTATTAGAAGACAAACTCATCGATGGAGCTTCATTGTGATCATCGAATCCAAGTACACAGAATAGCAATGCAGAATCATGCAGTAGGTAGTAAAAGGTCAACAACAAGAGTCAGTTCCTGTCCTAAACTAAAGAAGGAGAAAAAGCAGTAAAACTATTACCATCCCCATTGTTGATGCCCAAAGCAATATGCAGTATAATATAGAATTCTATCTATTGTGCAGTTGCAACATCGCGAGAGAGAGAGAGGGGGGGGGGAGGGAGAGAGACTTTCAGAGCTACAAATGAGGAACAAATTTTGATTTCTTTGCTTTTAAGGTTATTTGGGGGTCCCACAAATTTCAGCCTGAGCTGGATGATATATATGGCTACATTATAAGTGAAAAATCAAAATTAACAGCGTTAGGGTTAATTATACCTGACCATGGAGACTCAATAGTACCATTTCTTTTTCTAGGCTAATTGTTAGAATCAGTAGTCCAACTGTGCATCGAAAACACCAAGACACCCAAAGAAAGAGATCTCAGAACAAAGTAGACAATTCTCCCATAAAAATAAAAAATGTGTTCTAAGCATGCTTAGTTCTTTATTTTCTGAAGCATATCATATAGAAAAGTACTAAAAAGGCAGAGGAAAACAGAGGGAGACAGTGAAGAGAAGATACCTCAGCGTCAAAAGACTTGTTGGGTCTCCAAAATCCAATGCCACCAAACCGATTCACAGCTTCCTTCACAGACTCAAATGGCGCAGAAGTGTCGATCTCTCCTCGAATCGCAGTGTTCTTCTTCACATGGCCACATTCTCCAACTGGGTGTCTCTCACCCCTGTAAATCCTCATTTTAGCACCTAAATCAGCCCTCTCTTTACCTCCCCCTTCTAGGGTTTCGGATTTTTCAGCCATTTAAACCCCCCCCCACAAAAGTGAAAATCCAGCTTTAGAAAGAAAGACCCCGGAGAATCCTTAAAAGGAATGTCTTAAATTTAAATTATGAAAAACAAAAGGAAAGCCCAGATTTTGAAGGCGGTGATTTGGGGGGAGGGGACTGAGGATGAACACTGCGTTGCGGCTGTGAAGCAAAATCAAAGCAAACCATTGATACGTGATGAGAACAGACTGTACTGTACTATTGGTCCTAGTAAAAGAAAAGAAGTGGCGTTTTTGGTGTCTTTTTTGCATCATGTTACTGGAAATGCCCTTGGAGTTGGAGGGAATTACTTGGGATTTATGTGTTGTGTGGAGGGAAAATAAATTTGAAAAGTTTAGCCCCCATGGAAAAGGATTTGATTCGATTCAATGGCTCAACAGCTTCGGCTTGTTCAAGCGGATGATCCCATCCAAGGACACATTACTTGGGCCCCACTACACAATTTCATTGACGACGCGCGTGTTGTCATTTGGTTGCGTAAAAATGCGCCAAGTGTCACAGTCCACCATTTCTGTTTTTGACATGAAATATAGCGGCCACGGCCTGTTAATTAATCCTGTTTTAAAACACTAAAACTTCTTTCAGAGGAAAAAAACTATAATAAGTCTTTAAATAAAATTTTCACTTTAGTGCTGCCTACCAAATTATAATTCTTCTTTTTAATTCATATAATAAATTTTTGCTCTAATCATATTGCTCATTTATCTATATTTTACTTATTATTATTTTAATCGATAATATAAACTCTTAAATCAAAGTATTAATACATAGATTTACAATGATATTATTTGTATTATTTGAATCTGAATAAATTTATAATTTTCGTAAAATTTATTTTTAAATTTAAATTTTATTACAGTGAAATTCTAACACCCCAAAAAGTATAATTTTCAAATCAATAAAAATATATTGAACTAGCAAATAAATTTCAAAGGAATTTATGTGATTCACTTGACTCTACTTTTGAATTATTATTTTATTTTAATTAACCCTAAAGAGAGACAATTATTAAAGTAATTAAATAAAAAATATTTATGAATAAATTACATATTTTGTTTTATATTTTTATTAATTTTAAGCACGTGATGTTGTTTATAAATTTTACATTTCAATTATTGAAACTACGTTGTAAGAGAGGCGTGATCTCCACGCAGATTCGGGGCGTTTCGAGTTGGGGTTGGGCACTCTTGCCAATTAATTTTTTGCCCACGTGGCGACGTCGGACAAAAATGCACAGTCATAAGTCAGTGTATGCATTAAGTGCTCGGTATGATGCGCATTCAGGGCTCTGCTTTCCCGTCAATTTCAAGCGGGACCCACCATCAACCATTCGATCAAGATCAAATCGGAGGGTACACTTTCGTTGGACAAAATTTTGCCGTTCTGTATGTTTGCAGCCGATAATAACTCCTTTTACCTTTTGCCTCCCCTTCCTCCCTCTGATTCGTACAAATGACCGTTGCGGAGGAGTTCATTTTTACCGTTTTCGAGTCCGAATTTGAAATCAAAATTCAATATAATTCCGTTGGAAGTCTGGATACTTTTCGCAGAAGCCAAAAGGTAAAAGAGAAATGATGTTGTTCTCTTTCTTTTCCCTTTTTTTTTCCTCCCTACTTAACAAAAATGGAAGAGATACTTGAGAGAAACTGTGTATATTTGTTGAGAAAGACTTCAGATTTGACACAAAACAAGAACCAGACAAAACTAATAAAAAAGGAAGTGCATTTGTTGGCCACTTTAGCATGGCAGTACCAGCTGCTGAAAGGAGTTAACTGGGCGGACCCAATTCTTCACATGTGTTGATCAATGTTCTTCAGATGTGTTGGGCGGACCCAATTCATGTCTATGAGATCGATTTCATGCAAAAAAAATATTAATCATTGGAGTAATAAAATTTTGGGAGTCAGAAATTTATCGCCACAGTAAAGATCAAGAAAATGAGAGAGAGAGAGAGAGAGAGAGAGAGAGTAGCTATTGGCATGGAGACAGAGATTCATTGGGAGAGAGGAGAGAAGACACCAACTCGGTCTTGGGTCATGTGGTTCAGCACTCATGTGTTGGCCGTGGGTCAAATGTTCGAGCACTGGTACGAGCAAAGAGAGCAGAGAAGACATCAAAGAGAGGTGAGGGTAGAAAAAGAGAGTTTTTTTTTGGCAATTTAATCATCTTGCTTGAGGCTTATTTATAATTTCATCCAAAGTTAAGAATGTTTGTGTAGGGGTGTGGCTCGAAAACAATAATTTTTTTTTTTGGTTTTTTATCGTCGATATTTAGACTTTGTTTGATTAATCAGGTTCGAGTATTGTAAAACTCTAAAATCTTTTTTCGTTATTTTTAGGGTTTGAACTCAAAACCTCTTATTTAGGGAGTATAGTATTCTTGAGCACTCAGCCCAAAAAAATTTGATGGCTCAAAAACAATAATGTTTCTAGTTTTATGGTGGATTTGAAAATTTTCAAAACTTTATTTCAGCAAATGATTATTTTCTTGGAAAGGCACTAATATTATAACCATAGTAAAGTAGGCTTAGACCGTGGGTTGAAAAGTTTTTAAGTGAACAGTTTGGTGGTCATAATTCTCCTTTCTCTGTTCGAATTCTTGTGTAAAAAAAAAAAAAAGAAAAAAAAAAGACTCTGGGTTGAAAAAAAGAAAACAAGGCTTAGACCTTTGTAGATGCTAAAACAAGGAAGTAAGGCTGGGCTAGCCCAATTGATAGGACCCCAACTTGTCAGGTGCTTGGCGGACTCTTCAAACTGGGCCCAATGCCAAACCACTAGACTAGAGTTATTCTTGGAATAGACTCTTCCATCATGGAGCCGAATATAAATAATAACTGGAACATTGTATTTCAGGCAAAGGGAAATTGACTCTCCCAAGATTGTATTGTGTTTAAGGGTTCAGTTTGACTTCACCGTGACTTCTAGCAAAACCTAGTTCCATTTCTGTGATGTTCACGTGGTTGGAACTTTGAGAATTCGGACAAACTGGGGGAACTAAAGCAAATAGTGCACCGAATTCTTACCAGGTTCTTGTCGTCTTTGAACCTACACTCTAAAAGAGGAAGGCATGACATCAAACAAAACAAAACTGTGAACAGTAAAGGCACTTCTTGTCGGCCGCAACATCAGCTGCTAAGTGATAAGAATATCGGGTTTGCTTAATCAAATTTTTAGATTCAAATATTAGAATGGAAGAAAGTTATCTCTTAATGTGTTCGATAATTTGAATCATATTAGTTTTGATCAATCTGGGACTATGGGGCTATGAGACTGATCCAATTCATTACCATCTTTCAAATCTTGGTGAGCTTTATCAAAGTGGGCCCACCACCCAATCCCAACCTCAGAACGGGTAACTAGGTCGATTATTATCGGAAGGAATAACTTTATCGACAAGGAGCCAAATATGCAAGAAACAATTTTTCATCATGACTTCGGGAGCGCAATTCATACAATTGATCTATGTTCGAGAAGAAAAATTATGATTATTAAACAGTTTCATCGGGATACTTAAAAATAAATAAATAGTTT
This sequence comes from Dillenia suffruticosa, assembly GCA_033439265.1. Classification (NCBI taxonomy): domain Eukaryota; kingdom Viridiplantae; phylum Streptophyta; class Magnoliopsida; order Dilleniales; family Dilleniaceae; genus Dillenia; species Dillenia suffruticosa. The sequence continues at coordinate 24,817,652 of JAVTVX010000013.1, read as the reverse complement.
GTTTTTTTTCATACTTTACACAATTTTTATAATTAAGGATTTTTTTGTACGATTATTAAAAATATTTTTGGTTATTGGTTTTTTTCAGATATTTGGCAGTCCATGTGACAATTGGTTGAATCACAGCTAATAATCTATAGGTGAAAAAAAAATGAAGAAAGGTTACCCAAAACTCTAACAGTATAGTTGTTTAAAGAAGTTAACAAGTTGTGTAAGGTGGTTTGAAATTTTTTTTTTATTTGAGTTGAATTTGAGTTGGGAGTTGGCTTAGGTTTGTTGTGGCCGTTAGCTTGTTATCGTCTATAACAGATTCATGAAGTTAACATAAAATCTTCCAAACTATCTTGTCTAACCTAGCCTTAAGCCATAGATATGGGAAGTTGACACAAAGTCACCCTGCCGCCTGCCCTGGGGTAACTCCGCTCACCAAGGGGCAAAATTAAAAAATTTGTATTAAAGAGAGAAAGAGAACATCTGCATGCTTGCCGCTAAAGTATTTTTGAACTCATAGAAGTATTTTTCTTTTATTTAAATTTCGGGAATAACACTCACAAGGACAGAACTCCGAGAATTTGCACATAAATGCAGGCAATTTAACAATATGTTACACAGAGATAGCTACCCTCATGATTAAACACTTCTGCTAACATGTGGATTTGTTTCTGATTTCCCTCAGAGGCAATAGCTTCCATTCTGGTTCTGCAACCTGAAAAGGGGGTGGGGGGGGGGGGGGGGCCTACGTTTTACGAAATTCGTGCCACAAATTTGCAGATTCCTTAAAGCCTGATGAGCAATTGTGGTTAAAGTTATGGGCGGCCTTCACTGTCATCGCTGAGACTCCCGTTATTAATTTCAGCCTTCTCATTTAAAGCTCTTTCGGGTTGTCATAAATCATTCCCAGCAATTTAATTCCTCAGAATTTAATTAATTCCCTTATAAAAACAACCCCAAATAAAAATCTCTAAATAAAAATCACTTATTCAATTATTTTTTTAAGATCAAAATCTAACTTTCAAATTTTTATAAATACAAAAATTTTCATGACATTTGCACTCCTATATAAAAATAAGAATTTAATTAATTCCCTTATATAACGAAAACAATAATAACAACTTGAATTTTAATTTTAACGATTCGAATTGATTACTTGAAAAATAAATATATAGAAGATTAAAAAAAATAAATTTTGGTTTAATTTATATGAATTCTCCTACGTTATTCATTGTTATCCAAAACTATTTTCTTATATAAACTTTTCACTGTCATGTTTTTACGGATAAATTGTATTCAAGTTTTTAAAAATTTATTTCTACGTTTTAATAAATCTTTTATATTTAAGTTTTCTATTCTCCTGATCAATAGATTTTTGGGTTTTTTTTTATATATATCCAAATCATCTCAAATGATACTTTCATATTTTATCCATAATTTAATTTACTCCCTAACTTATTACGAATTTTTTTGTTTCTAATTTTATCTATTCTAGTTTTACCACACATTCAGTTAAATATTCTCATTTATACTACAATAATTTTCTGTTTTTATTGTTATTTAATAGTTCAACATTCAGAACTATATAATAATGCATATCTTACTGTAGTTCTATGAAACTTTCTTTTTAAATGTAATGGTATCGTGCGATCATAAGAAACTCTATATATTTTTCTCCATTTCATGTAATCTGCTTAAACTTTATGATTCATATTCTTATATATATTGCCATCATTTTGAATGATAAAACTAAAATATTTAAAACGTTCACTTTTTGATACATTTTTTCCTTCTAACCTAGTCGATTTTTCATTTTTCTGATAATTATCGCTAAATCTATATTTTATATACTCAATTTTTGACCTATTCAATTTAAATTTTCTGAATTTTAATGTGACCTTACATAACTTTAATTAGTAATAATACCCGCTTTAATTTTATCAATCAATATTATATTATTTGCAAAAGGTATATATTATGGCATTTTATCCTAAATGATTTTTGAGATTTCATTTATTATTATTGCAAAAAGAATAAAATTTAATACTAAATTTTGATAAAACCCGATATTAATAAGGAATCTATCATTCATATCCCTACATATTTTTACATCGGTTATAGATTTCTCATATATATCTTTAATAAAATTAATTTATTTCAAGAAAATCTCTTTTTTCATAACGTCAACCATAATACGTCTCTAAAAAGTTTATCATATACTTTTTTTTAAATTGATAAATACCATATATAGATTTCTCTTCAGTACTCTATATATCTCCTCCACCCATTTAGTTTTTTGAAAATACATGATATTAATCTATTTTCTATTCATTATTTATTTTATCTCCCCTAACTTGTCGATTAAAGATCCTATATTTCAAGTGGTTAGGGAAATTTTATCTTTATGAACTATCTTATTTACCTGTACGCTATGATCTCTCATTAACTTGTCACTATACCCGCGGTCCAATGTAACGCATCATTGAGGGAAAAACGCTCCAAAAGTTTTCTATATTTATCTCTCATTTTTTTATTTTGACAAAAGATTTTACGTTGACTGTTGACCTATCTTAATTTTACTTCTTTACCCGGATTTGAAATTGATTATGTCGGAGTTCTTTCAAATAATAATGTATAGAACAAATTAAAAAATAAAAATAAAAATAAATAAATAAATGGACAAATAATAAATAGAGTAAAATGAAATAGAGTAATATATATCTCTATACATGATAACAATAAAATAATAAAATTTTATATTAGAATTATATCGTTATGATTTTAAAATAAATTTTAATAATTTTAAATTCATAATAATGTATTTTATATTAATAATAGTAATAATACTACTAAGAGTAGTGATACTAATAATGATAGTATTAATAATATTAATAGTAATAACAATTACAATAATGATGATGATAATAATAATAACAATAATAATAATTTATTATTATTATTATTATTATTAGTAATAAAATCATATATTTAATTTTTAATTGATTTAATCTCTATGATATTATTCAAATGGTTCTGTTAAAATATTTCCGTTACTTTTTTAACGACAAATTGAAAAATGGAAGGTATGAAAGGCCAAAGAAATGAATATTCCATCCAGTTAAGGCAACAAGCTGCTAATCGAAAAAGATGATCGTGACATACTAACAGAGGATCATAACCATAATCTTAAGACTTCAAAAAAATATATATAAATATAGTTTTGTAAATTTTACTATAGAATCATATGATAAAACAGTATACAATATAGTAATGAAACAGTGAATCATAGAAACGTGCACGTAACGTGGTACCCTACGACTTTCATTCAACAGATCCCTTCGTCATGTTTGTGACCATTTTGCAACCTTAAATTAAATTGGGTCTTCATCACATTCGTTGCCCAATTCATTTCGATATATTTTTTTTTAACCCCTATTTTTCATAATTTTGGAATTTCCTCTCCTTAAAAATTCTAGTCCATTTTGGAAGGCTGTCCGAAACGTTAAGGGATGGGAACGTTTGCTTGTTTCCTCTTAGTTTCTCCTACTTGTTACCCACTCTGCGTTTTCTTACTTTTATTTTATTTTTTTAAATTAACTTAATATTTAAATATCAGTCTTGTTGTACAAGGCAAGGATCCTAATGTTTTGTCCACGCAATCAAGGGACGGCTAATTCAATTTTGACTTCCCATATAAATAAGTCTTCCATTGCTAGCAAGCGCCGTGTTCGTAATTAAGAAACTTGAATAATATATATATATATATATATATAATATTAGTTGAATGACTTAGTTACCATCATGTTGGTAATTAAGAAATTTGAATGACTTTTTTCTTTTTCCCTTTTCTTTTTTGTGGGGGGGGGGGGGGGGAGGAGGAGGTGTTATCAAAAATTTTGTGAACCGATTAGCATAGTTGTTTTTTCTTACGTACTTGTGAATTATTTAATTACTGTCTAGTGTAAAATCTTTACTGTTTGCCCATTGAAATATTAGGGTTTTGTATTGCATATAAGTTGAATGGTCTGAAGGACGAGAGCCTTAAATGCAAAATTGACGAAACGCATTTCATAATCAAGGCATTGCAAAGATGGAAGTTAAGGGGTCTAGAGAGAGATGGTTAAATTTAATGAGCTAAAAGTTTCTGTGATCCTCTCATATCACACATAACCAATGTGACCTATCCATGGACATGTTTGGGAGGGGACGCCATTGTTGTTAGGGCACTTCAAGTCTCCCCCCCCCCCCCAAAGTCCACGCGTCAACATGCATAGAAGTGTATAACTTTGAAATCTAAATAAACCATACTCCTTTTTGGGACAAATTATTCCACATAAATTTTGTCGGATATATAGGCTTATGGGTAATTATATTTTCTTTGAAAATCTATATGCTAAAAGTTTTAAGAAAAGACTCACTAAATTATTCATACTTTTCAAATTAAAAATTTTGAAAATGCATAAAGACATACTTTATTGAAAATTATTAAATTTTTTGCCTTTATTTTCATTCATAATTTCTTAAATAAGAAAGTAGAGAAATGTGACTTATTTTGTCTTGGAGGCAGATTTCTTTTTGTAGAATATTTTGGACATCTCTTTCGACGTACACAGGGGTTGTGCATCGAACACAAGGAGGGGTCACCTTACAGCAGCGCACAGCAAAACAGCACTTATGGTGTCGCGGACCACAGGGTATAGGTCAAATCAATTTCTGAGTCATTTAATTCCCCAGACCAATGAATTGAACCCTAAAAATGCTGTCCTCTTGTTGGGTGCATTCAACATCGGAGTTAATTCCTGGTGGAGAAGATTCTTCTGAGTCCTCCGATTACACATATTTTTATTACTTTAAAAAGAATATCTACCTCTTCATCAATCATAAATATTTTAAAGTTCTTAGTTTTTCTTATTTTAGGTAACATCATCTGAATTAAAACAAATGAGGGACAATTACAAACCCCCCCAAAAAAAATAAAAAATACAAAATTACAAAAGTTAGGTTTTTTTTTTTTTCTTTTGGAAATCGTAGGAGATTTTGGTAAATTAACAGATATATCCCTTTGAAAAATGAAGTCTCCGAGAATGATACAATGGCTAATCCCGCCTCTTTTAACACTAAAATGACTATAGTACCCCGATCTAACAATCCTAAATTTTATTACCCTTTTTATTTTCCAATTTCTAATTTCAGTTTCATTTCTCTCTCTAAAACTATCAATTTTTCTGTCCCCTAGTCCATCGTCTCTCTCTCATTTCTCTCTTCCCTCCCTTTTTTCTCTCTCTCATTCCGTTCCCCTCTCTCTTTCGAAGACCCTATCTCTCCCTCTCCGATCCACAAATTTTTAAAGTTCTTAGATTTTCATATTTTTAGCCAATATTATCTGAATTAAAAAATAATAATTTTTCTGGTTGAAAAACTTTAGCATTAGCTTCATAATTGGTTTTCTTTTATGCATTTTCTATGTTGGGGCGACAAGTCAACTGATTTGTGGATGGGTCTGGGAACCCCTGCCTCTCTCAAGGATCATCAACATGGTAAAACGGTAGTGTTTGGTCACTGTGGCCTAATGAATTGACTCTATATAGTCCCCAAGAGATAAAAATTTAGTACACAAGGAAAGGGCTCAAAATCATATTAAAGATACTTTAGATAGTCCCAAGAGTTTAAAATTAGTATACAAGGATGGGGGGAGGGGGATGGTCAAAATACCTAGCCATTAAATTAGTTGGGGTTAAGTAATTCATTAAATTTGCAGTGAGGGGTTCCATCTTGACCCAAATCTTAAAGCCATTGTACTAAACTTTGCATGTGTGTCAACTATATATTATAGATCCGACTCATTAAATGTACTAGTACACATTTTAAATAAATCTAAAGAGAGTTCTTCTCCTCTTCTTCCCCTCTCATTCTTCTCTTCCTTCTTCCAGATCCTCTCTTTCAAGTCAAGCCAAACTAAAAATTGACAAGCACCAACCACCTAGAAATGATTAAAGATGGTGGCTTCGAACATCTTCCTCAAGGGTCTCTCCTAAGCAATCAGGATGACAAGTTCTTCTCTAGGCTTCTAAAAAAGGAACCAACCACCATGGCTTGTCCTTCTTCCAGAGTCTACTATGGAGATGTGTCTGGTGCAGTTCCTTTCATGTGGGAGTCAAGGCCAGGCACTCCTAAGAATCCACTCTCTGAGACCTCAATTCCTCCTCTCACACCTCCTCCTTCATACTACTTCAAGCGCAACCAAAACCCCATCAAGAAGCACTCGAGATTCAACCACCTTCTTTCCAACTTGTTTCCCAAGATTACCAACAAGAAGGTTCAATTGTCATCCTCCTCTCCTTGTTCATCACCTTCATTGTCATCAACTTCTTCAACATGGTCTTCTTCCTTGCGTTCCTCAATGTCCACTCCAAGGATGATGAAGCGAAGCAGATTTTCAAGTCCAAGATCATCGTTTGATTCCGGTGTTGATGATGAAGAAATGGTCATTGGATCACCTACTTCACCTTTGTGCTTTGGCATGAGAGGAAAAAATAGTATCCTAAACCTAAAAGGTTGCCATTCAGTTGTGGTTATGAAGAAAGCTTTGAAGTCTATTGTTAGTCATGGATCTGGTCAAGGTAATTAGAAAATTAATCTCTTCTAAATGTCCTGTTTATTAAATGTTTTATCCTTTTTTTCCTTAATGTGGTCTTGGTTAGCTTGCTCTCTCTAGCCAAGACTAGCTACCTAGTTCTCATGGTTGTCGGTGGGAATTTGAAGAAAAAGCTTTGTTATTAAAATGTATGTGGCGGTAGTAACTGGCTACCCAGAAAAGGTTAGTAGATTGTTGGAACTTATGGTGGTGTTGTTGATCTGAGAAAAAAATTTAAAAATAAAAAAAACTAATATAATAAAAACATTGCTTTTAAGATGAACGTTGTCATATGTGAGGATATCTTCTTTTTGCCATTATCTGTCTTGTTGTTTTGTTAAGGATTGACACTAATCATGAAAATTAATGTTTTTTCTTCCCACCATTCAATTCCTCTTCTTCTAGACTCTGCAGGTACGACTTGTCTCTAACTAGGTATATAAAACTGACTTTAACGTTCGTCTATCCAGATATATATATATATATATATATATATATATTTATTTATTTATTTTTTCACTGAGATTGAGATTGAAAATTTAGCATTTTACCCATTTATAAGTGCTACCTTTCATAACTCTTAAACAGGAGAAGAAAAGAGAAAGATAGCTTTCAGCATCGTTATTGATTGAAGATTTTAGAGTGAATCACATAATTAAACATGCAGAATGGGATATAGCCAGCGTATAATTCAAAATAAAGAACTAAATAAATGAAGATAAGATACAAAGATGAAGAGGATGATGTGAGGCCATGTACACTACAAAAGAGGGTCACAGGCTAATCAGAGAAACACTCTCTAACAGTACCAATGGCGTTTATGATGTACCTCAGAATTTGAAGGAAGGAAAAGAACAATATTTTTGTGGACGAAGAAGGTTGGTAGTTGATTGTTGACATTCAAGTATTAGACGTATTTCTGTCTTTTCCTGCAAGATTATTAGTAAATGCAAAGAGGGAAAGATGGGTACAAGTTCCAATCTCCCAATTAAATTTGTGTGCAGCAGTTGCTGTTGGGATCTTTCTGGCTGTCCCTTTTATTTGGTTGGCCAAAGGAGCGAGTACCCTTTCCATGGGAAGTAAGATTTTTGTTTGTTGTGAAATTTCTGATCACATTAATAATTGCAAGTTTTGGGCAATTCTATATTATATCCCTGTTGACAAGTTAATCACAAAACTATCATCAAATGCCTACTGAGCATGTAAGAGGGTTGCTTTTTGGTTTTATAAAAGATGGTTAAATTTAATTATGTTATGTGAATAAAATGAATAATATATTAAATAGGCCAAATTTTATTGGAATTTTGCATGAACAATGGGTAAATTATCCATATGCCCGGCGCGATCTTAATATGTATAAAATTACAAAATATATGATTCTTATTGAACAAAATAAAGAAATGATGCAGGTGAGCCGGAACCACTAGATAATTAATCTAATTAGTGTTAATTAATTTTTAATCAAATTATCATAAGATGACAACTATTATATAAAATTTTGCTGATATGATATATGATTTATTTGGTCATTTAGCATTAATCTATAAAGTGGTTATTAATTATTAATAAATTCTCTTAGAACACAAAAAAAAAATGAGCAATTAATTTTGTTTAGCACTTTATTGAAAAGTATTTAATGGGATGAAAAAACTTTTAATAAAGCAGTTTCATATTTAATTTTTCCCATGTGTGGTCCTTGTCCAATTTAATTGAAATCATTAGAGAAGCATCCTGGGTTGAGTTACTTGCAAACCCTTAAAATGGAAACTACCAATAAATCCCAGAATCCATAATTAATTAATTATTTAGGTCTTGTAAATTTAGTGTTGAAACCTTCGTGGGCACGAATTTTTTTACTACCTCTAAGTAAAAAAAAAATATTAATTAATTAATTAATTATTTATTTGCAAAGAAAAACCCTGGTTCCACAGTGGAACACACAGATGAAATATACCCGGAAAGGCAAAATTAGGTTCTATGAAAGTAATCACCGGCAAGAGCAGACACTACACTTGTGAGTTAGATCAAATCATTGATTACAAAGCCAAATTATGATTATGATAATATAAATAATAATTTAAAAATATTATGTCCATATAAATTTTTTAAATTTAAATAATTTTGAATTTGTCAAAATATTATTTTAAAACATGTTAAATTAAATTGTCAAATTCTATTTATTTAATCTTTTGATTCATTTGATCTGTTTATCATTATTATAATATTTGTTAGTTTTGGGGAATTGAGATCTGATCACGGAGAGATGGACCAAAAAGGGTTCCTCCTTTTATCTAACGTCAACCAACCAGGCCATGCTACTCTCCGCACATACCACGTGAAGTTGGGTAGCTTCCTTGAAAGCTTCAAAGGTTTCCTTTCCTGTCTGTTTCCTTTTGGCCAAGTAATAAAGTATGGGAATAAAATTTTGTTTTTGTGATGGAGAGTCAAGGTCGGTCTGTCTTCGAGGGGCTTGGCCTACCGACACTGTTGATTTGACTGAGATACTACACTAGCAAGTATGACCTGGGTTTCACACACAACAATATCTCAAAGTTTGTGCTTCTCCCCCGGTGTCCTTACTTTCTACCCAAAACCAAAGCTGCAACCGTTGAATTACTCTCCACGTGAACGTGAACTCTAATTACTTTTTATGAGGGTTTTTTTTTGGGGGTGGGTGGTTTGTGCGGGGGTTTGAGAGGGATGAGGGATCGGCGCTACTTTTTATGAAGTTAAATCTAATTGTGAGATGCATACATGCGTAGCTGTGACACAATATAAAATTGACAAAAAAAATAAAATATTACATTATTGTAAGTTAAAAAGGCGTCTCAATATCTAACATGGGAACATGTTAATTTGTCACTTCATAGATATTAATACTTATTCAAAAATTTTAACCATCCAAAGTTTAAGTTCGAAACACCAAAAAGGTTATTCTGGCCATAGATAATGGCCTTTAGATAGGATAATCTCAACCCCTTGTTTCAGGAGGAGAGGAAAAAGATGCTCACCCAGCTCTCCCTGTTGTTTGAAGAAACCCTCTGCCTCTGCTTCATTTGGTTTTTTACAGGCAAAGCCCAGGTGAGATAACAAATCCAATGTTTCAATAAGATTTCCGATAATTATATCAAATTCAAATTTAAATTGATTATATTTCATCTCCTCCTTCAAACAATTCCCAATGGATCATCCGTATAATATTCAAAAAGAAACCCCGGGTATGGGTATTTGATATCTTTCTCATCTCTCGGTGGTAGAAAATTCCCAACCAAAGGCATATTCAAACCCGCCCGCTTTTGAAGGTTTAAAACTTCGAAATAAAAGGGAAATGGGAATCTTTGTAAAACTAAATGTTAGATAAGAAGTTGCACCGTGTGAATTTCGTACATAGAACTATACCATCGCTTTTAATGCCAAAAAATATGGCATCTGATAGGATTGATATGGCAAAGATAACAGCAGTGTTCCCCGTCCTCTCTCCATTCATTTTCCATTACAAGTTTAAAATAATAAAAAAAAAATTTCAGGCTACAAGAGTCTTGTAACTTTTCGGGCCACTTCTTGTTACTTCATGTACTGCATTAGCCACATAATCCACATTTTTAGATGTTATCCCTGCAATGCTGTTTTCATTGTTGCGTGTAATTATTATTGAGATCTTCGGGAGAAATCAAAAACCTTATCTAGGAAATATATAACAAAACCTCCTAGAAATATCGACAAATCAAAAGAAAGGAGAGTGAAGTAAATCTAAGAGACATTACCTTATGCGGCCATCATGGGTCATGTATATGTGGAACTCCTTTGCTAGCTGATCAATCTGTTCTGGGGCTAAGCCAGAGAAGCAAAACATCCCAACCTACAAACAGATAGACACGGAGTCAGACGCTTATTGATACCTTTTGTTTATGAAGGAAAAACAGACCCCTTGTAGATACACTTGGATTGTCTATGTGCAAACCTGGTCAGTTATGTGCTGCCAACTGCGAGCAGATCCTAATTTTTCAAGAGTTTCACGTAGAACCACTCTAATCCCATTTATGCGCTTTGCCATGTCCTAGTTTCAACAGTGACAGAATCCCTTCTTTTATTCGCTAAAGAATGGACGTCAAGAAAACAAGAAAAAAATAAAATACATAGAATATATATAGTTTTACTTTTATTTCAGTCTCCCATAGTCTCTTCAGTTTTGAATCAGTCAAGATTGTAGAGACCAGCAACACACCATGTACAGGGGGACTGCCGTACATTGCCCTTGCAATTTGCTGTAATTGGCTCTTGATTGCTGCAGCTTGCTTTGCGTCCGCACAGAGAACACTAGTTTTAATTTTTCACATTTGGGTAAGTTCTAGAAGAGCTTAATAACATAATCAAAGGATAAATTGAGGTGATTTAAAAGGGTAGGTAGTAGAAAATCATAGCTCTAATTACTTAGACATAGCTAATTACATTAAATAAAAATGATATGGCCATAGTCTAACATGTGCTGCAACATGCATGTGCAAACACAATATACACCTTCTTCGGATTAAGCAAGTGAAGTAACATAAACCTACCACCGACTAAACTTCAACCAAGAATTCCAACTGATTATTTATTTATTTTATCTAGAGGGATTAAAAATGTTTGTGTGCAGACAAAGGATATTTCATAGTTTTACCTGAGACAACCAACTCTGTGTCCATACAATCCCATGTTCTTTGCATAAGACTGAGCACAGCCCACTGGATGGCCATCATCAAGAAAGATACGGATGGCTTTGGCATCCTCGTCAAGACCACCACTAGCAAAACCTTGATATGCCATATCAAAGAAGGGGAAATGATTCTTTTTCTGCAAACAGTTACAGTAGGATTTAAGATGGGAATAAAAAGATTACAAAAATAGGAGTCCACATTCATGCTCTACCTTAAGTTGATGTGATATTTCCCTCCATTGTTCCTCGGAGGGATCAACCCCTGTGGGGTTGTGGGCACAAGGGTGAAGCAGAAAAAAGGAACGATCTGGCGCATTCTGCATACAAGAAAACCTCAAAAACATTTCATGTGCACAAACAAATCATATCCACACGAGGCAAGTTTTCAGTAGTAAAGATGGTAGGGATCCAGATATGCCGCTTCTAAACTCTGTGAATGGCCACATATCAAGCATTCAATTAATAGAGAAGGCTCCTAACCACCTAACATACATAATACTCCGCAGGCAGAAATCGAGTATAAGTTAATTTTCAATAAGTAAGTTCTACTGATGAAGACATTCCTTTCTCAATGAATACATGCTCCTCTCTACAAATCAAGTTCCAATAGAGCAAGCAATTGTCAAGCCACTTTTGCCTTAATTATCAAGAAAACTCATCTAAAGATTCGATACCTTTATATCATCAATGAGGGCTGCAAATTGTAGTCCTTTAGAATCAGGATCATAGTATCGGAATTTTCTCTCTGGAACTTGGGCATCTCTCCAGATGTTATGGTGGCTGATGTACATGAACCCAAAACAAAAAAAAAAAAAGGAAGAAGAGTACATGTTAATGTCTAAATTATAGCCAAACTCATTGACAATATGTTGGAAAGGCACAGAATGGTCTTTACTTGGACCAAGTTGGAGATGACAGAAAGATATGGGATTTAGGGTAAAAACGCCTCTGAAACTCTGCAAATAGACGACAAGCACCTGTGCCGGAGAGGGCTAGGACTCCAGCATACCTCTGTTCTTTTATTGCATCTGAATCCTCTCCATATGCCAATTTTGCACTCTCCTCAACCATTCTTAAACTCACAGAAGATGAAAGTGACTCCCTGCCAGTGCCTCTTGTATAATTAAGCTTAGGACATGAGTGGAAATATATAGGGAAAGTATGAGTTATACCAGATGGACCAAATGAATTATGCAGAAGGACGAAATCCTATGTTGCAATCCACATAAGATGTTTTGACTAGTTTTTAATCAAATGTTTATTGATCTAGTTAAGAAACTCTTGGTGCAAATGACATAGTTTTAGATGTTACAAAGAGGAAAACAATGTCTCACCAAACACTTACAATGCCTAAACAAGTACTCCTGCTAGTTCTATGATCGATTTTAATTCCACATGGTGCACCACACTATGGTACAACTAGAAGAGACTAAACTCACAAAAATTTAAGTACACAAATAATCGTGATACACTATTTGGGGGGTGTATCAGCCTTAAATGAATATTGTGTCAAAATTAAATGAACATAGTACTAAGTTGATCTTTGGAAATTCTTTGTCGATGTTAGTAATCCCTTGCCAATGGGGAATAATTATAGATTTCAGGGAACACTTACAAGAACTCAGTACCGGAAATCATGGACTCAGCATTGCGAACGCATTGAAGAACAAGGGGTTTGCCTTCATCATCCCTATACGCTCCCTTTCAATTTTCAACATTAAAAAAATTGAATGAAAAGACAGTCTTTGTGCTAATAAAACAAATTAGTGAATTGGAGTTGGGGAAATTAATACATACCACACCAAGATTGATCTTTTCAGGGTTAGGATCAGCAAGGAAAGCCTTAGTAACGCCCAAAATTGGGTCCTTTGGAGCTGGACCCACATGATCCCACCACCCAGTTCCATTTCCTGAGCTTAAACTTGAAATCCTTCTTCTTTCTCTTATTGTCAGGCATCTCCATGTCCTCCACATATTAGTATGAACTCCGACGTTTGATTTTTCTCCTTCTCCAACCAGTTGATCAATTTTAAGGTTTCCAAGGACACCGACATCGTATTCCAACTCAGATTCAAAGAAAAGGAAAAAAAAGCGTGGTCTTCCATTTCCAGTTCTTTGGCTTCTCCTGTTTTATGTTTTCCCTTACAGTGGGCTCTGTTGGTCTTTCCTCCTCTGGGTTTGGACAAAGTTAATATTAAGTGAAAAAAAAAAAAAGAGAAAAATAGAACACGTGCCTGTTGCCGGCTTCCGTGGAAAATTCAGACTATACTTTTTCCGATCCGGCCCCGTTTTTATTCGGGCATCTGGGTTTGGATGAGGGCCCAGTCAAAAGATTGAAAGGCCCAATATCCGTAGCCTTAAGGGCCCAATTCTCACTCTTTTTTTTTTTGTTTTTTTTTGTCTCATGGACTTGGTTCGCCTCCGAGTATTCTGAACTTTACTCTGACTAATCTCGACCGAGCTGTTATCGGATCCTAATCGGGAGAGAGCTCTTTTAACATTGTTTTTGCCACTACTAAGGCTCGAACCCTATTTTTGGTATGGGGTGCTAGTGTCATTCTCACTAGACCAACAAAACGTTGGTCCAATTCTCCCTCTCTCTCTCTCTCTCTCCCCTTTTTACTTTCCGGTGGTGTTTCTATTTTTTGTATATACATGGGACTCGAACTCGAGCATATTACATCAGAGAGAGGGAAAATATCATCTAAGCTGAAACTCTTTGGCCCGATGGTGTTTCCATGAAGTTGCGACGATATGGTCACAATTAATGAAGGGTTATGCTGCTTCAATTCCTCTTGAATTCCTCTTGGCAATGTATATACCAGATCTTCTTATATAACGAAAAAATTATACCGAATCTTCCCCCAAAAAGTCATAAAGGCATTGATGGTTTATACACAAATATTGTAACACATGCGAAGCCCATTAGAATTCATGACTCGAATTGAATTAATTATAATATAACTCTATGTACCGATCAATAAAAAAATATACGGTGGTACGGAAAAAAAAATATATGCAAATGATGTAGAAATACTAAAGATTATTATGGAGATCTAGTCACGTGGATTACAAAATTAAGTCTTTAAAAGGCCGGCGGTGAACTTCGTATCGTAATGCTTTTTTTTTTTTTTTTTTCACCTTTCCAGGATTTGAATTACAACCCATCGCATCTTAATAAGATTTTATTTCTAAAAATTATATATATATTTTTGGTTGGACATGCCCATAGATTTTATAATTCTGTTAATAAAATCTACAACCTTTGTTTGTTCCCAACCTAAGCATGTACCGACTAAGTTGCGTGGAAACAAAAACAAGAAAATGGTAAGCTATAAAAATGATATGAAAAAATAATACTTCATTAAAATATAAAAAATAAAAATATGGATAAATGAATAAATATAAAAAAATATAAGGTTTTTATTATAAATATTAATTATTTTATAGAAATAATAAAATAGTTATATTTTATAATAAAAATATAAAATAATTAAATATATAATTATTAATCATAAGACGAATATGATAAAAATTATAATTATAATTAAATAAATAAGTAATTTATTAAATATAAAAAATGTGTAAATATAAAAAATATAAAAAATTTTGAGTAAATATTAATTAATTTACTATATCAAAAGGGCAAAATATTAATATTAAAAAAGTTTGCATGCATCATAGTAAACTCATATGGGTCCCAAGAATTCATGTCTTCTAACTTGTTTGTTCTGTAGAGCTAGTTAAATTGCTCTGTCCAGATAGTAAAAGGATAGCAGGAACTGTAGATGGATTGTTTACCATTTTTTCTGCATTGTCTCTTTGAGATACATTGAACTTTGGAGCAATGATCGGAAATATATATTCGTGGCCGTGACAAGTTTTCGAGAGCTGACATTATCTAAATGGCTGCAGTTCTATTATTCCGCATGTCAAATTCTTTTATGCCCTTTGGATCGTTACTGACTATGTTTAACTTTGGTCTTCCAAGTATGGCAACAAGACCCTTTTCTTTTGTCCTTGTCATTTGATTTTTTTTTTTTTTTTTTTAAATTACAACGAGATTTTATCTTTGCGGTGACTTGATTCAAAGTGCTAATATTCCCCCTTTAAAGGACAAATACTAAATGTCTCTGGCATTCTCCGATAAAAATGGTTTAGATGGTACACAAATTCAGGCATTTCATCACATTAACCACCTTATCCATGAGAAGCAAATGTTGTCGGCCTGGATTTGCATGCTCTCTTTGAGCTTGTCATGCTTAGACAGTAAAATAAATGCTGAGAAAGGCATTACAGATTCAAACGAAACACTTCTTTTATTAAGTAGAAGTCATTTTCACTGAAGGGATAACAAATTCAAGCAATTCTCCATTTCTTTGTATACCATAAGAAGATGTAATAAAAAATGTCACTATTGCTTCTAATTCACCTTCCTGCAGTTCAACCGAATCTGACCTTGCTTTCCTGTCAATGGCTTAATATTACCCATCTTAACCATAGACTTGGCAAAATCTTTCCAAAAGGCATCGGCATTTTTGCTGTAGCTCTTAACCAGCTGAGCGGTACTGCCACTACTGTAGAGTGCCTGGTCTGAGTGAAGCAGGCCCTTTTGCTTAACCAAGTTGGTGAAATAAGCTATGTCAAATTTGGCAGATGTTGGGTCAAGTGGGCTAAGATTTGAGTTGCCCCCATTGATTGGGCATGTAGCCTGACGTTGACTGGCAAATGATGAATCAATGTTGGTCTCATTATATATGCGTTCTCTAAAAGTGAAACATTGGGCAAAGCCAATGGTGTGACCACCGGAGAGGACAACAAGGTCTTTGGTGTTGAGGCCTTGTTTTTGGAAGGTGCTGGTTAGTGCGGGGAGGTCCATGAATGGTGACGGTATATCGCTGTTTGCTAAAGTCCTGCTGGCCGTGGTTGAGTCTCTTCTTCCCAGTTGGACATTCCATGTAGGTCCACCAAGCTGCATTGTGCCAAAATAAATAAATAAATAAATAAATAAATAAATAAATAAAATTTAGTAAGATTTAACTGGGTAATAGATTTTGTTCTTGTACTACTAAATAAATATAGAGTAGTTCTTACTGCAACAACAGAGTCACGAGCTGCAACAGCCAAGATGTCTGCACATGAGACAACGGGAGCTCCACAAGCTTTGTCCACCTCATACTTGATCTGATCGATGACTTCGAATCCTCTGGCTGAATTTGCATTAGGTAATGCATTCTTCTCACTGTCAATTTTGGATGTTGCATCCAAAAGAATGGAAGCATCACAGCCCTATTTTATACCAACACAAAGTTGATCAGAATGCCTATTAGAGTCACAATAACATCAAAAAAAGGAAAAGAGTCCTCATTTAGAGATCATACATTGACAAAGCAATCATGGAAGTGAAGACGGAGCAAAGAAGCACCCATGCGGCGTTCTTGCTGCACTGCAGCCTCAACAACACGCTTGATGGTAGGCAAAGCCTTGGGACAAGTATAGTCATAGTAATTAGGAGAAAGTGATGCAGAGGAAGCAGTGATTGTTACCAAACACATGACGAAGACAAGGAGGTGAAATAGACTAGGTGAAGCCATATTTCAAAATTCACTCTCCGGTAGGATTAATCTCTCTCTCTCTCTCTCAATACTTGATGCTCTAATGTTGCTGCGATTTCTTGTGCTTCCGGCTCTATTTATGGTAGGGAAGGAGATGGAGATGGGAGAGAGTTTGGAATTGGCAATCTTAGACTTGGCCAACATGACTGCTTCTACGAAGCTTGCAAATTTTTTCTATTTGATTACCAAATCATGATCCAAGCAAAATGAAAGAAGAAGCAACTGAACATAAAGAACCAGTCCTGGTCTCGTAAGTGGCAAACCGGCTCTTCACTTTGGGGTTTCTTTGAATATTCATTGAATGTACCTACTGTTTCTCTTTTCTTCTTATGAAAACTTGGATAAGCTTGAAATATTCACGTTTCCACAATGCATTAGCATTTGAGGTAGAGAGAGAGAGAGAGAGAGAGAGAGAGAGCATTGATTAATTCACGTAGATCATGGGGTTGGTGGAGAAAAATAGAAAAATATGCATTTCTTTGTTTGTCTAGAAATAGTCAAATGACTAGAAAACAGATTCTTTAATTATCCAAAACAAGGGAAAAAAACAAAGTTGTATAGAGATCTTCCACTTTTCAAAAACTAAGATTTTGCATAATTTCTATTCCATTATAGAAGAGTTTCTCTCACAACCAATGTCAACTAAACCTTTGTTAAAAGAAATGCATGTCCGATGAACGTATTTGCCGTCATACAATGTTACTGATCAAAGGCTTTGTTTCTTCTTTCAGGTCGACCATTATCAAACTACAAATTGGTGGAGACCTAGGCAAGCCCAAACCATTTTACTTTAATAAAACGCTCACACGAATGAAGATATTGAAATACCTACACTACTCTCAAGTCTTGAGCTGAAAAATCTACTTCTTGATCTTTGATGTATTGATCGTGTTATTGGTATTTTTCTGCACTAAAACCTGCAAGACCCGTATTTCTTTGGCAAAACTAAGGATGTTGTGGTGGAAGAGCACTAATTTTCAAGATAAAATATATTCTCACAAAAATTAATCGTATAAAATTTAAATTTCACCTTTGACGATCTCCCCCCCCCCTAATTAGACCAGAAGATATCCAAATTGTAAGAGTCAAATCATGGATAAAAATGTTATTTATCATGTTTCGTGATCAAGTTTATCTCCAATGTCAACTTCTCACAACTAGCAAGATCAAGCAGTTAGGTTCAGAAAGGCACCATCGCCACCAGCATTTTCTCACCAAGAAGACTTGGTCTCCCTACATAAACGCATCACCTAAACAATTAGACCACGTGCATGCCTTGCAGTCTACCATGAACAACAGTGAGGTACAGTGCAACAAGACATAAACCTTTACCTAAGTCCATTATTTATATTTTATTGCTTGCAGCCTGCTTTGATAATTGATGCTTCCCTATGTTTTCTACTATCTGCGTCATGGCTAATCCTGTTTTGCTCTGTTTTGGCCTGCATTCCGGCAGGTTTTTCCTTTTAGAACTCTGTTTTTGCTCTGTTTTTATAACTTCAATAAAATTGAAGGATATCACTATTTTTCAACCCACTTACACATGAAAAGAGAAATTACTTACAGACTCTCTCCCTCCCCCCCCCCCCCTCTTTCTGTGTAAATTGTCTAACAAGAAGCACCATTTGTCACAATGATAAAAAGATGATTGGCTGCGCGGCTGCCAACATCAACAGAAATTGTGAGTTGAAGTTAATAAAAACAAATGTCTCACATGCCGACCAACCATAGTACAAAGGCTCACGAACGAGAATTATGGAGTTTAACAATGACATACTAGGAGAGGTCATATTAAACTCCATTAACTCTCTACGATGAGCTTCAAACTATACAACTCTCTTTAGCCACTTTTTTTGATTACACATAAATTTTGATTAATATATATATATATATATATATATATATATATATATATATATATATATATATATATATAAAATAACCTGTCTAACAAGGAAACTTATATACTTTCCCAATCAATCTCCGTCTCTTGTAATTTTTGAATTTACCAAAAAAAATTCTAAAAAAGTTGACCAGTAATATTGTACTCATTTTAATTGATTAGTATAAGCATATTTATATATTCTTCTTATGCGCATTGCAAGTTGTCACTGCAGGCATTTATTTCTACTTCTACTTTTCCTTTATTCTGACCAAGTTTATGGAGATGCCTCACAGAATTCCAACAACTACCGATTAGACCATGATTGGTCTAGACAGTTTCATACCTAAACGCGTCTTTGCAACACGAACCATAGTTACATGCAACAAAAGTAATAGGAGATGATATCAATTATAATATGAATAATCAAACAATATATATTCTGTAACGCCCAGTACCCAAATCCATAGAACATACAATAAAAATTCTCGATTTACCATATCTAGGCACAATATCATATAACGTAGCCTTTATTTCTACAAGAAGTCTACAAAAATCATATCAAGGGAAATACATATTATAAAATAGGTCTCAATTTACACTCCTGCAATTGGTCCTGATCTGACCATCGGAGCCGGTTAGTGGACTAAGATTTCCCATCTTAACCATAGCATTGGCAAAGTCTGTAAAGAAAGTATCGGCATCATTGCTGTAGGTAGTGACTTGGGAATCAGTGGAACCCCCATTGAAGAGCTGTTGGTCTGAGTGCAAAAGGCCTTTTAGGTTCAACAAGTTGGTGTAATAATCGGTGTTGAAAGTTGTAGGGCTCTGGGTATCAAGAGGAGAGAGATTGTTGTCGCCTCCGGCACTCGGGCAATCCGCTTGCAGTGAAGCTGCAAATGTGGAGTCTATGTTGGTCTCATTATAGATTCTTGCTCGGAATGATGTGCACCTTGCTTGTCCTATTGTATGAGATCCTGCACAAAACAATCACACAAGCCTTAAAACCAAAATTAAGAATTGTTTCTTTTTAAAATAAATAATTTGGGTACCTGAGAGAGCGACCATTTCCTGAGCACTTAAACCTTTGTTGGAGAAGGCAGAGATGAGGCCACTGAGATCCAAAGTAGGGGCTGGGATGTCGGAATTAGCATCACTCAAGCTAGCTGTGGTTGAATCTCTTCTCCCTAATAGAACTTTCCAACTTGGCCCATCCAACTGTTTATCAAAAAATAAAAACAAATTAAAAAGTCAGACTGATATTAATAACAGGCTTTGGGGGCCTTTACTAGCCCCATTGGGTATGGGAGAATAGGCTTACAGCCACAACAGAGTCGCGAGCAGCGACTGCCAAAAGGTCGGCACATGAAACAACCCCAGGGCAGGAACTCTCCAAACTAGATTTGATGGTGTCGACCACATCAAATCCCCTTACTGAATTTGCATTTGGGGCAGCGGTTTTCTCTCCGGTAAAATTTGCTGTGTCATCCAATAGAATTGATGCGTCGCATCCCTGTTTCCATGACACCCTATTAGTAAATTCTCTCATTTCATAAATTGTATAGCATTTAAAAAAAAGGGAAAAAATTGCAAACAAATTCAATAACTGGACTCACACTATAGATTAAAAAAATATGTAAATTAAAATATTAGAGCCCATCGAAACCGTTAGTTTGGTCAAGTTCGCTTAATCAAACGTGGCATGGACCAATCACATCACCCGTAGGATATTTACGTGACGTGCTATACTTTTCAAATCCCTTCTTGCAAAGCTAGTTTTGGAAAATTTGAAACAAGGTACTACTCTGATGGCCATGACCATGAATTCTGCTACTCCAACAATTGTTACCAAATCTAAATATTATATATTATTTTATAATGGTCATTGAACTCTGGATATGATGAAATGAAAAAGAAAAATGAGAAAACGAGACTTGCATTAACAAAGCAATCATGGAAATGGAGACGAAGCAAGGATGCACCCATGCGAGCCTCATCGGCGACCGCAGAATCAACTCCTGATTTAATTATAGAGAGGGCATTTGGGCATGTTGAGTCATAGTAATCCGATGACAATTGGGCCGAAACTAACCCAACTAATAACAAGACTGAATAACAAAATTTGAATAGATTGGAGGAGAATGATAAAGAACAATATAGGGAAGCCATTGCTAAATAAAGAAGAAGAAGAAGAAGAAGAAGAAGAAGAAGAAGAAGAAGAAGAAGAAGAAGAAGTTTTTGGCTGAGATTATATCGACACTTGGTGTATTTATAGTACTAGAGGCCACACGTAGAAGTCTTCCTTGGGCCGTTCCTTTTGTGTCTCTCAGGGTACTAGGTCATCGCTACAAATTAATAAATTATGAAATATTTGATTAAATAAATATTAAGATGGTGGGACCGTCATTTTCATCTTCTATTTTTCTTCTCTACTTTACTTTCTATAATGTGTAAGCCGAAGTTTTTTTCTCTTTTTTCCAGCAATGTGTACGCTGGACTTTCTATAACACGTATGGGGTGGGGGATGACAACTCAAGCGATAGAATTTTTCCCCTTTCATTCTCTATTCCCCGGTTCGAATACATTTGGTTGCATATCATTGTACCAAAAAAAAAGTAAGGGGTGGGGCGAAAGCTGGTAGATTCCCTAAATCTTTTAAATCATTATATAGATAATTTAAAAAATTATAACTTATAATTCATAGCTCCTAAAATTTTAATTAAAAATATGATATTTTATTTCCTTTTCTAATAAAGGTTTCTAATTTTACTATTAACTGCGGTGAAAAGTAGTAGTGTGTAATTACTTTTTTGTTATTGGAAAGATCAAGGTGAAGGAGCATTCATAATATGAACTAATTTTTTTTTTCCCTGGTGAGGTGGGAATTCTTGCAAGATTCAATGGTATATGTGGAATGATGACGATAAAATTCCGCGTTATCCTTTGCTGTCACTTGATTCCAAGAATCAATTAAGCCCCCCATAGTCCATGTTTCTCTACCAATCTCCCAATAATAATAATTATAAATAACGAAGAAAATTGAGTATTTCGGTACACTAAACATTTATTCATATTTCCATAAAATTAAAAAAAATAGAATATCAAAATTATCAAATGAGCTAAAAGATCAAATGTTTGTATTAATTCATTTGATTATTAACTTATTCATGTAGCATTAGTCGGTACAATTAAATACCGTACCGTTCATCCAACAACGTTATTTCACTTAGAGAGTAATACATATATATATTTAATATTTTATTAATTTTTTTCTTGGCAGATGAAATTACTAAACTTATCATTGCGAATGCAAATATAACATGGCATTGATTTGTTGGAAGCTCGATGTGATGTTTTCTTTATTGACCAGCTATACAGTGTGAAATCAACCTCATTTTCACCGAGGCTACAAATCGGATTTTCATCCCCAGATGTCCTTGTCGTTTAAGGAATCGTGTCCATTAATTTTTCTATTTTTCTATTTTTTTCTTTTAATTTTGTCAACGAGGCACAAGTAATCCATGCACTGCATGCGGGTTCCACCGTGATTTTTAGTCGGTTAGGGGAAACTTTTGTATCCAGCTTTCCCTACTTTGTACTGGCTGGAAGCTCGATTCACAATGACCTTTGGATGTTTTTGTCGGGCAAGCAACCACACCTTTTGACTCGCTACACACTTCTTGAATAATTTAATTTCAATGAACTAAACTTTATTTATAAATTTTTATATTTTAAGTATGAACTCTTACAAACCAAGTTGAACGAAAATGAAAATAAATAAAAAAAATATGAAACCATATAAAGAAACAACGCTTCATGAGAATATATAAAACAAAAGTGTGGACAAATGCATAAATATAAAAAATATAAAAATTTTTATATAAAT
This sequence comes from Dillenia suffruticosa, assembly GCA_033439265.1. NCBI lineage: Eukaryota > Viridiplantae > Streptophyta > Magnoliopsida > Dilleniales > Dilleniaceae > Dillenia > Dillenia suffruticosa. The sequence continues at coordinate 24,794,948 of JAVTVX010000013.1, read as the reverse complement.
ATTACTTATTTTTTTAAAATAATAGAATAGTTATCTTTATAATAAAAATCTAAAATGATCAGATATATAATTATTAATTATAAGAAAAATTATAATTAAATAAATAAGTAATTTATTAAATATGAAAATATATAAATATAAAAAATAAAAATTTTTATGTAAATATTAATTAATTTAATGTATAAAAATGTTTTGAAAATGGAAAAAAAAAACGTTAATGCCGAGAAGTTTGGGAGCATCAGAGCTTGCTAATGAAGTAAAGATATGATAGATTTTTTTAGATGTTCGGGGATGTGTATTTCAGACTTTCCTATCAAAATTGGAGTTAGTGTACTTAAATTCCAACGCAAATACATGTTCATCAACAAATGTACACGGAAAAACGTTAGTTTTAAAATGTTCGATGGAGCCCATTTGGAAAATCTCTACTTGACTTCTCTTGTTTTATTATACTTGACTCTCTCTTGTATTATTATACTGTGATATTTTTTCAACCAAAAAAAAAATCAATAGAAAATATCGAGTTCGCAGGTAAGAATTAAATTTTTAATAAAAATTAAAAAAAAAATTAACCAGGGACCCATGATGGCTTTATAACTAATAGATGGGTATTTGAAACCATAGAAATTAACTACTATTTTAACGATAATTTAAGAATGTAAAAAAGTAGGTTTTGAGAGAAGTAGAGCAGGTGGAGCCATGCATTTATTTTAACTTTTGTTATGCATGTATGTTGAAGTAAAGCAAAAGCTTAATTAAAAAGCTAACCCAACACGGCTCTCATTCCCACGTATTTTTCTTCCAATAACGTGTTGAACTTTGTGTCCATATTTCACTACTCTTCTCGAATTTTTTTATAATTCCTGTTCTTTTTTCTTACCATTTCCACCGTGGAGTAGGAATAGGATAAAATAAAAAAATCATAACTAATAAAAAATATATACATATTCAAGAAAAGCGACTCGTCATTGTCAAAGCTTAGCCTGGACCCATTCAATTGAAAATTAACAAATCCAACCTCAGTTATATAAACACATTTGATCAAAAAGTAATTTTAGTTGCCTTAAAGACAAGGACCATAAGCACAGTAACTCTACGAGGGCAAAGCCAAGAATAAGTCTATGGATGTTGTCTTATCATCCATAAAATTATTGCTATGTCCTTGAAGACTGACATTTATTCAGGATTAATTGTCACCACAACCACAACAAACAACAATTAAAGAAAAGAAAAATATAATAATAGTCTTGAACAAGGAGAGGACTCTTAGTTTACAGCCCCGCAATTGGTCCTTATCTCACCATCAGTGCCGGTGAGAGGACTAAGGTTTCCCATCTTAACCATAGCATTAGCAAAGTCGTCAAAGAAAGTAGTTTGATCGTTGCTATAGGTAGTGACTTGGGAATCGGTGGAACCCCCATTGAAGAGTTGTTGGTCTGAGTGCAGAAGACCTTGTTGGTTCAACAAGTTGGTGTAATAATCGGAGTTGAAAGTAGTGGGACTCTGAACATCAAGAGGAGATAGGTTATTGTCGCCTCCAGAAGCTGGGCAGTTTGATTGAAGCGATGCTGCATATGTGGAATCTATGTTGGATTCATTGTATATTCTTGTTCTGAATAATAAGCACCTTGCTTGTCCTATTGTGTGTGATCCTGTTACAAATATTCATAACCAAAATAAATAACATACTATAGGTATTCAAGAAATGCCATTTACTATTCATAAGAAATTTTCTCACCATAATTTTTTCAAAATAAAACGATGTCATTTTTTTGGGTAAATTAAGGGATTACCTGAGAGAGCAACCATTTCTTGAGCATTTAAACCTTTGTTGGAGAAGGAGGAGATGAGTTGACTAAGATTCAAGAAAGGGCCTGGGATGTCGGAGTTAGCCGCACTCTGGCTAGCAGTGGTTGAGTCTCTCCTCCCTAATTGAACTGTCCAACTAGGGCCACCCAACTGGTCATCAATAAACAATTTTTTTTCAGATTGGTATTATTAGTAATAGGTTTTCGGGCTTACTGGCCCGGGTATGGGATTTTGGGCTTACGGCAACAACTGAGTCCCGAGCAACAACAGCCAAAATGTCAGCACATGATACGACACCAGGGCAGGAGCTCTCGACATTAGATTTGATGGTGTCGATCACATCAAATCCTCTCAATGAATTTGCGTTGGGGCGTGCGGATTGCTCTCCTGTAAAGTTTGCTGTGTCGTCCAATAAAACTGATGCATCACATCCCTATACCCATCACAAATTTATTAGAAGAAACTCATGCTTGGGAACTCATTTTCTTAATTTCTCCTTTAATCATAGAATTCTATATAATTTTACACTCTAAACAGTATTCCTACAGATAAGTCTTTAAATATTATTTTAATATGTCATATTATAACTTAACTAATATATATATATATATATTGCATCTTTATTGAATAACAATATAAGTTATGCCCTCTGCTATATTCAAACTTTATTCTTGTGTCATTGTTAATGAAAATTGCCGCATTAAAAGGAAAAAAATTATGATAAGATTCAATAACTCGACCTATACCGAGTTTGAAAGAGAAAAAGAAACATGCATCATGCATGCGCATGCACACCAAATTCAACAGGAACACTTGGTTGAAGTTGACCGAATCAAACGTAGCATGTTCACCCGTATGACTTTTTGCATGCATGTATAGCATGAAACGTGCCATACTTTTCAAACCCCCGGCGTAAATTTGAAATATATACAAATATATATATTATTCACTATTGAATCTCACATATAATAATGGAAACAAGAATTAACTGAAGGGATGAGACTTGCATTAACAAAGCAGTCATGGAAGTGGAGACGAAGCAATGATGCTCCCATTCGAGCCTCACTGGACACCGCAGAATCAACTCCAGATTTAATTATGGAAAGAACATTAGGACATGTTGAATCATAAAAATCCGATGATAATTGAGATGAAACTAATTTAGTTAATAATAATACTGAAACGAAAATTTTGAAAAGATTGTTTGAGAAAGAACGAAATTGGGAAGCCATTGCTAAACACTTAAGAAGTAATACCAAGCAAGAAAAAGAATAAGAAAAAGAAGAGTGCTTGGTGTTTAGTGCTTGGGTGGGACTGCATTAGCCGTGCGTATTTATATCGGAGCCCCGGAGACTCTTCTTGGAATTGCATGTGATGTTCCTCGGTGTCATTGGTCAATGCTAACGAAACATTCAAAAAAAAATTATTAACGAGAAGAAATTTTTGGCGTCATTGAAGCCGTGTCATTTTCATGTCTTTTCTAACGGGTGGATGCCACATCAAAAAAATAATTATCATTAATTAAGCCATTTTACCCTGTCTCTCTCTCTCTCTCTCTCTCTCTCTCTCTCTCTCTCTCTCTCTCTCTCTCTCTCTCTCTCTCTCTCTCTCTCTCCCTAACGTGTCAATTACACGACAACACAACTATGTATGTTAACTGTCCCTCCATTGCTGGGCATTGTCCCCTCAGTTGAATAGCAAGATTGTTAAGACAACTTCCCAATATCGATCGATTAAATGAAATTGTGCGTTTTTCTTTTTTAATTACTAATAGTAAAAATGTTTGAGAAAAGAGTGTCTTCCAACAAATATGTGCATGTTGAGCCGATCCAAAGCACTTCTAATCCTAGTCTACAAATAAAGCACGTTGGTTTCATAATTTCAATTAATCACCGACTATTTTTATTATCAAGTAATAGATAAATTAAATTTTATATCAATAATTTATTAATATAATTATTACGTAAAAATTTAATACAACTATTTTTATTATCTTATTTCATTTCATCTTAATAAGATTACTCGTTGATAATCAAGGAGTATGGTTTGGTGGAGCGCAAAAGACCTAAAATTTTTCTGTAGGTTCCATCTGGATTGAATCACCATCCAGCTATATTGTCCCTGTCCTCAACTGGGTACGTGACACTTATCAGAAAGCAGCTTCTAGTAGATGAAAAATGGCATTGGGATGGTTTTTCGTCAAACAAGCACGCACTTTTTGACTGGCCGAAGGTTTACTCACTGTCGCCGATAAACATGTAGCATAAATTCTTTAGGCATAGGATCTTTTTTATATTTTCAGACATTTACGAATGAATCAAAAAAGGACATCTCATTTCATGAAATTCTCCGTAATGATTTTTATCCCACTACCAAATAATATTTTATTTTCCATATTTTACATCGTTGAATGTTTCACGATTATTTTACATGATAGACAACTTTGTAATTAATTCTCGACCTGAGTTTGGGCTAATTGAAACTTGGGCTGATCTTTAAAATTTCAGGCTAACTCTGATTTTTAAGAAATTTAAAATTGTACCCCATTGCAGATTGCGCGATTAACCCGACTCATGTTCAAGTTTAGTTAATACCAACGAGTTGTCATTTTCAACTCTCTACCTAACTTTATAATATCTAGTTTCTTATATTTTTTCCCTGTAACCGATGTCTAATTCGGACATCGACATCTATTAAATAAAATTTTAAATTCGAATATTATATATAACGGAAACAGACATTAGAACAGTTTTATCACTTAAAAATTCAATCTAATTTAAATTAAAATTTATTAGTCCATAATATAATTATAGAATATAGATAGTTTATATTTAAAAAAAAAATTACAAGAGTTGGTTCAAGGAAATAGATAGAAGTAGATATGCCAAAAAAAAGGGAAGAATCTTCTCGTCAATTATGCAAAATGCGAGTAAATCTGGAGCATATTGACCCCTTTGCCTTTGCATCCATAGGGTCGCCGCTTTGCCTTCCCAGTAGTCTAGAAAGTCTTATGCTTTCATAAAGCCAAATAATTTTACTTTTAATGGCATATCCAAATAATAATTTTAATATTAAAAGATACGAATATTCTTTGCAATTTGAAGAAAACTTGTCTAACGTTTTAAAGTTGCTTGTCTCTCTTAGCATCTAAGGCAACCATTTCCAAAGAATGGTATTATAAAAAATCGAAAAAAGGAGTTAATTAATGAATTGACAAAACCTATTGAAAAATAAAATAAAATATAATAAATGCTAATATTTAATTTCACAAATTTTATAAGCGCCAAAAAAATAAAATATTTCAAGGTAAGTATAAATCCTTATCGATTTAGATTTTGTCAATTTAGTGCAGCAACGTAATTAATTCTAATAGCAGTAGTCATTTTTCTAACCAGTCATGAATCAAGAGTTTCTATCCCTTTCATGTCGATGGTGGGGGATGAGAGGTGACCGTGTTCTGCTCTTGGCAAACTCAAGGATAGCATTAATTGGTTCAAACCTACTTTTGTTGAAATTAGCTCTTTCAAAGTCTGCCCAGAAAATTTCTTAAAATTTTTTTATATAATTTTAATTTATTTTTATAAAATTAAACTGAAATATATATTATATTTTACTTTCCCGATATGAACTTTTAATTTTATTTCTGCCATGAAATTCACTAAAGTAAAATTGAAAAGGATGAGAAATTTTGGAAACAGTTCAATTATGCTCTTTAATTAAGTAAGATCTTTCAATCAGGCCTTTGAAATCGGTAGGATACCCTTCAAAATTCTTTTCTTGCAAATTAAGAAAAATGCAATTGTGTAGCCGTCGTGATCTTTTAATTTTCTTCCTAGGTTATTTGTTGGGTGACATTAGCTACCTACACGACCTAACATTTGCACTTTCGGTCGCCTTATACTAGAAAAATCAAATATTGCAGTTCAAGAAAAACTCTTTTTACAAATCCCCCCCCCCCCCCCCCACAAAAAAAGAATTTAATTTTGTCCAAGCCTCCTATCCAATTTATAAGGTCAATAATTGGAGGGAACAACTTATTTCAATATTGGGAAATAGTTATTTTTCTTAATTTTTTCAATTGAATATTTTTTATTAAGTGTCTATTTTGTTAAATATTATGACAAAAGAGTAAAATTTTACATGCAACAATTTCTTTTATTTTTTTGCATGACCATGCAATATATATATGTGTTTGCGCACACACATTATTACTATCAAATATGTAAATATCATTTGTTACGTGAATATTGTTAAATTAATCAAATTTAATCAAAAATTAAGTAAATCAAATTTTATATGATAATTCATTATATCAAGTTTTAAAAAATTTTTGAAGTACGAAAAATCTGTAATCAATGTATGAATTTATAAGAATTTGAGTAATAACTTCCCCATTAACATTGGATTCCATCAGAATTCAACATTAAATCTCATTCTCTTTGCAATAGTAATAGACGAAATAACAAAAAATATTTAAAATAAAATACTATGGTGTATGTCTTTTATAGATGATATGGTGCTGATTGATGATATTAAGGAGGGTATTAGTACTAAATTAAAATTATGAAGAATTATATTAGAATCTAAAGAGTTTAAATTGAATAAATCGAAAAATGAGTATATGAAATATAAATTCAGCAACAGTTATCGAAATGACGAAAAAACGATTAGGCTAGATAGACAAAATGTACCAAAAAGTGAATAATTTTGATATTTAGGTTCTATATTTTAAAATAGTAGCAATATAGATGAAAATGTGAACCATAGGATTCAAGCAACTTAGATGAAATGGATAAATGTATACGGAATTTTTTGTGATCACACACGATACCAATGTATTTAAAGGGAAAGTTTTATAGAATTACGATTAAACCTACACTATTATATGAATTGAGTGTTGGGTTATTAAACAACAATAAAAATAAAAAATGATCATAGTAGAAATGAGAATATTTAGATAGATGTGTGGTAAAACTAGAAGAGATAGAATTAAAAATGAAGAGATTTATAATAAATTGGGAGTTAGTTCAATTGTGGATAAGATGCGAAAGTGTGATTTGAGTATGTGCAAAGAAAATCTAAAAACGCACAGGTTCGGAGATCCGAGAACCTAAATATAAGAGATCTAGTAAAATATAGAGGTAAACTACTGAAAATTTAGGTATAAATTATTCGTAAAAATATGATAATTAAGGATTTAGACGAAAAGATGGTTTTGATAAAAATGAGTGACATAAAAAAATATGCATAAATTAAATCAACATATTTTAGATATATATATATATATATATATATATATATATATATATATATTTTTTTTTCATTTTTTTCATTTTTTGTTTTGTATGTATTTTTTTCATTTTTTTATTATATTCAAATTTGTCTTTTAAATGATTGATTCCATATTGTTGGGATTAAAATTTAATTTGTTGTTGTAAAATTTTTTTAAATAAGTTAAAAAATATTTTAATTAATGTAAAATTATTTAATATAAAAAAGTTAAAATTTTTAATATAAATAATCACGTATAGTTAAATTCAATTAATTATTGACTCGAGTGTTACTCTTTTCGGCACAAAGATAAATCAATGGAGAAAAGTATTGCGTCATGGGGTCCAAAGTCGAGGTGTTGGTGAAAGCTAAGCTAAGCCAAGCCTGGATCCATTCAAGTCAACCCAAAATAATCCAATCAAATCAAGTACTAAACACGTTATTTCTATGGAACTACCAGTATGACTTGACATTTTCCCATGAGGAAAAGTATGAAAAAAGAAAAGGGAAAAAAAAAATCAAATTAGCATTAACAAATACCTCCCGGTCCTTTTTCAAAGCATAAATTATATTTATCAAAAATAGTATTTGCATCATCTCAAGAGTTGCGTCCTACTTCGACCGATAAAAAAATATATTTTTTTTTATGCAGATAAAGAAGTTAATGACCCTTCTTTGTTTGATTCACATAATTTATAAATTATTATACGTTTTATTTAAAATTATTATTATAAATTCAAAAAATAATAATTAAAATTTCTACCATTATAAAAAAAAAAAAAAACTATCCAAATAACACTAGAAAAAGGTATTCAAATATTAACTTCCTTTTTGTTTAGATGATCTATATAATTGGGAAATTAGTGGGAGGGTAATCCAGCTTCTTAGTTGTGGTCCTTAGTGGTAGGTAAGTAATGTTTTTCTGCATAAAGCCATATCTAGGGCTCATGGTCAGACTAATCAAGTGCATGTTATTATCTGCATGGCATTGTAGGCGTTTTTTTTTGACTAAGTTAAATCAAATCAAAACTACACCAGCTATCAAATAGAAAAAGTGAAGAATATGTCTACAATTGAAGAGGAAAATATCTATTGTTGGAAATTCTTGCAATGTAGATGGGGGAGCAGAGAAAATTCAGCTAAGAAAAAGATGATGTGGTGCAAATTCAAAAGCATCGAGTAGATGCTTGTTCACAACTCTGTTTGAAGTTACATATTCCTGTTTCACTATGACTCTTGTCAATCAACTTTAATTACATATAAAACAAATTTTGGGCTGCTAAGCTAACATTAATAGTTTCTCTTTCTTGGGAAGACATCAAAGTGGGGCATGCCACTTTCAAAAATGTTGTAAAGTGGGAAGTATCTTCTGTCTTCTAGATACTACCAAGCCAGAAAGCAAGTACCACACTAACCCTTTTTCTTCTATTCTTTAAATTTTTTATGTAAGAGGCCGATAACCAAAAAATATAGAATAAAATTAGGAAAGCCCAAATCAACTTGAGGAAGGGCTGCCAGGCTTAGGGAGATCAAAAAAGCATGTCTATACTCAAATGGAAGAGGCTAGCACACCTTCCAATCACCAAAAAAGAGAATCTTAGTCCCAAAAAAGGGATTTAGCTTAAACCAATTATGCAGAAAAATTTTACGAAACACCCAAATTTTGGGCATTAATATGAAAACCAGATCAGTAGAGAGCTTCAACTAAGAAGAGCGTGGGGACTCACCCTCTAATATGCAATGGGCTTGGTTCCCGGCCCCTCTAGCCAGGCTTAGAAGGTCATGGCTTACAGTAGTCTGTGACAGATTGAGCCAAATCCTTTCCTTGCCAATGAAAGTCTTGATTCACATACGGGGCAAGATCTGGGAAAGTGGATGTCTGTCCATATAATAGATTCCTTTTTTATTTATACAAGAATTTGAGTCCCATATCACATGATTGAAGAAGAGATTATGATCACCGGTCACTTGGGAACACCTCCGTATAATGGATTCTTGTTTAAACTTAATATAGACATTTAATGTTTTTTTTTTCTGTCGTGAATAGACATTTAATGTTATTAAACCTTACTTTTACCTTGTCTAAACTCTATCTATTGAAAATCCAAATATGTTATCAAATGCAAAATTTAATCAAGTAGAGAGAAATCTTGAAAATTAGGATGGCTTTCCTTTGGTTTCTCCCATCAAAATAAACACATAAAAAGGCTCAAATTCCATAACTGGTGCATTAATTTATAAATTAATATTACTATGTGACAAAATTTTCATAATGATTTTTCAAAATTAATTTTCCACAATTTTTTGTCACCACACGCCAAGCAACGATCTACCAACCAAAACAAAATCCATTACAATCAACAAAAAAAGGCACACTATTGCAAAAGAAAAGGAGAAAGCTTAGAAGAGTCTATATTATAGTAGAAACTAGGAAAACTAATTGGTTTTGCGGCAGTTCTTCCTAATCTGGCCGCTGGTACCAGTAAGGGGGCTAAGATTTCCCATCTTAATCATTGCATTAGCAAAGTCATTACAGAAAGTGCTGGGGTTGTTGCTGTAGGCTCTGACTTGTGAGTCGGTGGAGCCCCCACTGAAGAGCTGTTGGTCCGAGTGCAAGAGACCCTTTTGATTCAACAGGTTTGCGTAGTAATCATTGTTGAATTTTGTTGGGCTCTGCGTGTCGAGTGGCGAGAGATTGTTGTCTCCTCCCGATCTTGGGCAATTTGATTTTAGGTTGGATGCAAATGTGGAATCTATGTTCACTTCGTTGTAGAGTCGTGCCCTGAATGATGTGCACCTTGCTTGTCCTATTGTGTGAGACCCTGTCACAATTTGGGAACATAGCAATTTTACGGATATATATGGTTAGTTTGGCTTTGGTTCCATTAACAAACAAATGGCAAGGGTTGGATGTAGTTCACGAGATCAAATGAGTAAATTTAAATTATCTAAGTATTGACAATTTATTTAATTAAGAAAAATATGCATGAATTATGATTATCAGATAATTTTGCCTAAAGTTTATTCGATGTTTCTATTTGAAACTGGAGTGCCATATAAAATCCGATCTATTTAATTCTTCAGTGTTTTAAATATTTTCATTTTTTTCGGTGTGTAAGAGTACATCTCACATGCAAAATTTTTTCAATTATTAATTCAATTATAATTAATTTTTATTCACCATCATAGGCTGCTCACAGTGATTGGTCGTTCCTACGTCCTTTAAAAATAAGAAAATGATAGAAATTGGTAGTATAAGTATTATTTGATTAAAAAATTTAACTGCCTTGAAATTAAGCAATCAAAATATCTGGCTGATTTTTTTTTTTAAAGCAATGAGTTAGATGATGGATCACAAAGCAAACCTGAAAGGGCGACCATTTCTTTGGCAGATAAACCTTTATTGGAGAAGGAAGATATGAGGGCACTTAGATTTGAAGTAGGGGGTGGGATGTTGGAATTCGCAGCGCTTAAACTTGCGGTGGTGGAGTCTCTTCTTCCTAATTGAACGTTCCAACTTCGCCCACCCAACTGCACCAAATCAATGAACAACAACAACACGAAGTTAACGTAGAACAACTTATTACTAGCTATAGGTTGGGGAGGTTGGACCCTTTTTCTTTTCATCCCCATGTTAGCTCGACTCGATAGGTTCTTCATACCGCAACGACTGAGTCACGAGCCGCGACAGCCAAAATATCGGCACAGGAAACCACGCCTGGACAGGCGCTCTCCACGTTAGATTTGATGGTGTCGACGACATCAAATCCTCTCACTGAATTTGCATTAGGGACTGCTGTTTTCTCTCCAGTGAAGTTGGCGGTGTCGTCCAGCAATATCGATGCATCACATCCCTGTTTTCCACCATTTTTAACTTAAGTCAGCTCATACACATATTACGAAATTATGGAATTTTACTCAACTTTTTTTGACTTGGAACCAGTTCATCAAGCTAAAACCAACATCCAGCCCTGGTTAATCCTTCGGTGTCATGGTCAGCATGGGCAAATGTGTTTTTTTTTTTTTTTTTTTTTTTGTAGGGATGAAAAAATTGAAAAGGATACACAAAAGAGGTGAGAGAGAGGATTAAACTTAATAATTAATGATGCTGATAAAAACAAATCTATAATTTAATGACGTTAGGTATAACATGTTATTCCATGATTCTCATGAATAATATAAGGCCATTTATGAAAAAAAAAAAAATCTAAGGAAAAGGAAAAAGAAGAGAAGAGTGAGACTTGCATTGACAAAGCAGTCATGGAAATGGAGACGAAGCAAGGAAGCACCCATGCGAGCCTCATTGGAGACTGCAGTGTCCACAGCAGATTTAATAATGGAAAGGACATTTGGGCATGATTTGGCGTAAAAATTGGGTGATAATTGGGCTGACACTACTCCAACATAGAACAAGAAAAATATCAAACATGTCTTTAAAGCTTTGAAGGACAATGAAGCCATTTTCTGAGTAAGAACAAGAAGAAGAAAGAAGGGAGGTCTTAGCTAGTGTGCTTTGCTTGAAGTTGCACCACATCCTCATGTATTTATACTAGAACCTAGAGACCACGGTCTCAAAGTCAACATGACACAACAAAAAAATTAATCTGAAAATATAAAAATGATACAAAGTTAAAAATTTCTAAAAATGTTGAATTATGATAGGATCAACCATGACAACTACCCATAAACCAATGATTGATAATGTAGGAAACTAAAGACTTTGTGCCCCCGCCCCAAAAAAAATCTCAAAACAATTATTTTTCATGTCATCAATTATAAATTCGTAAGACTCTAAAACAAAAATGATATCGTCAAAATAATAATAACTTAAAAAAAAAGGGTTTTCTGGGTGTGGATTGTCAAGCAAGAGAACTCCTTGCATAATCTTTCCGCATTTGTGATATGTCGCAAAAAGAGACGAAAGAAAGGATATCCTTTCAAATAAAGTTGTTCTTTACAATGGTGAAATAGATTAAATTTTATATGACTCTTTAAATTGATGAAAAAGAAGTATCAAAATAGATTTGATTTATTTGATTTTTAATCTCTAATATTCTTTGGATAAAATTGCAACATCCGGTGTGAAACATGCCGGTAAAACTCCGCGTTCTATGACCAAAGGGATATGATTGAGCTTCTCCCACCGACGCTTTCTCTTCATTTACAATGGACCCGTGTCCTAAAAATAAGTACAACTTGGGACAGTCTTCCTATTAGATCATGTATATCTTCTCTGCCTTTGTCAATACTTATAAGATAGAAAAACCTTTGCCTTCTTAGAGCTTTCTATGTGTCTTTTTATCTTTTGACTTTGGTGGTCGAACGAGTATGGAAAAGCAACCTCACTTTCACAAAGACAAACAACCCCAACAACACCCCTGAAATGATGCAGTATGATCGTGGTCGTCAATCCAATTCCCACCCTCTGATGTCTCCTCCTATTTTATCATTTTTCCACGTCCAGGGACAACGATAGCTTAATGTATGCTACCCGTCAATGAACCTGATTTCTTTAAAGAGACAGATAAGGTGAATTTTTATTGATTATCACAATATGCAAAAGGTTGGGTTTATCGCAATAAAACAATACTCAACCACAAAAAAATTAATACTATTAACAGAGTGTTTGACTCATACTTTAAAAGCTACTAAGATAAATGATCCTTATATTTATATACCATATCATGAATTTTGAATTAGCTGATATGGGATTTACTATCACAACCAGCAAAACTTTAGCACTATAAAGAGAGAACCTGACTCTATTTTAGAAGTTGGCCGAGAGTTTGCATATTTATATACCATGAATTTTGAGTTAAATTGGTGCAAAATTGAACATTCCCTTCATAAATAATTAATTCGATACAAATTCAGAATTTAATATGGTCATTCGACTTTAACGAAGATTTAATACCATATTAGAAGGGAACTTGACTCATATTTTAAAGATTAGTTACTAAGTTAATAATGGTTACTATGTTTATATATTATATGTTAAATTTTGAATTACTGAGATTTAATATACACAATATCCGTAATTTAATCACAATCAAAATTGACCCAACTGAATAGTATTTTCTATTTACTTATTTTGAAATACCACTAATCGTTGTAAAATTATTTAAAATAATATTTGTTGTTTTTAAATGGTAAATTGTTATTAAATAAAGTCTATAGTATAGGTTTTTTTTTTAATCATATATCATAAATTCTTGTTAGAAGTAGTTATGGTGCAAAATTTCTTGAAAAAGAAAAAGAAAAAGAAAAGCTTGTAATTTCTTCATAGGACTTGTTCCGAGTTGAATCTTCTAGCTAAAAGGAGACCGCGACACCATGGAGTGGCATAGAAGTCCAACGATCCACCAGATTTGATAATTATAATCATATTTTTTAGCTTCAATTTAGGAAGGATTGGAAGAAAATTTACACCTTGTATACCTAATCTAATCTACCTAATCAATACTCACCCAAAATGTCAACCCCCCCCCCCCCCACAGATATTCTAATTTATTTTTGAACTAATTAATTGTATTTATATGCTATTTTCTTTGCTTTTTCTTAGTTTGAACACGTGTTCTTTTCTCCCATCAGATAATTAATAAGGGAAACCCAAAATATTTGTGAAATTTTCAATTTTAATAGCATAGTTGGTAAGGCATATCTTCTCTTCTCTTCTCTTGTTCCCACCCATCCAAACGTGTTGATCAGTGCATTCCTATGACGCTGTGGTGCCCTACCAAATTCAGAATGTGCACTCTATTTCTAGGCGTTATATAAGGATTCCATGCATAAATCTAGTACTTTAATCGGATTTTAACTTTAAATTGTTACTTCGCATACAGAACTTTTAAATCAGTCAGAATAATTATCTAAATCATAATATTTGTCATAATAAATATAAATTTTGAGATTTTATAATTCATGACTAATCAAAATATAAGATTTTCAAATTTGGTAATCTAGATTAACAAACAAGTAGACAGTGATTTGAAAAATTAAAGAAGGATGAGGAAAGACAAAGGCGCAGGCCATTTTTGCCTCGCTCAGTCAAGACCCAATAATTCTTAAGCGTGATTTCAGCCAAAATTCTACCACCAAGTCAACAAAGTTAGGAACGAATTAATTAACCCTTCAGCGATTTTGAATTTTAATTATGAAAGACAATGATTTTTTGGAGGAAAGGCACCCAATTAATAATTAACACAGAAGGAGACAAGATAAAAAGAGACAGAATGAATATTTTTATTTTTATTCTGAAGACTCGGATACAATTTTAAATATTATTCGTATCTTCGCAAATCAAATAATTATACTTTTTCCTGTGGGTGTACCATTTCTAATGATGCCTAATCAAGGCGTCCGCCTGAGATGAAATTTCCACAGAGAGGAGTTGGTGAATGCATCAAATCAAATCCATGCAAGTCAAATAACGAATTCGTCCATTTGTGACAGAGACGTTGTGTGTCGTTCAGCTGTCTCATTCAACTTTACTTTCGAGAAATAAATGTCACCTTCGAGTTTGGCTTCAACTTTGCCATTATTTTCTTATTTATCTTAGTGTGATTACTTGAAAAACTTTCTGATTCGGACAGAGTAAAAGCAAGAAAGATGGTCTTAAAGAAGGATGAAAAAGACCCCACACGCTTCCTTGAAATAGAAGTTTTCCTTTGACTACGGCATTTAAAATAATAATTATTTTATTTTTGTTTATATAAAATTAATTATTTTTTTTAAGTTAAAACTTTATATTGTGTAAAATTTGGTGATTTAATTATTTAAATTATAGTTTTAAAAATAAATATTATAGTTGGAGAGTACAAAAGAGGGTAGTCCTCACAAGGAGGGAAATTGCCCTGACATGTTTCCCCTCTGTACATTCTATCATACTTGGATTAATATAGGAATTACTGTGGGAAAGTTGTGAAAGCGAGAAACTTCAGAAAGGGAGGACCAAAATTTCCAATGTTTTTGTCTCTGAGTCTTTTGTATTACGTTTAAAAGCTACAGATTCCTATTCCTAATCGTACTAAAATAGTGGAAAAGGAGTGGAGTTCAATTCCATGGACCTCCACAAAGCAAATACCATGGATGGTGGAAGACTTCATTTTTCTGAAAATTCCAAGCACGTCTGTCGATTTTCTCTGATTGGCTTCTTCTGTTTTTTTTTTTTTTTTTTTTTTTTTTGGGTACAGGACTGGCTTCTTCTGTGTGAACAAAGAATTTTACATTGCTAGGCATCTAATAATGGGTGCACTCTAATTATTGATCGTGCCATGATGAGCAAATGTCACAAGATACTTTTTTTTAGAATATATATATATATATATATATATATATATATAAATATATGTTGTGAATCGGTTTTCCATCCTCCAATGGACGAAAGGAGGGGGGAGACTTGGATACGAAAAAGCGCTAATTCTCTCTCTTTTTCCCCTCATTGGACAAAACAATAAATAGGTATTTTTCATGAAAATAAATTATTTAAAAATGGTCACCCGGAGTTCATCTCAAGATCTGCTTATCCAGGAGGATTTTTGAACTTTAATAAAAGAAATAATATAATATTTAATTGCATATCATACTATGGGTAAAGTGTTTTCCAATTTTACAATAGACAATGCAAAGCGTAATTGATCAAAGAAAAAAAAAATACAAAGTATTATTGATATAAAATAAAAGATGCGAACCATAATTTATTCCATAATGTATTGATTTAAGGCGTCATCATCATCGATCAGAACTTAATCTAGAAACATGGAAAATTCCCACCAACAAAAGAGTAATTTAATCATGTGGGTGCAACGCGCACCATTCGCCATCTCCATAACTTTTAAAGATTACCTGGATTGAGCAGAGCAAATTTGAAGCCAAGCTCGTCGGGCTATTTGTTTAGGAACCCACTTGGGCCACGTGTCTGTGTAACGTGTATGTGTGTAAACACTCTCTGGATCAGCAGAGCTAGACGTGAATCAGTTGCCTTAAATGCCGGTGAAGAATAAACTACATGATATGCTCATTGAAATTTCTTGCGAACAATTCCTCAACCATCGATATCAATATTTAAAACTAAAATCATATTCTAACTAATTCGATTTATATCACGATTATATCATCTTTTTAAAAAAAACTCTCTCAACATAATTTTTTTTTATTTTTCATTCAAAATTGAATGTTAGTTAACTGATCTGATAAATTTTTCGTTGAATTTTTAGATATATTTGGATTTTGTGAATTAATTTCCCTTTATAGTATGTTAAACCACATGCAAATTTTGTCCTGTTTTTCGTTAGTGTTTGAGTAAATAGAAGATCCTCTCATTGTACGATGTTGTTGTTGTGGTCTCCTTACATATGACCATACTCCGGCTCACCCACATCCTTCTCTTTGATTTGGCCTCACCACGAAAAGAGCCAAAATTTTGCTAGCACAATTCGACTATAATTAACACAATAAATTATTATGACTATTTTGCTTTAAACAAATACAATGATAAATTATTTATTTATTAATATAGATGATTAAAATAATCAATTTCATTGAAATAAATTCAGAGATTAAATTTAAAATCTTTTGTATCTTAATTAGAATTCAACAAGCAGGAAAATGAAATGATAGATTTGTTTTCAATACATAATAAAATTTTTAAATCCAGTGAAGGGAGAGGTCTCGGACTCTTTTGATAAGTAGGACTTATTAGAATATTAAAGACCTCTACCATTGTACAAAATACAGAAATTGAGATATGAAATATCAAATGATAAGTTATGTTTATAAAAAAATTTATTCACTCGTAATAAAGTTTGTTGAAAGAACAGGATAAGAATTTTTTTTTTCAAAATAAATAAAAACCTCATTGATTTTTTTATTGTTTAATACAATTAAGCTTGATTACTTTGGCTTAAAATTTTTGAAATACCCTTAATGTTATTAAGTACTCTATCCAATATTAATAGTTATCAAACAACACCTAAATAACCTAAAAAAAAATTCAAATATTTTCATAGGGTCAATTAACATTTGCAAAAGTGTCTTTAATTTTTCATAATCTTGGAAGTGTTTGCCCCTTATTGGGTACTTCAGTGGGACCATGACATTATCTCAGAATACCATGACATCACCTGAAAAGGTCAACTCGCGGGTCTAGATTTGAGAAAGGGAACCACGAGTTTCAGAAGGCCCATTTTGAGTCAATAAAAAGTTAAATATCTGCCCAACCCGGACAACTGACACATGAGTTTAAGAAGGCCCATCCAAGTGAAAACGGCCCAAGAGTTCCATTTAAGATTTATAAGGATAACGGATCACCACTAACTAACTGGGGGCTCCACTTACCCAAAAAATAATTAAAAAAATTGTCGACCCGAATCTCGAGAAAACAACCACAATTCCTTGGGCATCACTCTTTCGCCCGTTGGGCATCATTCATTTGCCCTTTGGGCATCACTCATTTGCCCGGGTCTATATATATATATAGAATAGATCTCGGTTGTTGATCTTGTCCGTCTCTCCTTCGGTTCTTGATCTTGATCTTGCCTCTTCCTCGCGAGCGGGAAAAGATCATTCCCCGGTGTAGGTACGTTTGTTCTTCCTCTTCCTTCATCACAATCCACGCATTGTTTATTAGGGTTTCTTGTTAGGGCCTCTGAATTATGGATTGTTGGGGGAAATACGCCTTGGTTTATCGGCTTATTTCTTGGGCATGGATCTCGGTTCTTGATCGCGTCCATCTCTTCTTCCGTTCCCTCTCTCAGACGCCACTGTCTCTTCCTCGCGAGCAGGAAAAGATCAATCCTCGGTGTAGGTACTTTTGTTCTTCCTCTACCTTCGTCACAATCCACGCATTGTTTATCAGGGTTTCTTGTTATGGTCACTGAATTATGGAATGTTGGGGGAAATACGCCTTGGTTTATTGGCTTAATTCTTGGGCATAGATCTCGGTTCGTGATCGCGTCCATCTCTCTTTTCGTTCCCTCTCTCAAGTAGACGCCACTGTCTCTTCCTCGCAAGCAGGAAAAGATCAATCCGCGGTGTAGGTACTTTTGTTCTTCCTCTTCCTTCATCATAATCCACGCATTGTTTATTAGGGTTTCTTGTTATGGTCTCTGAATTATAGAATGCAGGGGGAAATACGCCTTGGTTTATTGGCTTAATTCTTGGGCATATATCTGGGTTCGTGATCGCGTCCATCTCTCTTTTCGTTCCCTCTCTCAAGTAGACGCCACTGCCTCTTCCTCGCGAGCAGGAAAAGATCAATCCGCGGTGTAGGTACTTTTGTTCTTCCTCTTCCTTCATCATAACCCACGCATTGTTTATTAGGGTTTCTTGTTATGGTCTCTGAATTATTGAATGTTGGGGGAAATATGCCTTAGTTTATCTGATTCATTTCGTTCTTCGATACATTTCCATTGTTTAGTAGGGTTTCGTTCTTTGCAATAGTTTGTTTATACTGTTTTTCTGTTCACTGATTTGTTAGAGGAATTTATCAAAGTGTTTCTGTTTATCTTGCTTGAAACTAGGGTTTTCTCCCTATGGCTCTTGTTTATACTGTTTATCTTGTTTGAGGATTTTATCAAATTGATTCACAATTACTTGGGCATCACTCATTCGCATGACTCATTTTCCCAGCTTAATACTTGGGCATCGCTCATTTGCATGGGTCTTGATATATAGAATAGATCTCGGTTCTTGATCGTGTCCATCTCGCCTTCCGTTCACTCTCTCAAGTAGACACCATTGTCTCTTCCTAGTGAGCAGGAAAAGATCAATCCATGGTATAGGTGCTTTTGTTCTTTCTCTTCCTTCATCATAATCCTCGCATTTTTTATTAGGGTTTCTTGTTAGGGTCTCAGAATTTTGGAATGTTGGGGGAAATAAGCCTAGGTTTATCTGATTCATTTCGTTCTTCGATACATTTCCATCGGTTGAAAATTTTGATGCTCCCGTGTCTCTCTCCTTGTCCTTTGCAATAGTTTGTTTATACTGCTTCGGTGTTCATTGATTTGTTTGAGGATTTTATCAAATTGTTGCTATTGATTTTGCTTGAAATTAGGGTTTTCTCCCTCTAGCTCTTCCATTGGATCAAATTGTTTGACATAGGTTTTGTGATGCAGAGTATCTCGTGCCCATACTAGAACAATCCATGACATTTTTGGGAGGGAGTTAAATTATTAGGACCAAACATGTCCTATTCTACATACATACGTTTAACCTAATCTGATCCACAATTGTCTTTTGTCGTGCAGATTCTGAAATGATCATGGCAGAGGAAGAAACTCAGATGGAGGTGAAGGAGGTCGTCCCTGACGTAAGGTTTTTTTTTTTTTTTTTTTTCTTCCCATCTTGTCAATATCTTGCTTCAGAATCTTTTCCGTTCATTTTTTCTCCTATTTTCAATCTAGTAATATTGAAAGTCTATAGTTTGTATAGAGCCATTTTTGTAGTAGTTGTGTGGAACTAAATGCTGAAATACCCAGGAATACAGGAATACAGGATCCTCTTTTATGCATTTTATGAAGATAGGATTGGATAGTGCAATGATAATATTTCTTATTTCTTGATCTCCTCATTTCTTATTTTTTTTCTTTACACAGTTATCTTTATGTTTCTTAATTGTTTTATACTCATTTTTATCATTTCCTTTTCTTTTCTTATTCCCCCTTCTCTTTTCATTGCTTGTCCTCACAAAATGTATTTTATCATTTGCCATTTTCAAATTTTGTAAACTTGCTCCTTGTCTTCTCTTTATTTATCTACCGTGGTCCTCACCACAATCCATATTTTGCTTCTCTCCAACTATTCCCTATTACTTAAAATGCTCTCTGCGTCTCTCTCTCTCTCTCTCTCTCTCACAATTTCAATGTCATTCGTCTTGTCCATATTTATTTGTAACTTTTACTTATATCGTTTTTATTTATTTTTCCTTGTTATACATTTTCTTTCCCCGTAACTTATTTTCTCACTCTTTCTTTTGTTGCCTTGTTGTCCTTGAAATACTTTAACATTTTTAATGACTTTCTTTCTCCTCTTTCAACATTTCAATTTTTCAACATTTCAATTTCATTTTTGCTTCCCCCTTTGAATTTTTTCTCTTATTTTATTTTGGCTTTTCTATTCTATGTGCTTTTTTTTTTTTAAATTATCCATATCTTGCTTATTTTTTTTCTATTTTATTTTATTTCGCTTTTGATATTGATAACTATGTCCAGCCTGGTATATACATACTCATTCCTTATTTATTTTGTACTCAATGTCTCGCTTTTTTAATTTCTCTCCTCTCTATTCTTTTTTCTTTTTCTTTTTTCCCTTTTCCCTTGCTTTCTTGTTGGTTTTGTTTCCCATTTCTCCATTTTTCAATTATTTTAACTTGTTTCTTTTTCTCTTCGTTTTAGTTTTTCTCTATATTGAAACCCATGATTTACTTGCCTTTTACTCGTCTCTCATTTAACTCTTTTCTTTTCCTTCTTTTACTTTTGATGATCTCTCTTTCCTTTCTTTTTCTAAATTCACACTCCCTCTATCTTTTCTAATCTTTTCCCTTTTCATATTTTATTTTATTTTATTTATTTTTCTTGTTTTGAGGATGAATCTTGACGCAACGGTAGAGTTGTTCCTTTAGTAATCTCGAGATTACGGGTTCAAGGCGTAGAAAAAATCTCTTTACAAAAAATGCATGAGAAAGGTTGTGTACATATATTCTTACTCTATCCCTAACCCCGCACTAAGCCGGGGAGCACTTTGTGCACCAAGTGAGCCATTTATTTATTTATTTATTTATACATTTTCCTTCCCCGTAACTTATTTTCTCACTATTTCTTTTGTGGCCTTGTTGTCCTTGTAATACTTTAACATTTTTAATGACTTTCTTTCTCCTCTTTCAACATATCAATTTCATTTTTGCTTCCCCTTTTGAATTTTTTTGCTTCTTTTATTTTGGTTTCGCTTCTTTTATTTTGGCTTTTTTGATCTATGAGCATTTTAAAAAAAAAAAATTTCCATATTTTGCTTATTTTTATTCTATTTTATTTTATTTCACTTTTGATATTGATAATTTTGTCTTGGTATATACACACTCATTCCTTATTTATTTTCTACTCAATTTCTCACTTTTTTTAATTCCTCTCATCGTTCTTTTTTAACTTCTCCTTTTTTCCATTATTTTAACTTATTCTTTTTGCTCTGCGTTTTAGTTTTTCTCTATATTGAATCCCATGACTTACTTGTCCTTTACGCATATCTCATTTAACTCTTTTCAACTCTTTTCCTTCTTTTACTTTTGATGATCTCTCTTTCCTTTCTTTTTTCTAAATTCACACTCCCTCTGTCTTTTCTAATCTTTTATCTTTTCATATTTTATTTTATTTTATTTATTTTTCTTGTTTTGAAGGCGAACCTTAATGCAACAGTGGAGTTGCTCCTTTGGTGGCCTCGAGGTCATAGGTTCGAGGTGTAGAAACAACCAATTTGCAAAAAATGCAAAGAGAATGTTGCATACATATATGTTCATTCTCCCCCTACACTCGCACTAAGCCGGGGAGCACTTTATTTAACGAGTGAATCCTTTATTTATTTATTTATTTATACATTTTCTTTCCCCATAATTTATTTTCTTACTATTTCTTTTGTTGCCTTGCTGTCCTTGTAATACTTTAACATTTTTAATGACTTTCTTTCTCCTCTTTCAACATTTCAATTTCATTTTTGCTTCCCCCTGAATTTTTTCGCTTCTTTAATTTTGGTTTCACTTCTTTTATTTTGGCTTTTTTGTTCTATGTGCTTTTTTTTTTAAAAAAAATTATCCATATTTTGTTTATTTTTATTCTATTTTATTTTATTTCACTTTTGATATTGATAACTTTGTCTTGGTATATATACACTCATTCCTTATTTATTTTCTACTCAATTTCTCACGTTTTCAAATTCCTCTCATCTCTTTTCTTTTTTTTTTCCCTTTTCCCTTGCTTTCTTGTTGGTTTTGTTTTCCATTTCTCCTTTTTTCCATTATTTTAACTTGTTCTTTTTGCTTTGCGTTTTAGTTTTTCTCTATATTGAATCTCATGATTTACTTGCCCTTTACTCATATCTCATTTAACTCTTTTCAACTCTTTTCCTTCTTTTACTTTTGATGATCTATCTTTCCTTTCTTTTTTCTAAATTCACACTCCCTCTGTCTTTTCTAATCTTTTGCCTTTTCATATTTTATTTTATTTTATTTATTTTTCTTGTTTTGAGGGCGAACCTTGACGCAACAGTGGAGTTGCTCCTTTGGTGACCTCGAGGTCATAGGTTCGAGGTGTAGAAACAACCAATTTGCAAAAAATGCAAAGAGAATGTTGCATACATATATGCTCATTCTCCCCCTACACTCGCACTAAGCCAGGAGCACTTTATTTAACGGGTGAGTCCTTTATTTATTTATTTATTTATACATTTTATTTCCCCATAATTTATTTTATTACTATTTCTTTTGTTGCCTTGCTGTCCTTGTAATACTTTAACATTTTTAATGACTTTCTTTTTCCTCTTTCAACATTTCAATTTCATTTTTGCTTCCCCCGTGAATTTTTTCGCTTCTTTAATTTTGATTTCACTTCTTTTATTTTGGCTTTTTTGTTCTATGTGCTTTTTTTTTAAAAAAAAAATTATCCATATTTTGCTTATTTTTATTCTATTTTATTTTATTTCACTTTTGATATTGATAACTTTGTCTTGGTATATATACACTCATTCCTTATTTATTTTCTACTCAATTTCTCACGTTTTCAAATTCCTCTCATCTCTTTTCTTTTCTTTTCCCTTTTCCCTTGCTTTCTTGTTGGTTTTGTTTTCCATTTCTCCTTTTTTCCATTATTTTAACTTGTTCTTTTTGTTCTGCGTTTTAGTTTTTCTCTATATTGAATCCCATGATTTACTTGCCCTTTACTCATATCTCATTTAACTCTTTTCAACTCTTTTCCTTCTTTTACTTTTGATGATCTCTCTTTCCTTTCTTTTTTCTAAATTCACACTCCCTCTGTCTTTTCTAATCTTTTGTCTTTTCATATTTTATTTTATTTTATTTATTTTTCTTGTTTTGAGGGCGAACCTTGACGCAACAGTGGAGTTGCTCCTTTGGTGACCTCGAGGTCATAGGTTCAAGGTGTAGAAACAACCAATTTGCAAAAAATGCAAAGAGAATGTTGCATACATATATGCTCATTCTCCCCCTACACTCGCACTAAGGCGGGGAGCACTTTATTTAACGGGTGAGTCCTTTATATATTTATTTATTTATACATTTTCTTTCCCCATAATTTATTTTCTTACTATTTCTTTTGTTGCCTTGCTGTCCTTGTAATACTTTAACATTTTTAATGACTTTCTTTCTCCTCTTTCAACATTTCAATTTCATTTTTGCTTCCCCCCTGAATTTTTTCGCTTCTTTTATTTTGGCTTTTTTGTTCTATGTGCTTTTTTTTAAAAAAAAATTATCCATATTTTGCTTATTTTTATTCTATTTTATTTTATTTCACTTTTGATATTGATAACTTTGTCTTGGTATATATACACTCATTCCTTATTTATTTTCTACTCAATTTCTCACGTTTTCAAATTCCTCTCATCTCTTTTCTTTTCTTTTCCCTTTTCCCTTGCTTTCTTGTTGGTTTTGTTTTCCATTTCTCCTTTTTTCCATTATTTTAACTTGTTCTTTTTGCTCTGTGTTTTAGTTTTTCTCCATATTGAATCCCATGATTTACTTGTCCTTTACTCATATCTCATTTAACTCTTTTCAACTCTTTTCCTTCTTTTACTTTTGATGATCTCTCTTTCCTTTCTTTTTTCTAAATTCACACTCCCTCTGTCTTTTCTAATCTTTTAACTTTTCATATTTTATTTTATTTTATTTATTTTTCTTGTTTTGAGGGCGAACCTTGACACAACAGTGGAGTTGCTCCTTTGGTGACCTCGAGGTCATAGGTTCGAGGTGTAGAAACAACCAATTTGCAAAAAATGCAAAGAGAATGTTGCATACATATATGCTCATTCTCCCCCTACACTCGCACTAAGCCGGGGAGCACTTTATTTAACGGGTGAGTCCTTTATTTATTTATTTATTTATACATTTTCTTTCCCCATAATTTATTTTCTTACTATTTCTTTTGTTGCCTTGCTGTCCTCGTAATACTTTACCATTTTTAATGACTTTCTTTCTCCTCTTTCAACATTTCAATTTCATTTTTGCTTCCCCCCTGAATTTTTTTGCTTCTTTAATTTTGGTTTCACTTCTTTTATTTTGGCTTTTTTGTTCTATGTGCTTTTTTTTAAAAAAAAAATTATCCATATTTTGCTTATTTTTATTCTATTTTATTTTATTTCACTTTTGATATTGATAACTTTGTCTTGGTATATATACACTCATTCCTTATTTATTTTCTACTCAATTTCTCACGTTTTCAAATTTCTCTCATCTCTTTTCTTTTCTTTTCCCTTTTCCCTTGCTTTCTTGTTGGTTTTGTTTTCCATTTCTCCTTTTTTCCATTATTTTAACTTGTTCTTTTTGCTCTACGTTTTAGTTTTTCTCCATATTGAATCCCATGATTTACTTGCCCTTTACTCATATCTCATTTAACTTTTCTAAACTCTTTTCCTTCTTTTACTTTTGATGATCTCTCTTTCCTTTCTTTTTTCTAAATTCATACTTCCTTTGTCTTTTCTAATCTTTTGCCTTTTCATATTTTATTTTATTTTATTTATCTTTCTTGTTTTGAGGGCGAACCTTGACGCAACAGTGGAGTTGCTCCCTTGGTGACCTCGAGGTCATAGGTTCGACGTGTAGGAATAGCCAATTTGCAAAAAATACAAAGAGAATGTTGCATACATATATGCTCATTCTCCCCCTACACTTGCACTAAGCCGGGGAGCTCTTTATTTAACGGGTGAGTCCTTATTTATTTATTTATTTATTTAAACATTTTCATTCCCCGTAATTTATTTTCTTACTATTTCTTTTGTTGCCTTGTTGTCCTTGTAATACTTTAACATTTTTAATGATTTTCTTTCTCCTCTTTCGACATTTCAATTTCATTTTTGCTTCCCCCTTTGAATTTTTTTGGTTCTTTTTTTTTGGTTTCGCTTCTTTTATTTTGGCTGTTTTATTCTATATGCTTTTTTTTTAAATATCCATATTTTGCTTATTTTTATTTTATTTTATTTTATTTCACTTTTGATATTGATAACTTTGTCTTGGTATACATACACTCATTCCTTACTTATTTTCTACTCAATTTCTCACTTTTTTAATTCCTCTCATCTCTTTTCTTTTCCTTTCCCTTTTCCCTTGCTTTCTTGTTGGTTTTGTTTCCATTTCTCCATTTTTCAATTATTTTAATTTGTTCTTTTTGCTCTGCGTTTTAGTTTTTCTCTATATTGAATCCCATGATTTACTTGCCCTTTACTCATATCTTATTTAACTCTTTTCAACTCTTTTCCTTCTTTGACTTTTGATGATCTATCTTTCCTTTCTTTTTCTAAATTCACACTCGCTCTGTCTTTTCTAAACTTTTGCCTTTTCATTTTTTATTTTATTTTATTTGTTTTTCTTGTTTTGAGGGCGAACCTTGACACAATGGCGGAGTTGCTCCTTTGGTGACCTCAAGGTCACAGGTTCGAGGTGTAGAAACAACCAATTTGCAAAAATTGTAAAGGGAATTTTGCGTACATATACGCTCATTCTCCCCCTATCCTCGCACTAAGCTGGGGAGCACTTTATTTAATGGGTGGGTCCTTTATTTATTTATTTATTTATACCTTTTCTTTCCTCGTATGTTATTTTCTTACTATTTCTTTTGTTGCCTTACTGTCCTTGTAATACTTCAACATTTTTAATCACTCTCTTTCTCCTCTTTCAACATTTCAATTTCATTTTTACTTCCCCCTTTGAATTTTTTCGCTTCTTTTATTTTGGTTTCGCTTCTTTTATTTTGGCTTTTTTGTTCTATGTGCTTTTTTTTTTAAATATCCATATTTTGCTTATTTTTATTGTATTTTATTTTATTTCACTTTTGATATTGATAACTTTGTCTTGGTATTTACACACTCATTCCTTATTTATTTTCTGCTCAATTTCTCACTTTTTTTAATTCCTCTCATCTCTTTTCTTTTCTTTTCCCTTTTCCCTTGCTTTCTTGTTGGTTTTGTTTTCCATTTCTCTTTTTTTCCATTATTTTAACTTGTTCTTTTTGCTCTACGTTTTAGTTTTTCTCTATATTGAATCCCATGATTTACTTGCCCTTTACTCATATCTCATTTAACTTTTCTCAACTCTTTTCCTTCTTTTACTTTTGATGATCTCTCTTTCCTTTCTTTTTTCTAAATTCATACTTTCTTTGTCTTTTCTAATCTTTTGCCTTTTCATATTTTATTTTCTTTTTTTTATCTTTCTTGTTTTGAGGGCGAACCTTGACTTAACAATGGAGTTGCTCCTTTGGTGACCTCGAGGTCATAGGTTCGACGTGTAGGAATAGCCAATTTGCAAAAAATGCAAAGAGAATGTTGCATACATATATGCTCATTCTCCCCCTACACTTGCACTAAGCCGGGGAGCACTTTATTTAACGGGTGAGTCCTTATTTATTTATTTATTTATTTATACCTTTTCTTTCCCCGTAATTTATTTTCTTACTATTTCTTTTGTTGCCTTGTTGTCCTTGTAATACTTTAACATTTTTAATGATTTTCTTTCTCCTCTTTCGACATTTCAATTTCATTTTTGCTTCCCCCTTTGAATTTTTTCGGTTCTTTTATTTTGGTTTCACTTCTTTTATTTTGGCTTTTTTGTTCTATATGCTTTTTTTTAAATATCCATATTTTGCTTATTTTTATTTTATTTTATTTTATTTCACTTTTGATATTGATAACTTTGTCTTGGTATACATACACTCATTCCTTATTTATTTTCTACTCAATTTCTCACTTTTTTAATTCCTCTCATCTCTTTTCTTTTCCTTTCCCTTTTCCCTTGCTTTCTTGTTGGTTTTGTTTCCATTTCTCCATTTTTCAATTATTTTAACTTGTTCTTTTTGCTCTGCGTTTTAGTTTTTCTCTATATTGAATCCCATGATTTACTTGCCCTTTACTCATATCTCATTTAACTCTTTTCAACTCTTTTCCTTCTTTGACTTTTGATGATCTATCTTTTCTTTCTTTTTCTAAATTCACACTCGCTCTGTCTTTTCTAATCTTTTGCCTTTTCATTTTTTATTTTATTTTATTTATTTTTCTTGTTTTGAGGGTGAACCTTGACGCAATGGCGGAGTTGCTCCTTTGGTGACCTCAAGGTCACAGGTTCGAGGTGTAGAAACAACCAATTTGTAAAAATTACAAAGGGAATGTTGCGTACATATACGCTCATTCTCCCCCTATCCTCGCACTAAGCTGGGGAGCACTTTATTTAATGGGTGAGTCCTTTATTTATTTATTTATTTGTACCTTTTCTTTCCCCGTAATTTATTTTCTTACTATTTCTTTTGTTGCCTTACTGTCCTTGTAATACTTCAACATTTTTAATCACTTTCTTTCTCCTCTTTCAACATTTCAATTTCATTTTTGCTTCCCCCTTTGAATTTTTTCGCTTCTTTTATTTTGATTTCGCTTATTTTATTTTGACTTTTTTGTTCTATGTGCTTTTTAAAAAAAAAAAAATTTATCCATATTTTGCTTATTTTTATTCTATTTTATTTTATTTCACTTTTGATATTGATAACTTTGTCTTGGTATTTACACACTCATTCCTTATTTATTTTCTGCTCAATTTCTCACTTTTTTTAATTTCTCTCATCTCTTTTCTTTTCTTTTCCCTTTTCCCTTGCTTTCTTGTTGGTTTTGTTTTCCATTTCTCCTTTTTTTCAATTATTTTAACTTATTCTTTTTGCTCTGCGTTTTAATTTTTCTCTATATTGAATCCCATGATTTACTTGCCCTTTACTCATATCTCATTTAACTCTTTTCAACCCTTTTCCTTCTTTTACTTTTGATGATCTCTCTTTTTCTTTTTCTAAATTCACACTCCCTCTATCTTTTCTAATCTATTGCCTTTTCATATTTTATTTTATTTTATTTATTTTTCTTGTTTTGAGGGCAAATCTTGACGCAACAGCTGAATTGCTTCTTTGGTAACCTTGAGGTCACAGGTTCGAAGTGTAAAAACAACCGATTTGCAAAAAAT
This sequence comes from Dillenia suffruticosa, assembly GCA_033439265.1. Lineage (NCBI taxonomy): Eukaryota > Viridiplantae > Streptophyta > Magnoliopsida > Dilleniales > Dilleniaceae > Dillenia > Dillenia suffruticosa. The sequence goes on along the minus strand of JAVTVX010000013.1, from coordinate 24,766,666 downwards.
GCGAAAGGAATGTTGCGTACATATACGCTCATTCTCCCCCTACCCTTGCACTAAGCCGGGGAGCACTTTATTCAAAGGGTGAGTCCTTTATTTATTTATTTATTTATACATTTTCTTTCCCCGTAATTTATTTTCTTACTATTTCTTTTGTTGTCTTGTTGTCCTTGTAATACTTTAACATTTTTAATCACTTTCTTTCTCATCTTTCAACATTTCAATTTCATTTTTGCTTCCCCCTTTGAATTTTTTCTCTTCTTTTATTTTGGCTTTTCTGTTTTATTTGCTTTTTTTTAAAAAAAAAATTATCCATATTTTTCTTATTTTTATTCTATTTTATTTTATTTCACTTTTGATATTGATAACTTTGTCCAACCTGGTGTGGACATACTTATTCCTTAGTTATTTTGTACTTAATTTCTCACTTTTTAATTCCTCTCCTCTCTTTTATTTTTTTTTTACCCCTTTTCCCTTGCTTTCTTGTTGGTTTTGTTTTCCATTTCTCCTTTTTTCAATTATTTTAACATGTTCTTTTTCCCCTTCATTTTAGTTTTTCTCTATATTGAATCCCATGATTTACTTGCCCTTTACTTATCTCTCATTTTGCTCTTTTCAACTCTTTTCCTTCTATCACTTTTATTGATCTCACTTTCCTTTCTTTTTCTAAATTCGCACTCCCTCTGTGTTCTCTAGTCTTTTGCCTTTTCATATTTTATCTTATTTTATTTATTTTTCTTGTTTTGAGGGCAAATCTTGGCGTAATAGTGGAGTTGCTTTTTTGGTGATCTCGAGATCACGGATTAAAAGTATGGAAACAGTCTCTTTGCAAAAAAATACAAGGGGAAGACTACGTACATATATGCCAACTCTTCCTCTACCCCGCACTAAGCCGCCGAGTGAGCCCTTTATTAATTTATTTTTACCTTTTCTTTCCCAGTAACTTATTTTCTCACTATTTCTTTTGTTGCCTTGTTGTCCTTGTAATACTTTAACAATTTTAATGACTTTCTTTTTCCTCTTTCTACATTTCAATTTCATTTTTGCTTCCCCCTTTGAATTTTTTCTCTTCTTTTATTTTGTCTTTTCTGTTCTTTGTGCTTTTCTTTTTTTAAAAAAAAAATTATCCATATTTTGCTTATTTTTATTCTATTTTATTTTAGTTCACTTTTGAAATTGATAACTTTGTCCAACATGGTATATACATACTTATTCCTTATTTATTTTGAACTCAATTTCTCACTTTTTTAACTCCTCTCGCCCCTTTTCTTTTTTTTCCCCTTTCCCTTGCTTTCTTGTTGGTTTTGTTTTCCATTTCTCGTTTTTTCAATTATTTTAACTTGTTCTTTTTCCTCCTCGTTTTAATTTTTCTCTATATTGTATCCCTTGATTTACTTGCCCTTTACTCATCTCTCATTTGACTCTTTTCGACTCTTTTCAACTCTTTTCCTTCTTTTACTTTTGATGATCTCTCTTTGCTTTCTTTTTCTAAATTCACACTCCCTCTATCTTCTCTAATCTTTTGTCTTTTCATATTTTATTTTATTTTATTTATTTTTCTTGTTTTGAGGGCGAGTTTTGGTGCAATGGTGGAGTTGCTCCTTTGCTAACCTCAAGGTTATGGGTTTAAGGTGTGGAAACAGTCTCTTTGCAAAAAAAGCAAGGGGAATGTTGTATATATATACGCCCACTCTTCCCTTACCCCCGCACTAAGCCGGGGAACGCTTTGTGCACCGAGTGAGCCCTTTATTTATTTATCTGTTTATACCTTTTCTTTCCCCGTAACTTATTTTCTCACTATTTCTTTTGTTGTCTTGTTGTCCTTGTAATACTTTAACATTTTTAATGACTTTCTTTCTCCTCTTTCAACATTTCAATTTCATTTTTGCTTCCCCCTTTGAATTTTTTCTTTTTTTTTTATTTTGACTTTTTTGTTTTATGTGCTTTTTTGTTTTAAAAAAAAAAAAATTGTCCATTGTATTTTATTTTAGTTCACTTTTGATATTGATAACTATCTCCAACCTGGTATATACATACTCATTCCTTTTCTACTCAATTTCTCAGTTTTTTAATTCCTCTCCTCTCTTTTCTTTTTTTTTTCCCTTTTCCCTTGCTTTCTTGTTGGTTTGGTTTTCCATTTCTCCTTTTTTCAATTATTTAACTTGTTCTTTTTCCTCTTCGTTTTAGTTTTTCTCTATATTGAATCCCATGATTTACTTGCCCTTTACTCATCTCTCATTTAACTTTTTTCAACTCTTTTCCTTCTTTTACTTTTGATGATCTTTCTTTCCTTTCTTTTTCTAAATTTACACTCCCTCTATCTTCTCTAATCTTTTGCCTTTTCATATTTTTATTTTATTTTATTTATTTTTCTTGTTTTGACGGTAAATCTTGGCTCAATGGTTGAGTTATTCCTTTGGTGACCTCGAGATCACGGATTTGAGGCGTAAAAATAGCCTCTTTGCAAAAAATGCAAGGCGTACATATATACCCACTCTCCCCCTACCCCCATTTGCTTGTCATAGTTGTTAGATTTTTATTACTGCTTCTAGTATTCTTAAAACCTTTGAAAATTATTATGGAATCTCGACTTAGTTCTGCAGTTCTACTTTTGAAAACACTGAAGTAGAATGCAGATTTATAGCGATAATCTTTTATATGTTTATGTGAGTCAATGTTGTGTGGTTAGAAATACTTTCACAATGTTGTTTCTTGTTGCTATTTTCTAACCATGTGCAGGACTATGAGTTGCGGAACATGATTTTGGGATCTGTGAGGATGCTAATTGAGAAATTTAAATTGTTTTTTATGAGCTCTTTCTTGCAGCTCACTCCGTTTGACCCGACCAAGAAGAAGCCTGTGGTCCAAGAACCCATTGATGATTCCATGGGTAAACTAATTGAGAAAACAGAAAATTTCAGTAGACTTTTAACTGAAGAAATTTAAACTTGTATATATTTTTTCCCACTTCTATTAAGTAGCACGTGTGAGTAAATGTTGTCTGCACCATGCCGAAATGCTTAATATGTTCCTCTCATAGACCTCATTGGTGAAGATGAAGAAGGGGAAGGAATTGTTTTATCACAGAATCCACAGGATGAAACTGACAGGAACTACGAGTATGATGAGGTATTTTTTCTACTAAGCATTTTGTCTCGCTGTAAGTTTTGGCTATCTGGTTCTTTATATCTCTGAACTTCTCTACATGCATTTAATTTTGAGTGTTTTTTGTTCTTGATACTTGAGCCCTTAATATTCAAGTACCTAATGCTATGTGTATGTTGCACTTCTAGAAATAAGTTCGAGTCCAACAGACACATCTTTGAATGGAACATCGTACTGACACTGGCATACATTTTTTTGTGTGTGTGTGGTTTCTTTTTTTTTTTGGAACAACTTTGTTGTCATGCTGTTGTATTGTGTCATGTAACGATGCTGCATATCTTTGATGGAACATCATTGCATGGTAACAATGGTTTATCAATATTGTGGAGTGGTTTATTGTTTGCTAAAATTCTTGGTTAGCATCGTTATATTCTCTTTGGCATTATTGCAGGGGCAAACCTTAATGAATTTTGGGGGGGGGGGCGATTTTTGTCAAATTCTATCATTTGTATGTGCTATTTACTTTGTTCCTTATGGTAAATCTTTCAAAGTGCATATTCATAGACTTTCTGATCTGCTTGATGGAACTCTCCCTTTGACAGTCTTACAAATAACCCTGTTTAATCTTGCGTATGCAGCTTCCAATGGGGTCTTCAACATCCTTCGTGAGAAAAATCCAGAGCTTGCTGGAGATAGACGCTGGACAGTGATGAGACCACCACAAGTTCTTCAAGAAGGCACAAAGAAGACAGTTTTTTGTGAATTTTATGGATCTCTATAAGACGGAAGTTACATGCCTTGATCTCTTTTATTATTGTAAAATCAGAAGCTGATGTAGCACAACTATCAGAAGTAATGGGTTATCTCATGCGCTGCAACACCAGACTTCCCTTGGTTTCTTTTTTATTTTCCTGATTTATTTGGTTTAGCAGTAAGAAAGTTTATTTTTGTTGGAGGGTAGTTTGGATTCTCTTCTATGTTTTGAAAAAAAACTTTTATCTCCTCACATTAAGTACTTCATTAAGTACTTTATTATTGAATTTTGTGAAACCAATAATATCCTCTCACATTCAATAGTCTTTTTCCTCATCTAGTTTATAACTACAAACTTTTATATGTTTGTGTGCCAATACTGTATGGTTAGAAATACATTCACAACGTTGTTTCTTGTTGCTATTTTCAAAACATGTGCAGGACTATGAGTTCCAAAAAACGATTTTGGGATTTGTGAGAATGCGAATATGTTTGTCTTTTGCTTTAAATTGTTTTTTTTTTTAATGAGATTTTTCTTGCAGCTTGCTCCATTTAACCGAACCAATAAAAAGAAGAAGTAACCCGTGCTCCAAGACCCTATTGATGATTCCATGGATAAGTTAACTGAGAAAACAGGAAATTTATCAAGTAGACTTTTAACTGATTCAACAGAAAGTCAAACTTGTATGCATTTCTTTCCCACTTCCATTAAGTAGCATGTGTGAGTAAATGTTGTCTGCACTGTGCACTGTTTGGCCAAGCATTTGTTTGCAATATGCCTAATTGCGTTCATACCTTTTACTTTTATGTGTAGTTTCTGAGGGTGTAGAAAATTCTTTTGCTGGTTTGAAAAAGAAGAAGAAGCCAGTTAGTTTGCTAGAGTGAATGGGAAACTGAATCGATTGCTCATTGTTTCACATTTTGTATTTACAAGTGGAAATTGATCCATTGAATGATGAAAATGTTGATGCTGGCAAGGATGTTGATGGTAGGTTTGTTTTGTATATAGTAGTTTGTGCATGTGAAAATGCTTAATATTTTCCTCTTATAGACCTCATTGGTGAAGATGAAGAGGGGGAAGGAATTGTTTTATCACAAAATCCGTGGAATGGAACTCACAGGAACTAGGAGTGTGTGAGGTATTTTTTCTACCGAGTATTTTGTGTCTTGCTTTAAGTTTTGGCTATCTGGTACTTTATATCTCTGAACTTCTCTACATGCATTTAATCTTGAGTGTTTTTTGTTCTTCTTGATACTTGAGCCCTTAATATTCAAGTCCCTAATGCTATGTATATGTTGCACTTGCGCTTCTAGAAATAAGTTCGAGTCCAACAGACACATCATTGAGTGGAACATCGTACTGACACCGGCATACATTTATGTTTTTTTTTTTTTTGTGCTGTTGTATTGTGTCATGTAACAATGCTGCATATCTTTGATGGAATATCATTGCATGGTAACAATGGTTTATCAATATTGTGGAGTGGTTTATTGTTTGCTAAAATTCTTGGTTTTAACATCATTATATTCTCTTTGGCATTATCACAGGGGCAGACCTTAATGAATTTTGGGGGGAGGCAATTTTTTCAAATTCTGTCATTTGTATGTGTTATTTACTTTGCTCTTAATGGCAAAGCTTTCAAAGTGCATATTCATAGTCTCTCTGATCTGCTTGATGGAACTCTCCCTTTGAAAGTCTCACATATAACCATGTTTAATCTTGCGTATGCAGGTTCTAAGTAGGGTCCTCAACATCCTTCGTGAGAATAATCCAGAGCTTGCCGGAGATAGACACAAGACAGTGATGAGACCACAAGTTCTTCGAGGAGGCACAAAAGAGACGGTGTTTGTGAATTTTATGGATCTCTGTAAGACATAAGTTACATGTCTCGATCTCTTTTATTATTGTAAAATCAGAAGCAGATGTATTTTATGCATAGCACAACTATCAGCAGTAATGGGTTATCTCATGCTCAGCAACACCAGACTTCCCTTGGTTTCTTTTTTATTTTCCTGATATATTTGCTTTAGCAGTAAGAAAGTTTATTTTTGTTGGAGGGGTAGTTTGGATTCTCTTCTATGCTTCAAAAAAAAACTTTTATCTCCTCACATTAGGTACTTTATTACTGAATTATGTGAAACTACTTATATCATCTCACATTCTAAAGTCTTTTTCCTGATCTAGTTTATAACTACAACCTCTTATTTGTTTGTGTGCCAATACTGTGTGGTTAGAAATACATTCACAACGTTGTTTCTTGTTGCTATTTTCAAAACATATGCAGGACTATGAGTTGCAGAAAATGATTTTGGGATTTGTGAGAATGCTAATCTGTTTGACTTTTGCTTTAAATTGTTTTTTTATGAGCTTTTTCTTGCAGCTCGCTCCATTTGACCCAACCAAGAAGGAGAAGAAAAAGAAGAAGAAGAAGAGGCAGCCTGTGGTCCAGGACCCCATTGATGATTCGGTGGTTAACTTATGAAACAGAAAATTTATCAGGTAGACTTTTAACTGATTCAACAGAAAATTAAACTTGCATACATTTTTTTCCCACTTCCATTAAGTAGCACGTGTACGTAAATGTTGTCTATGCCATGCCACTGTTTGGCCAAGCATTTGTTTGCAATATGCATAATTGCATTCATACTTTTTACTTTTATGTGTAGTTTCTGAGGGTGTGGAAAATGCTTTTGCTGGTTTGAAAAAGAAGTAGAGGCCAGTAAGTTGAGAACTTTTCAGCTAGAGTGAATGGGAAACTGCATCAATCGCTCATTGTTTCACATTTTGTATTTACAGGTGGAAAGTGATCCATTGAATGATGAAAATGTTGATGCTTGCAAGGATGTTGATGGTAGGTTTGTTTTGTATATTACTACTGGAGCTCAACTTGTAGCATAATCATCATAACTACTGGCAATATATTTGATGATTTTTTATGCATGTGGAAATGCTTAATATTTTCCTCTTATAGACCTCATTGGTTATGATGAAGAAGGGGAAGGAATTGTTTTATCATAGAATCCATGGGATGGAAATGACAGGAACTAGGAGTATAATGAGGTATTTTTTTCTACCTGGCATTTTGTGTCTTGCTTTAAGTTTTGGCTGCTCTTAGTTTTGGCTATCTGGTTTTATATCTCCAAACTTCTCTACATGCATTTAATCTTGAGTGTTTTTTATTCTTCTTGATACTTGAGCCCTTAATATTAAGTCCCTATTACTATTTATATGTTGCACTTGCACTTCTAGAAATAAGTTCGAGTCCAACGGACACATCTTTGAATGGAACATCGTACCGACATGGGCCTGCAATTTTTTTTTTTAACAACTTTGTTGTCATGTTGCTGTATTGTGTCATGTAACAATGCTGCATATCTTTGATGGAACATCATTGCTTGGTAACAATGGTTTATTAATATTGTGGAGTGGTTTATTGTTTGCTAAAATTCTTGGTTAACATCCTTATATATTCTTTGGCATTGTCGCAGGGGCAAACCTTAATGAATTTTGGGGGGCAATTTTTATCAAATTCTGTCATTTGTATGTGCTATTTACTTTGCTTCTCACGGTAAAGCTTTCAAAGTGTATATTCATAGACTTTCTGATCTGCTTGATGGAACTCTCCCTTTGAAAGTCTCTCATATAACCATGTTTAATCTTGCATATACTGCTTCTAAGTAGGGTCTTCAACATCCTTCAGTAGAATAGTGCAGAGCTTGCTGCAGATAGATGCAGGAGAGTGATGAGACCACCACTAGTTCTTTGAGAAGGCACAAAGAAGACAGTGTTTGTGAATTTTATGTATCTCTGTGAGACGTAAGTTACATGCCTCAATCTCTTTTATTATTGTAAAATCAGAAGCAGATGTATTTTATGCATAGCACAACTATCAGAAGTGATGGTTTATCTCATGCATTGCAACACCAGACTACCCTTTGTTTCTATTTTATTTTCTTTATATGTTTGCTTTAGCAGTAAGAAAGTTTATTTTTGGAGCGGTGGTTTGGATTCTCTTCTATGTTTTGAAAAAAAAAATTATCTCCTCACATTAAGTACTTTATTATTGAATTATGTGAAACCACTAATATCCTCTCACATTCTAAAATCTTTTCCTCATCTAGTTTATAACTACAACCTTTTATATGCTTGTGTGCCAATACTGTGTGGTTAGAAATACATTCACAACGTTATTTCTTGTTGCTATTTTCAAAACATGTGCAGGACTATGAGTTGCAGAAAACGATTTTGGGATTTGTGAGAATGCTAAACTGTTTGGCTTTTTCTTTAAATTGTTTTTCTATGTGCTTTTTCTTGTGGCTCGCTCCATTTGACCCGACCAAGAAGAAGAAGAAGAAGAAGAAGAAGCCTGTGGTCCAGGACCCCATTGATGATTCCCTGGATAAGTTAACTGAGAAAACAGAAAATTTATCAGGTAGACTTTTAATTGATTGAACAGAAAGTTGAACTTGTATACATTTTTTTTCCCACTTCCATTAAATAATTTTGTCTAATGCATTGATGGATGACTTTTAAAAAGGGCTCACCCTATGCACAAAGTGCTTCCCGGTTTAGTGCGGGGGGTAGGTGGAGGATGGGCATACATGTACACAGCCTTCCCCTTCAATTTTTGCAAATGGGCTGTTTCCATGCCTCAAACCCGTGATCTTGAGGTCACTAAAGGAGCAACTCGACCGTTGCACCAAGACTCGTCGTGGATGACTTTTCTATTTAGAAAATTATCAATGTGATAGTGGAAAATGATCTGACTACGGTTTATGCTTTTGTTCTCAGGATGCATCGGGAACCTGATCATGTAATGGCTTTCTTGCTGGCTGAGATGGAATTAGTAGATCTCCTGATGGGCAACAATGTTTGGTTGTAATGGGTTGATTTGCTCCTAAAAACTTTGAAGGGATCTTGCGAAGATACATTAGCAAGTACCTTCTTCCAGTAGTGTTATCAACACTATTTTGAAAGGTTTTTTGTGGTCTGGGTTGACCGGAGTAAAATCCAAAGCTCAGTCCTAATATTCTCGGACCACCTTGATAAGGGAGCCCAAGCCCGCTAAGTGGGCTGGCAAGTCCTACATGTTGGATGGCTGAGTTCAGCAAACCTAAAATAAAGAAGTTTTAAACCATATATTTGGACAAGATGAGAGGTTTTTTTGTCCCCTAAAAATTTTCAAATTTCTCCAAGATAACCAAAGAATTGCGAAAGGACTCAGAGAAAAAGATCTTTTACCTCGTATTTACACTTTACACTTCTCTTCATGCTTGTTGATTTAGATACAAATCTCTTGTAAGCACCAAATGCATAGAAAGCACCAGTGGAGAAGGGGAGAAAACCTGCCAACCTTATTGCTTGCAAGCATTGTAACCTTAAGTCCACTGGTTCTAGATCATCTCCACAAAAAAATCATCAATTCACTGGGGTGATATTTCCAGAGTTAGAATCGTAGTGACCCTGCTTCCCAATCAAAGAATGTCACATTAAGATGGAGCTGAGATGTTTGTTTTTTCCAGGCAAAATACAGGGCAGAGCAAAGATTCCATAATTCACCATATTGATCCCCTTTTGACATGAAATAGCCCCCCAAAGTATTTCCTTTAACACCATGAAATCCTCAGAAGTTTGTGCTTTGGTTGCCATGTTATAATTTATATCTTTGAGAATTGAGATCTTCTTTTAGATTGCCCTGTAGAGGTTATTTTCTATTGACTCTTAGGTAAAAATCCGATGGGATGAAATTTGAACCCATACATTCATGTCCTGGTTTCCCATTAGAAGATTTAAAAATATTCCGTGAACAGGACCAAGATTCTAAGATTTAACCAAACTTCTTACAAAACTACATTCAATGAACATGGATTTCTGATAGTTTGAGGTGAGCTTTCTTGAAGTGCTTAGTAAGAATTTGCTATATTCTCTTCACGACTACTTGGGTCCATTGAGATTGAACGTGCTGTAGCATCTTATTCATAAGGGAAGAGTTGGACCTAATAATATTACAAATGTTAAAACTGAGATTGATGAACACTGATATATCCCTTGTACTGTTTATCATTTTGTTTTTGCAGATGAATACTTCATATGCAATGGCTGCAAAAGTCCAGATACCATTCTGACAAAGGAGGATCGGCTCATCTTTCTCAGATGCAAGCAGGTATGAACTAGGCTATTGTAGACAAATAGAGTTGGTCACATTCTTTTTCAAAAGTTAGGACTGTGAGTTGCAGAAAACGATTTGGGATTTGTGAGAATGCTAATCTGTTTGGCTTTTGCTTTAATTTTTTTTTTTTTATGGGCTTTTTCTTGCAGCTTGCTCCATTTGACCCGACCAGGAAGAAGAAGAAGAAGAAGAAGAAGAAGAAGAAGAAGAAGAAGAAGAGAAGAAGCCTGTGGTCCAAGACCCCATTGATGATTCCATGGATAATTTAACAGAGAAAATAGAAAATTTATCATGCAGACTTTTAACTGATTCAACAAAAAATTAAACTTGTTTACATTTTTTACCCACTTCCATTAAATAATCTTGTCTAATGCATTGATGGATGACTTCTCTGTTTAGAAAATTATCACTGGGATAGTGGAAAATGATCTGACTGCAGTTTGTGCTTTTGTTTTCAGGATGCATCGAGAGCCTGATCATGTTATGGCTTTCTTGCTGGCTGAGATGGGAACTAGAGGATCTCTTTGTGGGCAACAGCGCTAGGTTGTAAAGGGTCAATTTGCTCCTAAAAACTTTGAAGGGATCTTGCGAAGATACGTCAGTAAGAACCTCTTCCTGTAGTGTTATCAACTGGTTACAAATATTGAGCTGACCAACTTGGAAAACTTATTTTCAAATTGGTAAATATTGGAACGAGAGGAAAGAAAAGATATGTATCTTTCTTTTATCTAGAAAAACTGAGACAAAACTAGACAAGAGGGGTGCATGGGGCTGGGAGTGTTGGGCTTCAGAATCTCGTTTCCCAGCCTCAATAGAACTGGCCTCAATAGGCCACCATTATTTTGGGGGTGGACTGGTTTGACCACAGAGTAAAATCCAGAGCTTAGTCCTAATATTCTCAGACCACTTGATAAGGGAGCCCAAGCCCGCTAAGTGGGCTGGCAAGTCCTATGTTATGAATTGGTTCAAGAATGAGAATGAATGCAGACACTCAACTAACTGTACTGAGATCTGTGAACTATCACGAGACACCTACTTACAATATTGATGAAGAATGATGTAAATGTTGAGTGCAGTATGGCAGAATGCAAGAGTAGCAATCTGCAGAAGTAAGAGAAGAAGAAGAAAAGAACCATAGAAGGAGAACGGAAAGAACCACAGAGAAGAAGAACAACAACAAGAACAAGAACAAGAACTAGAATGTCAGACAAGAATACTCATTCATTGCCCTCGTTCTCGGTTGTTACACATTTTTATTACAATGTACAATACTCTTAACTACCTAACTACCCAACTGATTCGGTTGCAGCTAACTACCTTCTACTAACTTCCTTGCATTCCACTCCTACTAGCCGTTACATTCCACTTGTTGTTGTTACAATTTCTCCCTCCCTTTAAACTCCTTGACCTCAAGGACTAAAGTCTGGAAATTGAGATCTGATAAAGCTCATATCTTCTCAAGTTAACTCCTCCGAACTCAAATTCACCCATTTGATAAGCCAATGATTGAGTGGTATGTTGTTCCTCAATATCACTCTTTTTTTCAAAACTGCCTATGCTTAACTAAAGCCTGCCCATCAGCTCCCACGGTAGGCAGATGAGGCATCAAGTTTCTAGTAGCACCAATCTTCTTGATCAATGAGACATGAAACACTAGGTGTACTTTGGATTAGGAGATAACTGTAGCTTGTAAGCTACTTGTCCTACCCTTGCTATAACCGGAAAGGACCCATAATATTTGGAAGACAACTTAAGTTGTTTCCGCAATTCAACTGATTGCTGCTCATAGGACTGTAATTTAATGTAAACTAGGTCTCCTATTTGAAACTCCCTTTCAGTTCTATTCTTATCTGCTGAGACTTTCATCTTGTTCTGAGTATTAGTTAAATGATCATACAAAATCTGTAGCATTGCCTGCCTATTCTAAACAAAGTTCTCTGCAGCTGGAGTAGTAGTCTTTAAGTACCCATTGGAATGGATTTAGGTTGACAATCATATAAGGTTTCGAATTGAGTCATCTATATGCTTGAATGATAACTGGTATTGTACCACCATTCTGCCAAGCTTGACCAGTGATACCATTGTTACGGCCTATCAGAAATCATACATCTCAAGTAGCATTCAAGACATTGGTTGAGTCTCTCACTTTGTCCATCTGTTTGGAGATGGTAGGTACTACTTAACTTCAATTGAGTATCAACCAATCTAAATAGTTCTTGCCAAAACAAGGTAGTAAACACTTTGTCTCGATTAGAGATAGCTTCTGGAAGACCATGTAACTTAACTACCTTCACGACAGTGTAAAGATGTTGCAGTGCTATGAAGTGACCAAATTTGGTAAGTTTATTTATGACTACCAAGATAGTATCATACCCTTGAGACTCAGGCAGACCCTCAATGAAGTCCATGCTAATTTGAGCCTATGCTTGTGAAGGTATAGATAGTGGTTGAAGCAGTCTTGGATAAGCCACATGCTCATGCTTATTTCTTTGATAGGTATCACACTCCTTAACATACTTGGTGACATCTGCTCTCATGGAAGACCAAAAGAATGTAGACTTGATCCTCCGCAAAGTCCTACTCTATCCTAAATGATCACCCATAGCAGAGTTATGCATCTGCTCTATTATTTTGGTCCTTAATTGAGTTTCCTTCCCCCACATATAACTTCTTTTTAAATTTAAGAACTCCTTTCTATAGTATATATTCTGAATTGTTCCCTGGCTCAAGTATTAGTTGTGCTATCAAGGTCGACAAGCTTCATCTCCTTCATAGCTTTGAATTATCTACTCTATCCATTGAGGCCTAACCAAAGAAGTAGCCATCAGTGATTCTTCTTGCTACTCTTCTACAAACAATTCCTTCCTTGACAAAGCATCGCAGCTCTGTTCTCCAACCCCTTCTTATATTGGATTTCATAATCCAATCCTAGAAGTTTAGTAAGCCATTTATGCTGTAAGGAATTTGTAAGCTTTTGCTCCAAAAGATATTTCAGACTTTGATGGTTTGTCTTGTAACAAAATGGTAGCCCAACAAATAATGCTTCCATTTTGTGATAGTCATGACAACAACCATTAATTCCTTTTCATATATGGACAATCCCTGACTCTTAATCCCCAGAGCTTTACTTTGATAAGCAATGGGTTGTCCTTATTGCATCAGCACAGCTCCCCAACCTTTAGCACACACATTAGTTTCCGATACAAAAGGCTTAGAGAAGTCTGGCAACCTCATAACAGATGCTGAACGCATAGCTGATTTGAGTTGCTGAAATGCTTGATCAGCTTCTTCATTCCATCTAAAATTATCTTTCCTCAGAAGGTCATTGAGAGGCTTTGCTAGGATTCCATAGTCCTTGATAAATCTTCTATAATAACTTGTTAAGCCGAAGAAGCCTCGTAGAACTTTGACAGAGGTTGGAATAGGCCAAGCCATAATACAGTCAATCTTCTACGAGTCCATCATCACTCCTGAATCTGTTACAATGTGGCCTAGATACTCTACTTGGGATTGACCAAAAGAATACTTAGATAGTTTAGCATACAATTGATGTTGTCTTAGAGTTAGGAGGACCACCTTCAGATGATGTAGATGAGAGTGCAGATCAGAACTATAGATTAGAATGTCATCAAACAAAACCAGCACAAATTTCCTAAGGTATTGTTGAAATATTTGGTTTATCAATGATTGGAAAGTTGCAGGAGTATTTGTAAGGCCAAATGGCATCACCAATAACTCAAAATGTCCATGATAAGTCTAAAATGCTGTCTTGTTACATCTTTAGGCCTGACCCTAATCTGGTGATATCCAGCTCTGAGATCAGTATTAGAAAATAGTTTTGACCCATGGAATTCATCTAACAACTCATCAATGTTAGGGATAGGATACTTGTTTTTAATTTTGATGTTGTTAAGCTACCTATAATTCACGCAAAACCTCCCGGAATTATCCTTCTTTTTCACCAATAAGACTGAGGAAGCAAAAAGGCTATTGCTGTGACTAACAATACCTTGACTAAGCATCTCTTGCACCTGTTTTTCTATCTCAGTTTTCTGAGAATGTGGATATCTATAACGGTATAGTTTGAAGGGTTAGGCTCCAGGTTTAAAAGGTATTGAGTGGTCATGAGACCTTTCAGGTGGTAGTGAAGTAGGTTCAGAGAAGACATCACTGAACTGCTGCAGAAGATTAGAGATAGATTGGTGCAATGTGTTTTGATGGCTTTCTGCAGACATATTAATGATGTTATAGCTTTGAAATTGTTGTGTTCTGAATTCCTTGGTGTCTTTCCACGGATTAGCCTCATTTTAGGATCCTTGACCATCCCTACTAACACCATTTCACATTCTTCACCAGTCAGCTTAACTTGCACATTCTGAAATCAAATGTTAAGAGACTAAAGTTGTACATCCAATCCACTCCAAGTATTATATCTCATTCCCCTAAGGATAAAACCTTTAAGTCAAAAGAGATGTGATATCCTTGTATGCTCCACTTTACTCCCTTGATTTTGGTGTTGCTGCTCACTCTACTACCATCTGCGAACACTGCATGCAAGAGCTCATCTTTCTCTATGTCCATTTCTAGTCTTCCTACTACTGTTTGATTGATGAAACTATTCGAGCTCCTCGTATCTATGAGTATGGAGACTATTACCCCTCTCAACATCCCTGGAAGAGCTATAATTTTCCTTTCTAAGGAGTTAGAGAAAGCACATAGGGATACATCAAAGGTTTCCCCATTCTTCTCTCCCTGCTTCTTCACTTCATCACTTATCATTTCATTTTCTTCCTCTGCTGCAATGATTACATTTAAGTGTTTAAGTTTGCATTGGTGGCTAGGAGCATACTTCTCCCCGCATTTAAAGCAGAGGTTATTAGTTATGCGATAATGTATATACTGTGGAGATATTCGGGGAATTCTACCACTAGTGTTGGAGATTATTGTGTTCTTACTCCTTGTTTCTTCATCAACATCCCAATTCCTACTCACTCCAATTTTCTTCTATTTGGTTAGTTCTAGGGACCGGGGACTGTTCTTGTAGGGAGGCAATTTCAAAAGCTTGCAGCAAAGTTCTTGGTTTGAACATCCTCAATACAAGTTAATTTCTTTCTTAACCCCCCTAATAAAACTAGATACAAAGTAAGTTTCAGTTAGTTTGGGTTTTACCTAGAGCATGAGAGACCACATTTCTTCGAACTTCTTCTGGTATTCTGCCATTGAACCTTGTTGGTAGAACTTATTGAATTCTTCCACAATATCTTGAACGCCTTTCTCCTCAAAATCTTTGACAAAGAAGTTGAAAGAAATCCTCCCAAGTCACTTCTTTCCTTGCTGTCGTCACCCCTTGGAACCATATTTCGGCCCTTCCATCCAAATACATTTCTACTATGTCCACCCAATTGCAGTTTGGTATCTGGTATGCTTTAAAGAATTTGAGACAATTCCTTAACCATATTCGAGGATTGTCTCCATTGAACATTAGAAGATCAACCTTTGGTGGATTCGGCAATGGTAATTTCCCATTGGTCTCTTTTTTTAATAGGGATGTTCCTGATTCACATCCGTATCTTCCTTCAGTGGGAGTTGGAAGTATTGGAGTCTTGATCATTCGCTTTGCTTCTGAGTCTTCCTCCTTATCTTTATTCATCATGTGCATAATAGCATTGAACTCCTTGTCCATGTCGATAGCAAAAGCCTCAATTTTCGCTTCCAAACACTGGGATTGTGCTTCCATCTTTCGCTGTAACTCAGCTTGAGTTTCTTATATCTTTGTGTCTTGTTTCTTTAGCTGTTCTTCTATTGCTTTAAATCTTCCTTCAGCCATGGTTATGATTCTGTCGAGGAAGGACCGCTCTGATACCAATTTTGTTATGAATTGGTTCAAGAATAAGAATGAATGTTGGTTTGCAGACACTCAACTAACTGTACTGAGATTTGTGAACTATCACGAGACACCTAGTTACAATATTGATGAAGAATGATGTAAATGTTGAGTGCAATATGGTAGAATGCAAGAGTAGCAATCTGCAGAAGTAAGAGAAGAAGAAGAAGAAGAAGAAGAAGAAGAAGAAGAATGTCAGACAAGAAAACTCATTCACTGCCCTCTTTCTCAGTTGTTACACCTTTTTATTATTACAATGTACAATACTCTCTACCTAACTACCCAACTGATTCGGTTGCAGCTAACTACCTTCTACTAACGTCCTTGTAGTCCACTCCTACTAGCCGTTACATTCCACTTGCTGTTGTTACATGCTACAGGTTGGATAGCTGAGTTCAGCAAACCTAAAATAAAGAAGTTTTAAACCATATATCTGGACAAGAGGAGAGGTTTTTTGGGCTCCTAAAAATTTTCAAAATTCTCTAAGATAACCAAAGAATTGCAAAGGGTCTCAGACAAAAAGATCTTTTTCTTCATATTTACGCTTTACACTTTTCTTCATGCTTGTTGATCTAGATACAGATCTCTTGTAAGCACCTAATGGATAGAAAGCACCAGCGGAGAAGGGGGGAAAGCCCCCCAACCTTATTCCTTGCAAGCATTGTAACCTTAAGTCTACTGGTTCTAGATCATCTTCACAAGAAGAGCATCAATTTATTCTGGAGTTAGAATCTTATCTGACGCCGCTTCCCAATCAAAGAATGTCACATTAAGGTGGAGCTGAGATGTTCGTTTTTTCGTGGCAAAATACAGGGCAGAACAAAGATTCCATAATTCACCATTTTGATCCCCTTATGACATGGAAGACCCCCCCCCCAAAAAAAAAATTCCTTCTAACACCATGAAATCCTCAGAAGTCTGTGTTTTGGTTCCCATGTTATAGTCATATCATCGAGAATTGAGATCTTTTAGATTGCCCTGTAGAGGTTATTTAAAAATATTCCGTGAACAGGAGCAAGATACTAAGATTTAACCAAACTTCTAACTTATAAAATTACACCATCGGAGTTGAGTTTGATTTTTCCTGCGGCAGGGGGAAGTCATTTCACCCACAAGTTGGTCTTGTCTTTGGGCCTCCTGCTGTTGTTGAAGGCAGATTCCCAGTCTCTGCTCAACTTGAGGATCTCAGACTTTAGAGAACAGATGTCTTGCCTTCTGTTCTCCATAGCCAGCCTACACCTCCTCTTCCAAGGAGACCATATGATAGCAGGGAAAGAGGCCCAGTCACATGTTTGAGATGGCTTTGGCTTGGTCTCCATACCTTTTCTTAACCAGTTGCTAAGGTTCTCCTCCCAGAAACCATTAACAACAGCTATATCTTCCAAAGGTCTCTCCAAATGATCTTTGACTCACGGCAGTCTCGGAGAGCATGGAGCAGACTTTCAGTGCATTCTTCGTATTGTGGGCATAGGTCATCATCAGTAAAGCCTCTCTTCCTTTCCATGTTGGTTAGACATTTTTCCAACCTCGCGGTCCTGATGAAGAACTTGACACTTTTAGGGATCTTGGCCTTCCAAATCCAGCACCACTTCTCCCCTCCCTGAGACGAAGAGGCAAGGCTAGAGTGAAGGGATCTATAGGCACTGCTCACAGTGAACTTACCATTACTGGATTCCTTCCAATAGATGGAAGTCCTTGGCATTGTTTCTTCTGGTAATCGGGATCCCACAGATTTCTTTTACTTTATCAATGGTCACTTACTTGAACCTAATAACATTATGATGCCGAAACCGAGATTTTAAACTCGAGATTGATGAACAATGATATATCCCTTGTACTGTTTATAATTTTGTTTTTGCAGATGAATACTTAATATGCAATGGCTGCAAGAGTCCAGATACCATTCTGACAAGGGAGAATCGGCTCTTCTTTCTCAGATGCGAGCAGGTATGAACTAAGCTATAGTAGAGAAATACAGGTGGTCACATTCTTTTTCGAAAGTAACTTTGCCTTTCATGGTTATAAATTACGATGACACAGTTGCAGACAATTTTGGGAACAAATTATTAAAAGATAGAAAATGACTGGGAAAAAAAAAGCAAGGGAGAGTTGTTTTCTCTACTTGGTTTTTAAAATAGGAGAAATTGGATGGAAAGAAAATGGGAGGAAAATGAAAGGAAGAATGTGGAGAATAATTTTTGTCTAATTTGCTCTCTTTTATGGACTGGTATTGTTTGGGATTAATTTTTCCCATATTTTGTGCCCTCCCTAAAAGATTTTTTAATGCTTTGAATTTAGAATATTCCCAGTTTGCTAATCTATATGGTTATCAACAATGATTTCCCTTTCAAACCAAATGCAATGGTTATCTTTAGCCTGAATTCACAGGAAACTCGAATTCAAAGAATTAAAAATTGGAATCTTAATTTGGAAGCCAAAAATTGAGCCAATATGGAAGCCGACCCAACTGATTCAATGTTGTGTGTGTTTTTGATAAATCCTGTTCTTGATCTCGGTTCTTGATCGTCTCCATCTCTCCTTCAGATCCCCCTCACAAGGAGACGCCGGTCTCTACCTCGTGAGCAGGAAAAGATAAATCCGCGGTGCAGGTATTTTTGTTCTTCCTTTTCCTTCATCATAATCCACGCATTGTTTATTAGGGTTTCTTGTTAGGGTCTCTGAATTATTGAATGTTGGGGGGAAAGACGCCTTGGTTTGTCTGATTCATACATTTCCATTGGTTGAAAATTTTGACACTCCCCCTCTCTCTCTCTCGTTCTTTGCAATTGTTGTTAAAACTGTTTTGGTGTTCACTGATTTGTTTGAGGAACTAGGGCAAGGTATGAAAAAAAAAAATGGGGCCTAGGGAAAATCGTTGAGAGCTTCTGGGAACATGGACCACAGATTCAGACTCGCTCACTGTTCCGGGTGTCTTGTTGGCACATTCTTCACAAAAACCCAAATCCAAGCAGAATTTTGGTAAATCAATTATGTAAAACATTAGAGCTAACACAAGAAAACATGTCAGATATATATATATATGTATATATATGGACTTTGCTACACTCGATAATAAGAAGAAAATTCACTCCACCTTAATCATCTCTGCCCTCGTTGATCTCCTCCAGAATCACAACAAAAGCAACCATAAAGGCATAATCCACATATGGATAGACAGTCACCGCAAAATGGTCTTTCCCAAGCACAATGCTTTGAACATTGTGCTTCTTATGCATCTGCAAATACATTAATCGACGGAAATGAGATTAAATGACATGATACACGTGTAAACTCGAAAACCTAGTAAAGAAAAAGTATATGTACTTAATATGTTGGTATGATCAATAGAGAATGGCATCTGCAAAGACATTAATCTTGCATATGAAGTTCATGTGAATGGGGTGCTCAACTTACTTGGGCAATCACAGTCGAAGAGCTTCCAGCATAAATGGTGCATCTCTCTCCAACCAGCTGCCCTTGACCTTGAAATCGCATACATCTTCCTTGTATTGGTGGCTAAGAACACATCCAACTCGGTCTTAAACTGGATTAGTGAAGCCTACATGGCACTGAAAAGCAAATCTTTGGGGTCTGAGCTGTCACCGCCGTAAGGCATTTCTCAAAAAAGCACTTATACATTTGAGAAATTTTGATCTGACAACAATTAGTTTTAAAAAACAAAAAAAACAAAAAAAGAAAAATCCACACTTGCAAGTGTCTTCAATTGGAAATGTTGCCACTTATTGGTTACTTCGGGGGGATTATGACATCACCTCAAAACACCATGACATCACCTGAAAAGGTGAACACGTGGGCTTAAATTTGAGAAAGTGAATTTCACCCAAAAAAAAATAAAAATGGAGGGAGGGTCAGAGAGAGAGAGAGAGCGTGAACCATGAGTTCAATTTAATAATAAAAAAAAAAAACCAGAGAGAGTGAACCATGAGTGGTGGAAGGCCCATTCTGAATCCATAAAAAATTAAATATCAGGCCTAAGCCTGGACAAATGGTTCCTGAGTTTAAGAAGGCCCATCCAGGTGAAAACGGCCCAAGAGTTCCATTTAAGATTTTTATTTTTTTTTTTTGTACAACGAGACATTTAAGATTTTTATTGGATAATAGACCTTACTCTTTTTCTTTTTTCCCTTTTATAAAGGAAAAAAAAAAAAAAGAAAGGAAAAGTAAATTTCTTTTAGCCATGCGAGACTACCATCCTCGATTCAGAATGTTACATATTCTACTTCGCCTGCAGTGGCAGAGCATAAATTAGGTTATGCTATAACGGGCTTTGAATCTCTTAATAAATTAAAGTCATTTCCAACCATATCATCTTACAATTGGTATAGTAAAATGAAGTATTAAATTCCTTAATTAAATTTCGGTTCAAAACTTGAGAATATAAAAAACTACATTAGGTAAGCCACCTCCTAAATAAGGTTCTCGCAGACGTTTAAACTGAATTAATTAGAATATAACTCTAGATATCAGTGGTAGGTGTACAAAAAAATGTTATTACCAATGATTGTAAATTTAGTGATATAATATTAAAATTTTTTAACCAAAATTTCTAATTTGAGTTTTAAGAATGAAAAAATAGATATCGGAAGAGATAATCTTTAAATTGGACCCTATAGCTACGGGTTTCTGGATATCGATGATTAAATAAAAAAAATAATCAAATAATTGAAATTCAAATTAATTACATTAATTTATAAATTCAAGAGTTATATTCGGGTAACTCTTCGAAATCTTTTCACTAATATAAAAGAAAGTTAATTAGATTTTTTCTTGTAGGGTTTTCCTCTGGAACTGGTTATTCTTTATTGAGTTCTTCATTTAAAGATTTTTTTTTGGTACATTCATTTAAAGATCTTCATCATTCTTGGATTCGATTTTGAATTTTTGAGATATTGTGACTACCCTTCATGGCTACCTTGGCTTAATTTAAATCTCTAATCATAAAATCATACAATTTAAATTGGAAAAAGAAAATCTAAGACAGATTAAAAAATTAAAATTTTATAAGGTCATTATTGTTTGAATGTAAAGGAATTGCCTCGTAGTTTTTATAAAAATTAAGGAAAAATACCCAGAAAATTTTAAAAAGACACATAAGTTACAATAGTCGCATTTCATATGATGAGTTATGAAGATATTGAAATTGAAAAATTACCACATGTTTCTCTGTTTTCTAGACAGGCCAATGGAAAATGGCCCAAAAAATCACAAAGAGAAAAATTTTATGTCGGCTTCAGCTGGGTGGCTCTCTGGATTCATGAAGCGAGTCAGGTGCTAGGAGTTGTTTTCTGTGCCTAAGGAATTCTTTCTTCTTCTCCAAATTACATAGTATGCAATCCCTCCCAAAACTAGAAAAACAACTAAACAATCAACAACACCCACCAAGACAAGGATCCATTTCCTTAAACCAGAGTTCTTGTGATGACTTACGTAGGTACCTTTTGGAACCTTAACCAAATAACTGAATCCATTCCCTTTCTCAACTTGCTTGACACCTCTGACAAGTCCATACAGAAAGCATTCTTGGAGAGTTGAATGATACAGTGCAGCAACACAGTTGCAGTCACCGATGCACAGGCTCGCGCATTCATCTTTGCTAACATTAATATTGTTTGCTGGGTCAACCCTCAACACGCTGCTCACTCCTTTCATCTCAACCATCTCTGCCTGTTAAAATATAAAAATTTCACGTGTTACGCACTATGAGCACAAGAATTAAAATGGTAAAATAATTAGTAATAGTTCACAATGTTGAACTTTTAGAGTGGATGGTTGTTTCAAAAAATGTATGACTACCCCAGCAGCCGAAGAACCATTGCAGAAGCCTCCTGAATACCCTTCACTGCAATCAGAGCTCATCCTATCAGCCTTGGAGGAAAGATGGATGCATGAACAACTACCAGAAAAGGTACATATACCATATGGATTGCATGCTAGAGGAAGATCACAACTCCTGTTGATTGCTCGATATGCGGCTTCCAATTTCTTCTCATCAGGTGAGTAGTAATACAATGCCAAGTTTCCTGTCTTGTTTCCCAATGCTAGAAATTGTAGGGGCTCAGTTCTTGGTGACAGAATCTGCGCAATTTTCTTATGTTCATTGTTGAATAATTCAAGTCCTCTTGAGCCCACTTGAAGGAATGTAATGTTCCTATTCTTACTAGGCCGAAATTCCCAGTAGGAATACTTTAGGTTGCCGGAATTCAAGTAGAGGACAATCTTGTTGTATTGAATTTCAAAAGAATACCAATAGGTTGAATTGAGAGGAAAGGATGTTAACCTAGTGGCCACATCTAACCTCTGTCCCCAAACCATTACATCTGTTGGGAAATTGAAACTCTGCCATTTTATATTGTCAATGGCATCTGCCAACACTAAATTTCCGGTCCTCAGTAATTGTAGTCTCTGCATCAAAAAAGAAAAAAAATATATTTTGCCAAATTTTCATAGATTAAGTGACAGACTGATACTGAATAAATTTTTTTAAATGCAATTTTTCAGCATATGGGTATGAAAAAACATAATAAAAAATCAGTCTTTCCGATATTCGCTTACCTCCACACCTTGTCCTGATGTCCCAGTTCGCCATCCAATTCGCTTTTTAGGGCCTTTAAGCTGTAAATCTCCATTTCTCGTCAGCTCAAGGAAACATTTCTCGGAGGTATAAAAATGTGAGAAATGCCCAGAATTCCAGACCTTGACATCTCCTAGGAACACATTGAGAGAACATGAGTACTTCTGGTTCAATTCTGCTTCCACACTTAGTGCCACTTTAAAATTGGGCTCCATCGTATTGGTTTCCATCAAAATTGCTCTTCCTATGAAACCCACAATATATTTAGGAGGAACTGCAAGACTGACCTCATAACCAATTTGAATATCAGAGCCGCAATACCCATAAGTCCAACAATGAATGAAACAACACAACATATACATATAGAGCCTCATGTTGTTGAATTCATCTCTCTCTCTCTCTCCCTCTCTGCTTTTGATTTCCAGTGATGTTCTTTTGACAGGAGGATGTTGATAACTATGGTGTTGCTTAGAATGTGAAGAAAATGAAAAGCCTTTGATGTTTTCTGTCCCACCCCACTTGGGAGAAAAAGGTGGTGAACTTTCATTTCGCTTTGTCAGCAGGATTTTAATCTGTTATCTGCTAATTTCATTCTGGAAGGTCATTTATTTGCCAATATTAGTCTGACACCTCTGGCTTTTATGAGGTGTTTAAGGTAATTTTATTTTATTTTTTTAATGTAAGATTGATGCCCCTTTTCGATTGTTACCTTGTTGCCTTTCTTGTGGGTCCATCGTGCCCTTTCTAGAGTGAGTGGGCAAAGCGTGCTCATAATGAGTGTATTGTTTTGGGAATCAGGGACTCCTCCTGTTGGTGGCTGCCACGTTGGATCATACGCTGTATCCACGTGGCGGAAACAGTGTGCATGATGCTTGAATGACGTGTTGCAATTGCTCGACCTTTAATCATGGGTCTCTTTCGCACCATAATCTATCATGGGTACTATCGGATATTAATAATTAGATTATCGTTGAATTTTGATATTGATCCATAATTTTATTTTTGGACAATTTAAAAAATTTTAGATTAATAGAGATTTTGTATTATGATTATCATTATATTAGATTTTAACACTTTCAAAATGATAAAATAATTCTATTACAGCACAGCACCTCAAATTTGTATGTGCTTGATCCATAATGATTAGTTAATCGAATTTTAAATTCAGATGATTTAGTTCAATAAGTTACATTAGAATAATTTCTTGAGTTAATTTTGACATGAATTTAATTAATTTATTTGTAATGGTATGAAGTTGTTTAATAATAATTTTTAACTTAGTTAAGAAATAGGTTTAAAATTACCTCAAATTTTTAACTCATTTAATAATAAAACTTAGGTACGAAATTGAAGTTACTAAATTGTTGCTTCATATTTATTTGATGTGGAAGAAGATTAGATTAAATAAGTTAGTTGATTGTATTTTTTTATTAATACAATCCACCACACCTCTTTAAGCCTTCTGTTCTAAGACCTTCCCATTACTACCATCTCTTTCCTTTTTTGACACAAAGAAAACAATTCGGTAAAACTATCCTTAGAGAAACATTCTGCAACGCAACCATCATCTCTTCCCAAAATTGTACTTACTTTCCATTCCATTACCCACCACCTAAGAGAATTTCTTAAGCATGATCGAGATTCAACTCTTACTGAAAGTATCGAGCCCTCATGTATATGGAGCATTCTCCGTTAGAACACCCACTCTCCTAAAAGAGTCACTACAACGATCGATCTAGATTAATCGGAACGAAATCTTGGATACCGGGGATGTCCAAGATATATGATAAAAAAAAAAAAAAAGGCAAATGTTTTTTCGGTGACCCAGTTGAAAATAGAGGCCCATGGACCCTTCCTCTACCACTTCGGCCGGCGTTTGAGTCAAAATTGAGCCCAGATCAGGCAGTTGAGTTGGGACTCGACCCGGGCGTTAATGGCGGTGAGTGTGACCCTTTGAAATCCCCAAAACCCGGAAAATCGTCGTCTCCGATTTCTGACGACGAATTGGAAACCGAAACCGGGAACTACTTAATAACCAAGGGCTCTTCTTCACGATTATGGTTCACTAGATTGCACGGCGTATTAGAATCAACACCTGCTCTGTCGCAAAACCCTACTTTCCCGACATTTCTCCCTTCAATTTCCTTCTCTGGCGAAGAAGATGGTGAATGATGAGGGCGTCATTGAACCTGTGACTCATCAACAACATTCAGTAAGTCTACCGTAAACTATTCTCTCCAAAGACTACTTGTTTCGTTGCTCTATAATCTGCATTCTGTTGCTTGGTTTCTGCAATTAATTCATCGAGAACGGTTGACTCACTTCGCATTTTCATTGAATCCATAGGTTTGGTTAACGGTTTTACTTCATTCCTCAGACTTTCTATTCTGAAAGTTTGTAATTTTCTTAAAAATGGTATCTGCTTTTCCAATGGTCTCAAGTTATTGTGGGTGGAAGCTAAAACTGGGTATTTGGGCTTGATGAATTAGTCTTGCTCAGATATAATATCGTACATTACATAAGGCAACAATATGCTCAAGTTTTCTTTGATCATACTAGGATGATGTTGATGACGCTCGTCTTGCCACTAGATTGATTACATTCGTGGGTAGTATTGCGATTGATTTAGAAACCCCATCTGTCCCATATCGAATACCCAAGCATAACTATAATCGGATGTCACTGGGTGGTATTGCAATTGATTTAGAGAACCCGTCTGTCCCATATCGTATGCCCAAGCATTATTATTTATCCGGCAATCCAGACAAATCCTCCAATAATAAAGAGCTTACTGGAGTTACACATTTTTCCAAGTGAGGAATTTGCAGTCTCAGACCACCTCAGTCACCTAAACTATCTCGTCCAACCAATGACGAGGACTTGGTCTTGCCAAGTTCTTGTCGCAGGTCTACTATTAAGGATAGATGTAGTGATAGGAAGACATACAAGGGACAGAGTTTTAGAAGAGGTTGCAAGGGTTCCCAGTTCATTAGAAGTTGAGAATTTGCACGAGAATGACACTAATTACAACTCTTTACCCCGTCAATTTTGAAAGGTCATAACCTTTAAAATACGGAGAACCATGCCTTCACCTGAAATGACTTATTGGGGGTATGGTAGCGAAACTCGAAAGAATATGGAGGGGAGCAATTATGATGAACCATTTGATATATGAGGGTCTAAATTTCCTTTGTATGTCGTCCGCCAAGGAAAGAGGGATGAAATGGGGTTCTCCTCAGAGGAGCCTCAACAAAAGGTGCTGAGGCCAGGGATGGTTCTGCTTAATTGTTATCTCAGCCTTGGCAAACAAGTGTTACATGAAACTTGAAATCCTTGTTTTTTTATCCTTTTGTGATGGAGGAAACTAATGCAATAACACGTTAATCAAATATTCCCTTCGCATGCATGTTGATATTTGATTTCTTTGTGTTCCGTTAACTTCTCTGGATTAAAATTGTAAAGTTGTGTTGCAAGCTGGGTCTGGGCCCTTGGGGGTTCTACCGAGCTGGTTACAAAGATGAGGCAAAACTTCTTACTGGATGATGTGCCTTGGTCTAGATTGGGATCCTCAGACAAGAAAATATGATGCAAAGCTCTTCCATAATGGTGGTAAACCGCCGGATATTCCTCATGAATTTAGTCTATGGGTGAAAGAAGCAATGAAAGGCTCACATGCCCTTATCTAGAAAGATATTGGAGTGAACAATGCAGAAGATATTCTTCCCGGTTTGTTGCCAGACATATGTATTGTCCACTTCTACACAGCTAGAGGGTGACTTGGTCTACATCAGGTATAGCTGTATGATAGTTACTATCCGAGGGTCCTATTATATGCTTGTGGCCGGCACTGGATTTTGTCTGCAATGGACTTGTTAGATTTTTAATTGAACCGGTCCATGGGCCCTTTTGTTAGATGGTTAGATTTGCTTTTGAAATTGGTATAGGATGGAGCAATTACTTCTTGTTTTGAAATTTCTAGTTGATTGGTTCTTACTCACTGACATAGTCAAATCAAAGTGTAATTTTCTTAGCAGTGTACTCACTTGACTCATCTCTGCTTGTACATACTCAGGATTGTGATGAAAGCAAAGAGAGTCTCCTTGTGGGATTACCCATTGTCTCCTTCTCCATTGGAGACTCTGCAGAATTTTATTCGGAGATTAGAGAGATCTGAGCAAGGCTGAGCTGGTTATGTTGGAATCTGGGGATGTTTTGTTTTTTGGTGGTGAGTCCGGACATGTATTTCATGGGGTATCAGCAATCATCCCAAACAAGCTCCTAGGTCCCTGCTGGAAGAAACAAAGTTGCAGCCTGGTTGGCTTAATCTAACCTTTAGGCAGTTCTGACAACCTTTTACAAAGAGCCAATTTTTGTTATGAATTTCCTCATTTTTAGTATGTCATGATATCATCTATTTAACTCTTTGCCGTCATAAACTTGAAGAATGATTCAGTCATGCTCAATACTGAAATAGATTTATTTTATTCATGAATGGAAACATCTAGAGAATATTATATTGAACTATCATCCTTTTTTAAGCTGTTTGGATTTAGTTTAAAAATGTCACCGTTCAGCATAGAAATTAGATGGCCCTCCATTAGTAACTGGCTGTTTAGCATTACTGTATGCCCTTGTGACATGTGGTCCTATTCAAATGATAGCAGCCTGTTGGCTAGTTGCAAACAGTTGTTTAAAAAAAGCATCTTCATTTGCCATTAAATCATGTCTATGTTTGATTGAGACGGGGATCATTAGAAATAGTTAAGACTTTTGTCAGGATTCACGAACCTTTTTTAAGAACATTGGAACGTTGTCTAGGAAGATGAATCAGCTTTATTTCTTCTGAAAATGATAGGCATGAGTCACTTGTGGAGTATAAGTAATATGTTATGACCCAAGGTAGGTAGGTAGGTAGGGGGGTGTGTGTGTGTTTGTATGTCTGCATGTATGTATGTAAAATACACAAGTATGGCCTATTGGACACCCCAGAAAAAGTATCAGAGATGTTGTATTGATAGTAGAAACAGAGTTAAAAGAAACTAAACACATAGATCTCGATTGCAATGAAACAATGACACATAATTAAGGGAAAGTTGTTTTATAATGTAAGATAGGAGGTGAGGACTTGTGTCAGAGTTTGTAAAATGAAGAGAGCAATACTAAAGCAAATTGTATGGTGCACTTCTAGAGATTTCAATAATGCTTCCAAGAAAATATTAAACTATTATGACTGTGAAATCATTGATGTTTCCTGACCTCCTGATTGGTCAGTAAGTGTCATTAGCAGCCTATCAACTGCACAGCCATATGATCTCTCAACACATTTCCTCCATATTAAAGCCTATCTTGATAAGTTCTTGAAATCTGTAAAATAATTGATGTCCACGTCAGTGTTCCATGGATGAAGCTGGCGTCATCAGTATTTTAACCAATATCTAATGTTCAATTATGAAAATTTTTAAAATTTATCTTCTTCCTCTTGCGATCAACATTATTAGTTGTGCTCTGTTTCTGTTTATGATTTTAGCCCTGTCACTATGAACAAATGAAGTGTTTGATTGAGATTAGGAGATCACATCAGTCTTTTGTTGTTGCCTAATCAGGATATCACTTTGCTTGGAATATTCTCTTTTCTTCATTGTTGATGACTCTTACCAACCGCTTTAGTGCTTGTCCCATGAATGAGACATCAATGAAAATGTTTGTAGTTTATTCCACCATATTTGATTATTGTGCCAGGTATGTATCCCATTTTGTAGTCATGAATAACATTGAGATGACAGATATTGTATATTTTCAATTATTTCTTCATCTACTGTCTTCTTCAATAATTTTAGAAATTATTTTGTGCAAATGTAAAACTCTCGCTAATTATTTGAAATAGTTTTAGGTTAGGGATAACAGGCGACAAAATTTGGCCGTGACAGTTTGCCTGTACCACAACCAAGCCCTTGCATTACTAGGCCATTGGTGCCCTTCCTCTCCCTGTGGCGGTGAATGCCGGACTTGTAAACGAATTGAGGCATGTAAATAGATCTTTTTAATGGTCAGTACTTGCATAGAAGTTGGTTTGCAGGCAGGCACTTGTAAACTATCCTTTGCAGGGAGAAAATCTTCTCTCTTTTAGATTTCCTTCGCATATGTGATACCCTTCACCAATTATGGTGGCCTAAAGACCAGATTAACTAGAAGGCCGTAAGGGTCCATTTGTACTGTTGTCGTGACATCTTCTCTGGCAACTTCAAAACATTTGATTGTAATTTGATTTTTCCATGCTTATGCTTGGATGTAGTGATCAAGGCAAGAACTCTCAAGTAGCATGCTTTTGTATTAGCAAGCTTGAACTCGTAATCATACCAATAAGTTACCGCTTTTAGGTATTTTTATGGAGCGGACGGAGCGCATCATGACCTAATTATCGTTGAACTTTCCTCATTTCTCCTCCCCCGCCCTCTCGGCAAGCGGAAAAGAGAGAGCTATCGCCCTTACTCAAAAGGGCAATGTATTATGTTCCCCATGGCTATGACATGAGAGAAGACCCAAAATATTTGAGGGAAAAAAATATACAAGTTGGCTGGAAAAATACTTTGGTTTGGTGTGCGTAATATAACAGCTACAATCGAAAATGGCACCACCCCATTAGAGAAAACTTATTTGCTAAAAATATAATAATAGGGTATGCATAAATTAGTCAGTATAGAGTTCAGACGGTGATAAGACAACAATTTAGGCGTCCATTTATGTTAACTATGTATGAATGGTCGAAAGCCCTTCTTTTGGTGTCATCTTCGTTCATGTGTCGACATTACCCACGATTCTCTCTTCCCAATGATACATAATTCTTATATTATATGCATTGATTGCTCCGTGGACCCAAATCCCATCCACAAAAAAGATCCCTTTCGCTTGATTTTAACAACAATGGAGGGGAATGCTATATTAATCATTCTTTTTTTTTATTTTAAAACAAACAAAAAAAATCGTTTCTATTTTTATAATTTAATATAATAAAAAATCGTAAATTTTATATTAAGTTGGTGATTGAGTGATGGTGAGGACTTTTCTCACGACAAAAACTAATTCTTTTTTTTTTCTTTTTTCCTATTCTTAATGGTCAAGATGGGCGTCACTTGGATGGAAAACAAGCTAGGTACATGATAAGCTTTACCAGACCAATATTTTGGGTCTTCATCTACCCCATAATTCGAGTCAAGTTCATTTTGGATTAAAGTCATCTGAGTCATACTCGACTGCAGTCACGATTTTGAAGGGCAGACATTGAACATAAAGTCAGTTTCTAATTCTAAGCTACTTAAAAATTCTGTTTCAACAATAGGAAAGCGCCTAATAGACTAACACTGCACGCCTCGGTAGAAAAATTAAAACATCCTGACTCGGACCGCACACCGTCGTGGACACAGAATTATTTAAAAAAAAAAAAAAGAAAAAAAAAATTAAGGGTAGAAGGACCATAAAATTTTAAGAAATTTTTCCTGATAATAAATTGAATTTGATAGTCACTTTTAAATTATTTTTTATTATAAGGGCTTAGAAGAGATATTGACGTGGCTTTGACTTTATTATTCAAATTGTCTTAATTAGAAATAATTTGAGAATAGTCTAAAATTACTCAATAAAAATCAATTTATATTTTTTAAATTAAAAACTAGAATTTTGTCATATTTCATATTATTAAATATTTACATGTTACAATAATAATCGAGAAAGTGTCGTACGTAAATTTTAGTTATTTCTGCAATGACCGATAGACCAAATAAACATTAATTTATATGTATGTATATATATTCATGAGCTCAGTCGCAGAGAGAATTGAAGTCTAACAACTTAGTCTGACTTACAATATCTTAGGATTGAATATCAGAAGAAACTGTTTCATTAAACTTAAATTCCTTCATGGGTCAAAAATCTACTGCTCTTCGAATACGAGAACACCGGATCTGATTAAGGAGGCAGACCTTGCCAAACTTTGTTTTTTGGTATCATATCTTGAAAATCGTCCGATATTTTAGATTTCATCCGGACTAATTTAGATCTATTGTTACAATGACTTCTTTTCGAAGGATGAATCTCTCAATAAAAAACGTTTCATACATATAAAAATTTGATATTCTTAATAAAAATTAAATCTTAATCATATTTAAATAAACTCAATTGAATCAAATCACGTCGGTGACCTTGCCAAACTTTGAACATAGGAAAATAGAATTAACTTCGCATCACTCTGCAACCTTTTATTTTTCCTCGTCTCTTGTCCTCGCAGCCTTGCATCTGTCGAGAGGATTTTAATAGATAGATAAATTATTTTACAATATCACTTTTTAAAAATTTAAAAGTACAAGTAGCATCGATATTCATGGCTGGGATTGGGACTGTTGTGTCAATGCAATATCTAGAAAGATGAGATAAATAAGATATAATTTTTTTTTTAAGTTTTAAAAACAACTAGAACAGTGGAGTATTGTCCCAAGACGACAGCATAGTAAAAAAAAAAAAGAACAGTGGAGCAGTTCCTCATCAATTGGTGCTATATTATATTTTTCAAAAAAATGAAAACAATAAATCAAAAAATAGAAATATATATTTTTAATTTATTCGAACAACCAAATTTTCAAAAATTACAAAATCGTGCATTTTTTTTTTCTCTTATGTGTTAGGCCTGGCCAGTATGTAATTTGGTCTATTTGCGCTAAAAGAAAACATTTTGGATCCAAGCTCGATATAGTGTTTAATTGTTAATGTATAACATAAATTTATTAAGCAATTCCAGTTAATCCTTTAATTATATAGCTACTGTATGTGCAATGAAATGAATACATAATACCAACGTCTGATAGATCAATTGGTTCGGGGACTGACGTCCCTTAATCATGATCAGGAGTTCGATCCTCCATGAGAACGGAAAAATCAGTGCTGGGAGACCTGCCACCTCAATTGAGCCCTATAAACGATTGATCCAGATTAATCAGAATGAAATCTCGAATATTGGGTTGATGATTTAACCATGATTAAAAAAAAAAAAAAAAAAAAGAGGATGAATACATAATCAAGGTGGGTAGTGATTACCTTTTTCAATTGCACGAAGAATATTCATCGCACAAACAGATTCCATAATCGAAAATGTAATTTATTAGCGTTAATTTTATTGTAAATTCATGAAACACTGTTTTATTAGTTAAGTAAATATGATTATTGAATATAATGATAGCATTTCATAAAAAATAAAAAGGTAATAACCAGTTGTACTATGCTTCCATAAAAAATATGTGAGCATATTCTTCTTTTTCTTCCTTTTCCTTTTATTTTTAAAGATATTTTTCCTTTCCTCCCAAAAAAAAATTATGCATAATTAATTCTTTTTTTCAAACTCTAAGGCATAAAAATTTTTCAATACTAACATTTTTACATTTTCAAAATATTTTTCATTTTCGAAATGTTTTAATACGTAAAATTAATTAATATTTATACAAAAAATTTTATATTTTATATATTTACACTTTTTCATATTTAATAAATTATTTACTTATTTAATTATAATTATAATTATAATTTTTTTATGATTAATAGTTACTATTTTAGATTTTTGTTATAAAATATGTGATAGAATATTTGATTTTTACATTTAGTATAGTATTATGTCTTATATTTAGTTTAATAATCAATCATATATCTAGTTATGAAATTAACTACATGTACACTCTTATAATTCTCTATATATAGTGAAATGTAATTATCCAAAAATAAGACAAAATTTATTCTCTCAATAAGTTCTCTTATAACAGGGTATTAGAATTTAGTTAGAAAACCTATCATTCATTTTTTTGTATTACCAACGCCAAGAAATCTTTCAAACTCTTGTATGTTTTGTACTTACCTCTTGTGAAGATCCTATGCATCAAAATGGAATTTAATTGATTTCTTACGCTTCCTTTTCTCTGTATATTCAAAGTCCAAGTGTTCTCTTAAAAAAAGTATAGTTGATTTTTTATGAATTCTTCTCTCTCTAATCGAATCCCAATTTTTCTCTGATAAAATGATTCAAATACCTTAGACTCATATATCAGCCATTGTCATTCTTAACTTCATTATCACCGCTTCAAACTCTCTCAATCCTTCTATTTGTGTAAACCTTCGAATTTTTCTTTAATTTTTTCTTTAATTCTTTTTCAAACTCCCCTTCTCTCTCTTTCTTATTCACCTCGTCTTTCTCCTTATAATCTCTCTCTTTCTTCTCTTCACCTCAATTTTTGAATGTTTTCTCTTTTTCATATTTATCTTTTTAGTATATCTTTCATCACTTATTTGACTTTCAATTTAGGTCTCATCTCAGTTTTCTCATACTTTGCTTTCTTAGACCTTTTATTCTTATAACTTTGAGATGTAGTTTCTCTTCAAATTTCAAAATTGATTAAGACAGAGAAAAGTGGATAAGCCAAGAAAATGTTAGTACTGTCTAATGATTCAATCAAATATCAGCGCACTAAATATATTAGGATAGGTCAAAATATTTCATGTGCCCATATGCCCATATGCCCACATATTCAAAAAGGAATTACCTTCATCACTTTTCTTTGATTTTTGATCTACTCTGAGCGTTCAACCTCCTTCCACTCCGACTGCAAGGGTATGATAAAAAATTTGACCCTTAGATCTAGTATATTAATTGATAAAATATTTAACCTTTATATTTAGTCTAATATTTTATTTTATATTTAACCTAATGATCGATCATATATTTCGTCATGTATTAACTATACGGATATTCTTATAATCCTTTATATATAATAGAATACAATTATTCAAAATCAGATCGAAGTTTATTCTCTCGATAAATTCTCTTCTAATAATATGACTATTCTATTTTTTGACATAAAAATTTTTATAATTTTTTATATTTACAGATTATATATATATATATATTTTTTGTTATTACAAAATATCCTATTTTTTCGTATGATTTTGTATTTATTTTCTTCTACCCGTTTCGGTTTCCGTTCGGATGCAAGTGCTCGGTATGGTCCAGTCCAGCAGACACTGTTTAACACGTGGCTTGGATGACTCGAAATTTTGTCGTCGCCCATCACCCAAATCATTATCACGTGCAGTGTCAGCTGTTCTGAGCCGTTCATTTTTTTTATTAAATCCCCCTCTCCGTCTTGTCAATGTTGAATAAATTTAAATAATTACTTTTTTCAACAAAATTATGAAATATGTTATTAATAAAAAATTATACAACAAAATATTAATCTCAAATTTTAAAATCAAAATTAAAAAAATAACACAAAAAATATTAATAAAAAAATAATATAAATATGAAATTTAAATAATATGTATATAAAATTTTTTGGCAACTTAATTTTGTTATATGCAGTGTGTCTTTATTTGTATGCGGAAATGCGAAGACGGAATTCATCCTTGGATTAATTTTTCAACAAATTCTCACACCCAATACAGACTCTATAGACCAAATACATAATATTTTTACTACAAGTATTTTATTTTTTAGGAGGTTTTAATACATATAATTGGGTAATTCTAAATAAATCAAATAGGTCAAAAATTATAAATTAATTCAGAGTTTTGTAATTTTTCTTAATTTAAAATTTTAAAATTACTTAAATAAAAAAACAACTTGTTACTGATTTAAATTATTATATAAATTTTTATCATTTAATACTTTAATTCATTTATCATTCATCTTCATCGTGTAACAATGCCATGTGTATAAAAATCTTTGCCAGCTCTTAATTTTTGCACAACTTTCCATAGCGAAGGATTTTCCAAACATATTCACTCCGAATATTACTCAAAAATTCTCTCTCTCTCTCTCTCTCTACATTTTTGGCTATAAAAGCTTTCGTTGTTGCGCCTATTTAGCCTCACCCTACAAGGCACGCACACACGCGCGCGCGCACACACTTTTCTCTCTCTCTAACCCACACAATCAACGCCGTCCAGCATTCTGGGATCGTATTTCGCTCTCTTAACCAAAAACAAACAGAGTGAGAAAAAGAGGGGAGAGAGAGAGAGAGAGAGAGAGGCAACGACAGAAAGAAGAAGAAGGAAAAAAAAAATGCAGAGATTCATCGAAAAAAGCCCAAAATTTCTGGGAGGAAATGGTCGTTGCTTCTCACAATTAGCAGCCCAAATCCAACAACATCAAAATGATCTCCCTATTCCCAAAATGCCCCCCTTCGATTACTCTCCTCCTCCCTACACCGGTCCTTCCACCGCCGAGATCTTGCAAAAGCGCAAGGAATTTCTCAGCCCCGCCATGTTTTACTTCTACAAAAATCCCGTTAGTATTAATTCCATCTCTCTCTCTCTTCTGTTTTCTTTGATTTTTAATATTTCAAATTGCTTTGTTCTTTGTTTGATTTTTCTAGTGATACGCCTCCGCTCTGCCCTTTGCTTCTACATGTTCGCATTTTCACTTTCCTTGTATGAGATAAGAAATTGTATTATTACATATAAACATTTGTCATATTAAAAAATTATTATTATTCACTATTTTCTAATATTTATAGGTGAATAAAATAAGAATATTTTAGGCAAAATAAATAATATTACTTCGGTGAAAATTATTTTTGGATCATCAAAATATTAAGGTTTGTCCGACGAATTGACTTGTGGACGGTTACAGATAAATGTGGTAGATGGGAAGATGCAGTATTTGTTCGACGAGAATGGGCGGAGGTATTTGGACGGATTCGGAGGGATTGCTACGGTGAATTGCGGTCATTGTCATCCCGATGTGGTCCAAGCCATCACCGATCAAATTCAAAAGATTCAGCACTCCACCATCCTCTACTTCAATCACGCCGTCGCTGATTTTGCCGAAGCCCTCGCTTCCAAGTTTCCCGGAGATCTCAAGGTCCGTTTGATTATCTCGATCATCAAATCACAGTCAAATCAGATGGTCTTCTTGATTAACGGCTGTGATTGATTTTGATGTAGGTCGTGTTTTTTACCAACTCTGGAACGGAAGCGAATGAGCTGGCCATGATGCTAGCGAGATTGTACACGGGATGCCACGACATCATATCTTTGAGGAATGGGTACCATGGGAACGCTGCCTCTACCATGGGAGTCACCGGACAGTCTTGCTGGAAATTCAACGTTGTCCAGGTACCGTATATTCTCCTTCTTATTTTAACAATTTTACTTTATTAGCCAATTAATATAATATTATCTCTGTTATTTATAAAATGTAAAATTCTAATCATATAATAAAAAATATAAATAAATCTTATTTAAGATGTATATTTTTAATTATTTTAATTAAGAGGATATGATTGACCAATTAAATTCCTTTGATAAAAAATATTTTGGGAAAGGTATAAATATGGACAAAATTTTTAAAAATTATCTACTTTGTTAACCTTCCTTATGCAAAGAAATATAATAATTTATGAGACGACAATAATTTTTCCAAATTTAAAAAGTTTCGATTTCTTTCCAAATTTACGGACTCTATCAATTATTAGTATCTAAGTATATTTAAAATTATAATTTTCATAATTTTTATGCGAATTGAATCACAAAATTAGAAGCAATTACGTAGTACATTACTCGTAAATCCAATTATTAGAAGATATTTACTAAATTAATTTGACTAATCCTTATTGTTAGCAGATTTTACTAGTTAAATTAAATCTCTAATTTTGGTTTTGAAAAATCCCTTTTATCAAACTTTTCAGAGAAACAACAAATGCAATTAATTAGTAAGTAAAGATATTTCACAACAACAACAACAATAACCTGAATTTTATTTCTAACAATTGGAAATGATCATTTGAGAAATAAATATAAAAAAGATTAAAAAAAAATAAAAACAAACTTTGGTTTAATTTATACAGATTTTTTTACGCCATCCATTTCTATTCAAAACTATTTTCTCATTTAAATTTTTAACTATCATGTTTTTACGGATAATTTGTATTCAAGTTTTCAACCGTCTATCTCTACATTTTATTAAATCTCCTATATCCAAAACTATAGTCGATGTATTCAAATGCCTGAATTTCACTGATGTTTTTCCGGTAACAAGTTTTTAACTGCGTTCTCATTACGTGTGACCTACACAATGTGATAATATTAATGCTCTATAACTTGTCCTAAAAACCCTTTTGTCGTGGAAAATTGGGTAACAGACTGGAGTTCATCATGCCCTCAACCCAGACCCTTACAGAGGTCCCTTTGGCTCTGATGGAGAAAAATATGCCAAAGATGTCCAGGACATCATAGACTTTGGAACCACAGGACATGTTGCTGGTTTCATATCAGAAGCCATACAAGTAAGTGCCACATACCTTGACCTTCTTCTTCTTCTTCTTCTTCTTCTTCAACCTTCTTAATCAATACAAAATTCTACCATTATTCCGGGATGGTAAAATGATGGTAATTCCATATTCACCACTCAGCATGAGCGGGGATGGTAGAATAGGCGGTCATTCAAACCACCTGATGGTCAGTAGCATTAGTAGAAAATTCCTTATCAGTATTTCATGTTGCTTATGTGTTCCCTACTTTGTGGTATGGCAGGGTGTGGGTGGAATCGTGGAATTAGCACCAGGCTACTTGCCTGCAGCGTATCGTGCCATAAGGAAGGCCGGCGGCCTTTGCATTGCAGATGAGGTCCAGGCTGGTTTTGCCAGGACAGGGAGCCATTTTTGGAGTTTTGAAGGCCAAGGTGTCGTGCCTGACATTGTTACCATGGCAAAGGTCTGTCTTCACCTATTTTACTATATGTGTTTGAAACTTGCAACAACTTGATGATATGCCCTTAAACCCTCGTTACTTCCGGAAACTGTACTGAAATTTGAATTGTTCTGTGGTGTGTTTTTGCAGGGCATTGGAAATGGCATACCCCTTGGAGCTGTGGTGACCACTCCCGAGATTGCCAAGGTACTGACCCGTCGCAATTACTACAACACCTATGGTGGAAACCCTGTTTGTACTGCAGCAGGACTAGCTGTTCTCAAGGTGTTGGAGAAAGAAAAGCTTCAACAGAATGCACATATTGTCGGATCTTATTTGAAGGATCGTCTCCTTGCACTCAAAGACAAACATGAACGTAAAGTCTACACTCCTTCCTCTCGATGATACATTGTTTGTATAATAAAACTAATTTATATTATATTCTGCTGATGTTTTGCAGTTATTGGGGATGTAAGAGGAAGGGGATTTCTTCTTGGAGTTGAACTCGTTACAGATCACAAAGAGAAAACTCCAGCCCAGGCTGAAACTCTACATGTTATGAACAAGATGAAAGGTTAACATGGTTTTCGCTTTGTTATTTTGTTTGCAATAATAAGCATGTATTAACAAATTAAATAAACATTTAAATTAAGAATGGTCAAAATGCAGTGCGATGGAATACCACGTAAGGTTTGATCATTTTATCCAGGATTCATTCAGTCCATCTAGCACTGCTCTATTTTTTTTTTTTTAACTAAAACCGAAATTTTCTTTTCCCAGACATGGGAGTGCTGGTTGGAAAGGGTGGGTACCATGGAAACGTCTTTAGAATAACACCACCTCTGTGCTTCACTAAGGAGGATGCTGGTAAGTCCTGAATCTTCTGCTTCTACCTGCTGTCTTTCATCTATAGGCATTTGGCTAACACATTTTGGTGCATTGGATTGCAGACTTCTTGGTGGACGTGATGGACTACACATTGTCAAAGATGTGAAGCCTGCAAATTCTAATTATCCAGTGGAGATATCTGTAATCTGTCAAAAAAAAAAAATTGTTATTGGTGAAAGCCATCTGGAAACATTAAAATTCTATTTCTCGCACAACTATGATTCTGCTTCAATAGTTGTCGCCTCTTATGGAAGTAGTGATGAGTCAACAACTCGTTGGCTCTCGCTATGGGGTTTCGGCGTCAATGATTTGCAGTCATTTTCTCCTGCAGAATCTCTTTTATTACCATCTTCATCCCACATAAGATGATATTGAACCTTGGTTGTATGATTCGTTCTGTTCTACATCGGTAATAAGCAGTTCACCACAAACCTTATATTTGCTTTGGTTATCCTACTTGCTTGACCTGTCAATTCACTCTTTGAACCAAGTGTTGCGACATCAAGCATGAGAGTCGCTCATAGAGGCACATTTCATCTACTTCCACAAGGTGCATTTTTCTCTCTCCTGAGAAGACCCCCAAAGGAACTTTCGATTTGATTGTTTGAAGTTCATCACTAACCTTAGGAGGCTGGAAAGTGCATTGAGAGTAGTAGCTAATAACAAAACCATTGATCAATAGAATGAGAATCACCAATCGGGCTAGGGATCCACTATAAGCTTTCCACGAAGTATAGTTCTCACCCTGTCAATGACAAACCTAGAGATGTGGCTATCAATTCTTTTGTTACTCATAGGGAAATCTAAGTTCGAGCCAAAGGTTTTAGAGGTAGGGATGGTCAGCCCGTCAGCCAAAAGATCTTGTTGGTTCGCCTCCACATTTTTCCAAAAAAAAAAAAAAAAACATCTTTAGACTTGTTTGAGTTAAGGTACTGGCCAGACATCTCACAGAAAGCATGATATCCTTAATGCAGTCGCATTGCTGCTCATTAGTTTTTGCAAGTAGGATAATAACACGAGGCAAATTGGGGGGGAGATATGTCAAAAGGGCCTGTAAGTGTTATGATCCATTATTCCGACACTATTTTTTTGGGGTGCATTTTTTATTATATTTTATTTTAAATAATTTTTAGTTGAGTGGGAGAGTTTAAAAAATCTTAAAAAAGAAAAGATATATCGTGTCTCATAATCTGTTATAATAATGTATGAAGTTCGATAGGGAAAAATTCTCTAACTTCCCAAAGCATTCATGTGTCTCAAACATTTTAATTTCCACCTGCTGGGGGGGTTGGGGGGGGGGGGGGGGGCAAGTGCTTTTAAAGCTCTTTAGGTGAAGAAGGATACAAAAACCAATCCTCGAGCATTGGTATGGTTTACGTAGACTTCCCTTACTCCCTTACTCGCAAATCGTAATTGCTCGTATTTAGTTAATAAAATTTACTAATGTTTATTCAATATTGCATAGAATTATTCTCTTCAATCTCTTTACATTCGAAGTACTCTTTTTTTGAAGATTACTTATTATATAGTACACCTTTTACATTGTTTCCCACACTTCATATGTAAATCTTTCTTCTCAATATCCTTAAACTAAGATAAAGGATTACATTACAAAAACACTTCTACATTATTTTAATTGGGTGACATTCTTAAAATTTCATTATTTTTTTAAAATAAAAAACCCTTCACTGATAGAACAAAAGGATAGGAAGATCAAGAGGTTACATTGTCTGAAGAGCCTCTTGCAGGAATCTGTCACTCTTCTAGTTCGCCATTAACAAGCTTACAATGGCTACTAGAAAAATTAAACCAACCAAAGACATTTCTGATAAATCTTCATTCAAACTTATTATAAAACCTTTTTAAATCGTTTCATAGTCATAAAGCCCAATTCCCTCTTTTTTAACATATCATGAGTTTCTATTATATTGCACCTCCCAATCTACGTTGTATTCATACAATAAAAAAAAAATGTTTAAAAAAAATCTAAAAGCAAAAATCCATGATAAG
The DNA here is from genome assembly GCA_033439265.1 of Dillenia suffruticosa. NCBI lineage: Eukaryota > Viridiplantae > Streptophyta > Magnoliopsida > Dilleniales > Dilleniaceae > Dillenia > Dillenia suffruticosa. The sequence goes on along the minus strand of JAVTVX010000013.1, from coordinate 24,726,552 downwards.
ATCCAAAGCCGCCGAAGTGAGGTAGAAGAATTAAGCTAATAAGAAACATCAATACAAGCAATCTTATCATTAGATCTACTTACAATACTTCTTAGATTTCTCCAACTAAGGTCGACTTTGCACTCAATCGATTGATCGCTACCAATTTAGATGCCAATCACAGATGGGTCACGTCGCCATTTTAATTTTGATCTATTTCAACTTGGTGTGAGAATTTTCTAATTGATCTTAGTAAATGACAAGAATCAAATTAAACTATATCCCTCCCGCATGTAATTGAGAATACCCACCACTTCCCATTTATAAAATCTCAAATTCGGCAAAAATATATATAAAATAAAATTAAAAAAAAGAAAAAACCAAATTTAGCTCAAATTCGATTTCATAGAAACACAATTGTAGCTGAGAACATCGATGCCAGCTACTAGCTACCTACAAGATGAAGAAGAGGAAAATCCAAAAAAAAAAGAAGAAAAATGAAGCTTGTCACAACATAAACATATAGCAAACTACAATACATTCTCCAGACAAAAAGGGGAAATACATTGCAATTCTGATTAAAATAGTAAATTAACACAGTTACTCACCAAGAGAAATTATTGCACACTGAGAGAGAGAGAGAGATCATCGATCATGCCTAGCTCCGACCAACGACATGGGAGAATAAGAATACCTGGCGGAAACGGAGGAGGGCGTAGATTGTCGGGAAAGGAAAAGACTAGAGAATCGAATGGTAGAGGTGAAAATGGAGAACAAGTCTAGCAACAAGCATGCGACTTCTTCAAACACGTGTAAGCTCTTCCTAAATAATACCTTCATCACGACTGGGGTTGCATCCTCAATTAGTCTTCCCATTCTCACTTCACTCTTTCCTTCTCTCTCTAATATTAGTTCTTCTTTGGCATGACCATGGAGGTGGGTTAGAGGATCCTGCTCTTCACAAAGTTGTCAACCTTCTACCTACTATCATATGGTTTGATGAAATGTATTCAATATTTGTCTGTCACGTAATTACCTTCATGCCCTTCCATTTCAAGAAGATCAAATTCACCTCGAAATTGGTGGGTATGGTCGTTAGTTTTCATTGAATAACGAATTGTATTACACTTGTTTTGACGTAAAGCCACCATATATATATACACATATATATAGTTTTAGATACTAAAGTTATGAGTGAATGATCCTTTGATGTGATGGGAAAATCTGGTTCAAGGAGAAGTGCACTTCACTTTCACCATTTTTCATTTGGGTGATCCGGATAAAATGGCAATGGGATGGAAGGTAGGGGTATATGTGTAATTTGCGATAAGAAAATATAAGTCAGAAGGTCCGACGTAGCAACATCTGATGAGCACATGATGGACTCATTTTTAGGGCTTTGCCTCCGCAATAAAGCCATTCGTACTCGTTGGTGGTTGGATTTGCACTCAAGATGTCGACATGCTGCTCTCCTCCTCATTTCTTTTTTCTCTCTCATTTTTCTTTTTTTTTTTTTTATTTATTTGTTTCCTGTCTTCCCCTTCTTTCCATGTTAATTCTGTAAAAATTATTAAAAAAAAATGGTGCAATCTTAATTATTAATAGCAACATTAACATATACCATCTCAATAATGAACCTGAGAGTAAGGGCACGAAAACAATTCAACAAAAAAATTGCCCACAACTATCATAATTATATGGGCTAAGCTAAGGCATCAGAATACTATATATTAAAATAAATTAATAATTGATTTAATTTTAAGTTTTTGTATTTATAATAATTTTCTATATAAAATCATTTTATTATAATAATTTAATGAAATAGTAGATAATTTTAATTTTATATTTTTATATTATTTTCATGCTCAAATTTTGATCTGTTGTCCTTCGAAAAAGTGGGTTGGTCTAAGGGTGAGCAGACACTTACAAATTTTCTAAATTAATTTTTGAGTTTATTTTATATATAATATCTTTTAATTAAAATAATTTTTTTAAAAATATAAAGTTTTTCAAATAAAATATTAACTACATGTATTGGCTGTGCTCTTGACATGGGTGGTCTGGTATTTTCTATTGTGCCATATCACACCAACGTTTTATTGGTTTAATAGTAAAAGTATTGAATTTTTTTAATTAAAATTTTAATTTTATAGTAAAAAATAGGTCTTTTAATTAAAAAAAAAAAAAGCGCCACATCACGCATTCCAACAAGGTTTGAGTATGATCAGAGAACAGAGAAACGGGAAGCCCGGTATCCCAAAAAAAAACAGAGAAACGGGAAGCAAAATTTGGGCCCAAAAAAAAACGGGAAGTAAAGTTGGGCCCATTAAGTAAAAATTGGGCCGCACTGCATCGGATGGCCTATGGGCTATTTTGGGTCCTTATGCCCAAACCTACCTACATAACCGAAAGGGTCCCCATTCTTTCTTAATTGTCAAGCGGGCCCATTTATAGCACCGGGGCAATTTTCATTTTTTTTGGTACAGGCAATAAAAAAGCAAAGAAACCGGAACAAAACCGATGAGGTTCAGCTCAAGTGGTATCAATCTCCCTTTTCCTTATAATAGACTCGAGTTTGAGTTTCACTGTGAATAAAAAAAAAAAAAGAAACAGGAGCAAACAACACAAAGCAGACGCTGGAAACCCACCTTAGACGTCCCTTAGAAGGGATGTCTGAGGGGAGCTAACTTCTTTTTTCTTCTAGCCCGAGAGCAACCCTCCAATTCAAGCTTCAAAAGAGGTTCCACCTCTAGTGGGGGACTGGCCGACTCTGCGAGACCATATTAAGAGATGAGGAATGCTCATCTATTGGCTTCCCTATACACATGCAAGATATGAGGAATGCTCATCTCCATCATGAGTTCTTTGTAGTCCAACATTATGTTCCTCCACAGATGGTTAGTGCCAACTCCCGTATTCACAGCATCAACCACATTAAAAGAGTCACACTTAACAATTAACTCCCTAATGCCCCTGTCCTTGGCTATCCTTAGCCCCTCTCTTAGGCCTTATATCTCTGCCAAGTTATCTTTCGCAATGCCCACGTTAGCCCATAAATCATATATCCACTCCCCTCTATTGTTCCTAAAAGGCCCACCCGTGCTAGCATTGCCACCCTCTAACCTAGCTCCCCCATCAACATTAAGGTTAATTCTGTCTACCGTAGGTTTTACTCACGCCACAAGGACCACTTCCTTTCCCTCTTTCATGTGGCTAAGGCTATTAGTGATGGAGTTCAACGTGCAAAGGATCCTACTGTTGTAGAGGAGGCTTAATCTTCTTCTGAAAGATAGCATGGCACCTTAACTTCCAACTAGTTCACACTATCAAGGCAAAACCTATCGCTTCTTCCTCCAAGCCAAACTTGAATTTCTTGTATACTCCATCTTTTAAGCCAATTATAGTCCGACACGTTCCAAAAACCAGACACAGAGTCAATGTCCTTCATCATCTAACTTCAAATGTTCAGAGCATGAGTGTAGTCCCTCAAGGCATGGATCAAGGTTTCCTCTTCCTTCTTGCAGATGTTACAAACATCCTCCTCCACCACACCTCTCCTCTTCAGCTCTGATTTAGTCAAAACTTTGCCTTTTGTCACCAACCATGAAAAGACTTTGACCCTCTCCGGACACTTCAACTTCCAAATCTACCTCCAGTCTTCAGCTGTCCTCTGTGTGGAAGGAAGTCTTTCTTTTGAAGCCAGTTGGCCAAGATCATCGAGAATTCACCATCTGCTCTCTCATCCCAGAATGAAGAGTCATATCTAGATCTGTCTCTGGGGATAGACATTGCTCTTATTTCCTCTACTTTACTCCTAGGAAAAATAACCGCTAACTCCTCCACCTTCCACCTGCCTTCATCATCCCAAAATTGACTAACTTCAGTTGCTGAATAATAGTCCTCCCGAGGGATTAAAGCTTCCTCCACAAGCACTTTCTTGCCAAGCCATCAATCATACCAAAAACTCACCAATTCTCTATTTAATGCCCTTCTTAAGATAATCTCGGCTAGAGCAAATGCCTTTCCACATGGCAGAGATGTAGCGTCCTCTTTTATGCTCCAAAAGATTGTCATTTCTGAGATACTTGTTTCTTAGGATTTTCACCCACAAGGCTCTATCATCATCCTTCATGTCTCTCCAACCCAGCTTGGCCATCATCGCAATATTGCAGTCCCTCATGCTCCTTATACCCAGACCACCCTCCTGCTTGGAATCGCATACTACTTTCCAACTAACTGGATGGGTCTTTCTGATCTTTTCATTGCTACCCCACAAGAAGTTTTTGTCTAACTTGTCTAGCTTTTTTCTTTCTTTTTTTGGTTTATAGCGAGACTCGAATTCGAGTCTATTATTTGAAGAGGGGGATTGATATCACTTGAACTGAAACTCATTGACAATTTGTCTAGCTTTTGGCAAGTATTCTCTGACAATCAAACTGTTTGCCTGGTGTAAATAGGGATCAAGACCGTAACTAATTGGATCAACGTTCTTCTACTTGCATAGCACTGGGGCGATACTACACTGAAAATGTCCCACCACAACTCAAAACGATGTATCTTGCTAGCTGAGGGAAGAGAGAGAGAGAGAGAGAGAGAGAGAGCATCATGCTCATTTATGTTCTCTGCCCTGCAAAAAGGAAACATAAGCACCAAAAAAAAAAAAAAGGAAACATCAATTTCTCAAATTCCATACCTCCATGAGTGAGAGCCTGTGAAGCAAGCACTTACAAAGAGGAAGATTTATGAGCTTGCAATTCGTTGTAAAGCAACCTCTTGATTCGCTGTAAAGCCAGGTTGCCGTTTGGAAATGGTCCTTTTGTCTCTTTTATTTAGCACAAGCTGGTCCAATTGGCCCACACACCCAAAACACTGTATACTAAATTGCCAAATGCAAGCCGCATATGCTCTGTGACTGTAGGGTCCTATCGCTGCAATGACTTTTATTACCTTTTGAGATTGTTTTAGAGGACCCTAAGCCCAAGATGGTGACCTTACTTTGACTATTATGAGCCCAAGCATCAACCAAACCTTAGCAACCAACTTAACTCTCAAATTAAGCCCCATTATTTGCATTCTGTTTGATATTTTCTTCCAGATTAGGTGATCCATAGGGATGCCAGAGAGGGCAAGATTAGTATCTATCTTATCTTTGTTCTTCATCTGAATTCTCAATGTTATTTATTATTTTGAAATACACTGCAGTGACGAAATATAGTGTTACGGAGGATAATGACTTTTCAATGTTGAGTAGTACAAAGTTATATTTTCATACCAACAGTATTCTTAAGTTGCACTTACCCTGTTTCTGCCTTAATGTGTCTAAGAGGTTATAAAATGGTAATCATGTTTTTCCCTAAAAATTGAAGGGTTTGAATAGGATCATCCGATTTATTTTTATACTCTGTTCTCAAAAAAAAAAAAAAAAAAAAAACAAGTGATTTGTGTCTTTGGCGCCCTTTAATATAACTTTATCATTGTTTGCCAAAACAAACAAATAAAATGAGAAGCAAAAATGTATGGTAATTACGTCGATCAGTAAAATTTTTATATTGACCGTTTAAAATCTAATAATTGAAATCTTCATAAATATAGATTTGGTGGACTAATAATATAAGAAATTATTTATACAATATGATTTCGTCTCACTACATTAACTCTTGATAGACAAAGGAAGAGACGAGTAGAAATATATATGTGTGTGTCTATATATATATTATATACATACATACATAAATGATGGTTGGTGGGTGTCTTCATTCGCTTGATAATGGTCAAAGTAAGGCATGGAATAGTGACACATGACTCATGAGTCGGGGCATCTTTGTCAGTGTTGTCCAGGTGCGAAATTGTGAGGGGAGGAAAGCATGTGAACAGTATGCCATTGTCGAATCTCCTCAACTCTCAACTCGCTCACTCACAAATATGCCCTGCTTTGGGGGGTTACTAAATCAAACGCGCTCTTCTCTTCACCCCTGTCAAGGTTTTTGAGGCAAGGCAGCGGAGGAGTGGGACATCAATTTTATGATATGGTTGGATTGTGTTTTCACGCGCTGTTGATGTTGCTTCAGCTTCAATATAGTGCTACCTTTTTGGGGTTCCTTCCTTTTATTTTTTATATGGGGTGTATGGTGCACAAAAAGCAGGGAAAGCTGGACTTGAGAAAGTTGATAAAGTTGTTTATACATTTTTAATAGATTTTAAGATTTCTAGGTCAACCTTTTCCCCTATGTCGCCATTAAATACAAATATGAAGATGGTGTGGAGAGAGAGAGAGAGAGAGAGAAATTTGGAATATGAGGTAGGCCAGTCATTTGATTATCTAGACGCCTTTGTCTTCTTCACTTTTAATATGGCCTCTCTCTTGCTTGAGCTGCATTGCAAAACCACCGCACCCACATTCGGTTCAGACCCCCCAACACTCACGCTCATAGTCATGAACGTCATGCAGGAATTAAGGTGCCTCATAAAATTCTAAGATATTGTTCAAATAGACATATTCTGCAAGTTATACAAGTTAAGAGAATCACTATATGTTTGAATTTTGACTCATTTAAAACATAATTCTATCAATTTATTTAAGCTAATATTTATTTAATTAGTTGAATAAATTGGTACATTTGATGCAAATAAAGTGATTGGACATTAACTGGCCACAAATCCTTGCCCTAGTTTCATTCCTATATGCCAAACTTACTATTCCAAAACAAGGTTCTGGATGGGCCTTGAGTTTCTCTATTTGTCTGTGTGGGCAGAGATCACAACTGCAGTGCACCCTAGCTAGCGCCTTCACTTCATATGAAACCCATTGAAAGGCCAAAAGGGAATGCTTTGTTGAATGGGTTTTATCTTATGGCTTTTATTTTTATTTTTTTATTTTTTATTTTTATTTTATGTGAGACCTCATAATTCTTTCTTAATGGATTATAAAGTTGGGGTTGTCCACAACAGTACTCTTTCAATTTATTTTGCCAATTTCATAAGAAAATACAAAAAGTCCAATTATGTTCCTGTCCATTTCATCCATATGTACATATGTAGCAGTAGCAGTAGCAGAAGCAATATCCTTGATAGAGAAGAATTCAAAAAAAAAAAAAAAAAAGAGGCATATTGACAAACACGTAGACGGCTTTGTTGTGACTGCACGCGTGGATATATTAAAAAAAAAAGAGTTGCATTTTGATATGAAATGCTGAATCATTAAGCTCAGCCTTGTGTGCATAAAAAGATAAATAAAAAGACTTGCAAAGATCGCGACACACAAAGTCATAGCATATGGCTTCAAATTAATCCTATCCTATCAGCATATCCCATAAGCAGTTGTAGTGCTTCTGGGGCGTATCATTGCCTGCTTGTTGGATTTCCTCCTACTTTGGCATTGCTGATTACCTCAACTTAATTTTCCTGATCTAACTTTAGAATTTCTTACATATAATTTTTTTTTTTTTCAAACTAAGAGAATTGCTTTCCTTTTTAGGCACGACCATAATAACGTTATCCCCTTATATTATACAACGTTACAACAATTCTTTCAAAATACTAATAAATTGTAATGTGTCTTTTTGTTCATTTGACAGAAAAAATTTTAGTAGAAATTTTTACATGAATTTACTTTTATTTTGTTAAATACAGAAATAGAAAAAAGACATGAATTTTAAATTTCAAATAACAAAATTTCTACCTAAATTTTTCCACAAAATCATTACATTTAAACATAAAAATACACCTATGGTTGGATTGGGACAATTTCCCCCGGGGGGGGGGGGGGAGAATATCGCTGGGTTTGCAATACTAGGTGAGGATTATGATCATCATCAATTTTAACTCATAAATAACTTTAATGTTAATTTGAAATTTATAGTTCATTTTTGTAAATGGAGATAGGAAGGGCTCAAACCCTCTTTCTTTGGCTTTTCAAGGAGGAGGTGTACTTATTATGTACTATATCATGGACTCATTCTTTTTTTTTTTTTGTATTTTTTTTTCCAAAAAGGTTGCAATCGAGTAAAAATACTTTGTTTATTTTTTTTAAAATAAAATAGAGTTGAATTGCGCCAGTAAAAAACGAACAAAAAACAAATTTAATCCCACTTTGCTTAATTAATTATACAGGTCCAAATTTAAATATGTTTATTTATATAAACAAATTTGTTATTTAAATTATAATTTTTTTCGGAATGAATGGAAATATATTTAAAAATTAAAAGTAATTAAAATCACGTCTTCATTCCTCCAAAATTGGAGTGAAATCCATCTCCCTCGTGACAACGAAAAGGTTGATATCCACGATATGGATACGATGATCGATGATCAGTTAGTTTAATAGAATATATTATTATATTTTTTAATCAACGTTCTGAATTCGATTCTTGATTTGGATATGAAAAAAATTATATTAAGAGGGTAATCTCTTAAATAGGTCATTATAAATTTAAAATTGAATTAATCGAAATATAATTTTAGATACCGATTGATATAATATAAAAAAAATATTCACAATATGATGGGAGGACCAATCACGTTTGCTTAGCTAAAGGAAAAGGCCTTGCATCGAAGGTTTATAATAAGTATATTGAATGCGAAGGAAATAATAAATTTATAATATGATATATGGTACGATCTATAAATATATTTGGTTTTCAAAGCATATTTAATAGCTTTACGACTATTAAGGTGTAACCACAATAATAAATACTTTTACAAGTATTCGTGGAAAACGTGCTTTCTAAAAGTATTAAAAACCCTAATTTATGGCAATATTATGGTAATATTGACGAAAATATTGTACCTAATTCATGCATTTATCAATATTTAATAAATATATATTAGATTACATTTTTAGATATACAAAATATTATTATTTAAAACATAATTATTTTTCTTTTTCATTTTGTTACATAAAAGGGTAGCGAGAGTAAATAATATTACTAAAAAAATCACGATAACTCTATCGAGAAATCGCGTACTATGGTCGCAACTCACAAAAATATCAAGTGGTAATTAAAGTGTTAAAGTGTGGCAAAATACCCTCTGCTAGAAATATTTTCACAATTAATTTATTCTAATTAAAGTGTTAAACCCTTTTGCAGCTCAATTATTTGGAAGCACTTTTAGATCATATTTGAATTCAAATAGACTCTATATTTTTTTTACGGGAAATTAAAAAGAAAACATAAAATTCATTTATAATTCGATTTTCAAATCAACAAAAAAAAGATATAATTTGTAATTAAACTTTACAAGAATTTATAGAGTCAATCCACTTTACTTTTCAATTATTATTTTACCCAAAGAAATCTCAAGAGTTATTAAGCAAATAAATCTCACGAGTTCTAAACATAAAAATTCATTTGTATTTCAAATTTTAAATTTTGATTTTAGTCGTAATTAAATTAATTTTAAATAAATTAAATTTATTTTTCATTTTGATTCCAACCAAGGGTCAATTTATTTCATTTTCAATTTTCATTTTTAATTTTAAATCCATGATTATCGTAGCAATTTCTGATTCACTTGGGCAACTTTGTTGGTAATTAATTAATTAACTATTAGTTAGCACAATAAATTAATTAATTTCAAATGGTGAATTTGGGTCAAGGCCCACAAGCAAGGGCATTGGGCCGCGTGCGATTTGCCAAGGATACGGATACTTGTAACAGGGAAAATATATATATATATATATATATATCACATGTAAAGATACAAAACACTATGCACACCCAACAGCTACTCATGCTCTTTCAAAAAAATAAAAAATCACAAAAAAAAAAGAAAAAACTAAAAGATGGAAATAGAAATACAACCCCCAAAAAAGGGCAAAGAAAATAAATAAAATTGATCAAAAAACAGGGAAACACCTCTCCCTCTCTCTCTCTCTCTCTCTCTCTCTCTCTCTGCCCTTTTCTCTCTCATGTTAATATGCCGCCTCTGGTTTGCGCCTCCACTTTCTCCTGGCAAAAGATTTAGGGTTTGTAACATAAAGCTTGTAAGGCAGGTTTTTCTTCTTTCCTTTTTGTTAAGTGATTGATTTCTCTAGGGTTTGCGGAGCTGGATTCTCTCTCATTCCTCAGACGAATCTCTATGCGCCGCTGGTTTAGCGGCTTCGTTGATTAGGACATGTCTTCTCTGTTTCTCTGTCGAAGAAGATTGGGGTTGAAACGGTGACATTTCTGGCCATTGTTTTTGATTTTGGTTGGATTCTTTTAGGACAAGAAAGGTAGGGTTTTGTTGAATTGAATGGCATTGGGAGATTTGATGGCTTCTAGATTCTCGCAATCGTCGGTTGTTTCGGTTCCTAATCACTTGGACGAGTGCTCGAGTAGTCACGAAGAGAGTAGTAGTGATTTTGGTGTTGGTGGTGTACAGAGGAGGGATAGGGATTCGGAGACTGCGAGTAGTAGTTATGGCAATGCTGCTACTACCAGTAATACCACAACGAGTATGGCCTATCTGCCGCAGACTCAGGTGCTGTGTGAGCTTCGGCATGATGCTTTCGAAGCCTGCACGCAGTCTGGTCCGTCTGATAGTGGTTTGGTCTCCAAATGGCGGCCTAAGGATCGAGTAAGCCCTCTTTCTTGCTTTCTTTTGTCGTAGTTTAATTCACATTATTGTGCTTTGTAGTTTATCTTAATTGAACTTGTGTGGGTATGACCTCGATTCTCTTGAACTGTAAAACCCTAATTTTTTGTGTGTGTCTGTGTGCGCGCGTGTCATTATTAGGGCTGTGACATTGGTAACCATTAAAGCCACTACATTAAAGGATAGCCCTGCCCATGATTGTATACTAATGTTGGGTTTGGTCTTGGGTAGTCACTAAAGGCTTGGGTGTGAGAGCAATTATCTTAGCAATCCAAATGTTTTGAATGTTGATGTAGACATTAGTCAGGCTTTTGGTTGGCCACTTGAATTGTGAAACACAGAACAATCATCCTAGTGCTGTAGAGCACTTGTTGGTGTCTAATATTGGTGATATAAGTGAATTGGAAAGTCTCTAAGCGGGATTTCTTTGGGCTTAGTTTTAACTTTGCAATGACATAATACAAGATGTCTAGAGCAAAGTAAAATGGCAACGTTTGCATGTCAAGCATTAAAAGAGGGCCCATGGCCTTATTAAAGTTGCTAGATATGTTAGTAGTTGTATCTTGTTTTACGAAGCTTGTTTTGTATTGCATGCTTTGCATGTTTATGTGCATTCCGCGCCGAATTACTTGATATGATGTTACTAATTTACTAAAAGATGAATATAGTATATGTTACGGAATACTTTTATACATAGTTTCCTAATTTGCTCTACTCCTTATGGAATTAAAATCCGGACCACACGATACCAAATGTGCTGCCTTTGCAATCCGGAGGCGTAAAACCAGATAATATAGGAAATAAATTTATATTCAGTGTCCTACCTTAACAAAAAACCAATACAACCGACTTTCTAAAGAAGATCAAGGAAAGGATAACGGTATTTTAATGTGGGTAATTATTTAGAGAAGATCGAGGGATTTTCCTAGGGTAGTAAATCTCTGCGCTATTTTCCCATAACAAAGTAAATATCTATACTATTCTTCCAAACTAGTTTAAGTCATTAATTTTTTTCTCCAAACATGTCAACTGCAAAAGCCCCTTGCCAGAGAAGATCTTCCTAGTCAATCATCTCTCTCTCTCTCTCTCTCTCTCTATGTTCTTTAGGGTTTGAAGCTGCACTTTGTCTTAGTCTTCATATCAATCTTCTCCAATTTGTTGCTTTTGTTTGGCCTTAGCCCTGGCAGCATTGGGGGAGGGGGTTAATAGATCTCCGAAAGACATGGGTCCAAGATTTTTCAAGCAAACCTGCTTGACGGTGACTGATACTTGGGAAAGGATTTTCTTCTAGAAATTTATGGTGTCTGTTTTTTATTGTGAAAATATTTCCCTTGTCAACAAGGAGTAAGGGAGGAGTGCAACCTTTTTCCTACTGCAGCAAGGAGCTGAAACTTACATACCAGATCAGTGGGCTAAACCCCCACAACTTGTCAAAACGGTTTTCTTAGCTGTCATGATATCGCCTCAACTCTCTACATTTCAGTGCTCATTTTCATTCTACCAAAAGGATGCCTTCTTGGATGGAGCTTCTTCATAGAAGTTGCAATGTGCGCACTTGAGATGCAACTTTCATTCATGTAGCCCGTCTGTGTATAATAAACACACACAGAAGACACGGGTAATCCTCTTGCACTTTGGGCAGTTTGGCTTATATGCACGTGACAGATTGGCTGGTAAAAGTGGCTGACGGATACAAATAGTTTTTGCAGTGAGATTGTTATGATCATCTTTATTAGGTTGGCAGGCAATTTGAGTTGCTTTATACAATCTAAGCCAGCCTTAAATTGCCATCTGCTTAAGTTTTATAATCTTCTACTTCCGCTAAGCCTTCTAGAAACCTGGAAGCATAATAGGCCAGTGAAATGGGCATTCTAATAGTTGAGCTCTCTTAAAGATCACGATAAGAAGAGTGCAAATATAAGCAGATTTGCTTTTGTATGAGGAGAGATCCTTGCTTTTGAACCTATGACACTAGTCACAAGTAGAGCTATCTTAAGGCTGTAGTAAGTCCCACTTAAAGAATAGTGTTAAATTATTGGTATATTCAACTCAATTAAACTTTATGTCCCACACTAGTTGGATTTTGCTACGGGCTTTAGATTCTATAAACAGTGCCAATGTAAATAATTGTTAGGTCAAAATTTTGATTTGGGGGTATGCTTCAAACATTTATATTGTTTGCTCTTTTATGTTTCCTATCTTGTGTTTAGATATAATTCTCCTCTGAAAATTTGGATAGCATCTCCTTGGTGTCTACTGTATGGCTTATTATTCATGGTGAACTCTTGGTTCTGTTTGTTCATAGTTTCTTCTTCAACTAGTTTTTTTTCTTTTCTTTTCTTTTTTTTTTTCCTTGCTTGCTAGATTAAGTGTGGGGAGGGGTCACCAATGTTGTGTGAACATCCTGGTATAACTGTAGGACTCTGCAAACACTCTGAAATGCTTTATTTGAGCCATGGTCACCTGGTTTAGGGCTGGGCTCGTCATTCTACCACCATTCTGCTACCATGAAATGTTAGAGGCCCAGGGCCCGTTAGTGTGGTGCCCGGAATGCTTGTCTCCTTCAACTAGTTTAATGAACCTAGGTTGGATGCAATTTTGATTATGTTGTTTTTCAGACTTGTTGAGGTTTGGCCCGGTTTGTGCAAATAGTTAAAGAACCTAGCTTGGATGAGATTTTCTGGCTTCTTTGTGACTAAGCCTCGGCTTGGCTCATATAGTTCATTTAGGAAATGAGCCTAGCTTGAATATGATTTGGTATGGACTGTTTTCAGCCCTATCTTATGGTTGTTTCTATTTCTTTGCCTTTGTCCTTAAAGACATGGTAATCAAATTTGTCTTCTTCTTTGAATGCTATGAAAGGAGGGTACATATATGCAGTGTCAAGTCTCTGACATATGTTGTGTTATTAACCGGGCTTTCTTTCCAGTGTGAAACTATTATCCTTCTTGTAAATTAAATTTCTTTTTACAGTTTGATTTAATGTACATAACTTAATTTTCTCTGTGAAACTATTATCCTTCTTGTAAATTAAATTTCTTTTTACAGTTTGATTTTATGTACATAAATTAATTTTCTCTAAATCTTAGTGCAGATGAAAACAGGTTGTGTAGCCCTTGTCCTATGTTTAAACATTAGTGTTGATCCGCCTGATGTAATTAAGATATCTCCTTGCGCTCGGATGGAATGCTGGATAGGTACAGTCCTTTTTTTCTTTCTGTAAGATTAACACACATGTAAATGCACAGTATGGGTACTGGTACTGTCCTTGTTCCATCTTTAAGGGATAATAGACACAAAATATTGGTTGCTTGAATTGTATTGATAATCTGCTTTGCTTGATGCTGTTGGTCGTTTGCATCCTTTGAGAGTATTCTTGTCAGTGTTCTTATCTTTGTTGTGTATAATTTGTTGCAAACTGATTCATGGATGGATGAAATGGTGATTATATAATTGTACATATTTCCAAGTCTTGCGTCATACAAAGCCCATTCCTAATCTCCTGGAAATTTCATTTGAGTCCTAGAGGCATGGGTGCTGTTTTAGAATACATAAAGCCCTCCTTTATGGGCTTCCCCCCCTCTTTTGGCTGGGGGGTTATAATTGTTTTCGTGTTATTTATCTCGTTGAGTACCCAGAGGTTGTTCAAAGTTGCAATGTTGTGGGTGAAGGGCTGCATAGGTTAAAGGATATATCTATTATAAAAAAAAGATATAGAAGGAAGTTTTTAAGTGTTCAAGTTTCCCAATGTGTTGGATGGTACCAAATGCAGTCCTGTTTTCACCGGAAGTTTTTTAGGCATAGTTGGCAATATTGAGATGCAAAAGAGATATTCTACCATTTCGTTCCTTTGGTGGACCATAATATTTATGCAATTCTTGAGAAAAGGGAAAATGGTATTCTTAATCCAAATGATCTTTGGTGGGTAGTTAAATGGGAAAACCTTTGTTTTGGATATATTCCATCACCAAGTCCTGATGAACCTATTGATTAGATAATAAAATTATTTTGATAGTTCGTCATGTATCTAACATTACATGCTTTTGATGTGCTCTGTGTGTGCACGCGCGCGCGCGCGCGTGTGCGTGTGTGCGTGTTTGCGTGTGTCTTCTTGCCCTGAGGTTTTGTATGGCAGACCTATGGATTATGACAATTATAAATCTTGTTTCTTTTTCCTTTTTTCTCTCCAGATCCATTTTCGATGGCAGCTCAAAAGGCACTTGAAACAATTGGAAAAACCCTGCATAGTCAGTATGAAAGATGGCAAGCCCGGGTAAGAAATTCTTAATAATGTTGGCGTGAAATTCCTTCTCTCCTTAAAAAAATGTAGTTGTGGAATGTCAATCTCTAAATTAAAATTTTGAAATATGTTTAGGCTCGATACAAAATTCAGCTGGATCCAACAGTGGAGGAAGTGAAGAAACTTTGTAATGCATGTCGCAAGTGTGCTAAGTCCGAAAGAGTACTCTTTCATTATAATGGGCATGGTGTGCCTAAACCGACTGTTAATGGTGAAATCTGGCTCTTCAACAAGGTTATATTTCTATCTGAAGATTTGTGTAAGCTGTTTTTCTATGGCATGTACAGGTTACATTTATTCTATTACCAACCCTTGATACAGAGTTACACCCAGTACATCCCCTTGCGAATTAGTGAACTTGATTCCTGGTTGAAGACACCGTCAATATATGTCTTTGACTGCTCTGCAGCTGGAATGATCGTCAATGCCTTCATAGAGGTAGACAGCAGTGTCTTGGTTGTCAAATAGTTTGGCGATTTTGATCTGATATTTGATGACTACATCATTATAAGACAAATTTGTGTCTTCATAATCTTTTTATTGTCTTGTCCTGCAACAGCTGTATGGTTCAAGTGCTTCGGGTTCCTCAGGATCTTCCTCAAGGGATTGCATCCTGCTTGCAGCTTGTGATGCACATGAAACTCTTCCTCAGAGTGCGGAATTTCCAGCTGATGTGTTCACCTCCTGCCTCACTACCCCAATCAAAATGGCACTAAGATGGTGATACCCTTTCCTTCTGAAATTGCTCCATCTGATAAATATGGTTCATTACTGTTTTCTCCATATGCAATGTTCATATCTTTAAGTTTTAGGTTTTTATTTTCTTTTCTTAATCTACAGAAAATATTTTATCTTTTGTTTGCATAAATCCTATATATACGCAGTGAGTTTCCTTGGTGCCCTATTAGGAAGTGCCTTATTTCTTATTGATTCAATTCAACTAAGTGTAAATCTCAACATAGTTGGGGGTCAAGAAAAAACAAACTCATGACCAAAAAGTTTGTATTCAATTGAAAGACCATGTTGCAATGTGCCCCTTTCTTAAAGAATCCTGTTGCAATATAGCATGATGAAGTTAGAACAACATCTGATCCCAGAGAGTATATAATAATATAAAGGAAGACTCTTGTCTTTCAAAAGGATGAACTTTTGTTCTTATCCAAATGCACTAAATCGCTGCTCATCTACCATCATTTTAAGTATTTATGTTTATAAGGAATATCCAAACCATTGAAATCAAGCCCCATAAACGCTTCTAGCTTTTGAGAAGGTTCCAAACATTCATTGAGCTATTAGCATTGTAGAAAAGAATGTGTCATGGGTTACATTCCTGCTATAGCACGCAGATATTTGGAGATATAGCTCTAGTCCATCTACTTTTCCGTAAGGTCTCATTTGTGCTAATTTCTTTGAGAAATGGAGTCTATGTTTCAACCTTAATCTTAAAAGGTACTTCCATCTTCCAAATATCACTCGAAAAAGGATTTATCTGTTTGATGTTTATCCTTTTTCTTGCCATCGTTTGATTGTAATCAAATTATAAAGAGCATGTTTTGTTGGTTTATAAGGTGGTCAAACCTACTTTTAAGTACAAAGTAAGAAGCATAAATAAACCAATCTACTTAAAAATAAGTCAAAAAGTCAGAAGTAAGGTCCCCCTTACTTTTGACTATTAACTTATCAGTATAGTTACTCTTTAGCTACTCTTTGACTATGTAAAAAAACTATACTATCCCCAATTATTTTTAAAAGACCAAAACAACCATCCTTCCTATTTATATCAGACAAACCCGAAAGTAATTCATTCTTTCTTGTGTAATCTCTCATATTTGCAAATTATTATGTATTACATGGAAAAATATCTTAATTAATTTTAATTGGTCACATATCTTCACTTTAACAAAAAAGAAGCCATCACGTACCCCTTTTGGTTATTTTGATAGATAAGTTACTTTTAAACACTTTTAACGAAAGAGCTAAAATTATTTAAAAGTAACTTTAACAGATATGCAAACACTTAGCTACTTATTTTTAATAAGTTGAAAAATATTTATAAGTCACAAGCCAAAAGTAAGTAGCCATGCTAGACATGCTCAAAATACATTTTTTTTTTATTTTTTTATTTATTGTATTTATTACTTGTGAATGAACGCTCTTTTCTTCATTTAACGAATTTTCTCCTCAATTCAGTACTTTAAGTTTTAAATCAGTTCATGCTTTTACTTGTTTCCTTTGCTTCTTTTGAACTGTTTGTGGTTTATGTTCTGAGAAACTATGATGATCAATGGCTTGTTTTCTCATTGTAGTTTCCTTGCCCATTTCATTTTGCTCCTTGTTTGTCTTTTTTGATGACTTATCCCTGTGCTCGTTCATCAGGTTTTTTGATTGCGGTGTTCTGTTTTCAGGTTCTGCACACGTTCCTTGCTTCGTGACTCCCTTGATTATTCTCTTATAGACAAAATCCCAGGTCGGCAGACTGATCGAAAAACACTTCTTGGAGAACTGAACTGGATTTTTACAGCAGTAACTGACACGATTGCATGGAATGTTCTCCCACATGGTATTATGTTTTCTACTTTTAGGCTGCAGATCCTTCCCAAACCTCAATATGTTTTTTTATCTCTATTGATCTTTCAATTTCTGGGTTTTCATGTGCAGATCTTTTTCAGCGGTTGTTCAGACAGGATTTGTTAGTTGCCAGTCTGTTCAGAAACTTTCTTCTTGCTGAGAGGATCATGCGCTCTGCAAATTGTTCCCCCATATCCTTCCCAGTGTTGCCACTTACCCATCAGCATCATATGTGGTAATGACTTTTAGCAACGGTTTTATTATTATTTTTTTTTCTGCTCTCTGAGAGAGAGAGAGAGAGAGAGAGAGAGTTTGTGTTTTAGTCATACTTAATTTGACTTCTCAAGTTCACCATAGGGATGCATGGGACATGGCGGCTGAGATATGCCTTTCTCAGCTCCATTCGCTGGTTGAGGACCCTGATGCAGAGTTCCAGGTAATCTTTTTCCTCATCTAGTTTGTATTTTGATCTGCCGCTTCTTCAATCTGGTGGCCAAGATTGCTGGGATCATTTTTTTTTTTTATTATTATTATTATTATTTTTATCTCAGTTATGCTGTTCTCTTGCAGCCTAGTCCTTTTTTCACTGAGCAACTGACAGCTTTTGAGGTATGGCTCGACCATGGATCCGAACATAAGAAGCCACCAGAGCAGTTGCCTATTGTACTTCAGGTGCGAACCGGTCCTTATCAATTCTAGGGATCTAAGTTGGTCATTCATCATATAATAAGGTGATATTAAAGAAAACTTTTCTGGGTTGTAGGTAGCATGATTTCAGCTTCTCTTCTGAAGTCCTTCTTTAAATTTTTATTGGCAAGGTGGGATGAAGATATTCCCTCGGTGTTGCTCCACATTGGCCAAGTTTTTATCGTCCGGCCAATGGCTGAATATTGAGCCTGTCTAAGGGAACATATCTTTCAGTGGTAGAGTTTATACTTTTAGACTGTTTACATGTAGGCTTGTATAGTCAGTGTACATCTCTGAAATTTATTGGTAATTAACATTGAGAATTGGGGATCAACATGATGGAAAAGTGATACCGAGGGATCAATAGCTTTTTTTTTATTTTTTATGTAGCCATGGTTGACCAGGACTGCCATTTACAGTATTGCGCTGGTCTTGCGATTAATGTCCTTGAAATGCAATTGTGTGTGAAATCTTTAAGTACGTTGTAACTCAAGTTTATAGTTTATGCTGATATGTCTTTCTTATTCTGAAAAATTGGCTGTATGATTTATCTATGGTCTTGCTTCTGTAAAGAACCATTCATCCCCCACCCTAATTGCTTATGCTCAACCAAACAATAAACTACTAAATCCCACCCCCCCAAAAAAAAGCAAAAAGATAGAGGAAAGCAAATGGCATCTTATTTATGTATATAAATTTGTGTTTATATGGTGTTTCATTTCCCATATATGTGTTTCTAGGTTTTGCTCAGTCAATGCCATAGATTTCGGGCACTGGTTCTTCTGGGAAGATTTCTGGATATGGGCCGCTGGGCTGTAGATCTGGTACTAATCAATGAATTGGCTTGCATGTGTTCATAGTTTGCAAGTATTAGTTCTGTTTGTGCTTACTTAATGGTCTCTTATGTGTAGGCCCTCTCAGTTGGAATATTTCCCTATGTCTTGAAGCTCTTGCAAACTACAACTCCCGAGTTACGGCAAATTCTTGTATTTATATGGACAAAGATCCTTGCACTTGATAAGGTATATTTTGTGGTCCTGTCAAGCACATTTATTCATCTGTGCACTAATCACTCACTTGGGAAAAAAATTAAGAAAGAAGGGTGAAGCCCAAGGTCAAGGTGGGCTTTATATATGCTATCCATAGATTATCTCCCCTCTTCCTTTAGATTGTGTGCACCCTTTTTGTCGCCTGAGGCTTCTTTGATGTTTTCATTCTTGTTTTCTTTTCTACAGCAACATTATCAAGCTCTTTGTTGTTTCTTCAGTCATGTCAGGTAGATCTGGTCAAGGATGGGGGTCATACATATTTCATCAAATTCCTTGATTGCATGGAAGCATATCCAGAGCAACGTGCAATGGCTGCATTTGTTTTGGCTGTCATTGTAGATGGCCATAGACGTGGTCAAGAAGCATGCATTGAAGCTGGTATGATACATGTGTGCTTAAGACATCTTCAGGATTCAACTCTAAATGATTCGCAGACAGAACCTTTATTTCTTCAATGGCTTTGTCTTTGTCTGGGAAAGCTGTGGGAAGATTTCACAGAGGCACAGAACTTAGGTTTACAGGCAGATGCACCTACCATATTTGAGCCCCTGCTATCTGAGCCTCAACCAGAGGTTTGCCTTATTCCTTGAGATGATTCCTACTTCATATTTTAACCCATTTACAAAAAAATAAAAGAAGCTGTCCCTTTTTTCCCTCAGGTCAGAGCCTCTGCTGTTTTTGCCTTGGCTACCCTGCTTGATGTTGGATTTGACTCATGTAGAGATGGCATTGTGGGAGATGAATGTGATGATGATGATAAAATTAGGGCTGAAGTTCGTATTTTGAAAAGCCTTTTGAGTGTTGTTTCAGATGGAAGTCCCCTGGTCAGGGCAGAGGTTGCTGTAGGTAAGTGATGAGTCTGAAATCTTTCATTTTCTGTCGCAATTCCTTCATGGTGAATTTTTATCATGCTTCTACTTTGTTTTCTGTCGCAATTCCTTTGTGATGAATTTTTATCATGCTTCTGCTTTGTTATAATTCTTTGTTTGTATGCGTTAAATCACTGAGACAGAGACATTGGAAGAGATAATAGTCATGCATGCACAAGCTTTTGGTTTTTCAGATACTTCTGTTTGCGGATCTCACGTCATTGGTGCTTGTTGTTTTGTATGTTGAACACAATCATAGTAGCATAAGAAAAAATGACCTCTTCCTGTCCATGATGAAATATTGGAACCATGACTGCAACACTGTTCTCATGCTGATGAAATGAGACTGGTTATGGTGCAATTAGAACCAATTAGCTAATACAAATGTGATCAGGGTGCAGTGTGGCCCAGAATGGGTCTATTTGTTAGCATATAGGAATGATACTTCTAATATTTTTGACAGGTATTAAATGATCCAAGGTGTGTGTGGTATCTGTTTGAACTTTTATTAATTTTCTGTATGATATAAATTCTGATTGACTAGGCAACGGGTGCCTATCTTGAGATACTTTAATTTAGTTAGCATGCTCACTTTTTTTGGATTATTGGATGTTTCATATAAGTAACTTAGTTAGCATGCTCACCTATTATTTGATTAATGAAATGTTTCATATATGACGAAATGAAGTTCCATGTATTTGCACATCCATTGTACTTTATTCTATATGATTGTATATTTATCTTGGATCTTAGTTGTACCCCTGTTGTAGGTGTTTTTCCTTTTTCCTCTCATGTCATTGTTTATGTTAAATCAACTGCGAATTGTGGGTAATTTTGGATGTCTTCAAATGTTATGACAGCTCTGGCACGTTTTGTGTTTGGTCACAATAAGCATATGAAATTAATTGCTGCTGCACATTGGAAACCTCAGTCTAACTCTCTCTTAGGCTCCTTGCCCTCTCTGGCTCACATCAAAGGTGTGTCTGGTAATTATAGCAGCCCAAATCCTTATGCGCCACATGCAAGTATTGTTCCTTCCCAAATTGGTCCATTACTTCGAGTTGGTGGCGATAACCCTTCATTGGTTCGAGATGGAAGGGCCTCCGGCAGTCCTCTTGCCAATTCTGGAATGATGCATGGATCTCCTTTATCTGATGATTCATCTCAGCACTCTGAATCTGGTACTTTGGTTGATGGTACTAGTAATGGGGTGGTTAATCATTCCCGGCCAAGGGCATTAGACAATGCAATATATTCACAGTGCCTAATGGCTATTTGTACTTTAGTGAAGGACCCATCACCATGCATTGCAAACTTTGGCCGCAGGATTCTTCCGGTTATTGGAATTGAACAAGTTGTGGCTAAACATTCAAGATCCACTGGTGGGAGTTTTCGATCTAGTGACCCTACAATGACATCTCCACCCGCTAGCCTAGCTGGTCTTGCTCGGTCTTCTTCATGGTTTGATATGAATCCAGGTAATGTTTGTGATTTTGTAGCTAAAGCATGAGTAGAGTCACTTGTGTGATTAGTTTTTGGAATAATGATTTGCACCTCATGTACATTCTTGGATTTGATTTGTTTTGGCAGCTCATTTACCTCTGACATTTAGAACACCTCCAGTTAGCCCTCCTCGACCCAGTTATATGACAGGAATGAGAAGAGTATGCTCCTTAGAGTTCAGACCGCACCAGTTGAATTCTGCAGATTCTGGATTAGCAGATCCACTTTTAGGAGCTGGAGGTGCTTCTGGGGCTTCTGACCGCAGTTTCCTTCCACAGTCAACCATCTACAATTGGAGTTGTGGTCATTTCTCAAAGCCACTTCTTACAAGAGCTGATGATGGTGAAGAAATTTTGGCTCAAAGAGAAGAAAGGGAAAAACATGCGCTGGATCGGATTGCAAAATGCCAGCACTCTTGTGAGTTCTTATTGATATGGAGACCATTTACTTGCGGCAGAGTTACTCATCTTTGCTGTCATGTGATTTTTGTTGTTTCTCTCTCCGCTCACAGCCATTAGCAAGCTTAACAATCCAATTGCTACCTGGGACACAAAATTTGAGACTGGCACAAAAGCAGCTTTGTTGCAGCCTTTCTCCCATGTGGTAGTTGCTGCTGATGAAAATGAAAGGATTAGGTTTGCTTTCTTTTTTTAATCATATAGTCTTGAACCAGTTTATCTTTATGGTGTTTCACTATTTTGAGAGTGCAAATAAAATTCATACTTCACATGGTGGATTATGGTAACTCTGTGTTGTTTCTGTCAAGGATCTGGTTTAGTGAGCATCTGCAATTTTGTCCATTTGGTAGTATTTGGTGTGGCAAATCAAATTCGTGCCCAACAAAACTATAAATTATAGGGACCCAATGAACCCACAAAAATTAAGCTTCACAGGTGGGTTTCTGTATTTTATTTGGAAATCTTGCATGGTCTTCGATTTTATTTTATTTTCCAACTTCATTGTTACATGAGTTACCAGTTGTTTAACCAAACTATAATTCATGAACCCACCACAGGAAGAATATCATGAATATATATAGATATCTTCATTTTGTTTCTCTCTCTTGTTTGAGAATATGCAATATTGTATTCCTTTACTGTACAAATAGTTGAGAATAAGTTGTTATTATAAAAGTCCTATGCCTGTTGCATGTTACGATAATTCAGCACAAATATGAGAAATGTACTAGATACTTTTCAATTAAGTCTCCTTGTAATATGTGAAAACAATTCAACAATGATATATGTTAACTTTACTTCGTTTTAGCCTGCTTGCTTTTCAGTGTTCTCTGTATGGACTAACTGTTTGATGTCTTTTCCTAGGATATGGAATTATGAGGAGGGCGCTCTTCTAAATAGTTTTGACAATCACGACTATCCTGACAAGGGAATCTCAAAACTTTGCCTTGTAAATGAGCTTGATGACAGCTTGCTTTTAGTTGCTTCTAGTGAGCTTCTTTCCTCTTTGATTTTCAGTCACACTATGTTTGTGGAGCACCTGCCCACTGGGGGGGATGTTGAGAATTCAAGGAACTCACGTGCTATGATCATCTGATATAGGTGACGGAAATATTCGGGTATGGAAAGATTACTCTCTCAGGGGTAAACAAAAACTGGTGACCGCATTCTCTTCAATTCAAGGACATAAACCTGGCATCAGAAGTGTAAATGCAGTTGTTGACTGGCAGCAGCAGTCTGGATACTTGGTAAATGCTTAGCTTACTTTAGGTCGAAATACTTTGCTATTTATTTATTAGAATGCTTTTCCTCAAGGGCTTATGCTTTTCATTTTAATGGTTCTATAAATGTGTCTTGCTATGCTACATTACTTGTAGTATGCTTCTGGGGAGATATCATCTATCATGCTTTGGGATCTTGATAAGGAGCAGCTTGTTAATTCTGTACCCTCATCATCTGATTGCAGCATATCCGCTCTGGTGGGTTTTAACTCCTCTTGTACTTGTTTTCAGTCCACACCCTGCTCTTCCTCTTGCGTGTTCTCCTTACTTTATATAAGTTTGTTGTTGCAATATGCTGTAGGACTACTTATTTGAGTTCTCATTCATGAAACATATGCTTTGCCAGAAAAAAAATGCCATTGCAGTGTGTGGTCATTTTATGTCATATGATAATTTGTATTGATGTTTTCTTCCGTGTATATGTATTTGGGGACTACGTATTTGAGTTTACCCATGGGGACCTGTGAGAGAGGTTTCACATACCCTCTAAACATATAGAGTTCCCTTTAAATGGTGTATGATATTCTTCCTCATTTTTTGCTGGTGGGTGATTTAAGTTCTTATGTTTTGGAGTTTGGTACCTGTCAACATAACCTGATAGGGTACCATAGGAAAAATAACAGCAGTGGCTCTTGGAAAGCAATCTCCTATGCTTATTAAAGAATTTGGTGGTGTACATGACAAAAGTGTCCTTTTAACTTGCCTAAATGTCTGTTGTCACAGTTATCTGCTTTTTGTAATGCATATTGTTGACTTGTTGAACTTCATTGTATAAGATTTCTAGGCTGATATCACATATAAGTTCCTTTCTGTTTGGATTAATTAATTTTAAGTTTCATCCGATACTGAAGAGGAAGAAGAAAGTCATGTTGTCTGGGGACACATTACTGGTGATGACCTTTCGGTTTTTTTTTTGGGGTGGGGGGGCATAATTCCTGATTAGCAGCCGCAAGTTTCAGATTTATCATACTTAGCCCTGCATTGATGTTGCTTTTTTCTTTTTTGGATACTTGGTTCTCTGAATGACAAATATCTTACTGGATGGTGTTTTAGGAGCCTGACTTGTGTTTCTTTCGGGTGGATGGAGTTTAGTTTACTTAAAAACCAGTAATGGTCTTTTTCACCCTCTTCGGTGAATCACGGCATAGGACTTATGAAGACTTGCACTTTATTATCATGTCATTGGTTCCTTTCATCCTGCTTTTCTGGATGCTTAATAAGTTTCTTAGCATATCTAATGCTCCCTATTAAGAAGTTTCTTCTATAAGTATGGATACATAAAAAAGGAAGCCATATATGTATTGAATCCATGTTTTTTAAGATATTGGCCTAGCTATTTCTCAGCAGATGTGTTAGATACTCCATTTGGTGTATCCAATTTCTTTTATTATTTCACATACATGATACTTCTTAGATATTTATGCATATTTGAGGGATACTTCCCATTTCCATTTGTAATTGGTAGGTTCACTAATAGTATCAATAATGTGCATAAATACTCATTGAGATACAATAACTAAATTGAGCAAGTCATGTCTTTTTCCCAATAACAAGAACTTATTTCAACTTCACTTGAAGTCATTCAAGTTAGTAAATTTAGTATTTACATTCTGTACATGCTCAAGTTAGATAAGTACCAAAAAGCTGTATGCTGTAATTTTCAAGTGTTGCCCAAATAAAGATCAGTAGCAAAATAACCAGTGTTGATGATCTAGCAATGATGGGAACAGGAGCTACCTTTCTTCACAGTTTGTATACATTTTTTTTTTTTTTAAAAAAAAGAAAAATTATATATATCTATACATAATTTTAAAACTTAAGAATGTAGAATTCAAATGATGTAAGATGCTTGTACAGGCTGTGATTTAACAGCTGAGTCTGATTATAGTCCCTTTTATTCTGTATAACTTGCTTACATGTCATCTTCTTTTATTTTTCTTCCCCTTTTTTTCTTTTGGTCTTACATGCATTTAATGTTTGTTGTCTCTTATTATCTTGACCATGTTGCCTAACCTTACTGTGTTCATTATGTTTCTGCTTTGTTACCCTTTTTTTCCTTTGATTTTCTGGTCTGTTGGCATTGGCAATTATGCTTGCCTCATGAGATTAGGATTCTCTGATTTGTCATAATGGAGATTTATATGAATGTTCAATGTAGGCTGCTTCTCAAGTTCATGGAGGCCAATTAGCTGCTGGTTTTGTTGATGGTTCAGTCAGATTATATGACATCCGGACACCTGAAATGTGAGCATTTGTAATCATGAAGATTATCTTATGATGCTTCATATGCTTTCCTAAAATATATATTGGAATTGGACATCTACCAGAAATTGATTGGTTTTAGGATTGAAACCATCTATAATTTTAAATATAATACTGTGAGAGCATTGTCCCTTTCCAAATTATAATGTAAAACAAAAGACGCTGATACGGTTGTGTTATTTTTAATCCTTTTTTGGAAAAAAGTCCTGGAGAAACAGCAGATATGACAGTTGTCCAGGCCAGATTTCCTAGGAAATTAAAGATTTAATGTCTTGGAGCCATCAGCAATCCTATCATCTGTAAATTCAAATACAAGATGTTAACAAAAAGACTAGCCAATCAATTATGGTTGTGTTCCTTATATCTATGTTAGAAACCATGTTCATGCAATGCTTGCATCATATCTGGCACAGGATACTCCAGCAATGGGGTTTCTCACAAATTTGGTCCATTTGTTTAGTCATTTAAGCAATATAATCGTATAAATCATGACAAGCTTAAATTTCTGAAAGGTTTTGCTGTTTAGGGATCAATATTTGTTCATTCTTCACTCTATTCTTTCTGCATGCTTGTTCATAATATCTTTTTAATTCGTAATTTCTAGGCTTGTTTGTGTAACACGGCCACACACAGAACAAGTAGAAAGAGTGGCGGGGATTGGCTTCCAACCTGGACTTGATCCAGGAAAGGTAAAGACAATTTATATTAGTTTCACACTGGTTTTCACCTATCTCTCAGGCACACTTGTTTGGTTCATGATCTTGGCGAAATGTCTGTTACGTTGCTTTAGTGATGTTTTTTGTTCAAATTTTCAGATAGTCAGTGCATCTCAGGCTGGCGACATTAAGTTTCTTGATATAAGAAATCAGGAGGATGCCTATCTCACAATCAAGGCTCACAGAGGCTCCCTTACAGCATTAGCTGTTCACAGGCATGCACCCATTATTGCTAGTGGATCAGCACAACAGCGTATCAAAGTCTTTGATCTGGAGGGTAAACCACTAGACACTATCAGATATTATTTCACCTTCATGGCCCAGAAAATTGGATCTGTGAGCTGTCTGACCTTCCATCCCTATCAAGTATTGCTTGCTGCTGGCACTGCCGATGCCTGTGTATCCATTTATGCTGATGAAAACTCCCAAGCAAGATGACACACACATTCTTTAAACGTGCATTCTTGATCAAAAGCCCTTGGGTGTGGCAATGCAATGACATTTAGTATTTATTCGATGACGTGCCATCGAAATGGGCTTTATGGTTGCACTTGATTCGTTAATGTGCAAGACAGAGTGACTCAAATCTCATTGTCATCAACATGCGCAAGTACATTCTGGGTTCGCTGTGATTAGAATTGTATACATATATTCATTAGCCTCCGGTAGATCATGCCTGTTAGCAGGAAATCCTGCAAAGTTGGTTGGAGTGGAGGCTTGGCGAATAATCTTGATGATGATATAGGGGAAAAGGTTGTAAATAGTTTTCTTTGTTCTTTTGGTGTGATCTTTGCTCTCGCAGTCCTTTTCCATCTGTAAAAGTTGCATGCTTATAGTCCATTATTTTTAGTGATGCGTACATGTAGTGATTGGGGTAGTTCCTCCTTGCAATTGATAGGATTCGAAATATCTGTAATTATATTCGGGCCTCTTTGTTTCTTTGGCGAACTCTAATCTCTCTCTCTGCCCTGCTTTGCTTCCCCCCCTTGCCCACCAACCGGAAAAAGTTGCCTGTTTCCTTGATTCGGTTGATGTTTATGGGATATGGATGATAAGTTCATTGTCACAATCCAAATGGAAAATATATGCTATCAACAGGGATTCTGAATTGTTCTAAAACTCCAAAAACACTAGAAATGATCTGGCAAACCATATTAGAAATTACTGCTTTAAAATCCAAAATCCAAATTCAAATCCCCGGTTCGATTTGAATTTGGATTACAGTCGCAATGAAAGACTTAATTTGTAACCCAAAATACCTGGATTTACCTTGCGACCAAAATATGTGATTTGGTATATGGATGCCTTGAATGCAATTCTTTGATTAAATTTAATTCGCTATGGAATTAGTTTGAAATCCGTGAAAATCTGTTCTCGAATTGCAGATAACTGCAAGTTTTCTACTTTGGATTTCCAAAGATCTCAAGATTTTGGTTTCAAATGTCATCAGAATCTGCTACTCATTTGAACTTGTAATGGAATCCAATCCCAACTCCAATTATTTAGATTTTCTTTGAAGTCCAGTTGGCATGGATTTGTTCAAAATTGCTCTTAATTCCAACAAATTCCATGATTCAGAATTCGGATTTCCATTGAAATAAATTCTTTTAAACCCCCACAGCCGGCTCTAAATTCACGATAAAAACAATTAGGTTCGAGTTAAACTGAAATTTTGCTAGGCCACTCCAGATTACTGCCATTAACGTGGGATTGCTTGCCATATTGTGCATGTATGTGCCCAACCTGTTTTAAAACTCGTCAGTTTCCAAAAAAGAAACATAAATTTGCTTACACCAAATTCAAAATTTCCATTCTTCTTAACTCAAGTTTTGGAGAGAGACCATGAAAACAATCATAGGACATCAGTACAACACGGTAAAGCTCCTTTCATCTCCCTATACTGGCAGCAACAATCAATTGGACTACAAATTGACAACACCAAAAATCAATCTAAAATACATTTATATACAATACAAATCAGTGGATTAGATGTATAGTAAAATAAAGCTTATGGTGTCTAGCTCACAAAGTATGTATCAAATATAGCAACAACAAATTACCATAGTCCATGTCACTTCCTCCCACCAACCATACTTTGGCCCGGTGTTCCTGATAAGCTAGGAGACATGCTGCTTGCTATATTCAGCTTTGCATCTGCAGTTGCACTACCAAGAACATTAAGATCTTCAAATAATCTATATGATGGAATAAACGGCTTCTGTCCTGTTGCTCCGGGAGCATTATAGGAACCAAAGTTGGTTTGTGTATCTCCTTGCCCAGCAGGGCCATTAGTATTCCTTGCTGGAAATGAGTTGTAATGTTGCAAGGGCCGGGCGACTTGCAAGGATGTATAAGATCCAGTGGCTTGTGCAGTTGGACTGTAAAAAGCAGCACCAGAAACCGGATTTGGGTTGCTGTAATAGCCAGGGGTTGGAGCCCATGGTGGTGGAGGGTAGCTAGGCATATACTGGGAATATTGTGGTTGTGATGGTTGCTGAGGTTGAGGTTGAGGTTGAGGTTGGGCTTGGGCTTGGGCCCAAGGAGCAACATAACTGTTGTATTGAACCTGCAGTCCCTGGCCTCCAAAGTACTGAGCCTGTTGAGGCTGGGTATTGTTTGGATAAACTTGTGAGCTTGGGGAAACAGGTACCTGATTCATGTTTTGACTAGATGCTGACGATGGAGGAAGAGGGGAATGAGGGGAACTCGACGTTGTCAAGGTGATGCTCAAAAGATCAATCATATCCTGCTCCTTGGTTGTCCTCACTGGTGCAGGTGGATCTGGCAGAGCCAAAGCTAATGTATTGTTTGATGTAGGATTGTAATCTGTCGATGTAGATGAAGTTACACCATTACTGGTGTTGAATAGAGTAGTACTGCTGCGAACTCCATTAGTTGAACTTTGAGAGGGCATGGACTGAGGTTTAGAATGATGTCTGAAACCATTAAAATTTCAGATCAGTCAAAGATCATCTTGTATCTAATTCTATCTTGTCCCAAATATAGGTTAAGAAATATCTGGCCCAAATGAATGTCTAAAAGCCACCTCAGGACAATAAATTATCATCATAATTTGGCAAATTTAATACCATAACCCACATGCAGACCTCATAAGCAATTGGCCCAACAATATGACTTTATAAAATTCTCAAAAGACAATAGACCATCATGGAATTGTCCAGATAAAAATATGGGCTACAGAAATAAAATTCAAAATTGTTGATCTTTAGAAAAAGAACTAACCTTCGAGCGAGTTGAGCAAAGTCATCTTCCTCATCTTCCTCTTCTTCAAGCTGGCTTTTCGGCACACTAGTAACAGGTGAAGTTACATTTATGTTTGGCCTAGGGCTGGAATTGCTAAATTCATTTGATTTAACAAGGGACCCATCTACTTCAGCTATGTGGGAGCTGGAGCTTGATGGTTGTGTTGGCAATCGGGACCCAGATGCCATAGCATCGTGTTTTGCGAGCAAATTTTGAAGGCCATCATTCAATTCAAGGCCCTGACCAAGAAGTTCCTCATCCCTGCATTATAGCCACAGAAATCCAAAATATGTTAAATGGCAACCACATAAACAAGTAGTGATACCACAAAATGTACAAGAAATAAGCAAAATTGTGAAATCTTGTTGGATGAGCAAACAAAACGCAGAATGGAGATAACTTACACTGTTGACGTCAGCATCTGAATCAGTTTTTTTTGGTTGGTGCGACATCGGCTGACCAGGTCAACTAGTATTTCATCTTGTAAAGCCTACAAATAGAAAGTAACAACAGTTGTGAAATTGTATAAGATAAAGTAAGAAACAAAACCATGCACATACCTCACGATCACTAGGATTCACAGCTTGCAGCATGTCTGCTAAAAGGTCCATAATATTACGCATGGACTCCAAGCTTGATCGACTTAAAGCAGGACAAAAAAACCAATAGCTAGTCAGAAGTTGGAAGTTGCAACAAAATCAACACACAGACTAAGCAACATCAGCAGAAAGGGTAATATCAGAAACAATGGAATTGTAGAACCAATGCCATGTTCCCACCTCAAAGTTTCCACCTCAGATGCCATAGCCTCATCAAGCCTTTTTGGAATGTTACTTGGCATACCATATCCCAGTTGAAGTTGCCCAGGAGTAGGATGAGTAGCCGGTGGAGTAAATATAGGAGCTGCATCACGTGAACGCCGGGGAAATTCAACTCCAGAACGCTGCCAATATCAATCAAGCAATTATTGCTGTGTACATATGTAAGAGCATCCTTTTCAGCAAACAATTCATGCAGTGCCCGGCATATCGTCATCAGTCCAACTCAGAAACTTAAATAAAGCTGTACAATATAAACGAGCATATATACATGTGGACTAGCAGTGTTAAATGAGAAGGAGCACACATGCAGTAAAATTTATTAAGAATTGAGCATTTTGAGTGTAGCATCCCCCACATTATATCTCGCAAAAAAGTCTTAGGATGCTTGTTCTATCCTAAAACAACATAGACATATAGTGGCCACAAGAACTGCCAAAAAAGGTTGGACCCATCTAAAAATATCAATGGGTTTACCCAAATGATAAGGGTAGCACTAACAAAGCAGGAAATTATTTCAAGAGCAACAAAATGACATGAGAGAATGAGATGGCTAAGATAATTTAGGGAAAGGGTTTACCCAAATGATATCCCCTGTTGTCTTCAATTTAAAGTATTTGAAACTTATGTAGTGTTTTTGGATATGAACTTGGTTTTGTTCAACTGCCAAAACAGATGTAGCCTTAATTCCTGATGAATCTTCATTATCCTAGCTCTTCAGGCCTATTTTTTCAATTAATAAAATCCCTTATATGCTAAGGATTACAAATGAGATAACAGCTTTGACCTTTTTTTCTTTGAGAGAAAAATGCAAAAGACTATCATACATTGACTGTAATCTAAAGCAAACTGATTCCTGACTAAAGACGAAGTCAAATCATCCAGATCTCTTCATTTGGATGAAACTTAACACAGTTGATAGCATCCTCAACATATTATTACTTTAAATAACCAAATAGTTCATCCAAATGGTCCAACCAAACAATTACCCTAAGCTCCTCATAAGCCCAATAGTACTGAGGATGTTTTCCTCCAGGTCCTCCAAATGCTTCTTGCCAAGAGTCTAGCAACGACAAAATTTTATCCCTCACCCGCATATCTGCCTGCAAATGTCAACCAACAAATGTTCATCTTCAAAACTCAGGCAGACACTCTGCACTTAAAATCACGCATGGACTATAATATTAAACACAAATGGCAACTTGAAAAGTACCCAAATATACCAAAATCCACAAACCATTGGATAAAACAAAACATGATGCAGAACTGCATGCACAGCTTTCTCATTATTTATTTTTGTACTTCCAACCTACAATAAAATTCTATGTAACAGTAGTACTTTTTACCGATACTAGATATGAAATGGCAAACTTTAAACACATCCCAACATTTTTTAGACAAGTCATTAAATCCTAATTGACGAAAATTACTTGGGGACTCCCTGAATTGTCCTTGTGTACTTGAGTGGGATAGCATATCCAAGATTTTTATCTATATTGAAATTGTTAGCAATGAATTATTTGTATTACAATCAAGACAAACTGAAGTTCCTCAATGCCCTGCTATTCTCATTAGGGTCAAGAGTGAGAGGAAACCTTTCCACTCCCCCCCCCCCAAAAAAACCCTCAAGGAATAGTGAGTATGATTGTTTTGAATTTCTAGTAATGGAAACAGTTATTTTTTGAAGGCCGAACAAAGAGACCAGGTATCAACTTTTTATTTAGTCTTGCACATCATGGTCATTGTCCTCCAGAAACTGCACTTGAGGAAGCTCTCTTGTGATACAATTTCTATGAAGGCACATGAGTAATTTTGGATATTGACATCCCACATGAGACCAAGTAGCAGGTGTATAAGAATTTTTGCTTTGACTGACTATTCAAGAAGATAACTAATTCATCTTGATGAAGTCAATGAACTGATATCCACAAGAAAAAGAAAATTTTTTGCTTTGAAGAAGGGTTCCCAAAGATTTGAGTAATAGAAAAGATCTGAAAAGAGAAATATATCAACAAGAACCCAGCAACACCATGCTTGTGCATACCAGGAAGAACTACAAAATCAGAAAATCAACAAGATTAACAATTTCAACGAAAGGAGAGAGATTTTGAAGGAAAATATAAAAGAAGTTGGACATAGGGCACTTGACCCCAAATAGACACATCCTCCACAAACCAAACAAAGTGGCCATCAAAAGCAAGCGATCCAATGGCAGTGAATTAACAACTGTTCCTAAACATGAAAAATTGGATCTTCATCAAGCAATTCAGCATGCTGGTAAGAAGCTTTTCCCATTGATTTATCAAATAATTTTCACATTTCATTACAAGAGATTAAGAAATTAGTAGTTGTGTAACTTAATTACATTGTGAGGGTGGTGAAATTTGGTGATTCCAATTAAATAGTATGAATTGAGCACAAAGGACATGATTAAAATCCCAGTTCATAAAGTCAGTCGATGTATATGCCACTTCCCAATTGTTTTGTGCATATGCATGTCTTTCTTTCTTTCCCCTCGCCTATTCAGGAGAAGCCAAATGAACTCTTGTTTTGTTCCCACCAACTACTATGGTGAATTTAACATAACAACTGAGTTTCCAAGTAAATCAAGCACAAAGAAGGAAAACTATTTAAAAAGCATAACCCAAACAGGCATGGCTTCATTGGATAGCTGATGAGTAACTAGAGTAATGCCACATGGACCAAATGAGTCAAGAACAATATGGAACCAATCCTACATTAGAGACCATATCAGCGAAAAATCAAAACTACTCACAATAGAGTAATTTGAATTTGGCAAAATATTTTTCAAATCAAGAATTTTTATTTTTAAATACACTGAGGTAGACTGAACAGTCTATTTGATCTTTGACTCATTTGGTATCTTTAGAAATATTCCGTTGACCATGCCAAAGAAGTAATAAAAAAGATTATACCTTCTTCTTTACAATTTTTATCATCTCGGGTAATATATTTCTCTCCGCAATCTGAAAATGGACATAATCCCCACAGTTCTTCACCATAGTCTCCAGAAGCTGCAAATAAACAAGCAGGGCAGAAACGAGCTAATCAGTAAGGCACATTTTGGTGATGTTTCAAATATACCATAACAGGGCAATAAACATTTAGATAATACAAAATATCAAGAAGGTTTTCGACTAGAAGGGTACCGTTAAAGCGAGAAACTGAACCACAGGGTTCTTATGCTGCAACCGTTTTTTCACCGCCTTCACTACATCTTTTGCTTCCCTGTTTCATTCAACACACACACACACACACACACACATATATAAACTCATCACTCACACACATCCACAAACAACCTTATTGTTCTTCCAAAATTATTATTATCAATAATAATCGAACATGAATCAATAATCGAACATGAATGAACAAAATATAAGCTACATGGTACAAACACAATGATTCTTCAAACACAATTCACAAGAAACCATCGAATTCAACCCAAAATCGAAAAAACAAGATCATGCTTTGACACTTAGAAAAGAAAATACAACAAAACTTGACGAACACGAAAACCTAAAAACCCATAAAAGTGAAGTCCAAATCAACGACGTCGACAAAAAATTGTTAACATGTACGAGGCTTAAGAAACACGAAAATTTTAATTTTTACCAATGATTAGAATTGACAGAATCGCAAATATCCATGTTCAACGTCCAATCAGGACCGATTAGGAGATCGCTCGTCGCCTTCTCCACTCGCACAGTCGCCGAACTCGACATCATTCTCTCTCTCTCTCTCTCTCTCTCTCTCTCTCTCTCTCTCTCTCTCTCTCTCTCTCTCTCTAAAAAATTCACAGCAAAATATATAGCAGAAACTCGACTCTGACAAAAGAAAATCGAAAAAAAATAGGAACAATGGAAAATTTGAGAAGAAGACGAACCCTAGAAAAGTGGGGGTTAATCTTCTTTTTGCTAACAATCGATTCGGTTTTAGACTTGGACTTGTATGGTAGCTTTTTACGTTTCTATTTTTCTTTGCTTTCCGGGAATTTCGTTTTTTCTTTTTCTCTCTCCTCTCTGTCTCTCTCTTTCTGGCACATTTGCTTGCTTTTCTCTCTCTATTTTTCTTTTTCTTTTTTCCTTCTGTTCCGGCGCTTGACTTGTTGACTACTCTCCATTTGTCTCTGTACACGTACTCGCCTTGTTGAACCAGGGGATTTGAAACCCGAACCAACTTATTAGCTGATATGGTTTAGGGCTTGGCCTCTTGAGTTCGGGTCGGTTCTAATTCGGGTCTGCATATTGTATGATTGCGAGTTCTTTTCATGCTTAAAAAAATCATTTACAAGAGTATGTTCGACAGCTGAGTTGCTTTTAATAATGTTTAATGAAAAAAAAAATCTCAACCCATAAATAACCTGAGCCGACCTCAGATGGGATTCGTGTTGAAGTCTAGTTTGCAATTTGAGTGTTGGTCCATTGTTCAATACGGGTCGGGCTTGGGTGGAGTTCAAACCCACCCAAGTTATGCCCTTCCCATCGCTTTTGGCAACTATTTGATGAGGAGCGAGTAATGTTAATTGTATAGTCGCGAGGAAAGTGGGAATAAAATTCGAATTTGGGGTTATTTGGGAATCAAAATTTGGTCCTTCCGCGGATTTTTGTTAGTATTCACTTCCCTCTCTGGGAAGAATGTTGAATGAAAAGTCTTCATCGGCGGGCTCTGTCTTTGTTATCCAATTTCATTTTGGCGGGGGCTAAGATTCCGGTCAAAATTAAAATTTTACTTAATTAATTAATATTGTTTAATAACATTAATACAAATAAAAAAATTAAAAGTTATCTCTGAACATTTGTGTAATGTATTACTAATTTATATTTTTATATGAACTCTTATTGTTAAATTTATTAAAATTATAATATAAATATTAAAAATAAATAAATATAACTCTGATATCATGTTAAAAATATTAGAAATAATAATAAAATATGACATCCTAATACTCTATTATTTTATTTTAATATTATAATATATTAGATTTATACGAAAAATACATTATTATAAATATAAAAAATAATTATTATAAATATAAAATTGAATATTCTAAAAATAAAATCAATCGATTTGATTTTAATAAATAATATATACTAATGATAGTAAAGTTGAATATAGAGTGAAGAACGATCAAATAATAGTCTAATTTTAAAGTGATCCATTTTTTATTCAATTTTTACTCAATTTTAAGTATATAAGCTTGTATATATTTGGGATCGATTGAAAATGGACTTGGTGGGGGAGGGGGGGAAGAAAAATACACCAGAATAGCAGGGGGGAGGGGGAGAGAAGAAAAATACACCAGAATATGAAAGATTACATTGTTATACATATTTCCAAACTTTGTGTCTGTCCTCCCAGTGATAATAAAAGCATCGGCAAACATAAGCGTTCGGGGCAATACAGAATTTTTGCATGGTCATTTTGGATACCGCCATGCAAGATGCTTTCATCAAGTTCTGATAATATATGATCATCATTAACGTTTTATGGATTGAACATTAAATTTTTTTAATCAGATTTTGGGTATTGAGAATAAAAAAATATGCATCGAGATAATCGATCTCTAAAATAGATCTTCTAATATTTGGACCAAATTAATTGAATAACCTGAATATTGATCGACCCTAAATACATCAAAAAAAAATAAAAAGATAATATATGATTCTCACGATGCACTTAGAGCAAAGAAAGATTCAAAGGAAAGATTAGAAGAGTAACCACTGGAATTCAGGTGTGGGGTTGTCGAACTTTATTCTTTTTTTTCTTTTTTTTTTTTTAAAAAAAGAAAGAAAATATTAAATATACACAAAGGGTCATGGGTGTGGACTAGCCTATGATACTCATAGAGGGTCTTTTCCCTCCTGGATGTACATTTGCTTTGGCCTTCGTTTGATAAAAAAGATAGTGACACACAAGAATTCACCTCCTGCTCTCGTGGGGAAAAGGCATTGTGTTGTATTTTCCTTTTTTTTTGGTGTGGTATGATGTGGAGGCTCAAGACCTTGGCGAATGTGTATAACTTCGAAACACCCAAGATTTTTGGATTGAGTGCCACGGAATCAGGCGATGACAAGTTTAATATTATTTTTTATCTACAAAGTCCTTTCTTGAAAATTAAAAAAAAAAAAAAAAAAATGGGAGAAGGGTGAATCGTAGTACAGTCTTGGCCGAGTCCTATATAAGTGAATCCATGCTCGGACGCCTCGTGAATTTTGATTATTCTTTTGCGATCAGCGAATTAAGGTTTGAAGATGTGTCCACTGCGATTGATTTTAGTGTTGTTGTCTGTTGCTTTGGCTACTTTCGTGATATTCAAAACACAAAAATCTAGAAATCTATTCGATTCCGATCAAGATCCACCTTTTATTAATTAATTAATTTATTTATTTGTAAATTAAATCATGTCCGAGAAGAAGTTTTTGGATTTTGGTTGAGATGGGAAGCGGCAAAAATATCAAAGTTGATTTTAGTGTTATTGTCTGTTGCTTTGGCCGCTTTCGTGATATTCAAAACCCAAAGATCTAGGAATCCAATCAATTCTGATCAAGATCCACCGTTTATTTATTATTTTTTCTGTAAATTAAAACTTTTCAGCAGCCAAGCTAATCAGTGCCGTAGATTACTGCCACAGTACCACCGGCATCTCAAACCCGCAAAATTTGCTGTTGGATGATAATGGGAGTATCAAGGTTTCCGACTTTGGGTTGCACAGTCATAAAATACACTTTTGCGACCAAAAGTTTTTACATTAAAAGTAAAAATTTTGTCGTTAAAAAATATTAGTGGTGAATTTTTTCTGTCGTTAAAAAGTATTAACGATGTATTTTTTTTGTTGTTGAAAATTACCTTGTTACATTTTACCGACGGAATACCATCTGTCACTGATATCAAAGACGGATTTTTTTTTATTGCTAAAAATATCTATCGCTAATCCATTATTGATAAAAAAAATATGTAAAAAAATCAATAACGAATTAACGATGAAATTTTTCCATCATTAACAATTCCGTCATTGATAATTCATATCAACAACGGATCTTTTCTGTCGCTAATTCTAGAACCCTCATAAGTGCGGGCACGCGCAACCTTGTCTTGCACCACCCGCCCACCCGCTTCCTTTAATTTATGAAAAATACCACCATGCCTCCAACGTGATTCGATTCCCGACACGCGTAAAATAATCTAAATAATACAACCACCAGATCAGTTAATCATCTGACCATATCTTTTTATTTATTTATTATTTTTATCTCATAATTTTTAATAATAATAAAATAATATAAAATAAAATATTATAATAAAATAATAAAATAATAAAATTTTAGTTTAAAATAAAATAATAAAATAATATTATTCATGTACAAAATAAAATAAAAATTAAAAAATTATTAAATAAAAATTAAAAAAAATCGTCACTGATCCGTCATTAAAATTTTTATCGATAATCTGCCACAAAAATTTATATCACTAATTCGTCGCTAATAACCGTAAATATTTTTTTTAAGTTTTTTTCCTTCAGAGATATAGACGACAATAACTGTTTAATGTGCTTTCGTATCTAGCTAGACCGGTCCCTTAGTCTCGCAAATATCTTTCCATGCTGCAATGGCTGCAGTAGCAAGGTCTACGCTGTAGACTCTTAATCACATGATACATGATGCCTGATATGCTTAACATGTCTTCCATCTCCTCAACGGTATGAATCTGAGCAAACAATTATATCAAAAAAAAAAAATCTGAGCAAACTAATGACAGACAGAAGTACTTAACACACAACATTCCTTGGTTATAGAAAATAAAAATTTTCTTACAGAAAGAGCGGGGGGGTTACCCTCTAAATATCAGAGTAGACAAATAGAACTACAAAATTTTCGGTTATAAAAACAAAAAAGGGAAAAGGATTGAATACAGGACTCACAAATATTTCGGTACTATTTTGAATCACATGATACTAGTTACTACAAAACATCAGAAAAAGCAGAAAAAGAAAAGTTAACAATAGAGTGTTCAGAATATCGTACATTATCATCATGTGACTAAGAGTATGCAGTACAGGCCTCGCTACTGCAGCTGTTACAGCATAAAAGATACATGTCAGCCTAATGGACCACCTTAATGTAAGGTTAATATTACCCGGTATTTTCTCCCAGTGAGAGAAGTACCAGCTAACTTTATCCTGTTCATATGTTAAAATGTTTCGGGGGAAACAATACGGCCCTCACAAACTATCAAAATTAGAGAAGGCCTTAAATGGCTGTGCCAGAGAAGGCTGTGGCTCTTGTGCTGGTTGCAGTTTAAAGATCACCCTTGCCTGGTCCACACAATATCCTTGAGAGCTTGTCTTATATGATGTTGTTTCATAATCTTTTGGTTTTTATTCCACTGTGTCTTCACTGAACTTCTTTACCTTTACTCGATGAAAAGGTGGAGTAACCTGCCAACAAACATGCCTTCCATATTACCAAATAATGATACTAGTTACCAGGCCTCACAATATTCTATGCTAACTTTGCTTTTTCTGGAAACTCCAAATTTTTATAGAAAGTGACAGAAATGCTTTGTCAGATGCAATAGAACAAAATCTTTTGAGAAGCTGAAATTTCTTCTTTTATTTCCTTACTTGCATTATTATATACATATAAAATGCTTGAATAAAAAAATGCTTATAAATAATCCACACTCATCTAGAAACACTTTACATTTAATAGATTCATAATATTCAAAGAAATATTTTAAAAATTTTAGGAATTTCTCTAAATACTAAGAGTTATTCATAAATCACACATATAACAAACTATTATTATATTTAATCAAAACTTTAATTTTTAGAAAATATTTGAAAAAATCTCAGTGTTTTTAACATTACTCATCCTTGAGATTTTTGCCAAACATTCCCAGCAATGCCCTTAGCTTCTCAAACTTAATCATACTCTCATGTGCTTCACAGATGGTTTGACTTGACTCCAACCTTCTATTGGTGTTTTCCCTTGTACTGCAATTGTTGGCAACATGTTCAATAGATGAACTGTAGTGTGTGCCGCTTGAGCCCAAAACTGATTTGACATATTCTTTCTATCCAACATTGCTCTAACCATTTCCACTACAACTCTGTTCTTTCTCTCCACAACTCTATTTTGCTCAAGGGTGTATGTATTTGTAAGTTGATGATGAATACTAGCATTTTCACAAAATTTTTTGAAATCTTTAGAATTATACTCCATTCCATTATCAGTTCTTAAAGTCTTGAGTTTGCACTCACTTTGAGTCTCAACTAACAGTTTGAATTTCTTGAATACTTAAAAAACCTGTGATTTATTTCTTATAAAATAAATCAAAGTCATCTATGTCATATCATCAACAAAGAGCACAAAATACTTGTTTTTGTTCATGGACTCTATTTGCATAGGTCCACAAACATCACTATGAACTAGTTGAAGCCTGTCACTAGCTCGCCATTTGGAATTTGCCAAAAAAGGTTCCATGTGTTGCTTCCCCATTTGACATGAGCTACAAACACAATCATGTCTTTTTACTTAAGGCATAAATCTCATCAAATTTTGTCTCCACAATTGAGTCAAAGCATTATAATTGCAATGACCATATCTACAATAACACAACTTTGATTCATCTTTTTTAACAAAATTAACTCCTTCACCTGCACAAGCCCAATTTAAAGGAAAGCATTTGTCCACCATCGGCAATTTTGCAACTAGCACATTTGCATCATCATAAATAAAACATGTCATTCTTTTAAAAAATAATGAATAACCATTTTTCACCATCTGAGCCACACTCAATAAATTTTGAGTAAGAGAAGACACAAATAAAATATCATGGATAAATCTAGTACCTTGTTTAATTTGAGCCAAGATAGATCCTTTTCCATGAGACTCCACAATCTGTCCATTCCCAAACTTGACTTTTATCTTTCTGGTTTTGTTCAGATTCGTGAACAATGCTTCATCTTTAGCCATATGATTTGTGCAGCCACTATCAATAAATCAAGTATAACTAGCAACTTCATGTATCTCTTGTACAGCCATAAACAGGCTTGCTTTTGGCTCCTCATCTTCAGTGAAGTTAGTCTTTTGAAATGGCTTTTCTTGGCCTTGCTTTTACTTCTTCCGCAATTCTTCTCAATGTGGCCCATTTTTTTTGCAAAACCTGCACTGAATAGGTGGCTTGCCTTTGAACCAACCATCCTCTTCCCTGTGATTTGTTCGATGACAATGACTACAGGTGAGAAATTTTCCCTTTTTCCTATGTTCTTGTGAATTCTAACTATATTTGCCTTTACCAAGATTTTCTTTTGTAGGTTTCTTGGCTTCTTTTTTGCCTGGCCTTTCTGTTTGCTTTGCTTAAAATACTCCTTCAACAACTTCATCCTCACGAGTTAGTATCCTTTGTTCATAAGCTTGAAGTTTGCTAATGAGTTCTGCAATTTTCAAGACTTTAAGATCACATGATTCTTCAATAGCTAACACCTTT
Organism: Dillenia suffruticosa; assembly: GCA_033439265.1. Taxonomy (NCBI): domain Eukaryota; kingdom Viridiplantae; phylum Streptophyta; class Magnoliopsida; order Dilleniales; family Dilleniaceae; genus Dillenia; species Dillenia suffruticosa. The sequence goes on along the minus strand of JAVTVX010000013.1, from coordinate 24,685,712 downwards.
GATCCACTACATTTGTATTTGGAAAATTTTCTCCCATCAATCTAATCTTATTGACCAGATCTAGGAGTTTAGATGAGTACTTATTAATCAGCTCCCTTTCTTTCATTTTTAACATTTCGAACTCCCTTTTAAGAATAAGAGGTTTGACAGTCTTCACCTTTTCATTTCCCTCACATTCTTCCTTTAATGTGTTTCGCACTTCCTTCGGTGGCATGCTATGATTCTGGTGAAGATAGCATCAGATAATGCTGAATGAAGGCATGTTAAAGCTCTTGGTCTCCTTGCCTTTAATTTTTTTCTTCATAAGTCCTTATCTATGATAGAGTTGGATTAGCTCCTAGAGGTTCTGGTTTTGCTTCATCTTCTATAGCTTCCCATAGATTTAGAGCCATCAAATAAGCTTTCACTTTAATGGCCCAAATGTGATAATTTTTTCCAGAAAATTGAGAAGGACTTGCTCCAAAAAAATCATTTGAGGACATTTTTACTGGTTTCACATTTTGTTATAGTAAACTTTGTGCACAGCACCCTTAAGAAAATAGCTCTGATACCATTTGACAGAAATGCTTTGCCATATATAGATGCAATAGAACTAAACCTTTTGAGAAGCTAAAATTGTTCTTTTTTTATTTCCTTACTTGCATTATTGCATACATACAAAATGCTTGATTACAAGAATACTTATAAGAGGTCCCTACTCATCAAGAGATACTTTACATTTAATAGATTCATAATATTCAAAGAGATATTTTAAGAATTCTAAAAGTTTTTATTACATTTAATCAAAACTTTAACTTCTAGAAAATATTTAAAAAAATCTCGGTGTTCTTAACAGAAAGAGCACCCGTGCGGGCGCGGGGGAGGGGGGGGGAGGCGGTGCACTCTTCAACATGTATCCTTCTATGCTGTAGATGTACTTTGTAAGAGAGTGATTCGAGACTTCTCCATGTTGTTCTCTTAACTGACTTGATTTGGCCTATCATATCACTTCAAAAACATCGCAGATGTTTGGATGCAATGTGATCAGGTAATAACAAAATAGTATGATACTAAAATCAAATCTAGCATGCCATGATACAACACAGTCATTTTGTAATGAAGTGTGTAACTGTAAATTCTACTTTTTGCTATACAGTTAATTAGATCCACTGTTAGTAATCAAAAATGCCTTTGAGACGGTATACTACGCACCCTTTGTTACAAATGAGAAACTAAAGAAGTGTTGACACTCATATAACCACAAGGTCATTGAGTAAGTATCATAGTATTCTTATCCTTTGCTAATATAAGACTTTTGAATATGAACATGTGACTATGCAAATGGACATGCGTATATATGAAGAATGAGATCAACAAAAGGCTTAAAGTACTTTTGGATAGAGGGTTTTGGTGGGAAGGGGAGGGAAAGAGAGGGTTTTGGTGGGAAAGGGAGGGAAAGAGAGGGTTTTTAAAAAAACCTATCCATGGTTGACAAAGTAATTAAATGGAGGGAAAGGTTTTGGAGAGTTTCATAGAAACTTCAAACCCAATTTTTCAATTACATCAAATCGGTGGGTTTTGGAAGAGAGGAATTTTCTTTTAAAATTATAAATGTTAAATTTATTTTTATACTTTCTATTTAAAAAATCTAATAAAAAATAAAAAAATAAAATAGTAAATTTATATACTTTTTGATTATATTCAATTCATTTTTCTCGTCTAATCAAATGTGATTTTTTTATTTTACTTCCCTTTCCCTCTCTTTCCCATTATATATTTTATTATCAAATATGATTTTTAATTTTATCTCACTTTCCCTTTCTTTTACGCTCTTTTCCTTTCTTTCCTTTACCTCCCTTTCCCATGAGATTGCATGAGATTGCCAAACACACTTTCAAGCAATATAAACTAAAAGCAGCAATAAACATGAAAGAATCATAGAGAAGACTCACATTATATCCAAGGAAATGCCAATTCAGTTCAGAAATCCAACCATTTAGTGTAATATACACAAGTCTTTGGAGAGATAATGCCATCAGGGGTGCATATAATTATGTGGGGACAAACCCCACAGGGAATTAAAGTCAAAGCTGCCTCTCGTTGTTTCGATCCTCTTGGCATGCTTTTATAACAAAGAGTACCAGCAGGGATTGCAGCAAACTCCCCAATACCGGTACTAGTGACTGTCATGACCTTATTATCCAAAACTAATGTGTTTATAATCTCCTTGATTTTCTGGGTCGAGCATTCAATATTAAAGTAATTAGACTTTCGGATTTGATCAGCAACTTGGTCTATGGTAGCAACCCTCATGACATCAATCTGCTTAAAGCACACTTCCTTAAGAATGGTTATGAATTCAGTGTCAAGGTTGCCATCTGCATACCAATCACCACCAGTTAGCTCTTTTGATGGTTCAAACTCTGCTGCCACTAAGTGAACTCTTCCTTTGTTTTTGATGTTCTTAACCTCTTTTACCACTTTTTTCTTTTTGAGTGAATCGATAGATTTGTTAAACACCGTGGGAGGAAGATTAACCTTGTCTCTCATATCCTTAATCCAAATTCCCATGTCTCCTTTGCCCTTAACTATGTCTAAAATAGCATGCTCATTGGGCCCCAAAGTAGACTGTGCCCCTGGACTTGAATCTGTGCGTTTGCGCTTACTGGCCCCCTGTGATCGGTTCATAGGTACCTAACAAAAGAAAATTAAAGAAAACAAACAGAGAGGTTTCTGCTATGTGAATTTATTTATTTAATTATTTATTTGCAGCAAACTTAAAGTATGTAATATAACTTTATGCAAATAAAGGGTATTCAAAAGATTAAACAGATTTTTTTTGGGGGGCACTCTTCACCCTCTTCAGTGATGCCCAAATTGACCCAGAATCTATTAACATTAACCATGTATTTCTGTAATTGGAATGAAAAGGGTCATTTTTCATCCTCTTCATCCACTTCCCTGTTGTCCAAATTAACCTAAAATCTATCAAGCATAACTAGAGCTGTCATTCCCGTCCCGGGCCTTCTGCAGGATGGGATATCCCTTCATAAAAAAGAAATCAGTTTTTTTTTTTAATGAGATTAATTCATTTTTCACACCATCAGCATCGTCCTCGACGACGATCACATACCCTTAATACTCAAAAAAAAAAGAAAAAAAAAACAGAGTAATACACGCCACCAGCATCATAAAGCAAGTGACAGAAGAACATAAAATTACAGAACAATTCATTTTTTCAACCTTAAGAGAACAGGGAGACCGAAAAGTTACAGAACAATTCATTTCTTTCAATCGTGCAACAATGATAAATAGCATTGGAGTCGTCGCCGGCTGGTTAAAGAACATAAAATTCGAAGGAGAAAAATGCAAAACCGAAGTTACAAAAGAAAGAGAGAGAGAAGGAGAGACATAGAACAGGAAGATCGAGAGAGAGCTTACCGGAGTCGTCGACCGAAAATAACTTGTCGGGGGAGCAGCCCAAAGAGACACGGCTCAGAGGTTCGATCGTCTTCGCGGAGGAGAGAGACGTGAGAACCTCGCCCAGAGGTTCAATCGTCTTCGAGGAGGAGAGAGACGCGAAACCCTAGCCTAGAGGTCTGATCGTCTTGGAGGAGGAGAAGAGAGAGATCGTCGACGTCGCCGTCACTCAATCGTCTTCGAGAGAGAGAGAGAGAGAGAGAGTGAGAGAGCAGAAGTCCGTCCCACTCGTAACCGCTCTTCGTTTTCTTTATTTTTATATTATTTTTTTTCCTTAATTAACGGTTCACAGTTTAGGTTAAGGTTTTGAGTCTCTCACTTTCTAATTTTTGAACTAACCAAAAAAATAGGGGGAAAAAAATCATTTCGATGAATTATATTTTCAAAGAAAATTAAATTTCAAGAAAGATATTTTTAATTATTATTTAAAAAATTGAATCATAATAAAAATTAAAGGACAATATATTTTTTAATAACTTTCTTATCATCAAAAATAATCTTAAAAATTTTTCTTTCGTATTAATATGTTTAATTAAAAAATATCAAAAAATATTAATTGATATTTATTTTTATATTTATATTATTAACATATTTATGAGGCATAATAAAATAATGAAATATTCAATTCATTTTCATTTGTATAATAATGCTAAAACATTTTTACCCAAAAAATAATTCAAGAATTGGCGACCCGAATCTCGAGAAAACAACCACAGTTACTTGGGCATCACTCCTTCGCCCGTTGGGCATCAGTCATTTGCCCGGCTTAATACTAAGGCACCACTCATTTGCACCGGTCAATTCATATAGAATAGATCTCGGTTCTTGATCGTCTCCATCTCCCCTTTCGTTCACTCTCTCAAGTGGACGCCAATGCCTCTTCCTCGCGAGCAGGAAAAGATCAATCCGCGGTGTAGGTACATTTGTTCTTCCTCTTCCTTCATCATTTTCCACGCATTGGTAATTAGGGTTTGATAGGGTCTCTGAATTATGAAATGTTTTTTTTTGGGCGGGGGGGAATACGCCTTGGTTCGGTTCTTGATCTTGTCCATCTCTCCTTCCGTTCACTCTCTCAAGTAGACGCCACTGTCTCTTCCTCGCGAGCAAGGAAAGATCAGTCCGCGGTGCAGGTACTTCCGTTATTCCTCTTCCTTCATCATAATCCACGCATTCTTTACTAGGATTTCTTGTTAGGGTCTCTGAATAATGGAATGTTGGGGGGGGGGATATGCCTTGGTTCGGTTCTTGATCTTGTCCATCACTCTCTCAAGTAGACGCCACTGTCTCTTCCTCGCGAGCGGAAAAGATCAGTCCACGGTGTAGGTACTTTTGTTCTTTCTCTTCCTTCATCTTAATCCACGCATTCTTTATTAGGGTATCTTGTTAGGGTCTCTGAATTATGGAATGTTGGGGGAAATACGCCTTAGTTTATCTGATTCATTTCGTTCTTCGATACATTTCCATTGTTCATTAGGGTTTCGTTCTTTGCAATAGTTTGTTTATACGCTTTTGGTGTTCACAGATTTGTTTGAGGATATTATCAAATTGTTTCTGTTTATCTTGCTTGAAATTAGTGTTTTCTCCCTCTGGCTCTTCCGTTGGATCAAATTGTTTGGCATTTATTTTGCATCGCAAAGTATCTCTTGCCCATAGTAGAACAATCCATAACATTTTTGGGAGGGAGTTAAATTATTAGGGCAAAACATGACCTCTTCTACATACATATGATTAACCTAATCTGATTCACAATTGTCTTTTGTCGTGCTGATTCTGAAATAATCATGGCAGAGGTAGAAACTCAGATGGAGGTGAAGGAGGAGGTCCCTGACATGAGTTTTTTTTTTTTTTTTTTTTTTTTTTTCTCCCCACCTTGTCAATATCTTGCCTTAGAATCTTTTCAGTTCATTTTTTCTCCTATTTTAGATCTAGTAACATTGAAATGTATAATTTGTATAGAGCTGTTGTTTGTAGTAGTTGTGTGGAACTTAATGCTGAAATACCCAAGAATACAGGATCCTCTTTCATGTCTTTTTTGAAGATAGGATTGGATAGTACGATGATAACATTTTCTATCTTTTTGGTACCTGATATGTTTTGTGTTTGTTGGTGCTTGCAAGTTCAATTGTTGGTGCATTGGCCTCTTGTAAACTTTAATTATGGAAAAGATGTTATAGGAGTTTACTTAAGCCCCATCTGCCCATCATAGTTGTTAAATTTTTAATACTGCTATTAGTATTCTTAAAGCCTTTGAAAATTTTTGTGGTATCTCGACTCAGTTCTGTGGTTTTACTTTTAAAAACATTGAAATAGATTGCAGATTTATAACTACAACCTTTTATATGTTTATGTGTGCCAATTTTGTGCGGTTACAAACACATTCACAATGTTGTTTCTTGTTGCTATTTTCTAAACAAGTGCAGGACTATGAGTTGCCAAAAATGATTTTGGGAGTTGTCAGAATGCGAAACTCTTTGGCTTTTGCTTTAAATTTTTTTTTTTTTTTAATGGGCTTTTTCTTGTGGCTTGCTCCATTTGACCCGGGCTTGCTCCATTTGACCCGACCAAGAAGAAGAAGAAGAAGAAGAAGCTGTGGTACAGGACCCCTTTGATGATTCCGTGGATAAGCTAACTAAGAAAGCAGAAAATTTATCAGGTAGACTTTTAACTGATTTAACAGAAAGTCAAATTTATCAGGTATACAATTTTTCCCACTTCCATTAAGTAGCACATGCGTTTAAATGATGTATGCACCATGTGACTGTTTGACCAAGCATTTTCTTGCCATATGTGTAATTGCCTTCATACCTTTTATTTTTATGTGTAGTTTCTGAGGGTGTGGAGAATGCATTTGCTGGTTTGAAGAAGAAAAAGAAGAAGAAGAAGAAGCCTATTAGTTGAGAACTTTTCAGCTAGAGTTAATGGGAAACTGCATCAATTGCTCATTGCATCACATTTTGTGTTTGCAGATGGAAATTGATCCATTGAATGATGAAGATATTGGTGCTGGTGAGGATGTTGATGGTAGGTTTGTTTTGTGTATAGTACTGCTGGTGCTCCTCTTGTAGCATAATCATCATAACTACTGGTGATATATTTCAGGTTTTTTACGCATGTGGAAATGCTTAATATTTTGCTCTTATAGACCTCATTGGTAAAGATGAAGGAGTATCACAGAATCTACGGAATGGAACTGACAGGGACTACGAGTATGATGAGGTATTTTTTTCAACTAAGCATTTTGGTGTCTTTCTCAAAGTTTTGCTATCAGGTACTTTATATCTCTGAACTTCTCTACATGCATTTAATCTTGGGTGTTTTTTGTTCTTGATACTTGAGCCCTTAATATTCATGTCCCTAATGCTATGTATATGTTACACTTGCACTTTTAGAAATAAATTTGAGTCCAACAGACAAATTTTTGAACGGAACATCATAATAACACTAACATACAATTGTGTTTTTTTTTTTTGTTGGAACCACTTTGTTGTCATGCTGTTATGTTGTGTCTTGTAAAAATGTTGCATATCTTTGACGGAGCATCATTGCATGGAAACAATGGTTTATCAATATTGAGGAGTGGTTTATTGTTTGCTAAAATTCTTGGTTAACATTCTTATGTTCTCTTTGGCATTATCGCGAGGACAGACCTTAAGGAATTTGGGGGCGATTTTTCTTTCTTTCTTTTTTTTTTTTTTTTTCAAATTCTATCATTTGTATGTGCTTCTTATGTATTGCTTTCAAAGTTCATATTCATAGACTTTCCGATCTGCTTGATGGAACTATCCCTTTGAAAGTCTCACATATAACCATGTTTGATCTTGCATATGCAGCTTCTAAGTAGGGTCTTCAACATCCTTCGTGAGAATAATCCAGAGCTTGCTGGAGATAGACGCAGGACAGTGATGAGACCACCACAAGTTCTTCGAGAAGGCACAAAGAAGACGGTGTTTATGAATTTTATGAATCTCTGTAAGACGTAAGTTACATGCCTCGATCTCTTTTATTCTTGTGAAATAAGAAGCAGATGTATTTTATGCATAGCACAACTATCAGATGTAATGGGTTATCCCATGTGCTGCAACACCAGACTTCCCTTGGTTTCTTTTTTATTTTCCTGATGTATTTGCTTTAGTAGTAATAAAGTTCATTTTTGTTGGAGGGGTAGTTTGGATTCTCTTCTATGTTCTGGGAAAAAACTTTTTATCCCCTCACATTTAAGTACTTTAATATTGAATTATGTGAAACCACTAATAGCCTCTCACATTCAAAAGTCTTTTTCCTCATCTAGTTTATAACTACAACCTTTTATAAGTTTATGTGTGCCAATGTTGTATGGTTAGAAACACATTCACAATGTTGTTTCTTGTTGCTATTTTTTAAACAGGTGCAGGACTATGAGTTGCAGAATGTTGAAGATGATGACGAAACATTCCAAGAAATGTGTGAATGGATGTCTTCCGAATATATAGCTCTAATCCGTCAACAACTTGAATAGCAAATTCAATGAAAAATCTAAGAAAAGAAAAGGAAGAAAAGGTCCAAAATAAAGCAAACCATGGCCCAAGAAAGCTGCTCAAAATAAGCAGAAAGATAGGCAGATTTCTAGACTAAAAATATTTAGAAATCTGTCAAAAAACTTAGCCCAAAATTAGGCTCATTCACTACCCACCTTCGGCTCACTTACTTAAAGGAGACTTTAAGTCTATTAAATAAATCTCTAATCAAGACCCTAAATGACCATATAGTATGTTCAAAAGAAGCCCAAACAATACAGAAATAAAATGGGCAGAATTTATAACGATTAGTTTTTAGGTTTGTATCTACCGATTAGTTTTTTCTTTTAGGCTATAAATAAGTCTATCTTCACTTGTAAGACATCCTGGAGCTTGTGTCCTACTGGTCTTAGAATAGAGTATTAAGTCTCTAAAATTATTTTTATATATTTTTGAGTATTGTCTCAATTATTATCATTTGTATTTGATATATCGTCAAAAAAATATATTGAGTTCATTCTCACAAATCCAAACTCTCTTCTTCTTTAAAACGAAGTCTTAAATCCCACAAATTACCAGGATTTGGCAGCATAGACAAGTTCAATCCCATAAACGAGAAACAATGCAACTCACCGCATTTCAATTCCACTAAACCTTAAGTTCCATATTCACTAGCATCCAAGAACCCAAGTTGTTACTTTCTCTCTCTGTTTATTTTTTAATCATATCTGAAATTTAAAAGAAACATGGATGATATTAAAAAAAAAAAATCTAAGTTTGCTTATCTTATATAATTTAAACTACCCCCAAACTTGTTCTCCATAAAAAAATCCCCTTTTAATTCCTAAACAAAAAAAAAAAACCCTTGTGTACGGTGGAGGGTACTCTAACAACATATGCTAAGAATATGATCTTTTAAGGTAATAATAACAAAGAAGAAAGAGAGAGGGGGGATGACCTTTTGTTGAAGAGAGACAAAACACGGTGATCACGAATGCTAAAGAAAGTACCTTTATTCACAAAAAAAAAAAGAAAGTACCTTTGATTCTGAAAATGATGGCGCCGTCAACGTCGGTGACAACGAAATTACCTTCGGTTACGGTCAAGACTTTCCCTTTCTTTTTTTTTTCTTTATTATATATTAATCCGTATTTAAAATAATGATTCGATTAATTTAATCTAAAATTTACAATAATCTATTTAAAGAACTATTCTTTTTATATAATATTTAAATCATAAATCAAATTTAAAATTTTAATTAAAAAATTTAACATTATATTTTTTCATATCAATTAATCGTTAGTATGGCCAAGAGTTTTCCGACGATCATTAGATCTACAGGATATGGCGCACAAAACTGTGGGCTGATAACGCCGGATTTGGCAACGGCACGTAGCTCGGTGTCGGTGTCGCCATAGACGTTTTCGGAAAATTTGGGTTTTGGGACGAGTATTGAGCTGTGAGTGAGATCTGTTTGTAGGCGTACTCGGAGGATTGCCACGTGGACTCCTGTATAAGACATACCACGAATGAGTGCCAAGTACTCCAGGCCCCAGCCTCCTTTTGTATGTTTCTTCAATTTACTATTGAGCCCCGTCATTTTTAATTAATTACTAATTTATGTGGGTAGATTTTAATTTTCAGATTAAAATAATATAATTAATTACTCCGACTTCAACAATTTGTTACTTCCATGGCCCTTTAGGGATTGGTTGGTCGGATAAATAACAATTATAAGATCGAACAAACGTTTTGGGTGTTACTTTCATGGCCCTTTAATGATTGGCTGGTCGTATAAATAATAATTATAAGATGGAACAAATGCTTTAGGTTCCAGGTAATTATTCTCAAGGATGACTCCTATGCTGGCATACCATTTCGACCTATAAAGGCCCAAAAGTTGATTTGATATTAGCATCTCACATTGGCCTAATTAAGTTTATATAATCGCCTTCTCTTGTTCCAATAATTTACAAATTAAATATTTTTATTATAACAAAATAATTCACTATTTATGTTTTATTTGTCATTTTGTATTTTATTTTTTCTGAGATCAATATTCGGTAATTAATTTGATTCAAATTAAACGTGAGATTTATTAAGATGTGAGTTTTTTTTTTATTATTCTCAAAATTTAAATTTAAGAATTTAATTAAAAAAAATTTGTTCGTTTGAGGCTGGACCAGTGAACAATTGGTGTTGTATGGTTTTGAACCCAATTGGCAGAGGTCAGAAGTAGAATTACCTCGGCGGCACTGGCCCACCCCAGGCCCCATTCAAACCGGGGAAGCAGTTCGGGTTGGACCCACTTCGTCCAGGTGTGATGGATATTCGCTGCTAATGTCCCACATCCACGATAAGGTTGCCTTTGAAATTGAAAGGTTTTCCTTAATCCACTTCCACCGCCATAATTAACTCAAAAACGCAATTAATTAATTTAATAATTCTTTTAACTTATATTTAATCATACAAATAATTTGAATTGAATTGTTAGTATAATTATTTTTTTTATTTGTACTGAATTAATTATGCTATCAATTATAATTACAACTCAATTGCTGGAAAAGAGATTTGGCAATCCAAATACACAACCATTTTAGTACCAAGTCCTTAAAAATCATACGAAGGCATTACAAACAACCAAAACTTCAAATCCTAAAAACAGAACAATATAAGACAAAAGTACGAGGTAGGTTATCTTGTTCATGAAGTAGAACCATTCACCGTAGTAGCCCTGTTAATTTCGTGAAGAATCACAATGAGCGAGACTATGAAGGCATAATCGATGTTTGGATAAACTGTCACGCCGAACCTGTCCTTTCCAAACAAGATGCTCTGTACGCTACGTTTCTTGTGCATCTGCAGTTCAAATTTCATTTGTCACACGCAAAAGATTAATATGTTAAAAGCGCATAAAGTTTTTAGCAAAAATGTTTACTTGGGCAACGATGTTTTCCGATTCACCGGCATAAACAACGCAGGATCTTTCAAAATAGCTTTCCTTGACCCTGAAATCTGGGACTTGCTCTGCTGTGTTTCTTGCTAAGAACACGTCCAGCTTGGTCTTCAATTGGAAAATCGAAGACAGCTTCACACTGAAAATCAAGTCTGTGGGCTCTGTGCTCTCTCCTCGGAACGCTTGCCATGTTCTGTGTGCAGACCATATCTGAAAAAATGTATCAAGCAACATATGCATAACTTAGTGTATTCAGAAAAATAGCAAGAACATGGTCATTATCAAAAAGTGTTTCAACCTTTTGTCTTAAGGTGACAAGTGGATTTCCAGCAGCATCAAGCAAGACGTGGCGATCATGAAGGCTGAAAAGAGCCCCTTGAACTTTGAAAACGATGTTCTCATTAACATCTGTGACTACAAAATTGTCTTCCGATAGCGCCCAAAGTTTTTTAACAATGGAAAGATCCACAGGATATGGTGCACAATACATGGGTCCAATTATTGATTGGGCCGTTGCCATCGCCATGAGAGAGAGAGAGAGAGAGAGATGGGGTTCGATTAATTTGAGACTTCAGAAATAGCTGGATCTTAGATTTGCTGCAAAAGAGGTAGATATTCTTATACATGTCGTGGCAGGGTTGGTCAAGAAACCAATTTATGTTGAAGTCAGATTGCTGAAGAGACCAAGTCCTGGGAAAAATACGCGTATGGGGCTGATCAAGGAAAATGACGAGGTCTCCAACGTACGGCGTGGTCTCACCACGGAGATGCTTTGCTCCATATAAACGGACGGACTCCTTTGAAAGTATTCGAGTTAAAAAAAAAAAAAAAAAAGACTTTTACAAAAATATACTCTATTTTCTTAATTATTATTTTGAAGAAGTTTGCTTTGTATTTAACACTTTGCTATATAATACATAGTTTATTATAATTCATATAATACTTTATAATAAGTGATAACTCTTTTAATTATGGTTGAAAACATAAAAATTGATAATTTTTGTCGCCCATTTTAAAATATTTTTTTTCCACAACTTGTTTTGTCTTTTAATAAAATTTGATAATTTTTTATGCTCATATAATTAATATTCAAACCTTTTTAGAAATTTAGCCTATCAAGCTATTTAAACACCAATACTTTATAATGAAAATCGAAAAAAACTCTACTTTCAATAAAAGAATTCCTCCTTACTAGTGTCGTAGCAACTTGAAAGTCCATATTCTCTTTGTGTGATTTCCATGAAAGAATAAATGGAGGGTGGAACAATTCAATATTCAAAGTATGGCTTTGAATACTTATTCCCGATTCATATCTGTTGACTAACCTTTTATCCCCTTTTTTTTTTACAGTTTGATGATTGGCCCCCTTGGCGAATCACTCTGAATTTGAATAATGATAAGAAATTGACATAATCTATCAAAGTACACGTATATCAAGAAGAAATATGGCCATTTTCAAGCTCCATAGGCATTCAAGTTGGCCTGTCCTCACAAGAAGTGCTTGCTGTTGCATCTACTCCAGGGCCCAAGTAGGAGGCTCCTCCACAGGGCTTTTCCAAAATAAGTGATCATTTTCAACCCAGAGAGTTTTATTAGTTTTCAAAAATACAAGATATCAAACCTTTTTAAGATGGGTTTGAGCCCCTTCATCCTGTAAAAAAGTTAGAATCCTATTTTTTTTTTTTTTTTTTTTTTTTGTCAAAAAGTAGGAACAGGTTGTGCAAGTTGAATATATGTCCAACTGTGATGGATATTCCCTGTTAATGTCCCACATACACGATAAGGTTGCCTTAAATTGAAAGGTTTTCCCTAAACCACTTCCACCGTCATAATTAATTAATTTAATAATTCTTTTAACTTATATTTAATCATACAAATTAAATTTGATAATTCCTTTAATTTGAGTTGAATTGTTAGTATAATTATTATTTTTTATTTGTACTGAATTAATTGTGCTATCGGTTATAATTACAACTCAATTGCTGAAAAAGAGATTTGGCAATCCAATGCACAACCATTTTATTACCAAGTCCTTAAAAATCATACAGAGGCATCACAAACAACCTAAACTTCAAATACTGGGGACAGAACAATATAAGACAAAGTACAAGGTAGCTTATCTTGTTCTTGGAGTAGAACTATTCACCAGAATTATCCTTGTTAATTTCGTCAAGAATCACAATGAGCGAGACTATGAAGGCATAATCAACGTTTGGATAAACTGTCACGTTGAACCTGTCCTTTCCCAGCAAGATGCTCTGTACGCTATGTTTTTTGTGCATCTGCAATTAAAATTTCATTGGTCATGCATATATATATATATATATATATATATATATATATATATATTAATTGGTCTTTGTACTAAAGATTAATATGTTAAAAACACAACGTTTTAAGCAAAAATGTTTACTTGGGCAACGATGTTTTCCGATTCACCGGCATAAACAACGCAGGATCTTTCAAACCAGCTTCCTTTGACCCTGAAATCTGGGACTTGCTCTGCTGTGTTTCTTGCTAAGAACACATCCAGCTTGGTCTTCAATTGAAAAATCGAAGATTGCTTCACACTGAAAATCAAGTCAGTGGGCTCTGTGCTCTCTCCTCGGAACACTTGCCATCTATTATGTGCAGACAATATCTGAAAAAAGAATCAAGTAACATATGTTTAATTTAGTGTATTCAGAAAAACAGCAAGAACAGTGTTTGAACCTTTTGCTTCATGGTGACAAGTGGGTTTCCAGCAGCATCGAGCAAGACGCGGCGATCATGAAGGCTGAGAAGAGCCCCTTTAACTTTGAAAAGGATGTTCTCATTAACATCTGTGACTACAAAATTGCCTTCCGATAGGCACAAAACTTTTGTAACAATGGAAAGATCCACAGGATATGGTGCACAATACATGGGTCCAATTATTGGTTGGGCCATTGCCATCGCCGGGAGGGAGGGAGAGGGAGATTGGGGGTTCAATTAGTCTGAGATTTGAGAAGTAGCTGGATCCTAGATTTGCTGCAAAAGAAGTAGATGTATTTATATATGCCTTGGCAAGGATGATCAAGAAACCAACTTATGTTGAAGTCAGATTGCTGAAGAGACCAAGTCCTGCGCAAATGACGCGTATTGGGCTGATCAAGGAAAATGACGGGGTCTCCAACGTACGGCGTGGTCTCACCACGGAGTTGCTTTGCTCATATAAACAGAAGGACTCCTTTGAAAGTATTCAAATTAAAAAAACAAAAGTCTTTTACAAAAATATACTCTATTTTCTTAATTATTATTTTGAAGAAGCTTGCTTTGTATTTAACACTTTGCTACATTTTATGATAAATAGTTCATTATAACTCAGCTATGATAGGGATAACTCTTTTAGTAATAGTTGAAAATATAAAAATTGATAAATTTTGTCTATCGGATCTAAAACATTTTCTTTTGTAACTTATTCTATCTTTTAATAAAATTCGATAATTTTTACTCTCATGTAATTAATATTCAAACTTTTTTTTAGAAATTTAGCCGATCAAGCTATTTATGCACACATACTTGTATAATAAAAATCGAAAAAAATCTACTTTCAATTAAAAAAAAAAAAGAAAAATCATCTTTACTAGTATTGTTGCAACTCAAAAGTCCAGATTCTGTCTATTCTGTGATTTCCATAAAGATGAAACGGAGGGTGGAACCATTCAATATTCAAAGTATTGCTTTGAATATTTCTTCCAGAGCTTGACAAACGTTTTTTCCATTTTTTTAATCATTAGTCTGCTTTAATTGTAAAATAAAAATTTTCTGAGTTTGATGATTGGCCCACTGGGCTAATCATTCTGAATTTGAATAATGATATGAAATTGACATAATAATATCCATGTATACAAAAAAAAAAAAAAGAAATTTTGCCATTTTCAAATTCCTTAGGCAATCACGTCGGCCTGTCCTCCCAAGAAGTGCTTCTTGTTGCATCTGTTCCCGGGCCCAAGTAGCAGGCCCCTCCAAAGGGCTTTTTCCAAAATAAGTGATCGTTTCCGTAGCTAACCTAAAAAAAAGAGTTTTATTAGCCTTCAAAATACAAGATATCAAACTTTTTTTTTTTCTCTATTAATTGATATTTAGATTTATATTTTAATTAATTTGATCATTAACCGTCGGTGATATCAAACCTATTTTAAAATTGCTTTGAGGCCCTTCATCTTGTGACAAAAATTAGAATCCTTTTCTTAGAAAAAAAAAATCTTTTCATTTTTGTAGTAAATGATTTGATATATAAAAAAGAGTTCTCACTTCGAATTTAATTGAGCTTTCATGATTTTTTTTTCCTTGAGAGGTCTACTTATTTGATAAAACCTATTATCAATATATAAGTAAATAACATTAAATTTGTGTGTCAAATTATTAAAAAAATTACAAATAACCGAAAATGACATCTAAAAGAAAGAAAGCACTAGATCTCCTCTGATGAATTCCAATGGGTGTTGATAGCAAACTTTCAAGAATTCTGAATTGGGGAACCCTTCCAGATTTTTGTGTTCTTTCTAAAGAGATTTGGGGATCATAACCCATATTTGAAAACAATTGTGTTATCTTTTGATATCTCTATTTAAACCCGTTATCAAGATAAAAATTACCCCTTAGATTTCTTCATACATAAGAACTACATACAATTAGATATTCTAAAATAAAAAATTAATCAAAATTTTAATAGATGAACTCTTTTTATATGATAGTTTGAATATATATAATTTTTTTTTGATTGTACGTTTGAATATATAATTAGTTTACAACGTTGGAATAAGATGATCCAACAATGAATGCATAGTCAATCGCGAGAATTCACTCTTACATTCTATTTGTATTTGCTGAGGAAGATGCTCTTCGTAATCTTGTATTAGAATAGATTATCACAAGCCGGCAAATAATGATAAGAACAAGACACAAAAAACAAAAAGACAGAGACAAAGTTTACGTCTAAAGAGGGATTGAATTAAATTCACTATTAACAGCAAAGAAAATGAACCGACAAACTTTTAAAACCTAAAAATCTCTTTTGAGACTTTTATTTTTAAATTTTTATTTTTATTCTATTAATCTAAATAATTTATATGAAATCGATTCGATTCTTAATTTTTATTTTCTTCGACCAGATATCTCTTGAATTTGGATTTAACTACCAAACTCTAGAAGATATAAATCATATGTAATTTAAAAATTTATAATCAAAATAAAAAATAAATATAATTAATTTTTTTGGTGCGACATATAATTAAAATTTGAATATAAAGATACATATATATAAACTCATAATATAATATATTTGGTGGATAATCAAATAAAAAATTATAACAAAAATCAATGTTTTTTTTTTTGGGGTTCTTCAAAAATCAATGTTACTATGCAAGACTCGGCATTATTTGTTTTGTGTTATCGGCTGCGCAAACCGTTGGGGCCCAAGAGGGTTTCCATCAAAAACGAGATCCTGAATTTCTTTCATCGTACCTTCCATGGGAGTGTTGTCGAGAACATCTCTAAACAGCACGCGCAACTATTTCCTCAGAAGGAATCGGAGATGGCCTCACTCACCTTACAAAGCTAAATGGCATGAACTCTTCGCTCGACAACAAGCTATGCAGACCCTAATGAAGTCGGCCTCAGAATTACCACCAGCATCAACTTCAAACCCTAATCAACAACCCCATTTGCTTTCATCACTAATTAACTCTTTCGCTCTCTACCATTGCAAACCTGATCCTCATGCTTACCAATTTGTCATCAAAACTCTAGCTCGGAATTCCCAATTCAATGATCTTCAATTAGTCCTTAAACACCTCGAAAATGTCGAAGATTTCGAAATCCCAGAATTTATTGTAGCCGAGGTTATCAAAATCTACGGGTACCATGACATGGTTGACAATGCAATTGATTTCTTCTTTAGAATTCCTAATTTCAGGTGCATTCCTACGGCTATTTCTCTCAATTCTCTTCTGACCATTCTTTGTAAAAACAGAAAGGGTCTTAAATTGGTGCCCGGAATTTTACTGAAGAGTAGTCAGATGATGAAAATTAGGGTGGAGCAATCGAGTTTTCGAATTTTAATAAATGCCCTTTGTAGGATTAAAAGGTTTGGGCATGCTATAGAGATGTTAAATTGTATGATAAGTGATGGGTGCATTCCTGATGTGACATTTTATTCATTGATTCTGTCTTCAATGTGTGATCATAATGTTGTCTCTCCTAATGAGGTTTTAGGTTTCTTGGGGAACATGAAGAACTCTGGGTTTTCTCCTAGTATGGTTGATTACTCCAATGTGATTAGGTTTTTGGTTAAGCAAAAGAAGGGTATGGATGCTTTGGATGTTTTAAGTCAGATGAAATCTGACAGAATCAAGCCTGATGTTGTTTGTTACACAATGGTTTTGGATGGGGTGATTGAGTGTTGCGATTTTGAGAAGGCGGAGGAGATGTTTGATGAAATGCTTTTGCTTGGCCTAGTTCCAGATGTATATACCTACAATGTGTACATTAATGGTCTGTGTAAGCAAAATAATGTTGAAACTGGAGTTAAGATGCTTTCCTGTATGGAGGATATGGGATGCAAGGCCAACACAATTACCTACAATATACTCCTGTGTTCGGTGTGTAAGATTGGTGATTTGGGTAGAGCCATGAAACTTTTCAGTGAGATGAGCTTGAAAAGCATTCCATGTGATTTGCAGACTTATACAATAATAATTGATAGTTTAATTGGTAACGGTGAAGTTATTGAGGCTTGTGGATTGTTTAAGGATATGTTGAGTAAGAAGTTGAATCCATCATCATCATCATCTTTTGATGAGATACTCTGCAGGTTGTGCCAACGGGGCCTTGTCAATGAGGCAGTGCTACTTCTTGGGGAAGCTGTTGTTAGGATGTTAGCCCCCGGGTCAACGGCATGGGAAGCTCTACTTCTCTTATGTGTATCCAATCCCCATTTTCCAGAGACTATGTTGATAGATTAAGGCAAGTGAATCCTAAATGTTTCTCCTTAGAATGCAACAAGAATTGTTTTTACTTTGCATGTTCTTGTCTCAGACTTCCTCATATGCATCACTCAGCAGTGGCACAATTGAGGTGACCTATACGTTGTTGGGGTGAAGTACAACCATCAAGTGCAGTGTTCTGTTTAGATTAGTCTATCTTAGTATCAGTCCTCTTCTTGGCTTTGGGAGGGTTTGTGAATGGCCGATGCAAACTTGTCACGTCACCATTTACAAGCCAAAATTGGAGCAGAGCTTGCAATGTGGCAAGGGCACATAACTTTGCCAGCTAACCGATGAGGGTGCTTTGGTTCTTACTGAATATTACTTGTGTCAGGATAGCAAGTTCAGTTGGGTCCCTATTGTTCTGGATCCATATGCTTCAACTCTTGGTACATCAACATTGTTAATAAGTGTTTGAAGATGCTGAGGTCCTTGTGACCATACTTTCACAGACTGATGAATGGATTCACTATTTTCATGATGAATGGCTCTGCTAGTTGTGGACTTGAAACAGGAATTGAACTTGTGCTTTCTATTGGTCTGGTACAACATCATCAACTTGATCCAAGTATTGATCCTTTGAAAAGGTTTAGTAGCAGATTTGCTGCTCATAATATCTAGGACAAGCAGCCTTGGATATAATTGCTTGTAGATGCAGTCTTGCATGATTTGTTCAATCTCTGAAGGTTTTTCCATCAAAAGGACTAGCAAATGCAAGACAGAATACTGAAATCAGTGGCTGTGAGGTATGCTCTTCTGCTAAGGATCAGAACTATGAACACCAAAATTAAATTTGAAGTGTTCAAATACATGGTTCAATTTGTTTGATATTTCTACCATCTCAAAGATCAGAAGCATACTGCTTTTGTCTACTATCCTAGAGGGGGCAAATGTAGGGGGTTCATTCTTTGGCTAAGTGGGGGTGGAGCAGGAGCAGTTAGCTCTCTTGTCATGTTCCATCTTTAGGGATGTCTTCTCTGTTTGTTTCTTCTTCCCCTCATGAGGGTGGTCTTTGTACTCATTCTCGTGTTGTTGGTTTCTCCAAGCAATAGGCGAAGAATTTCAGCATGGACAATGTGGAGAATTGCAGGGTATCCTCTTTCTTTAATAAATGTCCGTATGAAGAGTCCAAGATTCTATAGTATCGCAGTTAGACCTATATTATTTTTATGGTACTGAGTGTTGGATTATTAAACAATAACAAGAACAAAAAATAACCATAGTAGAAATGTGAATATTTATGTGAATATATGATAAAACTAAAAGAGATAGAATTAGAAATGAAAAGATTTGTAATAAATTGGGAGTTAGTTCAATTGTAAATAAGATGTAAGAGTGTCGTTTGAAATAGTTTAGCATGTGCAAAGAAAATCTAAGAACGCACCGATTAGGAAAACTGAGAAGTTAAATATATGAGAATTAGTAAAACGTATGGGTAGATCGTTAAAAATTTGAATACAAATTATTCGTAAATATATAATAATTAAAAGTTTAGACGAGAAGATGATAAATGAGTGGCGTAGAAGAATCTGCACAAATTAACCTAACATATTTTGGATATATATATTTATTTATATTTTTTTATTCCCTTTTCTTATTTTTATTTATATGTATATTTTTTAATTTTTACTTTTAGTTTATTTATTTATTTATTTTACTTTTGTATTTATTTATTTATTTTTTTTTAATCATTTTTAAATTTATCTTTTAAATGATCGATTCTAAATTATTGGGTTTAAAATTCAGTTTGTTACTGTTGTTGTCACAAGAAGAGGCCAAGATTGAAGGATTGCAATGTGAATCATTAGAATTGGTGTCTACATAGATGGTAGTGTGTGAAATTCCGAGTTTAATTCCTAGTTGCCCAAATGGTTAACCCTCTAAATCGACAATCCATTTTGGGGTGCAATGATAATAAGCTCTCCAGAATATTGTGTGACCTTGCAACCGGAATTCAGTTTGAGCTAGACAGGCTCCCACCACTTGCCAGCAAGCTTTTGGCCCAGGTCTTGGATCTGCGACATGGATATAGTCGGCTTTCATAGTTGAGAACTGGTTTCAGCTAAGCCCAGAATAGGATGTCCCTGTACATAGGGCATTGTAAGATTGTGTTGTACTTATAAAATGATTGATTTCTTGAATCTCCAATATATTAAATTAAATTACATCGCTGCAGTAAAAAGCACCAAGTGTTCTAGGAATGTACCACTTATATTATTCCAAGCTTTTCTTTGTTTAAGTCCACAGAATGGACAAAAAGTACATTGATATAAATTAATCAAGGAAAAAAGCATGCCTTATTATAAGGCTTAATTTACACATTTCTCCACATTCCTGTCACCCATAGAAAAAGGTACCTCCACTATGATGCTCCTGCCAAACTGGCCTTTGGAAAGGAAACTATTCACCGAGTTAAGTGAGAAAGTATTCTTGGATATGTATTTGGGCTTAAAAGCAAATCGTTATATGCTATGTGTAAGTGCAGAATTCAGGTGTCACTTTCTAATATGCATGGGAGCTGGAGGTAATAGCCCACAGGCATGATAAAGCGATGCACATATAAGGGCCATATTGTTCTGTCTCCTGGCCTGAGGTTGCCAATTTGAACAATTGCGAAAAAGGCTTATCACCACTTTCAAGTTTTCTGGAACTTCATGTGTTAAGTTGTAGCTGACATAAATATTCAATGAAAAAGAGACTTGTCTTCGCCTTTCTTATTCCAACTCAATCATGTAGGCTGTGTTCGCATGTCTACTACTTCTCTTCCCTCCCATATGATGATCAGCCTAGCTAGCAAATAACATGGAAATAGAAGTGAATCGAACCAAAAAAAAAAAAAAAAGCCTTTGCTCAAATCATGAGCTGCATAAAATGGTTGGGAGCAAGATTCAGACCATGGCATGTGGTTTCTGCAAACTGAAAACTGCAAGACAGATTGGAATTGCAGTTTCAAACCTTTTTAGCTGCATTGGGACCAAATCCTATTAGTGGAAAGATATTTAATACATAGAAATTGCCTTGGAGACTTATGTAAATTGTTTCATTTTAAAAAACATCATCTTTGATTTTGCTTTTATACTCTGATTTCCACTTTGACATGTTGGTCTGTTGCACATTAACCATATTATAATTTGCAAATTAGTCCATCACCAATTGGCTTGGTGAAATTAAAATATTTCAAGTGCAACCATAGTGCGAGGTTGTAAAGAAGAACGTTATGTGCCCAGCAAATCGACATTAATTAAAGAACCATGTTCTGTTGTTGAAAAATTAAAGTTCTTCTAGTTGGGATAATTTATGAGAAGGAATCAAGAAGGGCAAATACATGAAGCTGCCTATACATGAAGCTGCCTACAGCCTTCACGTCTCTGTCTTCCCTCCATTATGCAAATTTGGCAACAGAAAGAGGTGGTTTGGTGACCCCAAACATCACTCAGTAGGCACCCGTGCTGTCATATCTTAACATGATCTTGTTGAGTTCAATAAGGAGAGAGAGAGAGAGAGAGAGAGAGCATAATCTAGTGAATACACAGACCCTATATGAAAGCTCTCAAGTGGTCCAATTTTATAACTTCAATCGAAGTTAAAAAAGATCTCTAACTTGACAATGTTGAAAAATCAAAGTGATGACAAATTTGAAGCTTAAACCAGTCAAATTCAAGGAACTATATCTTTCTTGCTCGCTAAGGTCATAATTTTCAACAAATACGACTTTCATGATCATTTTTTCTTATGAACATTACAAAATTCAACTCCACCTTATGAGAATTCCAACCATAAAAACAGAAAATGAAAGCCATTTCTCTTACCTGAAGTAGAGGGTTTAAATATACAAACAACTTGAACCCCATGAAGACTAAAAGTCTGATTAAGGTAGTGTGGACATGATGGGGAAGACGGGCACATGAATGACTAACTCATTAAATCAACAAAAAGAAAAGGCTTAGTAGGTGATGAGAGAGTTAATGAGTCCCAACCAAGTACATGGAAGTGACTTTGGATGAGTTAGTAATGCACGTGCCCTGCTTCTCCATCTTGCTCATCACACGCACCTCTTCTTATAAGAAAGCAACTAGCTTCTCTTCTCTCTATAAAAAAACTACACACACACACACACATAGAGAGAGAGAGAGAGAGAGAGAGAGAGAGAGAGAAGGTCTAATTATGGAGAGAGTTAGAGACCAGTCTGCAGTTTCTATGTTCCATACTGATCCATTTATAACAGAAGAGGCAAGATGAAGTGTGTTTGGAGGTACGTGTAGGCAAGGGCAAACAGAGAAAAAAGGGTTTAGTTGGAGTAGGACCCTTTACAATTTCTCACTCCAAACACTTGTGATAACTGGCAGTGGTCCACTCTCTGTCTGGCTCATAATCACTCCTGTCACATTTGTAAACTCTTAAATTACAATCATACCAACTCAAATTCGTATAAGAACTTATGTCGTCCTCTACTCCTGCCTCATGTTGGTATAACCTGAAATAGTATCTCCTAGCCCCTTGTATTATTAACATTTGACCCTTCATGATTTCTTTCAATCATTATATCTTATCAAATTTAAATCATTAAGAATGATCAAAGTAATTTTTAAAAACTCTAACCGTTGTTTACAAAGTATCAGCATGATTATTCCTCAAAACATTTAATAAAATTTAAAAGCTGGAATTTTTGTTGTTAGTATGCGATATCAAATCACCAAGCATCTAACTCTTGATACCACACAAGGGAGTTAATTAAAAGATAAAGAGTGGCAACATGATACTTTTTACAGCAACTCATTCCCCATCTCAAATGATGGTTCTTGTGCATAAGTTCTTCTTCTTTGACCACAGGCTTTTGTCGGCAGTAAGATCCTGAATTGGAGTCATAACCTAACAAGAAAAAGAAATCTTGCTTTTCTCCTCTTGTCCCTCTTTTGGAATGTGAAAATGGCCTATTTGATGTGCTATTCCCTTTAGGAAGGAGAAAGGGAGAATTAAACTTGCATAATTCTTAAGTATCAAGGTTGAAATCGAATGATTATAATTAGTAGAGCAATAGGGTGCCTGTTCTCGGCGCTAGATTGTCCAAACTTTCATGTCCATATCCTTCCAAGTGTTGCTTGCCACAGAACATGCACATAGAGAGTCATAATCATAAGCATTCGTATCCCAAACTTGAAATCAAATTTTAAGCAACAGTGAATACCTATTAAGGAGAATTTTCAAGGAAATTAGATTGAATTGGACTTCTCTTGAGAAAATTCTAAGGAGAAGTCAAATATTGGAACTTTTTCACATTCAAAATCACATGTATATACAGCTAGTCCTTTTCTTTGACTAGATATTTAAATGATCTCGAAAGAAAAATCACACAACTTAGTCATAATGGTATTGCAAAGAAGCACAAAAAAAAAGACATTAGATCCAAAGTAAAACTAAAAGTAGTAGATGTGGTGAAAATGAAATGACATGAGCTTCTTCTGGCAATAATTGAAACAGAAAATTTGCACTAAATGAGGACTCCTTTTGTAACAGGCTAGAAACTATTACAGATAAGTGCTTCAGCAACCTGCAAAAACAAGATATTCTAGAAATCACATTGATTTCAAAAGAAAAACAAGGGTCTAGCACTAGTAGTAGTGTTGTGGGGCGAGCAAGCACGATCAAGGCTTAGCAGCGGTGAATACTTTATGGTATTGCTTTGGTTTTTCTATCATTTTCTGTGGCATTAAAGGTAGAGAGAGAGAGATGCAATGCAGGGTTTGAGGAAAACTTCATGATTGTTCTAATTGTCGTTTTTTCTAGACCTGGTTTCCCCCAGTGGACTCCTCCAAGTCATTTTCTATCTCCACTTTCCATTATGCAAGGTGATAGAAGCCTCTAATGTTTAAGAAACATGGAGAGAAGAAGAGAAAAGAATCTTTTCTTTTTCTCTCTTTCGTTTTCTTTTTCTTCATTTTTGTCAATCACATGGTCTCTCTTCTTCTCGAGTTTCTCACTCAAATATTGCTAAGATAGCAATGGAGAGGGAGACAAGAATCGAACTCTTAATTTTAATACTTTTACACAGGTTAAGCTTTCAAAACCTCTTGATGACCATTTGAGCAGAACTGGCGGTCTGGTCTCTTTGAAGGACAGATGGGTAAAGGAAAAATGTGACTCAAAACAAATCATAACTGAAAAAAAATTATTCTCTGATGGGATGGAAGTATGGGACCCAAATGCCAATATGTGTCATCTCTCTGCATGTATAGTTCATTGCTAGTCATCATGGTGTAATCATCCTGCCTAGCGATCGAGCGAGCGAGCGAGCGAGAGAGAGAGAGAGAGAGAGAGATGAAGACCAGTGAGGGAAAGGGGAGAAAGAGGGACAACTTTTCGTGAGTAGACATCCATTTTCTCAATGCGGGGATTGCGAGAATCTTTGAGTGGCCAATAAGAAAACAAATAAGATAGCAATGCTTAATCTGTAGACTAATATTTGGTCGAAGAAAAGAATGAAAAAAAGTTCACTGGATTTTAAGATGAAGACAGCTCTTTATGCTTCGTGATTCCAAGGCCCTCGAAATATTTTGTCTTAATCTAGTATTTACTATAATCTAACAATTTTACCAAAGATCAGTCGACGTAATAAGAAAAACTCTACGTCCTTTAACTAAGCGCTCGGGTTCGAGCCTCCTCAGGAACGAAAAAAATTACTTTGGGAGACCTCCCCTTTATAGGAGGGCTGAGAGTCAAGTCGAATCGGATTAGTCGAAACGAAACTCCGAATACGGGGTCAGGGACCCGAAAAAAATAATCTAACAATTTCAAATCCATCCTATTTTTCTATTTTCATCGTATCTGATAATTGATATA
Organism: Dillenia suffruticosa; assembly: GCA_033439265.1. Lineage (NCBI taxonomy): Eukaryota > Viridiplantae > Streptophyta > Magnoliopsida > Dilleniales > Dilleniaceae > Dillenia > Dillenia suffruticosa. The sequence goes on along the minus strand of JAVTVX010000013.1, from coordinate 24,660,960 downwards.
GCTTTTTAACCATGAATCGGTTAACACATAACTCAACTCATGATAAATATCTGTCCAATCTAAACATTTGAGGCACATTGGCAAACCTAAACCCTTGGAAAGGACTTGATCAATCCATAGTTTCACACCTGGGGAGCTGGCTCATTCTATAGTCTAGTGACGATTCTCTGGTGATCAAATGAATTGTTTTGATTCGGCTCATTGACCTGGCATTCCACTGATAGAGATATGAGTAAAAGGTGCACCAAGTCGAAAAATATAAAGAAAGAAGAATGATAGAACGCAGAGCGCAAAACATTAATATATTAATCAAGCATGTCGGACTGGGATTTTACTATTCTAGTGCTGTCATTGTCTAAGCTGTACTTGACATCATAATCAAAAAGAAATGTTTAAATAATTAACGTAGTCATGAAAAGGGTCTGTTATTTAATTAATTAAGGGTTAGTGGTTAGTGAGGTGGGTGCTCCAAAAGATTGAGAGGAAATTTAACATTTTGCGCTTAATGGACATATCACTTAAAACCACAATATCTATCAATGGAGACACATGATAATGGCATTAGGTTTGTTAAACTATGTGAAAAACAGGTCTGAGGGGCCAAATATCTCGCCAAAGCCGCTCGTATTTCTAGGCCAGTCAACATTAATCCCCGGTGGCAGTCACAAACAAAAGTTCGGTCATCAATTAATTTAAGGTATACGAATACTAGTAATCAATCTGCAGGTGTACGTCCTCAGAGGCTTGATCATGTCCTAACTTAATTAGGTTCAGCCGAGTAGCAAAAACTCCGAAAGTTAAGGTTTTCCCACATGCATACACATGTGCGTAAGAACTCTATACGTACACGCTCACATTACTATCTTTGAGTCCGTCATGGTAGCGAAAGGTTTCGGTCATGAAGTCCTCAACCAGAGGAAGGACTTGCGGCCTTGGAAGTTGTGACACATTAGCTAGGAAATTTTATTTTAAGTGATTGACAGGCATATAGACTATATAAACCTTATCTAATCAACAAAAAAGCAGAAGGAAGAGATTTATTGGACTTTCTAGGTCCTTAACTTAGGATCATGTAAGGTGACTTCATCATTGCGAATGCCATATGTATTTGCTTGTTTATTTGGTTTCGTCTCTCCATTAATTATCTTCCACAAATGATCAGACACGTCATATACTAATGTTTTCCAAACTTTAACATTGTTGGTTTACACCTTATGGGAATATGGATGTAATCTGAACTTCTGCACATTTGTTCTGATAAAACTGCAGAAGGGGAGTGAAAGGTAACATGAAAGGAATTAATCTGTAAATCCCCATCAAGTCAAAGTTTGTGGAAACCATACATTATTGCCTTGCCAGAGTTCCAACCACAAAAATTCATGAGGGATGTTCCTTACTAATTTAATCCAAGTCTTATTAGTGGTAAGAGCCCCACAGCAAGTTATTGTCCCTTCGGTCTTTTGGATTTAGGGAGAAATAAATGTGTTTGGAAAAGAATAAAGTTTCTATAAAACGGTATAGTTGGACTTGACTGATTGATCCGGTGCAGTCCTGCTTATTTAAAAGATGGAGAAAGGTGAAAAGTTTCACGAGGGATGTTCTTCATTGAAGATAAAAAGATTATATACCATAGTCGAGTTGACTAATCATGTTGTGCAGAATTCTTATATTTGAAAATATGTTTGTCACCTAAAGATTATATACCATAATCTGCTTTGAATGTTGTTGAAGTTGGACTTGTTTGATCAGATATCTCTGTCAATCTGCCCGACCTTACTAAGAAAGCGAAGGCACACAACATGGGAAAGCACGAACATTGATGTCTGCTGAACTGCATTCTTGTAAACAAATGAAAATGGCATTCAAGCAGTTCAGCTATAAGATGATCATAAATAATTCACTTCCGGCATTTTTGTCTACATTGCAGCGTATCTGAGCATGGAAATGCCTAGCTAGTTCGATCAGCCTATGCCACCAGTTTAGCAAAGTTCCTGGTCTCTCTAACCTCAAAGGTTTGTTGCTTTCTTACCACACAATGGGCTTAAGTTGTACAGCAAACTCAAAGAACAAATAAACAAAAAAGTGGATAGATTTCTTAATTGTGCTCAAAAAATTCGGGCTTAAACTTTTTTTATTTGGGCCCCAAAGGGAGGCCCAAGCAAGAAGTAAGAGTCATCAGCAACAAGCGTCCAACCCATTTCTGGGATTAACATCCCGTACAGGTCCCTTGGAAAGAGAGACTCAAACTAAAAGGGAGGGCGGAGGGGGTGGGATTTAACAAGATTAAGCCCTTATCTCAATATGACTACAATTTGCTACTCAATCAACGCGACATTACCCTTCCTAAACACATAATTTATATCTCAAATCCTACGATCTCTAATTAGAGCATTGCATTCCCTGTCCAATCTTTTGGAGAGGATGAAAGTATGGGACATCTATTTGGGCTTACACTTACTGCCACGGCGGTAGTTTTGTTGCAGTAATATCTAATATTTACATGTTTCAAGGGGTACTTTAATAGTACAAATTTTTCTTTTTCAGATTCAAATTTTTGTATAATAAAAAATATATATATATTTACATACCAACTATTATAGGGTTTGAATTTTTGGTATTAGGCTAAGTAGGCATTAGCATTTTAATGTACTTGGTCATTCCTCACTTTAGACACACACACACACAAAAAAAGAGAAAGAGAGAGAACGGGCACCAAAGGTCGGTTTTCACAGGAAAGGTTTTGCGTCTCTTAATCAAGCATTCGGATTTGAGCCTCCTTGAGAATGAAAAAAATTATTTTAGGAGATCTCTCCCTCTATAGGAGGCCAAACAGTCTGGTCGATTTAGATTAATCGGAACGAAATTCTGGATATCGAGGATCAGGAACAAAAAAAAAAAGAGAGAGAACGGGTTTACTCTTTTATTTCTTTTTTTTTTAAAAAAAGATGAATTTATTTAAGAAAATGATTAAGCTGATACGTCATTAGAAAAAAAGAAAAAAGGTGGGGCCCAAAGCAGAAGATGGAGCAACTTTGAAATAATTTAAGAGTCGCACACAACTTAATTTAGGCTCAAAAGAATTAATTTTGTTAATTTTGTCGAAATGGGCGAACAAATTCACGTAAAATACAATACATACTAAATACTAAATGAATAAAAAATTAAATAGAACGAATCTTAAATTACAATCTAATTTAACATATTTTATTTTTTTTCTCTTAATTTTAAAGTTATTTATAGTGATTCAAAATTATTCATTCAATTTTTTTTTAAAATAATTTAAATAGGTTTTAATTTTTGACCTGCGTGAGTCAAGTAGCCAGCAAATTATGGGACCCCTTTTTTTAAATATTTAAAAGCATATTCCCCATTCCGCCCTATTATTAGGGGACCCATCATCAAGAGTGGCACGGACATGGATCGGACCGGATCGTGGATTTATACTCGAGTTTGAGTCCCTATATATACACAAAAAAAAAAAGGACCTGACCGGAGCGTGGACTTATTTTTGAGTATGATCAACTTAAAGCCCAGTTGATGTTTGGGCTTTTGGACCAAAAATGGACCGAACCAGAGAAAGCAGGCCGGTTTTGCTGTAATGATGTAATCAGTTGAACCAGACAGGCAAACAGTGACAGCGAATCTTCACCTGACCAAACCTTCACCCGCTGTCATTTCGTCTTCCGTCTCTCTTTCTCACACACGCGCCTCTGAAACTCAAATCAAAAAATGTCTGATCAGATAGCCAAAGGAGAAGAATACGAGAAGAAAGCAGAGAAGAAGCTCACTGGATGGGGTCTCTTCGGCTCCAAATACGATGACGCCGCTGAACTCTTCGAAAAATCGGCCAATTGCTTCAAACTCGCCAAATCATGTTCGTCTCTTTAGATTTGATCAATTCTGAGTCTCATGTTTTGAAGGATTTAATGTCTAATGTTTGATTTTTTTTGTTGTTTAGGGAATCAAGCGGGATCAGTATATATCAAATTGGCAAATTGTTATTTGAAGGTTCTTTGTTTCTTCCATCTATGTTTTTTAGGGTTTTACAATTTATTGAATGAATTTTTTAATCTAATTACAGATGGATAGCAAACATGAAGCTGCTCAGGCTTACGTTAATGCTGCTAATTGCTATAAAAAGGTTTCCCCTAAAGGTTTGATTTTCATTTGAAATGTTGTTTAATGATGAGTAACCTTTTTTAGGATCTGTCGCACTTTTGTTTCAATTTATCCAATAATATTTTACTGAATTCCACAAAAAAAAAGTTATGGGGTTCAATTTACAACTCCACAAATAATCGGGATTTCTAAATTAACATGACTCGAAAAAAAATGGTTTAGAAGTGCACCTCGCGAGGGTTTGTGGGTACCCGCATAAATGCTACTGAATAAAATTTTAAAAATTCAAACTTTGAGCTTATTTTGGTTGTTTCAAGAAAGTGGAAAGTTTTCATTTCAAAATGGAACGAAATAAAGAATCCAGTTCCGATGAGTTTTATTCTTTGTCCATTTGGTGCTGAGCTAACAAGGATCATTCAAATGTTTTATTGGTCCAAGATTTATAAATTAGTCATGCGTTCGTTTCTTCCTTTGTTTCGGTTGTGTTTTTATCTGTCTGTAGTATAGCTAATCTTGTAGTTGCATTCAACAGAGGCCATATCATGCTTAGGCCAAGCGGTGAATCTTCACTTGGAATCGGGGAAACTCACCATGGCTGCAAGATATTACAAGGTAGATCCCCTGCATTGTTAGTTGTGCTATTTAGTAGCAGGAATTTCAATAGTGTAGGATCTAAAGTAGCAATAAAAAAAATAGAGTTGTGCGAGGCAGGTAAAACTGCAAACAGCCTGATCTAGTTTATTTTGACGGAACATTCAGGAAATTGCAGAGCTTTATGAGTCTGAACAGAACTTAGAGCAGGCCATAACATATTTTGAGCGATCTGCTGAATTTTTTGAAAGTGAAGAGTCAACAACAAGTGCAAACCAATGCAAGCAGAAAGTTGCACAGTACTTGGCACAACTTGAACAGTAAGTGCTCCTTTGTAATCCAACACATAGTTATTAGTTTAGCTCATCACAGTTCTTTCCTTCTTTCTCTCATCTGTTATCCTTGTGCTGCTCTCCCCGTGATAAATGTAAAATTTGAGTATTGAAATTTTACAAATTCCACCAACACCTAGCTGCCATCAATTGATGCCAAAAACGTCCAATGTCTGGTTGTGAACCTTGTTGTTTAAGCATCAAAGGAGCATCTTTATCAGGCAAGAATGAACCTTGTGCTGAACATATAACTTACATGTGATATCGATCCAAATGCCAATGGATCATCACTCTTGCAACTTGTGTTTTAATTAGTTGGAATTGGTTACAATCTTCCACTTTATTGAAGCCAGGTTATTAGTTTTCATATGTGAGGCAGATATATATGTGATTGTGCAATCACTTCTCTATACCTCTCGGTCCTTTCATGACTGAATCTTTGTAATCTATGGTCTTGCCTTTTGCACCCATGGGGGGTTGTCTCTAAACCCCCAAAACTCTCTCTGTCTCTCTCTCTGTCTCTCTCTGTCTCTCTCTCTCTCTCTCTCTCTCTCTCTCTCTCTCTCTCTCTCTCTCTCTCTCTCTCTCTCTCTCTCTCTCTCCTTGTGGCTTCATTCAAAGCAACCAACTAAAAGAAGGGCAGAAAGGGCTTTACATTTGAAGGAGTATTTTTGTTTCCATAGAGCGCCTACAAGATTGTGAGTGGAGAAAGTGGTCTCCAAGCATTCTCTTTCTCTTTATTTTTCTTGTTGCCTTTCAACCTAACAAGAGACATCTCTCTTCTTTATGCATACTCTTTCTTGCTACTCCTTTGTGAGTCTAATACCGCGCAAGTCCCACCATGATTGTGCCCCATCTCTGCCTCCTTGATTACACTCATAAGTTGGCTGCAAAATCTTTCCTTTTCTCTCTCATATGTGAATCTCTCCCCTGTAAAACCTAATAATTTACATACAGAGAGCTACAAAATTGTTCCTTCTCTCTCTCATCTGAAATTTCTTTCTCGTCAGACCTAATAATTCATATACAGAGAACACCTTTCTTTTTCAATTCATGCATTTTATTTTTATTCATACTTTTCTTAAGGGGTTTATTTTGTTAATTACAAAAATTTGCCATTATCACTAGCCTTTTAGAGAATTTACAGAACCCTCTGTTGGTGGTTATGTATTTGCTTTGCCACCTGTCCTATGTTTGTTAATTTTGTTGTATGCGGATAACAATTAGTACTCTGTCTTGTACAGCACTTAGCTTGGAGCCATCATGAAATTCTTTCTATGCTGCAATTTTAACATGGTTTACCTGCTGACATCGAGATGATGGCTTCAGGTTGTGTTTGCTATGGCAAATCCCTTAGTCAAACTTAAATTTGAGGGGAGGAGAGTTCTACTGATCTTATAGTGGACTTGGTTGGGGTAAGATGTCTTTTACCGTGGATTGGTGGGAGACCATGCACTAAAGTCCCTGTCCTGTTTAAGATAGTCATTCCTGTGTATTGCATGTTATAGACAAGGACTAGTATTTTATTACTCTCTTAGGCTCCAAAGACCACTCAATGCAAGCAACTAAGCCTTGATCCTAGAAGAATAATATAAATAAGATGGCTTGGATATTTTGAGGCATTTTTGAGAAATAAAATAAATAAAGTCCCCTCCATTTGCCTTAAAATTGTGTTGCTTAAAGTCTACTTTGGCTTCATTTTCATTGTTGTTCCTATTTCTAGATGACTCTTTCTTCCAGTGCATTGTCTGAATCGTTCTCTCTTAAAATTAAGGTATCCAAAGGCAGTTCAGATTTTTGAAGAGATAGCGAAGCACTCACTTGGTAACAATTTACTGAAGTATGGAGCTAGAGGACATCTTCTTAATGCTGGCCTTTGCCAACTCTGTAGAGGCGATGTTGTTGCCATCACAAATTCTTTGGAACGATATCAGGTCTGTATCTTTTTGCTTTTGCAGCATCTTGTTGTTATAAAGAATCAGGAAGATAATTGAGAAACTTCTGATTTTGGTTGTATAGGACCTGGATCCTACATTTTCAAGAACTCGAGAGTACCAATTTTTATCTGTAAGTGTTGACCTGTACGATGGTCAGACTTTCCGACATCTATCTCGCTTTTCTTTTCGTGAATCTTCTTTCTTACTTGTTTTCTACATGTCAGGATCTGGCAGCAGCAATTGATGAGGAGGACGTTGGAAAATTCACTAATGTTGTCAAGGAATTTGATAGCATGACCCCGCTGGTACATACATCAATCTTTCCACAGATTCATTGCTGCTCGGTTATTCAAAGTAGCATTCATGATTTATTTTATGCATACTTCTTCGATGTGACAGCCCTTGCCCTATAATGCATGCTGTTCATGAGGCCTTGGGGAAGCTTGATCTGGGAATAGGGCCCATGAAAACAAAGAAAGCACTTATGTTGCAGATCAACTTAATCTGTGGGACACCATTAAAAAGAATTGAATAAAAAATAGTCATAGGTGAAGAATGATGACTCATGCAAGAGTGATGAGTGCCTGATACTTATGATGGTGCCCGTATTGATTATCAGAATGTCTGTTGATATCAAGCATTGATTCCCCAGAACAAATAGGCTAGCTCTATCTCTCAATTGCCTATCCTGTACCCAAGAAGGTCAGCACGGTGGGGACTCTATAAAAGACATTATTTGAGACTTAAAAAATAAAACTTGCATTCACCAGGGGAATAAGTATCAGCAGGCCTAAATATTTTAAATTTTTTTCGGGAGATTTAGATGTGTATAGTTCTATCACCAAGATGGTTAGATGTGTATAATTATGACTTGGGTTTCGAGAGATTAGTTGCTTAGTTGTAAATTATGAATTATGAATAAAAAGATTTTAATTTTAAGAATATTTTTACTATTAATTATATTTTATATTATAATTTAATAAGGATAGTTAGATGTATATAATTATGACTGGGGTTTCCAGCGAACTAGTTGCTTATATGGACCCCGTAGTTGCATTTTCAAACTTGTCCAAATTGTTTCTGCTTGTCACTTTGCAGGACTCCTGGAAGACTACCCTTCTGCTGAGGGTCAAGGAAGCTTTGAAGAACAAAGAACTGGAAGAAGATGACCTCACCTGAGCAATCTTCCCGATAACAATTACAAATCATTCTGGAGCATTCGCACACCTGGTTTTACACCTAAGAGATTTTACAGCTCATTACAATATTGATGCTTCTTTAAACGCTTTGCCTTGTATTGAATTATACTTCTTCTTGTTAAATATTTGCCAAATTGTATTGAGGTCTGACTATTGTTGTAAGATTTCATGTCACACGTTCTGAAACAGTGGTTGCGATTCTGATGACCGGTCGGCATGGCAGAACATAGTACATTTCTTCTTTCTTTATCTTCCTTGTGGCACTGTAGAAGACTGCAATGACCCTAAATTATTTTTTGTGGTTACATTAATCTCATGCTAGGGTAGATGTAAATTTTTTTTTTTTTTTTTACTTTTTTGTACATTAAATTAAATCTTAAACAAAATATTTCTTTCAAAAATTTAATGTAATGAATAACCCTAGAAAAGTAATTATGATCTCTCTTGTTTAATTTATGAACTATTTATAGTTATAAATTTTTCTTTTTTTTTCTGTTAATTTCAAGGATATCGATTTTCTATGTGGGGTAGAAAATCGGTTGTAAAAATGTATCATAATATTTAAATTACATAAAATATATTATTTTTTTTTATTGTACAAGAATTTGAATCTGAGATCAAAAGAAAAGAGATTTATATCATTAGACTGTTCTCTTTAGGACATAAAATACATTACTACTTATCGTTTGTTGGTTTCTATTCATACAGGACTATTGAATATCACTATTATTTCGTTTATAAACTTCTTTTCTCTAAAGAATTACCATTTGAATTTGATTTAATATTTAACTTTTTTTAATTTTTTTTAAATGTCAATATTATCACTATGTGAAAAAGAATCAAAGCCAATCAAGACAATATAATTTTGAATTTGAATTTTATTTTATTTTTAATTTGTTTTGTTGAAAAATTGTCAGTTCCTAAAAAGTAAAAGTTACTGAAATATTTTCTTAACAGAATTAATTTGAAAATTTATCAATTTCTAGATAATAGAAGTTACTAAATTCTTTTTTCTTAACGGAACATAAAAACCCCCCAACGCCGAACCAAAACGGACCATCGAGTTCTCACATCTCTCTCTCTCTCTCTCTCGTCCACATGAAGTTTTTCGTCACCATCTCAACTCGCTCTTCCGCAGTTCACCATTAAAACCTTCACTCCTCCTCCATTCTTCACTTCACCTTTCTCTTTACTTTCTCAAAACCCTAATAGTTTCTTTTTCAATGGCCTCCTCTTCTCTCTCTTCCTCTCTTTCCAACATCTCTTACCGTGTCTTCAGTGTGGAAAAATCATAACAAAATTGCTTGTTTTCTAGTAATTAACTCGTAATTTCGAAGAATCATTCAAGATTGAAGAATTTGTTGCGAAGGAGTCGGTGTTTTGGTTTTAGAATAGTTCGTGCCTCTGCTGAGGTTGTACGTGATCGAGTCTTTGAAGACGAGAAGGAGAAGGAGAAGGAGAAGGAGAGAGAAAGAGTTTTAAGAGTTGGTCTTGTTTGTGGAGGTCCGTCTGCGAAGCGTGGAATTTCTTTGAATTCTGCGTGATCGGTTCTTGATCACATAGAGGTCATTCGAAATTCTTAACTGCGTTTGTGATTCTTGGAAATCTTGAACGTCTAATGCTTTGCTTTGTTAGTGTGAGGATTATTTTGATTATCTTTGGGAAAAAGAAAAGATTTAAATTATACAACGTGGGTTTCTTGGAAATCTTGAAGTCTTGATCACATACAAATTCGAAATTCTTAACTGAGTTTGTGATTCTTGGAAATCTTGAATGTCTAATACTTTGCTTTGTTAGTGTGAGGATTATTTGATTTTATTTGGGAAAAAGAAAAAGGTTTAAATTATACAACGTTGGTTTCTTGGAAATCTTGGAGTCTTGATCACATACAAATTCGAAATTCTTAACTGAGTTTGTGATTCTTGGAAATCTTGAATGTCTAATGCTTTGCTTTGTTAGTGTGAGGATTATTTTGATTATCTTTGGGAAAAAGAAAAGATTTAAATTATACAACGTGGGTTTCTTGGAAATCTTGGAGTCTTGATCACATACAAATTCGAAATTCTTAACTGAGTTTGTGATTCTTGGAAATCTTGAATGTCTAATGCTTTGCTTTGTTAGTGTGAGGATTATTTTGATTATCTTTGGGAAAAAGAAAAGATTTAAATTATACAACGTGGGTTTCTTGGAAATCTTGGAGTCTTGATCACATACAAATTCGAAATTCTTAACTGAGTTTGTGATTCTTGGAAATCTTGAATGTCTAATGCTTTGCTTTGTTAGTGTGAGGATTATTTTGATTATCTTTGGGAAAAAGAAAAGATTTAAATTATACAACGTGGGTTTCTTGGAAATCTTGGAGTCTTGATCACATACAAATTCGAAATTCTTAACTGAGCTTGTGATTCTTGGAAATCTTGAATGTCTAATACTTTGCTTTGTTAGTGTGAGGATTATTTTGATTTTATTTGGGAAAAAGAAAAAGGTTTAAATTATATAACGTGGGTTTCTTGGAAATCTTGGAGTCTTGATCACATACAAATTCGAAATTCTTAACTGAGTTTGTGATTCTTGGAAATCTTGAATGTCTAATGCTTTGCTTTGTTAGTGTGAGGATTATTTTGATTTTCTTGGGAAAAAGAAAGATTTAAATTATACAATGTGGGTTTCTTGGAAATCTTGGAGTCTTGATCACATACAAGAGAGATTTTTTCTTATAAATTGATGATTATTTTGCTTTCCTAGGAAAAATGTTTTAATGACGTGAATATAATGTGGTTTGGACTATCTGATTCTTGGAGTTTTAACTTTCCTATTTTTTAACAGCATAATGATTTGCACGGAAGTTGTACGACATTGATGCCAATATGAATGCATATGCAATCTCTTCTGCCGGGTTTGTTTGTGGTTGATCTTCAAATAAAATATTTGAGTCTTGTGTGAATTTCAGTACTTTCTTTCAAGGGCATGGGATACTGGCTTTCATTTATCTTTAAGTTTTGTGAGATTGATGTTGTGCTGACAATGTCTTTTATGCCTGCAATTCCTTGTTTTGGGTGTTGTGCTGTTTGTGATAAGCAAGTCTGAATAATATATTTTTCTAATTTTTCCATAATGTTATATTGTTTATTTAGTTTTGTATGAGCTTATTCACCGAATTGGATTGTTATTGAGGCATACATATGTTACTTAATGTCCTATGTTCCTTTTCATTACAATTGGACTGCTAAATATATCCTTTTTCCACTCCCCTTTAGGGTGTCCTACTCGTGTTTGAGAATGTTTCAGTAGTTTAGTTCCATCTTTTGCAATTTTACCTGCTCTTTTAAATGTCCTTGTTTTTCCATTTACAGGTATGCTCATACACTCCACCAGATTTTGATTTTAAACTTGAAAGGTGAAAGATCAAATTAAGCTGCTTGCCAGTGGAAGTTGTTATATTGCTAATCAAAATATCTTTGATGGTCTTGCCCAAGGTTTCCGGTCTGTGGCTGACTTTGCAGAGCACCCAGCTTACTCTGTGGACATGGTACTCCCCATTATATATGGTTGTTTTGGAGAGGATGGCGGAATTCAGGTGACGTAATATGAAGTCATAAAATGTATGTGTATTCCGCTGCATCTTTTCATGCTTATTGATTGTCATGTTTCAGGAGCTGTTGGAAGAGTACAATATTCCTTTTGTTGGAACTCAATCAAATGAATTTTATCAAGCATTTGACAAGGTGAAACAAATTACTATTTCACTTCCTTGAAAGTCTTCACTCTATGGTTTGATAATATGCTATATTTTTGAAACATTTATTTTCCTTGTTCTTTCCTTTTCTCAATCCACTGACATTTGCTCCTTTTATTTTTTTTTTCTTTTTAATTGTTCATGGTATGATGCAGAAAAGGATGTGTAACAGTACTTGGTTTCCTAGCGCAGGTATTGTTCTAAAGCAGGTAACTTATCCATCTTGATAAGTGTTTCTAATATTTCATGCTAGATCCAGTCTGGTGTGCACATCTTTGATACTAACTTGATGTCACTCTCTGAATATAGGATGCTAAGACTAATATCTAGGTTAATACTTATGTTTCTTATGTTTGGGGAGGCAGATACGATATTCAACTATAGAACAAAATATCTTCCCATGCAACAGGTAAGGGCAAAGTGTAGAACATCTATACAATCTTGTTATTGGCATTCATTGTGTAGTCCGGTGTGCATTATTTTTCTCTTGCCATGCTTAAATCAGTTTGTGAGTATTTCCAGGTTGCTTACCGCATGCCCCCTCGGTTTCCTGCAGTAAGAAACGGAGCATCTCTTTTATTCCAATGGCTTGGCCTCCAAGATTTTGCTCGAATTGATGGTTGGTTTTTGCCACCTTCGGCCTTTGTATTTTCATCTTCTGAAAATATGTATGGGAGGAATAAATGGGGCACTATTGTATTTACAGACATCAACTTGGTAAGAACTGGATTATGATTCTTCCACATGAAATCTTGGCAAAACTTCTTTGTATGCCACTGATGGTCTTTTTCCATTTAATCTCTAGATTAGTGGAATGGAGCAGACAAGCTTTTTATTCCAGGAGGCTTCAAAGGTATGCGGTTCGTTTATGTGATGCTATGAAAGTTGTATAGAATTAGCAGTAATTTGCAAATAATTTTGCATTTTGATTGAATATTGCGATGTCTTTATATTATGCTTATAACATAAGAAACTACCAATGTCGAAATGTATTTTTAGCTCTTTCAACCATCTATTACTGATAGATAATTTCATCAATATTGCACTTTCATTCTCACATCATAATGGTGCTATTTGTAAAGTAGTTTCAATTATCACTACACAAGAAATGCCTCTTGTTGTCTCATCTTGGCATGAAGTGAACGAGGTAAATGTCTTTAAATCATGCCATGCTACACATGGGGGAACTTCTATGTTACATGGACCCCTCATTTCGCACCCATACTTGTATTTAGTCTTGTAGGATGCTTGTTTTTAAATAGAACTTTTGTCCAAATGAGGTGCGTATATGTGCCTGACACCTGCACCTAAGTCCATGTTACATATGGCTCCTTTTAGGATGCTTGAAGTTTTTTATTTTTGGTAATTTTTCCTATTTTAAAAAAGGAGCATCAATTGTAGCTTCTTTTGCTACTGTTGTTCAGTTAAAACTATAATGTTTCATGTTAATGTTGGCTTTTCTTGCTCAAACATCCTCTGGAGCATTATTCAACGTGCTTGTTCATGCTTTCCTAGTCATGCATCATTCAATGGTCTGCCAAGCACCTCATCAACAAGATCAAAATCTGAACAAACCACTAAAGCACTCATCAAATAAGCAGAAGCTCATAAGGTGTTTGTGCTTTTTGGTGGAGACACCTCAGAGCGGCAGGTATCTCTTATGAGGGGAACAAATGTGTGGCTTAAGTTGCAGGCTTTTGCTAATGTATGTATATACAAACCAAGCTCTTTCAGATAATTATTTTTAACTTATGGGCTTTAATTCTCTACACTAATTTCGTCATGCTAGTATTACTCTATCAATAGGTAGGATTATCATCGATCTTTATTTTTGGGTATGGAGTGTTGATAAGAATTGAGTAGTGGGATGAAACCTTCTGAATCTCCTAGGGGCAGATAGCTTCGGAACTCTGACCTTTCAGGTGGTTAGGATTTAATCATTTTTTATAACCAATGGACTAATTCTAAGCTTATAAACAAATAGTTATGATTCTAGGTTGGAAAAGCATTAAAATGTTAAACCCTTTTAAGAATAACTACATGAATTCCGGTATGGTCAGATGACATGATGGTTTTTTTAATTTCGGCGAGTAACAGTTTTTTTTTCCTGGAGGTATGATAAATGAAATAAGAGAAAGCTCTTTCTATCTGCTTGATATATTTGATCTCCAATGAGGACAGGTACAAATAGTGAAAGTTTTTTGTTCATGTCTGAGAGCTGAATTGCTGGGTGATGCAGCTTGAAGTGACCCCTTGTTTGCTTTCTCCACCAGTTGGTGATTTATCTGATGAGAATGAAATTCAAGCGGAATATCCTATGAGCTCTAAAACAGTTTGGACACTGCCGTAAGTTCAATTTTCACAATTCTGTTATGCATCTGTGTGTGTAAGTTTTTGTGTTCAGTTGTTTTTGTGTAAATTTGTCCTCTGTAAGACTTTTTTTTAACAAAAAAACAACTTTGAGTAATATTGAAGCAATTACCTTGCATTTTGTGGATATGTTAGCTTTCATTTCCAGGGCTGTCACTTGGGTGACTCCTTGTTAGTACAATGGTATCAGCTGTAGCCAGCCATTCATTATAGTACAAGTAGGTGGCTGTTTTTGTGTCACTGCTTTCTATTTGTTTACTTGTTGAACACAATGTTGTTGTTGTTGTTGCTGGTATGTTGGTACTCTCTTGTTTTAAGGCTCACAATGAAGGAAGTTCTTGATGCATGCATTGAGGCAGTTGAGCTATCCAGGGCTGCAACTATGTCCTACTTGCATCACCAAGTTATGAATGATCTCTTTGAAGGTGTTAAGCAACAAAGTTGGTTTACAGGGTTTGACATAGCTGATGAACCCCCTAGGAAATTTTCACTAGAGCAGTGGATCAAGCTAGCCAAGGATGTTCAGGCAACAGTTTTTATTGCAGGTTTGTGCCTAAGCTTAATAATCCCATAATTAGTTCTTCGGTTTCCTGTTTGCCCATACAATGAAAACTTGTTACCTGTTTTGGTGGGAGGGTACTTGTGGCTTTTTAAATATACTGTAGAGTCAATGCTTGTCATTCTTTGGGCATATTCATTCGCATAACATCAGATCACAGTGGGTAGAATTTTTTCAACGAGTAGAATTTTTTCACCCCCCCCCCCAAAAAAAAGAGGGAGGAATCTATTTGTCTAAATTTGTCATGTCATGCCTTGCATTAACTTTCAACTCCCCAAGATACTCTGGATATGGCATGTTTTCTGGTTTTCAAGTTTCAGTTCATTGTTCCTTCTCAAGTTGGAAACTTTTGGGCACAACTGAACCTTGCTTGCAATAAACAGATCTATTGCATTAATGTGAATCCCTCTCACCCGATCAATATATGAAAGTGGCCACGTTCCAATTTTGTTAAGAGTGTGGACCCACCACACAACTACTCTCTCTCTCTGCTAAAAATCCTGTTCGTTCTTCATTTTCTTCTTCTTCTCGCTGCCTTTTCCCTTTCTCTGTTTCTCCGCCACTTGAACTCTTGTGCATTGTGGCATTTTGGTACCAGAGCTCCGAAATGACTTAATGCATCTTGATGCTCTTTTTTTTGTCTAAAAAAATCATTATGTCATTAAGCTCTAATTCTAAGGATTGAGCTAACAACTAATGCAATTTTCAAAATCTAAAAGTTCAAGAATGATGCTAAAATAAGAATGGTGGTGCAAAGAATGAACTAGTTCAATATCAAAATCAACAGGTGATCATCCTGTGCCCTCCTTGACTAATTAGAAGAATCTGGTCTATTTATCTGCAAGTGTAACAAAATTCAAGGTGAAAACATGTATTTCCTTGACAAGTTTATTTTATTTATATACGGTACATGGTGGCATTGGTGAAGATGGCACGCTTCAATCTCTCCTGGAGTCTGAGGGAGTTCCTTATACTGGAATGATCCCTCTGGGAATTTTCTTACCTGACCTGGCATATAAATCTAACCTTTTTGGATTTTGACCTGAAGGTCCTGGTGTGGCAGCTTCCAAGACTTGTATGGACAAAGTTGCAACCTCTCTTGCTCTTGGTCATGTGCGGTAACAAAATAATATGTTTGGCATAACATTGTGTGTTTTATGATATTCTATCACAGCCATAATGCTAGGATACATTATTTTACTTCAAACCACTTTATGAAGGGATCAGTGTGTGTGTTTGTATGTTTTTTCTTAGGATATAGTTTGCATATACTTTTGCTTTATCAGTCTTATTTGTGCACTGCCAAGTGCCAACACAAGGTAAAATTATGTAATATTCTGTTTGACATCTCACCCAAGATCTCTTGGATCATGCTTGAAACGTGTGCATGGAGTCCATATAGTATGGCTAGGACTAATTTCCTGTGGAGAGTCCAATTCGAAACTTTCAAAAATTTTATTGTTGTTATCATTATTATTATTATTATTTTGTCGGGGGAGTTTGGGAATGTACTATGAATGCCAGTCAATTTGAAACTGAGACTTGGGGAGTGCAGTTTCCTCTTCATACCCTTCCGCTCCCTACTTTCATTTAATTACTAGTTCCTTTGCAATCTTGAGTAGTTTGAGTAAATCATAATTCAAATGAATTGGCTCTTATAACATAATTTTGTATTTGGGAACCTTCTTCACTATCACAGAACGTTATAATGTTGCCATTCTAGTTCTCTTGATCTGACTTTTATGTTAATGAAAGCACTATATTTTCTGGGAATGACAGCTATCAGAGCTGGGAGTACTGACCATTAATAAGGATGTGCTGAAAAAAGAAGATTTGCTAATAGGGGCAATAAAGGATTTGGCATGAGTTGACCCTGAAGCTCTACAGTGAAACACTGTGTGTCAAGCCAACTAGAGATGGATGCTCAACTCGGGTTGCAAGATTAGGGTAGTATTATTTAGTTTGATGCTATTATCTCTTTTCTTGGATCTGATTGAGTACATGAAAACCATGTTTCTTTATAAACAGTATCATTAATATCTTTGTGGCTCAGACCCTAATGCGTGTGACTTCTGTTGTAATTCCAGTCATGGTGCAGTGTTATACGTTTATCATAATTTCACCCCTGGTGTCACTTTATCTTTTCATACAGCTGAGCGGAGGACCTTGCTGTCTAATGCGTGTAACTTCTGTTGTAATTCCAGTCATGGTGCAGTGTTATACGTTTATCATAATTTCACCCCTGGTGTCACTTTATCTTTTCATACAGCTGAGCGGAGGACCTTGCTGTGTATGTAAAAGCATTGGAAGCATGCCTGCTAAGGATTCCACCTGATAGTTTTTCGATGGTATGAACTAAAAATAATTATAGCTTTCTTGCTCTTTTGCTGCCAAGTCCTCATTTTTCAGTTACTGGTTTAACAGTTGCAGAATCAATTTGCATACATTTTTGGCAATTTCATTGCCAAAATATATTTTCCTACTTTTTCTCTTTTATCTTCACCTAATGAGTCCCTTGGACCAAATATTTCACTCCATTTGAACACATTCCAAAAGTATTTTTCTCTTTATGCCTTATTGAGTTCACAAACTGTCAATGTATACTTGTAGCCTTATTTGGGTAAAGTACTCTTTTCATCCCAAAAGCTTGGCAAACATGCGCTTTGTACAGATGAAACCCTTGTGGTAACCTTGTTGCTTGGCACTTTTCTTCAACTGCCACCACTTTATCCAGTGATTGGCACTTTCCATCACTTTATTGGAAAACGTGGATCCATGAACTCACTGACTCCTAGTATTACTGTCAAAGAAACTGGTGATATCTTGTCTCTGGAGGAAAACATTCCAAGGTAACTTCATGGCTGCTAATTTTGCATGCAGATACTAAACTGCTCTGGGTGGTTTCATTTTAATTTTTCATCTCAGCTATTATAATTACAACACTAGCCTGATGTTTCCAATTGTGATGACTAATGACAGTATCAAACCTGTTTTTTGATGGTCATATTAGTTTTAGGAAATTTCCGGAAGCAATGAATAGAACTGAAAACTTGAACAAAGTGGTTATTTGGAGGAGTTTTAGCATGCTCTTGAAAACTTTCAGTTCTAAACCAGTCGCACCCCTTAAGGAAATAGGAATTCTGCCAATTGATTTCTAACGAAGTCTTCACCATTTGCAGATGCTCAAAGTTGCAAATTTAGAGATGGTAATAAATCTTTGTTTCCTAATTGAGGCTCTGTTGTATGTCAGGTGCAACTGGTATCAATCTCACTTCACCACCTTCATCAATTATCAGTTTTGTAACAAACTGCCTGGTGAATGAAATTGAGGGGCCAACGTGGTTTTGGAAGCTTTTGCAGTACTTTATTATGATGTTTTCAATCAGTATTCATCTTAGATTCTACTTCTTGTCACATATGACCATCTGCATGTGCTACCATAAAGTTATTTAGTACTTTGGCCAGTGGATTATGGATCCAGGAACCATTTCGTTTTCCCCTTTTATGTTTTCTGTGTGGTGTATATGTACTTACTTCTGTCCCTCATCTATGATGGCTCCCATATTTTTCATCTGAAAATTTATTGTTCTTGAATCAGTTATGAAGCCTTGGAAAGATCCAAACAACACATTGAACTGATTGCAAACACTCTACAATTAGAAGGATTTTCACATATTGATGCGTTTTTCAATGTTGACACTAGAGAGGTACGTTTCTTTCTTAATTTCCTGTCAAATTTTCTTCTATCTTTTGTGCCTTCAACTATTTTGGGAACATAGACTAGCCATATGCTCCCTCCATTTCAAAAGTACTTTATGAAGGAATTTCACAAACTAATTCTAGGGGAGAGGAAAAAGAAATCTGTAACAGTTTGGTAACTATAAGGTACTTAAAAAGAAAAATCGGCACTTCAAACTAAGAAATGCTTTTGCAGGACCTATCATCTGCTCGTTAATTTTTTCCATAATTTAGTAATGAAGGGACAATAGTCTCCTCAATTTTTAGTCATCTTCCACACAACCTGGATAAATGGGGCAAAGATGATATTTAAGGAACGTCCCTGCCCACAATGAATGCAGTTTCTTTCTTATGATGCAATATCTAGTTACAAGCGAGATGACTTGTTTCTATACTTGTGCTTGATTTGATCATATCCAGGTGTTGATAATAGAAGTTAATACTGTTCCTGGCATGACAACTTCCACTGTTTTGATACATCAGGTTATGATGGATTTTGTGGCGAACTAACATATTACTTCTTTGTGAACCTTGTAAATTCTTTTGAACTCCAGCGCTTCACATTGCATTTGCAAATAAGTTCTTTTTCAAATGTTGTGTAATGGAATAAGTACTTAGGTTAGAGATGGTAATTCTCATTATTCTGATTGTACCTGGTAAACACATGCACTACTTGCTTGGATTTAAACCCATCCTTAATTAAAATTCTTTTAAGGACACTATATATGGGTGGTGTAAAACGGGTCACACATATTTGATGCCTTAAGAATGAACTGAAACTATTTGCTGTCGCCTTTTGCATGTCAGGCACTAGCAGAGCAACCCGCTGTGTATCCTCATCGTATCTTTTGCACACCACTTGATTTGGCATCAGAGATATCTACATAAAAGTTTTCCACTCACTTCTTCGGGATCTCCGAGGATTGGATATTTGTTGTTGTGTAGTCATATCTTGTACTTAGGTGTTTGGTGTTATTTCATCGACGTCCAAGTTTAATGCACCTCCATTGAGTATTTTGTGAAAAGACTTCAGATGCCTTTGTTGGTCCAAACATGGTCATGATTCTAAAAATTCCTGCTAGTGAGATGGAAAATTCCATTTTTCAATTCCAGATTGTTTGAAGAGGATGGATTGGGGGCAGCCAAATTTCTATTTAGTTTTTCGTCTAAAATAATCGTGGGTGATGAACCAATTGATTATGGGGTTAAGTTTTGAGTATTTCGTTTTGTTTGTTTCTGCTGGAGTGCCAAAGGAGGCAAATAGTGGCAGGCGGTTCACATATTCTCTTTTGCTTGGTCATTGTTCACCAAAATTTCTTGTTGCATATGAGATTCTATTCCTGATTCCTGCCGTCTCTGTCGTCTATGTCATCTAGTGCACTTAATGTAATATTAAATTTGTATGTGCTTATGACGATTTTTGCACACACATACACGCAGGAATATGCTTGTTGCTTATGCATGAACAAGTCCGTAGGTTGGCCAAAGTTGCCGAATCTCGGCGCTTTCAAGCAAACCCGTTTAGCTTCCTTCTCGGTGTTGAAAAGGTTGAAAGCTCTGTGTATTTTTAATCAATACAAATAAAATTACCGTTGATATATTTTAATCAATACAAATAAAATTTTATTTTAAATTGTTACGTTAAATTTAATTTTTGAAGTATTAGTTACGTATTTTGCTTGCAAATGCTTTTTCTGATCTTGCGCTCCATATTCTAATATTGTGCCACTTGCATGTGATCCGATGCATGGCTAATATAAAAGTAAATTTTCTTCAAAGGAAGATGGGGTGATAATGTGCAACGAGTCTAATGGAGGAATAAGTCGTGGGCAATCCAAGGGTTTGAACTTCCCATAATATGACTAGTTGCAAGCTTTATCTGGAAGGAGGAGACCCCATTAGAAATTTCTCTATCTGCCTTCATTGTTTGAACGTCTAAGCCAGCCCGCCACCTTGTACTCTTCTTTCACGCGGACGGAAAGAAACTAGGAGGATAAAAGAGAAGGGAGAAAATCAATGCAGAGAGAGAGAGAGAGGATAAGGAGAAGATTAAAGAAAGAAAGGAGATAGCCAGAGAGTGGCGGGAGCCGTGGCTTGCCAATAAAAGTAGAGAGGAGATAGAAAAAAATAAAGATGGATAAAGCTAGAAAGAGAAGACACGATTGAGAGAGGGAAAAAAGAAAGGGATAGAATGGTCTTTTACAAATCAACAATGGGAGGGGAAAAAAATCATAAATTAAATAAAAAGGCGGAAACTGAAAGCAATATTCAAAGGACACCGAAGAAAAAGTTTGACCATTCATAATCTGAAATAATTTTCATCTGGCGTTGGTAGTCCTAATTTCGCCGTGCCCTTCCTCTTACATCGAATCCGAACCAAAAGGAACCTTCTCGCCCTTACTTTTTGGGTCACCGCTGCCACCCAGCGTTCACTGTTCACACCGGTCACCATTACAATTGTAATTTTGAAATAAAGGAGGAAAAGGACAGAAAAGTAACAAGTCTGGAACATTTTTTGTTCTTTTCTTGAGTTTTGAATTGCAAAGAAGAGCAGCACATATCCCTGGACAATCAACGGTTTCTACTGAAGTCTCGAAGCTTCTGCAAACGCCTCATCTCTTCCTCTCTTCAGGTATTCTATTCTGTATTATACTCAATTTCACTATTTCTTATGGGTTTTGGATTTAAAGATGCTTGTTTTATTTCTTCTTTGATTTATGTAATTTGTATCCCTTAGCATGTTACAGATGATGGGCATTTCTTATTTTTCTTTATTTTGACTACGATCAGTTGAATTTGGGGGCAAGAGGGGGTTTTGATTTCCATGTTTGGTAATCGGTATTAGATTCCTTGCTTATCTTAGTAACATTAAATTTAGGTCATTTATTTGGCTGACCCTTTTGTTGGCTTAATTGCTTTGTCTTAATCTAGTCAGAACTTTAATTATGGAGCGTGGAATTGTTCTGCTGATGAACTTTTTTGATCCCTTGAATTGCTCATCAATGGAACCAGATTCCTGGGTTCCTTGGTTGGTTATCTTCCGAACTGGGATCGTATGAAGAAAAAAATAAGGAAGCTCTGGCCTTTGTTTAAGGATTGATTCACTCTTGTTATAAAATTTGTTTCCCATGTCATTGTGACAATTGTGTCTTTTTGCGGTTTTCAAGAGCTTTTCCAGGCAGTAAGGGCTCATCATCTTGGAGCATGAAGAAGCACAGTTTTTTAGGGGGTTTAGGACATACAAGGATAGAGCATGGGAAGTGACAATGATTTATCGACCTTGATTGTATTTGATTTTGATACCAAGAGTTGTTGGAATCTTGGGTCATTTGAAGAATGGTTTCTGTTGGTAATGAAGACGGCTCAGACATGATTCAGGAAGCGTTAGGGTCTGCTGAAACTCCAAAGGGTTATAACGCCAATGGCCATGCAAGTCTTCCTTTATCAACTTCTCGAAAGGGACTGCTAAGTGTTGAAAGTGCCCCTACTGCGATTCAGATTATGTTGGCTAAGCTTTCAAGTAAGGCAAGGCTTCTGCGGCCGGGTTCCTTTACCAGATTATCTTCCCCATCGGCAAAATTCTGGGAGATAGCACAAGAAAGGGATGAAATATCCTGTGCTATACCCTCCACCTCCACTCGGCAACGTCTACGTGAACGTATTCATGGAGTCTTCTATCAGAAAATTGATTGGGCTTCTTTTTGGAAAATGAGCAAAGAATGGTTCAAGAACCCAATTAATATCGCTCTTTTTATTTGGATAAGTTGTGTTGCTATCTCAGGAGCGATTCTCTTTCTTGTGATGACAGGAATGTTGAATGGAGTTATTCCAAAAAAGTCTGATAGAGATACCTGGTATGAGGTCAATAACCAAATTCTAAATGCTCTTTTTACTCTTATGTGTTTGTACCAACATCCAAAACGGACCTACCATCTTGTGCTTCTATTGAGATGGAAGCCAAAAGACATTGCCAAACTTAGGAAAGAGTACTGCAAGAATGGAACCTATAAACCACATGAATGGGCACATATGATGGTTGTTATCACTCTACTACATATAAATTGCTTTGCTCAGTATGCATTGTGTGGCCTTAACTTGGGTTATAGACGATCTCAGCGACCCGCTTTTGGTGTGGCCCTCTGTCTCTCTGTTGCTATTGCTGCGCCAGCAATTGCAGGTGTTTACTTAATTGCTAGTCCACTTGGGAAGGATTATGATGATGAGGTTGATGTAGAGGCACCAGATCGACGACTAACCCCCTCAAGACCGCCAAGGATCTCATTGGAGAAAAGATTCTCATTTGCAGCAAGAGATGAACAGCAGATAGTTGAGACTAGACCTCAGTGGAGTGGGGGAATATTTGATTTTTGGGATGATCTAACATCAGCATATCTATCACTATTTTGTTGCTTTTGTGTTTTCGGGTGGAACATGGAAAGACTAGGGTTTGGAAACATGTACGTGCATATTGCCACTTTCCTCCTCTTTTGTGTGTCTCCATTCTGGATATTCATCTTGGCAGCCGGCAACATAAATAATGAAGTTGTTAGGGAAGCTCTGGGTATGACAGGAGTTGTGCTTTGCGTGCTTGGTCTACTCTATGGTGGCTTTTGGAGGATTCAGATGAGAAAGAGATATAACTTGCCACCGAGTGACATATGTTGTGGAAAACCTGAAGTTGCAGATTGTGCACTGTGGCTTTTCTGTTGCTGGTGCTCTCTTGCTCAAGAGGTTCGAACTGCAGATTCTTATGATATTGTGGAAGATAAATTCTACAGGAAACAAATGGATGAGAACTTGCAACTGCCACTCTCCCCGTTACCTCGTGAAGATGGTGCGATGCAAACCAGGTCGAGTCACAGTTCTCCAAATTGGAATAGTCCTAGCCCATCACAGCTTAGAATGGAAAATTATCAAAGTCCAAGCAGGCTTTCTGGAGGGTACCATAGTCCTGACCCAGATGAAATCATGAGGCCACCCAGCCATGTAAGATGGTCACCTTAACCATCAAATTTTGAGGGACGTCAAATATTGTTATTGTAGCACCTTAGCATGAGAAATCCATGTAAGAGCTCTTGTACTTGAGATTATTTTGTAGCATGTTTTATACCTGCAGCATTCTTTGTACTCTACACTTTGATCTTCTTTTGTATATTTTTATTTGTGGATTACGTTGATGCCATATTTTTTTTTCAATTCATGAAGTAATCTGGGGTGAATTCCAATTTAGAAGACTAATTAATCACAGTATTTAGTGGTGGGTCTGAACCCTAAATGATGACTAGTGATAAAGACGTAGCAATTTTATACAAGGTTGGTCTAGATATGCCATGCCAACACCAAAAGTAGGATGCCTACCCATTATATTTGGTCTTCACTCCATAAAATTTATAGCTTACAGGATATAGAAATATTAATCTTTACCCTTCTTTTTCCTTTCATTTATCTCTCTACATGGTTTTGAGGTCTGTGAGATACAAAATCATATACGACTGAGACCTCTTATGCAACATAGTATCTTCTGGAATGAATTCTATCGTTCTAGTTCCACTTTTTTGTGCGTCTCTCTCTATCCCAACCTTGTTTTTTCTGGTTCATTCACGGGGAGAATGAGAGTGTAATCTATTAATTAGAGGGAAATCGGATATTACTAGGCTAAAATGTCCTTGGTACTCCAACAAGGGTTAAGATGCAATGCTTTTCCACAATATCTTTTCGGTGAAAGTTTCCTAAATGTTGAAGGTGAGAAATTGAAGTTCTTTCACAATCTCCCAAAGAAAAGTGCTTATGGCATGTTAAAAGGAGAAATGATATATAGACCAAATGAATTCATAATTAAATTAAATTAATTAAATTTTATATGGTAATTTATACAAATAAAAATCAGATTCTTTCAATTTAATTTTAAATTGGCTAAAATACTTAAAGTAAAAAAATAATACATAATAAATGGATTACTATATAAAATTCGATTTATTTGAATTTTGATTGATTTACTCTGTCTTGCATTATTCTCAATTCCAAGTGTACAACCAGTTCCATTGGGGGTAGTGGTGCCCCACAATTCGGCTTGGCTCACATTCTCAAAATGTTGGTTACAATCAATTTTGCTCAAAATGTTAGTATAGTAATAGATAAAAAAAACAAGAAAAAGTAATTAAAATATATAGGTATAAAGGGAGGTGGCTGCCGAGCACATAACCAAAAGACAATGAGACTGGAACAGAGCAAGGGAATATACACTAGAAAGGAAAATCTGGAGAAAATGCTCGTTTTTGTAATAAACCTTTTTGGCTTCGTTTGGATCATCATTCAAGTAGTCCTCCCTCCTTGGAATTTTCAGGTTTGGTCAAAGTTGATTGTCTCATGTCTGAAGGAGGATAATGGCAACTAGTGTGTGTGTTTATGTGAGAGAGAGAGAGAGAGTGCCATTTACTAATTGCCAACTTCTACTTGATTAATAATTTCTGGGTCCTTTTTTTTAACATGGTTCTGATCACAACTAAACAATACAATTGATTAACCCGATTTTCAATTTCATAGGCTTAACAAAAATCCTTAACTGGGGAGACAATACAAGTAGGTCCGTTTCAAATTTTGTTTTTTGGTGAAGGTTTCAAACAATAATTTCGGCAAACCATTAAAATCAGATGCCAAGTATAAGGCCAGGCAACGAGCGTTTGAAAAGGTCTCTGGGCTGGCTATGCCAGAGTGGTGGGCTCTGATGGGCCCAACCAACTGGCTTCAGATCTCTTACAGTCAACCACGTGTTGAAGTACTCTCTAAATTGTGTGATCAACCCATCTTTAAGAGTCCAAACATGGACCCAATAAGCCTGAGCCCCTTCCCAGCCCTCCGCGATGATCCGGTCATCAATTGCCGTGACACTTCTCGGTTCGAACCTGAACTCGATCACAGTGGACTCCCCGGTCAGCACCTTCATCATGTACTGACAATGCGAGGGCCCATGGAACCACCATTCGAGGTCCGTGGCCAGAAGTCCTGCCACTGTGTCCTTGTCACCCTGCGCCAAGGCATTGTATAGCTTTACAATGTTCTCCTTGTTTTGGATTTCTTGTTTAGGCATGATTTGTGGCATGGGTGAGGGTGATGACTCAATTTGGTCATCTGCCATTTTTTGTTCAAAGAAATAGAACTCAAGAGTAGGAAAAGATGAGAACCAAAATGGAGCAAGTTTTGATTTATGCATGTTGTGGAAGAGGGTGGAGGCCTAAATTTATAGGGAGAAGGAGAGAGAAAAGAGAGGGACCAACTAATGATTTAAATTATAGCATTGGTCATATAAATTGGAGATTGATCGGTGTATGTGACAGGGACAATCGTGTGGCCTAAATTTAGAGATTAACCAACCTTTACCAGATAAACACACAATATGAGTTTTCAAATTGCCCCTCTAATTTGCACATGAAAAGGTTGTGTTGTCACTTCTGAAATGTCCTCTCGACTCTAGAAATCTCTCATTTTTTGGACAGCATAGGCTAAGATTTTGACTTCGGATTAAGGTGGGATATGTGCTTAAGTGTATATATTTTTTATATTATTTATAACTATCATACTTTTTAAAAATAAAATAGTGGAGTATTTTAACATTTCTTCTAGTGTATCGGGCATTTTTTATTTAATCAATTGAGATTTTTAAATAGACCGCAAATGGTTTGACATAATTAGAAATCAAAATCTTCTTATACCATTTTAGTTTATTATCCGGCCGAAAATGCTTACCGAAAGCGTTTTTTGGTTTTTTTTAAATTTTAATATGCACCGTCGCGTATCTATTATTTTATTTAATTACTTGAGATTTTTAAATAAAGAAAAAAGGGATATGAAATAATTCCAATATTTTTTATACTATGTTATATTTTATACAAATACCTTTTTTAAAGTTTAAATTAAGAGAGGGAAAATATTATTACTTTTTTTTATCTTAACATATATAACACAGAAAACAAAAATAATTTGCGTAAGAAGGCACTTAACAGTCAGCAGCAGTGCTGCTTGAGGATTGCCTGAAAACAGAGCTTGAGTTTGATAGGCTTTGGCTTGACGTTGATTGACATTTTCATGACATAGGTTAAAAAAAAAAAAAAAAAAAAGACAGAGGTGGTCGACGTCCATTCTTCGTAGGATGGTCCCGCTGAGAAATTGACATTTTGACACTAATTGCCATTTAGGTTTGCTTAGTTAACTAGTCTACCAAAGTATTGGCTCGAGGTTAGGAAGGTGGTAGGTGAAGACATGAACTTTCATACATGGGCATTTGTCCATATAAATGAGATGGACGAAAGTATGATTCTCCTTACACCAATTATGGGCAAGTCCCTCCAATCCTTGCATCCAAGCACAATCACATGAAGGGTGTGGAATTTTCTCATATCTGTCAAAATGCTAGACGGCCGTGACAAAGGGATAAAGTTAAAATTCTCTGTCATAGGATTTCTACAGGATTAAGAAAGAGCATCAAGACAGTAGACAGGATTTTCAACCCTCAAAAAGGCCCAAAAGGGTTCCATCAATTTCTCCTGCAGGATGGATCCCACCAATCTGATGACAGGCCAAACAGTTCCTGTCGTGTCAATTCAAAGTTTAGTGAGAGTAATTTTTTTCTTTTTTGGTTCCTTTCTTTTTTGAAGTGTCGGTGTATTCATCGATTAGCTATGAACCAGAACCCCATAAAAAAATGAATAAATAAATAAATAAAATTTGGTTTTATGATTTGAATTGGGCAGAAGGGCGAGGGGATACTCTTGTAAATTTAGAAAAGGGTCCTAATGTTCCTCAGAATTGGGAGGAGAAGTGGCGGCTGAATAGTTGCCAGGCTGGTTTGTTGACTCATCTTTGACTCGTCCATACTCAGTCTCGTCCCACTTCCCGTCAACGTCTTCCTCTAGGCTCGGCCTCTTGACCGGTGCAGTTTAATTCCCATGCATACAGCTAACTTTATTATTTATTTCTATTATTGCTCAATTTTTAAATTATCTAATTTAATTTATAATGATTTATTTTGAAATATTGAGATTTTATTTAATTAAAATTATGTCAAATTCTAATTATCAAGGATTTATAATATAATGATAACTTTAGTTTTTTTTTCTATAGCAGATAAAAAAATTAGTTTTTTTATATAAAGAAAATTGAATTTATCTTATATTTTTTTACAAAAAAAAAAAATTAATCAAAACGATACCATAAAAAATACTAATTAAGATTTTCGTCTGGTGGAGGTCGCCTGTTTGTGTGTCAATTTGTGCTGGGCTTTTGTAAGGTGGAAGCGAAATCCTTTTAGTCGTATGCATATTACTCGCACAAAACCATGTCATTTTCCCTTAGATGCGTTTGATTTTGACATCTGTGTCGGATTATGCATTGATCATACAATAATCCAAGTCTCATGTGCTTGGAGAAAGAGAAAAGGCCACACCTACTATTTGAATTTTGTTCTCCTTGTGCAGAAAAGCAGCATGTTCTTATTTTAGGGGAGGGAGGAGCCCTAAACCATAGCATTAGGCTCCTTGCTGTAAAATTAAAGAAACAAAAAAATCCAAAAAGAAGAAGGGAAGGAAGTGGGGAAATATTCCATTCCAAGGAACCCCATTGAAGGATGGACTGTCGAAATCATTCAGTCGGCAGCCGAGGGCTTGAAATAATTTCAGAGCTCAATGGACATCAATATCTTATCAAAGTAGAGGCTTTCCATTCTTTTTTAATTAAATAATATATATAGTAAACGATTACATTTATTGTAATACCTATTTTTTAGATAATAATTTAATTATTCACAATTTCAGTTAATATATAATATAATTAATAACAATTCTCCCTATAAGTTTAAGCTTTTAAAATTAAATATATATATATATATATATTACAAAATTTAATACTATTTTGGTATCGAGAAAATGAATTCGATAAATTGTGGAGCTCTTTTTCTGAAAAAGAAGTAACATGTTCTTATCTACCAAATCATGTGGTAATGAAAAGCAAGAACTTCTGAAAAGGTGGCCCCGCCGCCCAGCCTAACATTATTAAATCAAATGGATGACCCACGTTTGGATTACAAAAACAATCTTTGATTCAAACCAAACCAAGCCTAACCTATGATATGGATCACAAGATAATGTACTATGGCTGAGATGTGCAACAGTTGTATCCAACCTAGAGAGACCACCCCATCCCCTCGTGTGCATGAAAATCGACATTCTCCCAAAAAAAAAAAAAAAAAAAAAAAGAAAGAAAAGATGAAGCCCACCCATTTATTCAATCAAATTGAATTGAATTTGGAACAACCCATATGCATGAATTGATGGCCTATATATTTAGAGTTATATAATAGGAAATCAACTATAAAATAAATTAAAGTATTTAAAAAAATTATTGAGTACAGTAATCATCAAATTATTTATATTATTTTCTATATATATATATATATATATATTAATGAATCTACTCCTTAAAAAGAAATTATGGGATTCATTAAGAAATTTATTTATTCTTTTTTATGTTGTTCTCCGCCGGATATACACACAAAATACCGAATGAATTTTGTTGAGTTCTCAATTTATTGTTTACGTGTGAAATTAAATGAAAGAATACCGGGAAGTGTTCACGTTAGTGACTCTCCTCCAGCAGAAGTTGTCAAGCGTTTGCAGCATGATGCAGCTGGTGTTTCTTGGGTCAGGAGGAAGTTGATGTCTCCCCAGGCTTGGTGACCCCGGTGGATTTTTTGTTTGCTTTTGACAATTTTATTCGAATCTTTATACAGATTTTGAATATGATAATTTCATATGATATTGTTGAAATACTAAAATCCGCACAAAAAAATTATCTGGATATTATTATATGAAACATATGAAACGTTAATATTAAAAATTTTAATATTTCAGTTGTATTTCTTAGAGTTTTACAGAATGAAGGAAAGAGAGATGTCTAGAGAAAAGAGAAGGTTGACATTTGATTTTTTTTATTTTTTATTTTTTACACCAGAAAAAGATAATGAAACATTGAATATTTTTTTGGAGTGTGGAAATTGGAAATTTAAATATTTTTCAGAGAGAGAAAGAAAGAAAGATTGAGAAGTCGAATAGTTTTTGGAGAAAATGTTTGAGAGAGAAATATTAAAAAGTTGAATTATTTTTAAAGAGAAAAAAAGAGATTAAAAAGAATGAATTGTTTTAGAGAGAGAGAGAGAGAGAGAGAGGTGTAGAAAGAGAAAATTACTCAAATGTTTAATTGTTATGATTATAATTGTATAAACAGAAATCAAATATGAGAAGTTAAGGATTGCTTGAATTGAAGTGTTGAGCCTAACAAGTCAGAGTTTCAAAAATTTTGGAGGGCTTGGTGCAATCAACTTTTCGAATGTCTGAGCAAATGGGACCCCAAAGTTGAGAAGATACACCCTTCACAAATCACAAAAAAGCAAAAGAAAAGATCGAAAAATAACTTAATTCAGAAAAATCTTTTTTGAAAAGAAAGAAAGAATAAATAAAGGAATTCCCTTTCATGGATCAAGTTCTCGAGCTGTGATTAAGTTGGGGGAGTGAGTTATGCATTGCAATGTTAGGTGAGCAGTGACAATTCGTTCTGGTCACAAGTCACATTTCAGTAGGCCAAGGCCTCCTTCCAATTCAACTCTTTTGTGATGGGCCATGTTTAAGTGTTTGCGTTTTCTTTTTTTTTTTTTCTTTTTTTTTTTTTATAAAAACACGTAATCAAATGAAATTGAATCAAGAAAGGGACGATAAAAATGAAAAGACTCTATCGGTTAAATTATCCCCGATGGATGTTTGTTTGTATCAATCTCTCTTTCTCTTCTTTTTTTATTTAAGTGAATTATTAATTATCAATTAATATTTAAAATTTATTTGATTAATTCGATATAATTATATTAATACCACGAAAAATGAGGAAGAGTCGGCAAGAGGGGCTCATGGGAAGTCAGAAACATGGGCCAATTTTTTACTAGGGCCCTTTCTAGTCCGGACCTCCCCGCCTATCTTAGGTGACTTTTTCTAGAACCACCTTCCTGGAATCTAATCCAAGGCTTTCTTTTTCTTTTGCATTATATCTTATTCATCGTCCGATATTTAAAATTTTATTCTAATTAATTTAAATTGATTATTGTAGGGGTTATTTTATGGGGACGGATCTCTCAATATTATTTTTTTCTTATTCAGAGGGAGTCGAACTCCTGATCTAATTAAGAGACGAAAGTAATCATCTCACTTATGTTGATAAATATTGGTCTAATCCAAAGCTTTCGTGCACACCAATTTATTCATCTCTCGCCTACATTGAGACGTCCATGCTTGATAGGTAGAACTAGCGACCAATATTTATCATTCAGAATTGACTCCTTAAGGGTTTCTAAGAGAACATTTTAGTAATACAAACCTCCACTCCCAATTTAGTAATCTTAGATTCAAATTCTTGTACAATAAAAAAAAAATTGACTCCTTAAGGGTTGAGGACACGACCTCTCAAAGAATATGATGCATGGAGCACAAAAAAATCAAAAACTAAATAAAATAAATTTCACTAGACAATTTTTCAATATATTTTAAAA
This sequence comes from Dillenia suffruticosa, assembly GCA_033439265.1. NCBI lineage: Eukaryota > Viridiplantae > Streptophyta > Magnoliopsida > Dilleniales > Dilleniaceae > Dillenia > Dillenia suffruticosa. Next base: position 24,629,796 of record JAVTVX010000013.1, on the reverse strand, counting down.
TTTGTTATCTGATTTTAAACATATTTGAACCGATTTAAAATTAATCTATTTAAATATCTTTGCTTTTTTTTAATGATTTAAACAATTTTATAAGTATTTTTATTTAATAAGAAATTCATGGATTTAAAACTACAAAATTAATGAATTCATAGCATCACTAAATAAATTAAAATTACTGTTGCCACTTAAATCGGTTCACCTGAAAAAAATTATCCGTACTTCAACAAACCATCTGGTTATGCTTGTTTGTGCAGCTATTACATATAATTTGCTCTATATAATTCTTTATTTATTTAATTCATATGGAATTACTGTATCTGAAATACATGTACGGAAGTCGGAGAGCTGGTTTTGGGAGATCGTGAATTGGACCTATCGTGACCGGGTTTGATGTTGCTTTTAAACTTCATTTTTTTTTTCCCCCGAGATATCCAGTTTAATGTTCTATTCATCTTTTTAAAATTTGACTCCACTCGCACTTTTATAACATCCTCTATGGGAAAAACTGTCGACCCATATGGAGTCCAAGTTAGCAGTGATACCTAGTGTGGTAATTGTTGGGCTTGTTCAAGTTGGGCTTTTCAGGCTCAATGACGGAGTTCAAGTCTCCCAAGGCCATGTTCCTAGTTAGACCCAGCTTGGCCCAAGGCTCAGGGGTAACAATATTGCACGAGTTCAGTAAAAATTGGGTTGCATGCTCTTGAAATAATAAAAAATTTCCGAGCACACGGTAGACGGGACCCTTAAATTTGTTTCTTCTTTTTTTTTTTTTTTTTTTTTTGGTACCGTGTCTTGAACACCGCTTGGTATCCGAGATTTCGTCCCGACTAATTCTGACTGACAGCTGCAGTGACTTCTTTTCGGAGGACGGGTCTCCCAACAGGGAACGTTCCATACACATGAGAACCCGATACTCTCAACGGGAGTCGAATCTCGGTCATGTTTAAGGGAATTCAACCTCACACCTAATTGAGCTAACCCACGTTCGTCTTAAATTTGTTTCTAAGAATCCTTCTAGTGTCATTGAGCAGCGTCAAGATCAGCCGAATTTACTTGAGATGGTAAAAATTATTTGGGCCAGACAGAGCTCTCTACAGCAAATCCATTCCTAAAATAGATCTGATCTACCTGGGGAAAACGAAAAATCACAGAATTAAGTCCTAAATACTTGCTCCAACTCACTCAATGGGTTGCCCAGTCGGGGCGATGCTACTTCTGGTATTGAGCCGAGGCCTAAGAGGAGGACCCTTTTAGGGGGAATCCTACTTCGGCCAGGGGCCTATAATAATGGAAATTTGGGCTTTGAGCTGGGCCAATCCCATGCAATCTGGACAAGCATTCCCAGGACCTCGAGGCAGGGTAACTCAAAGCAAGCAGTCGAGAATCATTACAACCCATAAACCAACTCAAAAAATTAAATAATAATAAAAAAAAAAAAGCAACACACCAACGAGCATTCGAGTGCACGTGCTCACGGTAATGCCAAAAAATCAGGGTCTTTCAAATTCCAAACTTAATAACAAAGAACAAAAAAACAACTTTCCTAGTTCCCTAATTTAGACTTAACAGCCAATGACCTTCAGAGCTTCAAGTCAAGTGACACCAAACCTCTCCCCAAGCTCAAGTGGCATCAACTCTCTCTCCCTCGTGATAGTAATAGGCTCGGTTCAGGCTTGAACCCAAACATTAAAAAAAAATTAGACCTAAAAGTGCGATCTTAAGATATGGTTGGTTAAAAAAAAAATGTTACTCCCGTTAGCGGCTGCTATGAAGGCACTAGTACTATTTTTTTTGTATTATACCGATCGATATTTAAAGTCATATTTTAATTAATCTTATCCGCCTTCTATCCGGTCCACCTTCTATCGTCTACTTCCTATCTAAGTCATGGGTCGAGGCACCGGTACTATAAGTTCTGATACGTGACAATGGCACACATTACTTTTCTCAATGTCATCCGAATGCTCATTCTTGGAAGCAAATCAAAGCCACAACAATAAAAAATTGCATTCAGGAAATTTTTTGAGAGAGAATTGAAGACCTGCAGGGTATAACATGACAGAATATGTGTAATTTTATATCATCACAATGTTCACAAGCATAATAAGCCTGGTTAACCCATAACTTCTTCTTCACCATGATCTTCTTCTCCGGCTGTTGTTGGGATTGCAAACCACTCATCCGTGCAGCAACTCTCATCATCACATTCACATGACGTTGGGTTATGCTGATCCCGGTTTTTTGAAACATTTTTCCGTATTTGACTAAGCTTTTCAAATGGGGATGTGATCGGTTGGTCTTCTTGAATACTAACTGTATTGTTAATATTCCCATCCAAGGACTTCAAAAACCCAATCCACCAATCATATGAAGAAGCCCAACTCTCACCCCATTCAAGTTCTTCCAACACTTCCATTGCAGGAGATGTTGTTGAACTTGTAGGAGTCACTATTGTCGGTGCTGTCGTAGACCATACAGGTTGAGGCAAAGGTAGACTCTCAATCACTCCATATAATTGTTCACAACAACCAGGATTAGGACTGGTCATATCAACATAGTTGAGATTGGGTGATGTTGCATTTGGTGGAGAATATAGAAAACAAGAGGATGAAAGTTGCGGTAGTGATCTATGAAGGTGTAAAGCATAAACAATCTCTTTCCTAACTAGAGCCATATCGGTAGGAGAGATTTGGGTTTTTCCGGTGCGCAACCTTCTTGATCTATTGAGTTTTCTAGGAGTGATCGAGTTTGAGTTGCTTCTCTTTGACCCCATTTCATTTGTTTCTGTTCTGGCGTTTGACTTGATCCTATCTAATACTAATACCAGTACTCCATAGAGAGAGAGAGAGGAGGGAGAGAGGGGGCGGGGGAGGGTAATGAAGAGACGGAACCGAGGAGTGGCGCAGTAAAGAAAATGGAAGAGGAGTCAGAGGGAGTAACATGTGTGTTGACGCGTGGTAGATTTCTCGACACATTGGATCTTCCCCTCCTATTATTAGAAGTCCCTCTCTCGATCTCTCACCGTCGTCACTTGGAAAATCTTTACGACTTTTATCTACGCTAGAATTACAGCTACTGGGCTACTAATTGGTAGTCTTTGTCCAGCTCTGCTGTTCCCTTCTTTCTTCTTTGTGGATGGTGCTATTTTCAAGCCCACCATCTAGAGCTACCATCGCCCTAATTTTCGTTGGGGAATTGTTTCAAGTTTGGCTGCTACTCACCCATAAGTCGTGATAAAAACGATCGCTCCCCACCCCCCCCCCCCCCGGCCGGCCCGGAAAAAAAAGAATAATTTTAATCATTGTTGTTTTTCAAAAATATAATATATCTCTACTAATTATTAATAACTTAATTACAAAAAAAAAATCCTACAACCTTAAAATTAACTAGCAAGTGTAAATTCTCAAAATTCATAGATTGGCTCGGAGATTGAGGCCGCAGACTTAACAGAGGCAAGTAATTCCTTACACCAACCTGCGAGCGAATCCAAGAGCCATCAAAATTCTGAATTTTGATCGTGAGCGGTTTGTCCCCATCTAGATGACGTCCTTTTAAAATTCAGAATTTTACATATCCTTGTTAGAATTTTCTTGCGCTTTGAAAGTTTAACCTAACCCTGAAGTTATCAAGCAATTGCTTGACCTAACCTAATCTGATCATGAATATGGATTTACCCACAAAGCTTGCATTGATCTGAAGTCTATGATAAATCCTTAGCCGAATCCTTAAGCTCTCTCACACCATTTGTTTCCTTAATTTGTGAACTATTAAACATTTCTAATACTTTTAACTCTTTATACTTAAAAGTTACCGACTAAATCTTCCATCAAAGAAGGACAATCGAATTGGGTCTTAACAAATTTTAATTGATGAAGAAGCATTCGACGTGAAATGATTGAAGTTTTGGATAATTCCTGATGTAAGGACAGTTTAGGATGCCTTTGAATCAACTCTAGGCATTCGAAAGCGCTTTGTAATGGCTTGGGCTATTTGACAATGGACCTAGCGCCGCTATGGTTCCAAATTTGACGATGTTGAATCTATAGGCCATTTGCCTCGGCTCTTTTTTCTAACCCTAGGCACAACGAGTAGGATACCCTTGTATTTGGACTATGAAAAGTGTTGGCCCTATCAACATTGGTCGGTAGCTGGCCAGGATATTACACTATTCTATCACTTTCAAAGTTCGATTCAGGATCAAAATGAAAAAAATAAATGTTAAGAGATCCGTTCCTGCAAAACAGATCTTATGACGATCGATCTAAAATAATTAGGATAAATATCTAAACACTGGATAATGGCCTAATCAAGGTACCCAGAAAAAAAAAGGTTAGGTAAGTTTGTTTTAACCTTTTGTTAGGGGTGGCAATTTCTAACTCATCATGTTTTCACGACACGAACATAATAAAAAATTAGTGAGTTTGGGTCTGTATGAATATGTTTCGACTCATAAACTGGTTGACATGGTTACAACTTAGAAATTGGTCATGTCATGTCGATTTATTGGGTTAAACAAATGATTCGGTGAAAATTAAATGGATCGTGTCATGTCATAATTAATGGATTGAGCTATTTAACCAAGTAAAATTATGTAAAAATGTAAACATTTTAAATATTTTAGATATTTTGTTATTATAAAGGATGTGATAATGTACTAATGATATGATATTTTTATTTATAGATATTTTGTATTTAAAAATTTGTTGAATTAAAAAATTATACCAAAATAGATTAATAGATTAACGGGTTGAATGGATTATTCTAACATAATTATAAATTAAATGAGTTAAATAGGTAAACACAACGCAACGTGATTATAAAATTGATCAAACATGACACGACATGATGGCTAAATGGTTTGTGTGTGGGTTTGGATTTCTGACACGAAATACGAATACAATATGAGACGATTAGACACAACATGACACGATTAACACCCCTATCTCTGGTGCCAACTGGTTAGACTTTGAGGTGCACAACTCAATAAAGCCCGATTTGCACCATTATGCTCTGCAGTTCACCGGGGCTTCGGTCGTTGGCCTCCCTGGGCACCATACATTCTGTTCTTAAAAGAAGTGAATTCTAGATGGATAAATATATTTTCGTCTCTTAATCATGTAAGAGTTCGAATCTCAGTATAGGCATGGAGAACCCTATGTTGGGAGACCTCCCATAATAGTTGGGTCCTACAGTCGGTCGATCCGGATTAGTTAAAAAAAATTCTGAAATACCAGACGTTGGCCTAACCATAGAGACAAAAAAAAAAAGGTGAATTCAATATAATTCAACAAAAAAATAATGGAAATAGATCCAAATCGTGCATACGACTTTCAACCAATATCCTTTTTCATGGAATTCCAAATTTGTTTTTATCTTTCTTCAAGACCCTACAATGTGCCTTATCTCTCTGATAGGCGAGGATGTGTAGGGCTTGCCAATGAGCTTAAATTCAAGTGACATAAATCCCCATTCTCTTATAATAAATTTGGGTTCGAATCTCACCGTGGAAAAAAAAAAAAAAAGGATGTGTAGAGCTTAGGAATGTCCAGGTTTTGTAGGATATAGTTTCTTCCCCTGTGGACCTTTGGTTTAGACCCAATAAAATAACAAGAATTGTTCTATTTTTTTAGTAAAAAGAATTGTTGTATTTAACTATTGGAAATGGTTTCTCGCTATTTAGTGCTCAAATTTGCATGTAGAGGGACGAGTGATGGGATTTGTTTATGTAGTTGGCTAGTCAAGTCCAACCTTGAATCGGTGCTAAAGATAAATTTACAACTCATGCTATGGTAATGTTTGAGGCGTGACAGCTTCCAAAAATAAATTATAGTACTAGTTTGTTTCTCTTCCTAAAGTTTACTTGAGCTGTCCATAAGTATCTTTGCAAAATGTATACATTTCACTTCACTACAGTGCAAGCCAGCCAGCCGCAGAGAGAGAGAGAGAGAGAGAGTTAACAAATGCCGCTCTGGCTATGGCCCTTCCCCATGGTCCTCACGTGGCTGCGAGTCATAGATGCAAAACGCGCCTCTCTTGGCTGGAATAACCCATTTTTTTGTCTACTTCAAAATTTTAGCTATCTTAATTTACTTTTACATTATTTTATTTATAATATTTTTTAAATAAAAATATAAAATTTTATAAATAAGAATTAATATTTTTTAATATTAAAAATTTTCTTAATTTTAATTCAATTTAATATCAATTTTTCTAAACAGATCGTTTAAATAACATCGGTTAGCTAATTGCAAATTTTCTTTTTAAATCAAGTTATGACAGATATATGGATCACTTTAGGAATGGAGGATGAAGAATATTTTGATTAGTTGAAGAACAAAAATTGTGAGACTTTAGTTAATAAAAATTCTAAATATCATACGAAAAGATTAATTTTGTTTATAATCTAGTTGTTTCAATGGCCAGACACCAGTATTTTTTAAGTAAAATTTTAAATTCGAATTTTATGTGTATCAAAAGAAGGTGTTACGAGAGTTTTATTTTTTAAAAGTCTAATTCGAATCGAATTAAATTTAATTAGATTTAATAAATTTATCAAATATTTATAATTTATATATATAGTTTCCAAGAGGGCCTCATGGAAAGTCAGAAACATGGGCCATTTTTTTAGGTTTAATACCAGAAAAAAGAGGAAGAGTTGGCAAGAGTGGCTCATGGGAAGTCAGAAACATGGGCCACTTTTTTACTAGGGCCCTTTTTAGTCCAGTCCTTCCCGCCTATCTAAGGTGACTTTTTCTAGAACAACCTTCCTAGAATCTAATCCAAGGCTTTCGTGCACACCAATTTGTTTGGGGGGGTCAGCCATCTTGTTTCTGATTGGAACTCAAAACCGAGACAGCTTGGATTCACATTCACTTTTCAGACATTTTTCTATCCTTTTTTTTTTTTCCCAAAGCCACATATATGTACCATATATATATATATATATGTATATATACACGCATAAATATAAACATATAATATATTATATTATATAATATATATATTGTTTTCAAACCTGCGGCCGGTGGGAGTTACACTGCGTGCCACTTAAGCAAACCCTTGACCATTTCAAGGGGACAAGTTAGACAAGAAATTTATTAATACAAGACAATAGTACAAGTTGTGATGTGTGTATTATGATGCCCTACTTCGAAAATTTAAAGTTGACAAGAAATTTGAATTCTGATGAAGCAATAGATCATAAAGTCTTCCCACAACTCCCCACGTTGTTGGTTTTTTTTTATTTTTTTTTCTATCATGCAACATTTGAGAATCAAGCCAAATGTAATACTAACGTTTGACCAATTTAATTCATAATTTACAACATTATTTAAAAATTCAAATGAAATTGTGGGTTTGTCAAATGGCGAGTTGTAGAAAATGAATTGTGGAGAAAGAAAATCCCATTTTGACTTAATTGGATCAACAGTCCGAATTAGGACAATGAAATTTCAATGCACCTCTACCAAACACACTTACAACAGTTCCATACACTTTGAACTATAGACACATCACACATCGTTTCAAGCTTAGAATATTCACTGAAAAAGTAGGTAATATAAGCAGGCACAGACCTTTGACCTATAAAAGGTTAAGTAATATGCTTTTCATGGCCAGCTCATGGAAAAACAGGATTGGGTGGTTAAGAATCAATCTTGTCATTGAAATGTCTGAGTCTAATCTTCAAGAAGTTCTACTTCTACCCATAAACACAAGTAGATTCGAGCTTAACAAGCCCAATGATCAAAAATTTTAATTATAGTATTCAAATTATAAATAATTCTTATTTTAATTTATTTTTTGTTAAAGTGATTGACAAGATCAACTCGAACAATAATGCCGTGTCAATTTATTTCTAAATTATTTTTGATCAATGGTGGTTAAATTTATTTAAGCGAAAATAATTTAAAAATAACTTTACAATAAAAATTATTTAATTTTTAACTGTGTATAATTATAATTTTACTTCAAAGCTATGTTTGGGCGTGGTTCATTTATCAAACCCTTGTAGAAAATTAATTGATTCGGCCCGAAAATTTGGACTTGTCAAGGCTAAAATCAGTTTTTATCAATTAGTATTTCTATAATCTTGACTCTCATACACCAGTCTATATAAAAATGTCAAATTACAAAGTATTTTTAATTATTTTGCTTCAAAAGTTCAAGTTATCAAGAATGCTTTTACTTTTCTATTTTATATTTTAGCATGACCTAATTGACTTTAAAGAGAATCTTAAATATGTGAAATGCCAAATAGAAATGGAAGAAGTGTGATTAATTTTGGACCATAGAGGTTGTGTTCGCTATAGTATAGCTGTTCTATCATTTTGTGGATTATGAAAATAAGATTTCCAAATCGGACGGATGCTTGAGAGATAAATGCATATGATGACATCAAAAGAAATTACAATTGAAAGAATAATCTCTAATAATTATCACAAGCCAACGCAATTTCTTGAGGTAGTGACTCCACCATCAACAACAAGGTTATGACCACTTACATATCTAGACTCATCACTAGCAAGATAAAGTGCGGCCTCAGCAATATCTTTGGCCTTTAAAGCTAGACCTTTCAAGTTAGCCAAATTCTTCACAAACTCTTCCATTTTCTCCACCTCTTCCTCACTAGGATTTCCAAAGTCCATGCAGTGGTCCTCCTCCTCTTCGCCGTGACTCCTCCATGCATTAACAAGCATAGAGGTAGCCACCCCAAATGGAGATATACAATTAACTCTAATGCCATAACGTCCAAGCTCGCATGCCGCATTCTTGGTAAGCCCTACAATGGCGTGTTTCGAGGCTGTGTAGGCATGAGGACCTAGACCTCCCAGCACTCCAGCCACACTAGAAGTGCTAATTATGCACCCAAATCCTCTTGGCACCATCACACGTGCCGCATGCTTCATTCCTAGAGCCACACCCCTCACATTTATGTTCATTATGCGATCGAATTCATCGGCGTCGAAATTCATGATGCTCTTGTTCTTGGATTGATTGCCAAGGACCCCGGCATTGTTGAAGAGGATGTCTAGTCGGCCGTAGCGTGCAACAGTTGAGTTGATGACATTTTCTATGTCTTCTTCCAAGCTAACATCACAGTGGACAAATGTGACTGAAGGAGCTATAGAGTTGGCCAGGGCATCGCCTAGTGTGTCTTTGATGTCGGCGATCACTACCTTGGCACCATGCCTTGCAAAGAGTCTCACTGTTGCCTCCCCAATCCCTCTTGCGCCGCCCGTGACAATTGCAACTTTTCCCTCCAATCTGTGATTAGTAACACATTTAAGGAATAATGAGAGAGTTTTCCTAAATAAAAATAATGAGTGAGAGAGAGAGAAAGAGAGAGAGAGAGAGAGAGAGAGAGAGAGAGAGATCACCTTTTAGGGGATGGGTAATTATTTTCCCTGCCCAAGACTTGAATTCCTTGAAGAGGCTTTTCAGGCATTACTTCAGCAGCTGGCATGTTTGAAGATCCTAAAGAAGATATATATATATATATAGAGAGAGAGAGAGAGAGAGAGAGAGAGAGAGGATATTGTTGGCAAATGGCACGAGAATGAGGAGTATATATAGGCGAAGGGTGAAGTGTTGTGTTGCGTGGGTCTACTTCAAGGCAAGTTCCTTGTGGAATTTTGTCTGTGTATCCCCCTCGCTTGTCCCTTAAGATTTTTATTTTCCGTTTTCCATTAATACTGTTCCATAAATCCTCCTTCCTTTCTGACTTTTGATTTCTTTGACTTTCCAGAGCAGCCCCAAATTAGTCAAATAGAAATTACTCGGACTTCGCAAATGTCACCACATTTCCTTGCTAAAGTTAAGGAAAAAAGTGACATTTATAATAGAATTCAAAAAAGACAGTTAAATGATAATCAGAATCAGTCTAATAATTCAAATTTTATTATTAAATTTTAAATAGTCAGAATTTAACATAATAAATATTTTCATTAGTAAATTCACGAAATGATTAATTATCATTATTCTCAAAAAATTTAAATAATTTTATTTTTTAGAGTTTTCCCTTTATATTTATCCTTTTATTTTGTACTTAGGTTTTACATTTATGTCACACACTTGTGACCCACAAAGCACATGGCTAGCAGATTCTCTGACTGCTTGTGGGTATATCGGTGTATTCAAGTCCACGCGGATCTCGTTAAATAAAATATTAAACATATAGCCTGTACTCTATAAACAACGATATCTCCAATATAAGCTTTCTTTACCTGCTCCAAGAAATGCTTATTCTGGCTTGTCTATCTATACCCCCCTCTCTCTCTCTCTCTCTCTCTCTCTCTCTCTCTCTCTCTCTCCCCCCACCCACATCGATGCAAATCCATAAGTTAACTTGATCGAGATCCAGTTTGATAATCACGATCCCTTTTTCTAATTCTAAAATTCAACATTTGAATGTTTGTATGATAAGAAAAAAGAAAAAATTACCAAATGTTTTACTGTGCAAATAATATATCTTACCACACTCCAATCGCTTTTAAATAAATATTAATGAATGCTTTTACATTAAATTGGAGACAACTGTATTAGGTTGGAATTCACAAATTTAATGCTCTTGTCCCTGTTGACTATTGAATCTACATAATTTGGTGACCCCACGTAGATGTACGTCCAAAAGATGTGGAGTCATAACCAGGGCAGTTTAGCTCTAAACGTCCCAAGTAACCAGTCATCATTTAATTAAACCAGTCAATACGATTATAATTTTGAGTTTTATTTATTAAAGGAGTTGAATTTTAACGTGATGTTTAAAACTTTTTTTAATATATTTAATTAATTAAATGGGTCGAATTTAATTATTAAAAATAAGATTTAATTATGGTCCATTTTAGACTTATATATTTAATTAGTAATATTCTAGCTTGTCTATACATCTCAGGAGAACGAATACTGAAATTGGATCTGAAAGGCGGCTTATGCTGAGAGAGTTAAATTTTTCTTATGGCTGGTTGCTAGTAATAAAATCATTGCTAATGTTGAGAGGAAGAAGAGACATTTCATGACGGAAGAAGAATGTAATTGCTATAGAGGAATGAAAGAGACCATTCTTCCTGCAGCCATGCAGGCGCATTCTTCCTTCATAAGGGAACGGTCAATGCAGATAGAATCTCTTTCGTGGCCACAGTTTGGATTCTTTGAAAAGCGAGATGTAGGCACATTTTTTAGAAGGAGAACATGTATGTTCTGATGGTCACCATATGGGCTGTAAACTTCAATAAGGAGTTTAAGTCTACCAATTGTAATAATCGAGGCTCTATTGTACGAAGGAGTGGATTAGCTGGCTCCCTCCTAGACCCAACAACCTGGAACTCAACACAGACTATTTAGTCACAATGGAAGGACGTGCTGTAGCTGGGGGGCTCTTGAGGAATGATAGAGGCAAATGGATTGTGGGTTTTGCCGTCAATGTGGGAAGTTATTCAATTATCAATATTGAAATCTAGGGAGTCAGAGAGAATCTTGTCCTTACTTTCAAGAAAAGCGTTAGGAGCATTGAATTGGAGGTGGATTCACTGGTTGTTCGCAACATGCTCATAGAGGGAACCCCAGTCAGTCACCCTCTGAGAAATATAGTTAAGGACTGTCAGGAGCAGTTAAAGGAGGTTAACGTTGTTGATATCTGTCACATGCTGAGGGAGGGCAACAAGTGTGCAGATCATCTCACTGCTATCGGTTATGGTTGTAGCTCAGGCCTTCACAAATTCGCTATTCCTCTACTCTCCATGCAAAGACTCCTTCATGATGATATGCTAGGTGTTAAGTCTCTAAGGTCAAAGAATGGTTCTAGGCTGGATATGCCTAGAGGTTTCGGCTGGTCTTTGTAGTTTTGTTGTTCTTTCTCTTTGCTTACTAAAAAAAAAAAAAAAAAAAAAAAACCTAAAAAAATAGAAAAAAAAGAATCTCTACATTGAGGAATGCAAGAAGCCATACAAAAGTTTGTCGAGCCTATTCATATGGAACCTAGGTTGTTTTTTTATTACATCATTTTATATTATATCTACTCGGAGAACACATGCTTCTTTATTGTCAAAAGAAAGGAAAAGAATCAAACTTATTTGAATTGAGTGATCAATCGCACTAAGCTCTGGGAATAGCAAAAAATAGTTTGGGAGAATCAACACCTAAAAATGGGTTCTATAGTGCTTGAATTGGATTAATCGGTGTTGATTATATGTACCCACGTGGATACTTAAATTTGAATTAAAGTAGTTATTACACAATAACTCCCAACAACTCCCTTGTATGTCACGCTCTCCGTGGATTCCCTCTCCCTCTCTCTCATGGGTGTGTGGCAAAAATGGGATGTAACTTTTCATCGCACCCTCTGATGCCTTCATGGTGTCAAGCCGAGAAAAGTTTCAATATTCCGAGAAAAATGAAGGCAATTTATTACTATGCTTGAAGAACATATTGCCAATTGCCTAGGGATAATTGAAAGCAAGATACATATTCTTCGAAATGAGAATCCGATTGAAGAATTGAGAAACCCGTCATTTGGAGATTATTGAACTTAGAGTTGAGGCACCGTGAAATAAAGAAATAAAGGGTGATTGATTCGTTTTGGGCCGAGACCAGTCCACCGCTGAAAGTCTCCAGATTCCAAAGTATCCTGTCTAACATCAATTCATTATTAGTAAACACATTGTGTAGTTAAACCAGAGAGCAATCACCGCAGTACCAAAAAAAAAAAAAAAAAAAGAGAGCGATGACCTGGATACTTATATTTTTTGGGGTTTTTGGGGGGCGGGGAGGGGGTTTGAGCCATTGGTAGGAGGAAAACTGAACATTACTAGACGATAAGGGTCAATGGTACATAATCCAACCTACTTTTTACTAAAGTTAAAGATAATAGTGTTCCATGCAAATTGAATTTGGGATTAGAAATGTGGGCATAACCCACCTGTAGTCATTTTGGGGGTATAGATCCGAAGGGCATTCGATTGCTCAATCGCAGAGGCTAAGACAGAGTGTGTGAGAAAAATTTTCAAAGGCGATACAATTAGGTTGCATACACTTGTTTTTTTTTTTTTTTTTTTTTTTGTACCATGACTTGGCAAGTTGCATGCACTTGTAATTTATTTCTGTGTTTGCGAGACCATACTACTGGATTGCAATTTCTTCAAACAGACCAAGATAAAATACATGTACAGCCCATATTCAGAACTGAAGGAGGTTGATTAGTGAGGTTTGGTTGCATCTCGTTGTACCCAAAAAAATAAAAGCACAAACGCCACATAGTGGTTCCAGGCCCACGGACCATTAAATTATCTGGGCCTCGATAACAAGCAAAGCGCCTCTCTGTTTAATCAACCCATGGACAAGTCTGTTTCAGCCGAGGCTGATCTTCCGCGGTAAGCTTGAGATTGTTCTCTCAGTCTTGTGTGGTTCTTCGGCTTAGTCCTTCCTTTTGTTTCTTTTCGTCTCTTCCTGTACCACAAAAAAAAAAAAAAAAATCAACCCATGGACGAATTCCCTTCTGCTGGCCTCGTGCATATGCGGCGTCGCGCGGGCATTCAGGCTCTTGACAATCAATTCCAACCGCCCGCCCCCCCCGGGGCCCCCAAACAAGGTCGTGTCGAAGATTGCTTCTTGGTATAAAATGCAGGGGAAAGTTTTACTCAATCGGAGTCTCTCTCAGTTAATGAGAGAAATGCGTGTAATATAATAAATAGGGCTGTATATATTAATTTCGTTTCCTCCGTTATGAATTCAAACCCATTTCCCCATAATTGTTTAAAGTGAGATGATTTTTTTATACTGTCAAGAGTGAATTTTGCAACATATGCCTGAGAGAGAGAGAGAGAGAGAGAGAGAGAGAGAGAGAGAGAGAGAGAGAGAGAGAGAGAGAGAGAGAGAGAGAGATCAAATCCATAGTGGAGTTCACATTGTAATAATGTAAAACCAAAGCGCATGTTTCTATTTAGTGCTCTGTGTGATTTAAAACGTGTAATCATGCACATGCATCTCCCTCGCTAGTCTCATAGTATTCTTCTCAGCTATTGATGCTTGGTTTGAACCCAATGTCCACCAAGCAGCTCCTTCGAATCGAAAACTCTTCCTGATTCTGGTCGTTAGAATTAAGAAATGTTCCCTCGGACCTCACAACGTTAGCTTTTTAAACCAGACTATACCGGACAATATTCCCCGGCTAGTCTTCCCCTTCTCATGGTATAGAGGGAAAAAAGAAAAGAATAAAAAAAAAAGGCAAGGATTACGCGTACAATCAGGTGAGGGTTAGATAAATTGTTCCATCAGACTTGACAATGCTAGTTTTATTGGACAGAGACATGTTTGACAAGAGACATCCAAATAAACTTTATATAATTCAGAGCTAATGAACAGAGGGTCAGTGACCCAACCAGGGAGCGTTGGGATTTGTGACATCAAATCCTTAAAAGGGGTTTAACTTCTCTCAGTATCCACATAAAAAATTCGCTTTGAGAAAAACCCGAAACAATGGAATTTTCTATGGTACAAGAATGTACAGACTATAGTCCTGTATACTAAAATTATGGCCCGCCTCCTAAATTTATGATCTCTTGATGGTCATTACATTTTCATTTCATGGATTTAAACCCCTTTAAAACTATGATGTATGTACTAAAATTATGATTTCTTTGTTTCAAAAGTTGTGATCCATTTTGTGTATATGTATCATACGCATTCAAATTATAAGTAAAATCACATGTATACATTAGAAGGGAAAAAAAAAACATATATCTAAAATTATAATTTTAGAGGATATGGGTTATAGTTTTTTAGCAAATAAATAAATTTTTTGTGGTTATAATTTTTTAAATTATATAAAATATATTTTTATTCAATTTCAGAGGGGGCCATCTGTGGTACATCCTCTCCCTTCACCCTTGTATTGTATCAAACCATATATTATCTCAATTCCATTAAAATACTAATTTTCTATTTGTGGATACTACTAACTAATTACATGAAAATATCTCAAAAGAAATACATAAACTCACTCACACCTTTTTTTAAGAATAGAGTAATGATGTTCCCAAGGGGACAACGTAATGGTCACAATCCCGTCTCCTAGATTTCATATTCGAATTTCTGTATAACAAAAAAAAAAAAAATAGACTAATGATATTTTCTCTTTGTAACCCTCGCATGCCCTCCCCTCATTTTTCCTTCCAACCAAAGGAACTCCACAAGGATTTCAAAAGTCATAAAAAATGGAGGAGTCTTTCCTCTGAAACAAACGAATAATTATAAGGTTTACCAAGAGGATAACTTCTCTTCTGTTACATAACTAAATACAAAAGATACTATGTTGAGAAATCATTCATCGTATACAATTATATCTTCCGCATCAATTAACACTAGATTAGCTTCCTCCTATGGTTGGGTTGTCAAGAGTAGAGAATATCACTGGGGCCAAATCTTAAAAAGGAAATGCTGTTTCTTTGGTTGCTATTAAGCCAGAGTTGAAAATGAAAGCATTCCCCACCACCAATATCAATCAAAGCTTTAAAGCAAAGTTTACTTGATTATATTTCCCACATCTATTGCTTTCAAAGTCATTTTGCCCCTTATCAACTCTTATACGATTCTGTCACACATTCATAATCTTTATACTATTTACATTACATCTTTTCGTATTGAATCTTCTCTATATTAAGATTAGGAGATTTATGAGTTGGGGGGAATTGATGGCTAAAGCTAAATTTAGGTTATCTCTCCTTTTCCTTTTTCCGGAGCAAAAATAGCATGTGAAAAAGAATATTATGAACATTCAAATATACATAATTTAATATTTGATACACATTTTTATAGGAGTAAATTTAAGTTTAATTGATTACTCCAATTTATGATGACCATAAAAACAAGAATTATTTGCCATTATATAATTCTCAATTTTAATTGTTATATAAAAAAATTACTATATATTCTGACACTTGTTAACGTAAATTAGATAAGTATTTTCGTCATTTAAGATAGGAATTTGACTCTTTCTGGATATAAAAAAAATAATATTGAGAGATTTGTTTTCATAAAATGGGACTTGTAATAGTCAATTCAAATTAATCATGGTAAAACTATTAAGCGGTATCCAAACCGTGTTAAAAAAAAAATTACTATATATCAAGATTGAGGATTAGATCTAGTATTGACAACACTGGGGCTTCCTTAAGCGATTAAAATCAAAGTTGACCGGCGGAAGGAGTTGATGGCAAAATCTCAGCCATTGAACTTGATGACTTTCGTGGTTTGCAATTCATGACACGTGAGAAGTACGTAAACCGCGAGTGGACCAACGCTGCACCATAGGAACTCTGAAAATGAAATTCACATTTTCCCAAAAACAGGAAAAAAGAGAGAGAGAAAAAAAAGGGAAATAAAAAGTTAATGGCTTTTCTTCTTTTTTCTTTTATCTAAAACAGAACAACCTTTTTTTCCTCAAAATTGCAAAAGTTAAGGGCAGGAAAAACCTCGACGTAGCTTCCACAATGAGTGGTGAAATTTCTCATGGTACGTTTTTGCTAGAGCACGCAAGCGGCACATAGACACGAAAAGACATTTGGGAACATGAGTTGCCTGCATCACCTCACCTATAGTAATTGATTAATAACGACCCAGACCTATATAAAAATAAATATATTTGATTAGAAGGAAAAAAAGATAATTGGTTATAAACAAAATATTTAAAATAAATTTCAAAAATACTATATTAATGCTTAAAAAATATTATGTAAGAAAAAAAAATAATGATTTTAATCATTCCATGTAAGTTTCTTGATGTTTCAAAGCAGTAGGATATTAATAAAAATAAATAAATCTAATTAACCCCTAAAATAAGGAAAAAAATAATGATTTTAACCTTTTTTTTCCTGGACTTGTCCTCAAATGATAACAAATAAAATAAAACCAGGTGCATGAGCGTTAATACTCATGTACTATGTATTCTTTTTTTATTACATAAAATTTAAATTTTGAATTATAAAATTAAAAAAAATGATTATGATTACTAAATTGTTTCTCAGATTATATTCTCGAATATATAGTTATCCGATATACTATATATATTCCCGAGACCTTAATTTTTAGCATTCTTCTTGTATTGCATAGTCAATTATTTAAGCTCATCCCAATCCTTCCGGATATTACTTTTGCAACTTTAAATAAATAGAATCAAATTAATTAACAATATTTAATAGTTGGTAATAAAATACATTTGATTTCAGTTTATAAATAGTAAAAATAAATTTTTATTTGACCAATATTTTATTTATTAGGATTACTGATTAGATTTTTTTCTGATTTTAATAATAGTAAACATAGTTAAGTGGTCATTAATATTAATAATATATTTCGTCCAACAACACTAATGACAAATCAGTGAAATTTTATTTACCGTAATTAAATATATATTATAATATTAATTCTAATGAAAATTTTAAATTTTGCCCAGATAATAGAATTGCTATTAAATTAAGATTAAGTAAGGTTTAGAAATCTTCGTACAAAAATTAATTAAAAACTCAAATTTATTATTTTACTTTGTTTAAAAAAATTAATTTATTTTAAATTTAGTTGGTTTAAGAAACGAATCTATAAATTTGCAGTTAAGGCAATAATTTGAAGATGGGTAGAATTAATTTTAACGGCAAAACGGGTGGTCACCTGATCCGATGAGATGAAAGGGCGCCGTGATGCGCGGTATATAACAGCCGCGTGTCTTTAACTTCACTCTTCCTTTCTCATAATTTCATTTACATTCCAAAATTCCCCCATTTTTCTCAAATTTAGTAATTTTTTTTTTTTTTAATTCTTCTGTCAGCATTAAATATTCTCTCTCTCTCTCTCTCTCTCTCACATCTCTGCAACTGTATATTCACCTTTCTCAAGTCCCTCAGAGCCCATTTAATACTCTCTCTCTCTCTAGCTGAAGTTTTATGTCGCAAATGTTAGTTTGGGAAATCAACGGATAAGAGAGAGAGGGTACTCAATTGAGAAAAAAAATTTGGCTCCTATTTTGATCAAATTGAAGAAGAAGAAGAAGAAGCAGAAGAAGAAGAAGAAGAATGCCATTGACTAGATACCTGATAAAGAATGAATACGGATTGGCCGATCCGGAGCTATACCGAGCAGCTGACAGAGATGATCCCGAGGCGTTGCTTGAAGGTGTTGCTATGGCAGGACTGATTGGGGTTTTGCGTCAGTTGGGAGACTTAGCTGAGTTAGTTTTCTGCTCTTTTGTCTTTTTGAGCCTTTTTTTAAGGTTTGAGTTATGGTTTGTGTTGTTAAATGCGGAGGCTCTGGGTTTTAAATTTGGGATTCTTGTTTTGATTTGAAGTGTGGAATTGGAGCTTTGTTGTGTGAGGGAGAAAAAAGTCTTGATTCCTTGAAGTGAAGTTTGAGATCTGTCTGATGTCTGAACTAGGTGATGGTGATTATGGAGATAGAAATTTTGAAGTTTAGCTTTATTGTTAACTCAAATGCATGTAATCTGCGGTATTTTTTTTATATTTTTACGCCGAAGCTTAAGTGGCGCCCTAAATTGTTTGTTAAGCTTGCCCTTTGGTCCATCCATGCAAATAAGCATTTTAATTCAATTTAAGCATGGAGCATCTTTTTGTCATGTTTCAATTTCTAAAATTTACTGGCTGACTAATGTAACATCCTTGAACTAAGTAGTTTGATTTTTGAAGATTTTCTTGTCAAGGTTTACTGTTGGGGACTTTCTTTTTTTTTTTTTTTTTTTTTTTTTGGGATAAAGAACACTCAAGTTGATAAATTGGAATGTGCTCTAAGCTTCCAAGTGCGGTCCTAGAAGCTTAATTTCCAACAGATAAGTAGATGAATTTAGTTAAGTACTATGGTTATAACCATATATAGAAATCCAGAGTCATGTTCACGATTTTTTTGCTTAGCTTCCGGCTGTCAGTGGGGCAAAGCCACAAATTTATATCAGGGGAGGCAAAGTATGACATGCATTTGTGGTTATAACCATTAGAGGAACAAACGACACTTTTAGAGGAACAAACAACGTTCGGGGTGATAATTTTTAAAATTATTGTATATATTATGTCTTAAAATTTTTCTTGTTTTTTTTGGGGGGGGGGGGGGGAGCTCTCCCTCTAGCCTCTTCATGCCTGGCTATCAAAGTGATGTAACTCAAATCCTTTACTCAGGCTTAGGACCATCTTTGATTTGACAAAAGATATGAGTACAGTAAAACATGTCTGCAATGTAATATCCAAAATTGCAATATGATGTATAAATCTCACGTTTAAAAGCTGTGAATTTCTTTCTTTGTTTTCATTGTCCACTTCAAAGTTATGATGTTCCATCCGAAAGTACTAAGATATTGCAGAATAAATATTCTCTTCAAGTTGTTCTCTGTGATGTCTATTTCAGTATTTCTTCTCAATATTTGAAATGAATTATATGTGATTTCTGAAGGTTTGCTGCTGAGATATTTCATGACTTGCACGAGGAAGTGATGGCAACTGCTGCACGGGGTCATGGTCTAATGGTTCGCATCCAACAGCTTGAGACAGAGTTTCCTTCGATTGAGAAGGCATTTCTCTCCCAAATCAATGTTTCATCATTTTTCTACAATGCAGGTTAAAGTACTCTTGTAGCATCTCTCTTGAGCATATTCTTAGGACTATTCATTTTAGTTAGCTGAAGCATCAACTTGCAAGTTGCTGAGACTGTTTCTCTTTATCACTATGCTGTCTCAATGGATCTTAAATGATTTTATTAAATTTATGATCTTCTTTTTTAGTGTCATGTTCTTCAACCCTGAATGACACTAGCTTAGTCAGGGTTCGTTTGAACTGAATTCAAACTGGTCATCTAAAGCGTCACTCAAGCTTGAGCTTGTCTAAAGCTGAATGAAGAAAGCTTGAAAACTTAAAATTTTAGGTCTGATTGGCTTCTTTACATTCTTATTCATATAAGTATGCACAAAATTGTAGAAATCATGCTAATAGATGTTTCTTCACACAATGATTCTTTCAAACCAAACTTGTATTCCTTTCCTTATTTGTTAGGAGCCTCTAAGCTACAAGAGGTATCTAGAAAATCAACTGTAAAATTGCTTATGAAATACAATACATATTTTATTCTATCATTCTTATATTTTCTTGTATGGCAGCGTTGAAAGAGTTCGGTGCTACATATATTATCTCAGGAAATAATGATAGAAAAAGGCATGATTGAAGTATTATTAATATAATCTATTGCAGGTGTTGAGTGGCACCCCAACTTGCAAATGGACCAGAATCTTATCACTCAAGAGGATTTACCTCGATTTGTAATGGACTCTTATGAAGAATGTCGTGGTCCACCTCGACTATTTCTTCTTGATAAGTATGTTTTTTTTTTCTTTTTCTTTTTCTTTTGGTTGAGTTTGAACAACAGTAGCCTACAAGAGTTCGAGTGATTTATAGATTCTGCAATTTTGCTCTTTTAACAGGTTTGATGTTGCTGGTGCTGGAGCATGTTTGAAGCGCTATACTGACCCATCATTCTTTAAAGTTGAAGCATCATCTTCTGAGATCATGAAGGCAGACATTCAAAGGGAAAGGAAAACTCGAAAAGTAAAGGTATAGCAGCAAAGGAGTGTCCTTCTCCTTTTTTTGTAGAATTTAGAAACCCCCACCACCCCCCCCCCCACAGATGCACGCGCGCGCGCGCGCGCACACACACAGATTACCCTGTCATATGGCTCATAGAATTCTCCATGCATCTTGAAGCCTTTACGGGGAAATCATGCTGCAAGTTCCCTTTGTTCCTTCCATCCAACCCCCTGATAAAAAAGGGCCACATGCATGTGCAAGTGTTGAATCAACAATTGTCTAGCAGAAGAAAGGATTTCAGTGCATGGAGATACCTGTCTTGTCTTCATTTTTTTTACCTTTTCTAAGAAGTTTCTCTATTGTGTCTAGCAGAAGAGAGGATTTCGGAGGAATGGAGAAACCCCTGAGGTTTTAACAACATCACATGCCAAGTGAGATCTCTGGTTCCAATATGAGTATTAGGTTTTCTGGCTGGTCATTTACCAGGTTATTGTCATATTTATTGATGGGTGACTTAATTTCCTTCAAATAACACAGATTACACCAGTTGTTTCTGGAAGAGCATGTTGAAAATGGTAATAATGAGCCTATCCATCATGCAAAATTGAAGAGAAGGCAGTTGCATCCATCTCCATTTGATTCCAAAACTGGAAAACGTTACATGGAGAAAATCTTAGAGCCTCCTTTGCTGCCATCCAAGTTGATTCGTGAAATTACTGTTACACCCAGCAACACTGGTGAATCACAGACGGAAGTCCTTGAGATCAGCCCAATAAGTCCTGCCATTGAAATATTGCAGAGGAATGGTCGCCCTCATTCACCTCCATATTTGCCAAAACCTGAGTTAGAACATTCTGGAGGTGAGTTGACTGATGAAGTCACTGATCAAGAAGTCCTCAGGGAGCTAGAGGCAGATTATAAAGGTGATCTGTACAAATTGCCAGCATCCAAGCAGGCAGATGAAAGGGAACTTGTGGCTGATGGGATGATAAAAGCTGAGGGCAGTGCTGATGGTTATCATTCTGATGATGTCATGAGTGAGGTGGACAATTACTTGGATGCTCTTACTACCATGGAGTCAGAGATGGAAACAGACACGGAGTTCAGGTCTAGAAAAGACATTGGCTTCTTAAATCATGAAAAACGAGGGACAGAAGCTTTTGCAAATGAAGAACAGAAACTTCCACCTCAATATTCAGATTCTCAATCAGTTGGAGACTCCAGTGCATCAGATGATGAGAACAGTTCTTTCAAGAAAGGAAGATCAAGTTATTCTTTCTCAGATACACTGAGCAATCTGGTGGAGAACACAGGTTCAGAAGGTGATGGAGCTGCTGAAGTATTCCCATCTAATGAAATTTATCTAGCTGAAAATGAAGTGTCAGATGAGGAGATTCAAAGTTGTGAATTTCCAGGGCATGCCACTTCTAGTAATGTCATTCAGGCACCTGAGAATTTGCGTGAAGAGTCCGAATTGGGAGAGGCATTTGGCAACTCAAGTCTAGCAGATTCTAATGCTGTAAATTTGTCAACAGAGTCTGCAGCAAGTTCAATGAAAATTTCACTAGTAGGATCACAGTTGGATGAAATATCCTCGATCATTGCTATTGGGTCAACTAATATGGATGGAAATGGGGAAGCTTTGAATAATAACTCATTATGGACTACTGCCATTGTGGATGTTCATTCAGAGAATCATGCAGTGAGCCATCCTGATGATGATTTACAAGATGAAGGTTCAAATTTGACCTCCAATGAACTGCTGGATATGTCAAATACAGCCAAACCTTCTCCTGAAGAGGAATTCTGTGATGATTTGAATGATGAGGCTCAAAGGGTACATCTAGAAGAAAATTCCAGTGGGATGCACATAAATGAGAAGATCAAGTCACTTGATATTTTGCCTGAAAATGCCCAACTTCAGGGCTCAGACTTGTCAGAAATTGAAACTAGTTCAGGCAGTACATTACTTCCTCAGCAGTCACCTTCTGAAACATTCAGTAATCTGGAATCCTTAAATCCAGATGCTCTTGTTCTGGAACAAGATGATGCTGTTATAATCCCAGTGGCAAACTCAAAAACAAAGACCCCTGTTTCTGATGATTCACACCTTCAGATGGAACCGGAGGATGATTATCAACCTCATGCGCTTGATCCCGCAGAGCCCAGCATTTCATATTCATGTCATAAAGAAAACATTGAAGATATTTTATGCGTAGTAGATAGTGAGAAACCTATTGAATCCATTGCCAAGGTGGATGTTGTAGAAATCTGTGCTGTTCCATTTGAATCTCCATCTGGTTATCCAGATGATCTAGATCCTGTATTGGCAACTTCTAGTGGCATGCATTTAGATCATACATTGACTGAAAAAGTTCAGGTTGATGCTTGCTCTGCACCTGCTGAGGCTCTTGGTGTCTATGAGGATTGTGATGATATTCACGGCAGAGAGATTACTTCCGCATCTGAAGACCTGGTTTATTCTTCCTCCAGAAATGTCACAGTGATGCAAGAAACCCCTTCTCTTGAGGATCTACAGCAAGACAAAATTGCAATCTATAAGATCCCAACACCAGAATCTCATCAAGGCTCAGAAGAATTGCAGGAGGTAAATCAAGTTGAATTTATTGGCGATCTAGATCCTGGAACTTTTGAATCAATCCTTTGTGATACTTCTGGATTAATGATGCTTGAAGCTGTTGCTGACTCGTTTCTGGCTGACAAAAGCCTGGATAATATCGACAGTATTGGCAGAACTCTAGAATCTTCAAAAGAAAGTGAACAAGATCCAATTCAAGATGCCTATAATCCTGTTGTGGCTGAAGATGATGAAGACTACTTTGATCCAAGTGACATTGGCACGTCTAATAGTTCAGAGCTAAGGGAGCACGGTTCCTATCCTCCTAGTCAGACTCTTCTTGAAGAGAATATTGAAGATTCTGTCTCAAGGTCGTGTAACCTTTCTGAATCAAGACTAGAAGCAGCTCCAACGTCAGAAGCTGATCGACTTTTGTTGGAACCTTCATGTGTAGTAGATGAAGCAAGTTCAAGTCTGTCGCATATTCAGTCTGAGCAGATAAGGACTTCAAATGAGATAGACCAAGAAATATCTTTTGGTTCACCTTCTGACTCTGAGTCGGCACTCCTTCCTAGTAAACCAACAAGGACAGAGTCTCCTGAACAACCAGGCAGCCATGAAGTTGAGAGTTTTGAGCAAGTTTCAGACCAGTTACCCACTGTCTTGTCTGCCTTTCCATTGTTTCCTGATGTCAAATTGGAGGAGATGCCTCCACTGCCGCCACTTCCACCAATGCAGTGGAGGATGGGGAAATTTCTCCAGGCTTCTGTTCCCGTGGAGAGAGTAGTGCAGCTTGATGTGAACTTTCTTCCACCTTTTCCCCCACCTACAACCAATGGAAAAACCCAATTTGGCAGTCCTGTGTCAGAGGGAGAGACTATTATCTCTCTGAATACGTTTATGCCATCAATAGCCTCAGAGGATGATAAGCCCTATCCCTTTCCTCCAACTAGCAGTATGATTCAGTCCTCATTCCTCTCATCACAACTCCCAGCAATGTCTACAGATAAAAGTAGTCAGCATGATTTTTCTGCATTTAATGATTCACAATCCTCAGACTCGGTCCTGTCAATGCCAGAAATGTCTGACAATATGCCTCAGAATGGTTTATTAGCCACTGATGGTGGTATGGACCAGCCGGATATGAACCCATCTTTACTGGTTCCTGCCGTTGGAGATGCATCCCAGCATGCTTCTGCTTCAGTAGAGGAAGATCCAATCCAGCCTCCGAGTCTATTACCACCAGAAAAACATTTAGAGGATGAGAAGTTTCAGCAAACGCCCTTGAAGCCAGGTTTGGATATTGCGACTTCAGCTGAAAAACTTGCAGTGCAAGCAGCCATAGAAGATGATTTATCCAAGCATAATTTGCCAAATTTAGAGGTAGAAACGGCAAACTCATTGGATGGTTCCACTTTATTGCCATCCCTTAAAGATGGCAAACCAAATGGAACTCAAGTAATGAAAGTTCCCAAACCCAGAGATCCCCTTATTGAGGCTGTTGCTGCCCATGACAAGAGGACTGTAAGTTTGCTTCTCCAATAAACCTCCTTCCCTAACTTTTAATCAGTGACAGATGTGGGATTGTAGCTATTGCTTTAATAGGGTAAAAAGTCACATTCTTTCTTGGCCTTATTAGGAAATGTCAAGTGGTAGAAGCTTTCTCAAAGTTGAAAACTCTTTTCTTGCAGCTAAGGAAGGTAGCAGACCGTGTTCGGGTTCAAAATAGGGCAAAAGCTGATGAACGAGATTCTCTGTTGGAACAGATACGTACAAAGGTTAGCCATAACAATATTTATTTACTTTTCCTTTTCAAAACAAACTTTTCTGATTGCTGATACCTTAATCATTTGGTTCCACCAGTCTTTCAACTTGAAACCTGCTGTCCCAAATAGACCCAACATACAGGGACCTAAAACTAATTTGAAGGTTGCAGCCATACTTGAGAAAGCAAATGCTATTCGTCAGGTACCCCCCCCCCCAAAAAAAAAAAAGAAAAGAAAACAATTCATTCGAATTGAACCTTTTGTAGAAACATTGACATTGATTGATTAATATATGAATCAGGCTTTCGCTGGAAGTGACGAGGATGGCGATGACGATACCTGGAGTGACACCTGAGAATCGTTCTGTTTGAGAATCATTTTCTGTTTTTAGCTACTCACCGCAAAGAATTATATGATGGTCATGATTTGGGGGCCTTCCTTTTTCCTCTCCACGATCATGCAGTGCATAGTCAATTTTATGTGATTAAATATGTTGATAAATATGATGTGGTTCATCGATGACGTATAATAGCCTGTCCTCTTCCCTTCTCTCCACTTATATTTGCTCTCTCTCTCTCTCTCTCTCTCTCTTTCTCTCTCTACAGAAAGCTAGTGTAGGATTCAATGGGTTTATATACGTGCATGATGTCTGAGGGAGTGTGCAAGCACGGGATCTCAGAATATCTTTTTTTTTTTTTTTTTTTTTTTTTTTTGAGATTTTAGCAGGTATAAATTGTATTTGTTATGAAATACACTTGATGTGTAAAGCATTCCTTATGCATTTTGTGATTTTGATTTACAAAATGTCTTGCTTGATATTTCTTGGCATTTCCAGTGCATATTGTAAAGCTGTGTTTGTAAGGTTTTTGGCATTTGTACTAGTTCAAATTATGTCCTTGTTGAGATGGTTGCGGAAAATTTTAGGCTTTTGGTAATTTTCTAAATTTTTATTATTAGTAATGTTTATTATTATTTTTCATTTTCTGGGTTTTTACTGAAAAACACCTGGAAGTGGAACCGCTATTTTAACACACTGTTTATACCTCTGACTTGAGTTTACAAATAAGGAAATTTGAGGCGGGGGGAGCTGTTTTTAAGTTAGAAAATTTTGGGGAGCAACGAGGAAGAAGAAGAAGTTGATGAGCATCTTCACCAAACCAACTTCTCATTCAATCCCAATAGCCCTAGAAATCAAAAACCGCATTCTCCAAGGATTTGATTCGTTTAAACAAATCAAACATGTCCATGCTAGTCTTCTTCGTCATGGTCTCGACCAAGACTGCTACCTCATCAACATGCTCTTACGTTCTACCTTCGAATCCCATAATTCAAGTTATTCACGCCTCGTCTTTCACCAAACCAGAGAACCCAACATTTATTTGTACAATACCATGATTAGAGGTCTAGTTTCGAAGGATTGCTTCGATGATGCTCTTGAATTTTACATTTTGATGAGAAATGAAAACTTTTTGCCGAACAATTTTACTTTCCCGTTTGTTTTAAAATCATGTACGAGGATTTCTGATTTTCAATTGGGTTTAAAGATTCATACCCTTGCTGTGAAGGTGGGTTTTGATTATGATGTCTATGTGAAGACCAGTTTGGTTTCCTTGTATGCGCAGTGTGGGTTTTTTGAGGAGGCATATAAGCTGTTCGATGATATTCCCGACAAAAATGTGATTTCTTGGACAACGATTATTGGTGGATTTGTTAAGATTGGGAAGTTTAGGGATGCGATTGAAAGTTTTAGAAGGTTTTTGGAGATGGGTTTGAAGCCTGATAGTTTTACTGTTGTTAGAGTTTTGTCAGCGTGTGCTCAGTTGGGGGATTCGAAGAGTGGTGAGTGGATAGCCAGGTATGTTCGTGAGACTGGTATGGAAAAGAATAAGTTTGTTGGGACTTCTTTGGTGGACATGTATGCTAAGTTGGGGAACATGGAGAAAGCGCGTGCCATCTTTGATGGGATGGCTGAGAGGGATATAGTTTCTTGGAGTGCTATGATTATGGGTTATGCGTCGAATGGGCATCCAAAAGAGGCTCTGGACTTGTGCTTTGTGATGCAGAGAAAGAATTTGAGACCGGATCGTTATTCCATGGTTGGAGTTCTTTCGGCTTGTGCAAGTTTAGGAGCACTTGAGTTGGGGGAGTGGGCTTGTGGGTTGATGAATAGAGCTGAGTTTTTGGCTAATCCAATATTGGGGACAGCATTGATTGACATGTACGCAAAATGTGGGAAGACGGCTTTGGCATGGGGAGTTTTCAAGGAGATGGAGGAGAGAGACATTGTTGTCTGGAACGCCATGATATCAGGACTTGCAATGAATGGTCATACCAAAGCTTCGTTTGCTCTTTTTGGTCAGGTGGAGAAACTGGGTTTCAAGCCTGATGGGAATACCTTCATGGGACTGCTTTGTGGGTGCACTCATGCTGGTCTTGTTGATGAGGGTCGTAGATATTTTTATGCTATGAATCGTGTTTTCTCCTTGGTGCCTAAAATAGAGCATTATGGATGTATGGTCGATCTTCTTGGCCGTGCTGGTTTACTATACGAGGCCCACGAACTAATAAAGAGTATGCCAATGGAGGCTAATGCCATTGTCTTGGGAGCGTTGTTGAGTGGATGTAGGTTACATCGGAATACCCAGTTGGCCGAACATGTATTAAAGCAACTTATACTGTTAGAACCCTGGAATTCAGGCAATTATGTTCTCTTGTCTAATATTTACTCAACAAATCGTAAATGGGATGATGCAGCCAACATAAGACTAGCAATGAGTCAGAAAGGGGTGCAAAAAATCCGCGGTTGTAGTTGGATTGAAGTGGATGGTGTCGTTCATGAATTCCTCGTAGGAGATGAGACACACCCTTTGTCAGAGAAGCTATATGCAAAACTTTCTGAATTGGCCAAAGACCTCAAACTGGCCGGCTACGTTCCAACAACTGAATTTGTGATGTTTGACATAGAAGAGGAGGAAAAGGAGCATTCCCTTGGTGTTCACAGCGAAAAACTTGCTCTTGCATTTGGTCTTATCAGTACAAAGCCAACAGATACAATTCGAATCGTCAAAAACCTACGCGTATGTGGTGACTGTCATACTGCCATAAAGCTCATTTCGAAGATTACAGGTAGAGAGATCATTGTCAGGGATAACAATCGATTTCACTGTTTCTATGATGGGTCGTGTTCATGTAATGACTACTGGTAAAAGGAAGAGATGGAAGTAAATCTAGCATGCCAGGGGCAGCAAAACATTCTTTTAGTTGTTGTATTTGATTCAATATTCATTTATAAAATTCAATTTTGAATTAGAACATGCCTGGGAATAACAATGTTAATTTTCTCAAATAGGTTTTGGTTCAGGTCCCCCAACCCCTTCTCTAATTCGATTGAAATAAACCACCATTTTTAGACCGACTCTGTTTCTTACAGTCGGTCCTAGTCCATTTTTTAGGATGTTACAGAGTTTTCATTCCATGCTTGAATTTTATAAAAACAACTGCCAAAATATTGCATGTAACAACGTGAATCAATCGGTTATATTATATGAGATAAGACCCTAGTTTTTGCTCTATGATTGGACAACATGATCAATCTCACCAGTATTAATATGATTAATTTTAGCATATCAACTGTTGTCGGATTGTTATACATATAGACAAAAATGTTTTTTTTTTTTTTTTAAAAAAAATTCCATCTCAATTGAATAAACTACTTATATAATATAATTCATAACAACTTATGTATTTAAATATATAAACTATTATTATTAAATTTTAAAATTGTAAATTACATTTGTTAAATAAACTTGAAAGATGATTTAAAAATGCAAAATTTTAAAATGTAACAATTTAGTAATTGGGTTGATTGTCTAACGAAATTAAAAGTTTGCTCCAAATTCAATTGTTCATTGAACATGAGCTTGCCTTCACCATATACCTCCAAATGTCTGTGTTTCACCACATATGCTAATAAATAACAAGTTGCAAAGGTTTTCATTATGTGCAAGAGCGGACTTCCACTTCCTTTGACGACACGACGTCGCTTCTTGTATTTTTTGCCTCCGCCAGAGACTTCAACTCTTTTCCCTTCTAGTTTCTTACTTTTTCATGAATTGAAAATCAAAACCCCACCAAGAAAATCTCATTTTCACCGCCTCCCCCGCTCTCTCTCTCTAGTCTTCTAGTCTTCTAGTCTTCATAAAAGTATATAACTTTTTTATGGGAAAACCGTTTCCCACTTCAACATCGAGACCCGAACATCTCACTAGACTTATCAACTTCAACGCTGATAAACTCAAACCCTCTCAGAACTACTACTATTACAAACCCTCGAAGGAAAATCGATTGAAATCTGTTGACACAGCGAAATCGAGCGGCGAATTGAAGTCGAAAGGGGAAAAGAAAGAGATGGAGAACAGTAATAGAGTAGAGACAAAAGCAAATCGACTTCCCCTGTCAGAAGTTGTTTCTGAGTGCGTTAGGCGATGGTTTCAGGACACTCTTAAAGAAGCAAAAGCCGGCGATGTTTCAATGCAAGTTTTGGTGGGTCAGATGTATTTCAGCGGCTATGGCGTTCCCAGAGACGCCCACAAGGTTCAATTATTATTATTATTATTATTTTGAATTTATAGTTTTTCGGATTCAAATTAGGGTTTTATGTTGATTTTGTGGTGATTGAAGATATGGATATGTGATCTTGGCATTGCTGTTAGTGCAAAATCCTTGACCACAAGGTTTAATTCTCTGGGGTTTTGTTAATTTGGATGAAATTGTGGTTTCTATTGATTTCATTGTTTTAAGTCACTTGGGGTTTGCTTGATTTGGATGAAATTGTGGTTCTGAGGCTTAATTTGGTTTTTATTTATTTTAAAGGGATTGATTTCGTAGGGCTTTTGGTTTTTGTTATTTACATGGTTTTTACTTTAAAGGGGTATTTCTTAATTTTGATGAAACTGTTGTTTCGGGATTTGTAAAGGTTTCGGTAGAAGCTGACTGATTTTTATCGGCTCATGTGATTAAGTTATCATGGTTAATGAGTTCCTGTGGTTGGGGCATGGGTTTTGGTTTTGATACTGTGGTCTGCCCTTCTAATTCTTTTTTTTGGCTTTTTTCCTTTGGTTCTAATTTCTCTTTTCTTTCATTTATATCTTTTGGTTGGGCCCTGATAGTTTGCTTAATCGGTTGGACTTTAGGGAAGGATTTGGATTTCAAGAGCTTCTAGGTGTCGTTCTTCAGTTTGGAAAGTTAGTGATAAGCATCCAGGTCATGAATCTCTTTCCATCTATCTGTCTTTTTTGGTTTTCATTTTCTTTGTTTTTGGTGGGTATTGATTTGGCTTCGATCCTGTGGTGGACCTCTGTAGGCTACAATGCTAGCGATTCAGATTCTGATGAACCCAAGGGTGACTCTTGATATCAACCTATTACCTTTACATGTCTCAAAAATTTGTGAAACGGTGAGTTTGATATTGTGGTATCTGTTCATAGCTTTTCCTTTAGTACCTACGTAGAATTTGTTTCGCATGCAACTCATCATTTTTTTGGTTGGCTGTTTGTCTTTCCCACATCTATTGGAATAAGCAAGCTGTTTGGATTGATTAATTTTCCTAATCTGTACTGTACATGCACGTCACAGTCATTTACTTCTATCATCCATCATCTACCAACCTGGTCTTTGTTTAGACTTTCCTCATGTATGAACCTTCTGACATTCTTATTGATGCATGTTAGGTTTAATTTCTATTCTTTTTTTTTTTTTTTTGAGAGAGAAAGATCCTAATGCAACAACACTTCAATGTTCGAGCAAATGTCTCCCAATGGTTGATCATTCCCCTTCAATCATCTTCTCTTTAATAGTATAATTGTGAATAAGATGGGTGGAGAGTCCAAAATATCATTTACTGCCCTGACTAGTTTTGCAATTGAATTAGCTAATGGCATATTAGATATAATTTCCCATTGCTGAAAATTCTAGGGTTTTGTACTTATCTACTAAATATGATGTTACTCTTTTTTTTTTTTCCCTTTTTTTGACAGCTCAGATCTGAAGTCTGAGCCTAGTCAGATTAGTAGTGATCTTCTTTGCAAAGATTAGTCTTACCCTTTCACTAGAATAAGGGCTCACAATGAATGTCTTATGGCTTGAAGAGTGATTTATACTATGTTTGATGCAGATGAAGAAAGAAGAAAAAAGAAAAAAGAAAAAAGAAAAATATACTCTACTAGCTTAAATAAAAGTAGAAATCACAAAACTGATTTTATTTTATTCTTTGGAGTGAGGTTGGAGGGTGCTGGAGGAGTGAGAAAGATGTAATTTAGAGGAGAGCTCTTCAGAAGTTTTAGTGTCCAATTTGCAGCATTCTCCAACTCCATAATCTTTCTTTGGTGGAGGGGCATGCATTTTTATGTTTCTTTTGTTTTCAGTTATTAATGCTTGATTCAGTTAAAGTGGATCTCTTTATGTAGGTGACGAGGAAGAAAGGATTGGATTTTAGGGTTTTCTGTCTCATGCCTGTCTGATTTCAGTAGTGATGGTCATGAGATACACGTGACTGATTGTAGTTGTCCATGGTTGTGTAAATTTCACATGATCTTTCCCCCATCATTAGTGATGATTTTGGCCCTGCATAGATACATCTATGCCCAGCCTCAGGAAAGCCCTTTGTTGAGCATTTCCTCATTTTGTTCTTTCGACTTTAGAATTTGGGATATAAATAAACTTTGCACTGCCCAACCCCACCCCCATCATTTACATGTGAACCAAAACTTAGCAGACACCAATATCTTGTCATCTGGTTAGGACAGGTCAATGCATGAGACTTCCATCACAATGAAATCTAGGATGGATCAATACCCTATTCTTGCTGCTTGAGGGCTGTTTCCATATTTCTCACCAGAGTTCTTAGGTCACTGTGGAGCCAAGCTGATTGATGTCCCAAGTCCCTCACTCTCATCCAAATCTAGTATGATTCCCAACTTTTTTGTTTGACATAAATAGATCGGCGAATTCATCTAGTTGGTAAAATTGGTAATATTGTTAGGAAATTATTGATTTTCGAGGGGGTCCTGTTCCATAGAACTGTTCTGGTCTGGTCAACTCTGGGTCCTGACAACAGATGTGCCCTACAGTAAGTAAACCCCCTGTATGTGGCACGGGGCTTCCTCTTCTCGGAGCCTGCTTTGATTTTGCTTGACCTCATGCTGCCTGTCTTCACCAAGGATGTTGAGGGCTACGTTTGACTTACAGCCAGCAATGACTGCCAACTCACGTTACCTATCCCAAATAAGACCATAAAGATGTTTGTGGATTTATTTGATGGTTTTGCTCCACTGATTTTGATGAATGCATAAAATTTATTAGGTTCAAGAAAAAGAAATGATATATGTCATGGTGTATGTTATAAACAATCATGGAAAGCGCTTAATCATGAATGATGCAACAAAAAGTTTTATCCCATATTTGTTTGCCACATTAATTATAGAAAAACTTCAAGATTATTACGGATCATGCAGAATAGGTTTGCCCTTCAAGACGTACTAGCAAATGAATGTTGAGAGTTGTTAGGGTGCTTTTTGAAGTTAGATTGATAGTGAACGGTTCTGTACTTGGGGCGGTTCTTGATCTTTCTTCTCGCACTTCTTGACACTAGGGCTTTATAAACCATGGATTCCTGGATTGACGGTGTTGTACACACAACTAGGTGTTGTACACACAACTTAGTGTTCTAAACTGTGAATTGACGTCCCCAAGGGGGGAGTTTAGTAGTACAAACCCCTATCTCCCAATATGGTGATGTCAGGTTCAAATCCTTATACAACAAAAAAATAAAAAATAAAAAAAAATTGTGAATTGACATGCTTCCTAATCCTGATAAAGCAAAAACATTTGGAGTAACTTTATTGCTTTCTGTCCCTAATTTTGCAGGATGGGATTGGGTTTTGCCAGATTTTTCACCATGGAAGATAGTGTAGCAGCCTTTATATGTTTCCCATGTAATTTCTATTCCCCCCCCCCCCCCACATAAAATTTATGTCCTCTATGATTGTACTCCAATTGATGGAAGAAAAACTTTCGAGGGTTTTGTGGTGTTAATCGCTGTTATGATGGATTTTTGACCGTCAAGTGCAAAACTGTCTGTTGAAAGGAATTTTCAAGCCCAATAAAGGTTTCTTTCTATAATTTTAATTTTGATGAAAAATGTGAGCCCTTTCTGTGATATTCCTGTTTATTCATTCCAAACGATTAGGCTATTGTCATGACCCTTTCTTTCTATCATATTAATTTTTGTAGTTAATAGGGAGAAAACCTTTTATCTAGTCGGGTACGACTCATCATTGGACCATCCAGTCAAGTATGCCTTTCTCTTTCTAAGCACCAATTGCCTCATAGATTTTTAAATTGCCCTTAATTTCTTAGGACGGGATTCGCAAAACTTCCTTTTAAAAGCTTCAACCGAGTAAAAAGAATGAACTAAATTATATAAAAATAAAATTGATTACTGCTTACATTTTAGCAACTCTTTAATAAAAGTAGACTTGAATAATATTCTTTTTAACTTTACAAATTTTGTGATATTGGTGGTTTCAATTTCATTAGTAACTTGTTTCACAATTTTCATTGGCTATTATTATTAATATTTTTTTTGAATTTTTAAATGGGGCCGATACGGTACATTTACATTTTGAAGTTAAACCAATAGAAATTATCTTGTTTTTCTGTCCAATTATGTATACTACTATTGTTCCTTAGTATATCCTTAATTCCTAGAATATGTACTGCAACTTCATTAAACTTGGTACTCTGCTTTACATTGGATAGCCATGGACTTCTAACATGACTAAGATAGGAAAGTAGCACAAAGGTATGCTGATAATTGAAGGTATCCATAAAGCTTACCAAGGAAGGAGATGAAATTACATCCTTCAAGTATTTCATTTTTTTTTTTTTTGTTTTTTTGGTTCCAAAGAGAGCCGAGACCCAGAAACAAGGAGAAATACATAAACGCCTAACACAACTGTGAATGCGACCCCGTTGGGACTTGGAAGAAACCCTAGAGGCCATAGGCCTCAAACCTGAACAATACTAATATAACCAAACCAAACCTCAACATGGGGGTAAAACAAAACAGAGTATCCTTCTAACATGGTGCTACAGTATGATAGAGAAGAACCAACAGACCCCAAAACTCATTCAAGAGCTTGAAGAAAATGAGTAAACTATCTTATTGTCCGTGTGGATTTTTACCCATAAAAAATAATATAAATTCCAAGAAGCAATGAATAGGTATCCAGAGAATTTTACATAAATATAATGAAATTTGATTTCATTTTAACTTTCTAAAGGGAAGCCCTGTTATTACTTCCAGACGCTTATGTCACGAGATGTCCCAGTTGCCCCGCAACAACACTTAGGCATAAACCCGAGTAAAGCCAAAGACCATTGGCAGCACCAAAATAATAACAAAATAATGAAAGTGGACACAATATGGGTGAGGTGAAGCTTCCCCCATAAGAAAGTGACGGAAGACAATTGGTTGGGTGGGGGAATTCCCAAGTCCTCTCTCTCTCTCTCTCTCTCTCTCTCTCTCTCTCTCTCTCTCTAGAAAATATTGGCAGGGTAAGTTGAATCCGTACCCGTTTCCGTTTCTACCAGTGGTTTGGGCATGTGGTACAAAATGTTGACCCTGAATTCAAATAATTATTACCAAATTTTACATGAGGAATCCCATGTGCACCAACAAAACTAATATGAAAATGAAATTAAAGATTAATTTTCCTAGAGTTACGTGGCCCTCCATAATGCACACCCATTGGTGCCAAGTCGTCACTCACCTTTCGGGTACGAAGGTCAATTGGATACGTATACAAGGGAAAAGTCTAATGATTACGAATCGTTATTTCTCCTGTGATCTCGAATTTAAATTTTAATATAATAAAAAAAAGATCAATCAGGTATTAAAAAGTTATGTTATATTCTAATGAAAATTAATTAATTTTATAAATAGATATGATTTTTAAAAAAAAAATCAAATTGGAAGTAAAATTTATATTTTTTTATTAATCATTGATATTTAGAAATTCGATTAATCTAATTCGAACAATTATGATATTCAATTAAAGGATTAACTTTCTCAATATATTTTTTTTAAAGTAGAATTCAAACTTTTAATTAAAAATTTAATTATTTTGCTATTAAGAGCGTCTGTGGAAACATAAAGTACATATGCTCGCGTTGCGTACAATCCTAGCATTGACATTCGACACGATCAAATAAGGGTGGGCTTTGCAATTTTTCTCATATTTTATTGAAACTATGATAATAAATTTATTTTAAAAATATAATAATTTACGCATCCTTTCGATGAAACAGCCCCATGAAATGAAAGTCCAAACTCGAGAAATTTCCATTTCCTTCAAATTTTCAAAGCTACATTGGCTTTTTATTATCCGCAACTAAGTGGGCACGTGAGATTGTAATAATAAATTTATTATTTAAATTTAATATTTTATAATAGAAAAAAATTCTTATGATTTGATGACTCTTCGTAATTTTTTTTTTTATTACACTAACAAGAAAATTGTGACCATTAAATCATTTTCTGAAAGACGACTCTTGATAATGTTGATAATAGAAAATTAAATAAATAATAACTAACGGAGAGATTATTCTTACTTTATCTAATATAGTTGATAAATCTCAAAAAATAAAAATTTGGATTATGTCTAACAGAGCCAAATAATAGAGTTACTCCTTATGGTATGGGAAAGATCAACAAGAGAAGTATCTTATTTGTATAATTAATTACTTAATTACCGGAAAAAAGGAAAAAAAAAAAAACAAAAAGTTAGGAGAGAGAGAAAATAGAGTGCAAATGTGGGGTGAAGGGACCGGCTTGGGGAAGTGGAAAAGATTTGGTTGTGAAAGGACAGAGTACTCCGTGTTGAAGGCGTGTTTGCGTAATTAGTGGTGGGGTTGGGGTTGGTGCCGATGATTCCAATGGGCGGTTATAATTTAGCTTCGGCAACACACTACCCCCGTACGGACTCAACTTAATCCTGCTGATTTCCTGTTTGGCAGATCAGTTGAAGGGCTTTTTCGTCATCATAATTTTGCTCAAACATTCAACCACCGCATCATGTGGGCAAATTTTGGCATATTCTTTCGGCTTCTCGAACCAATTTTTTTATTATAATTATTTCTTACCTCGGAAATTACTACAATAAAATGCCAATTTTGTAATCACTTCGTGATATTTTGATAGGATTTATCTTAAAATATAATACAAATAAATCAAATTAAATATTTTATCGTGAAAGAGACTCGTGAGTCTTAATTACATGCAATGCGAGTTTCTGATTAAAATATTTTAATATATTAAATTGATTAATATTTATATAAAATTTATTATATTTTTTATATTTAATAAATTATTTAAAAGGCATTTTTTTACATTACATCAATAAATTAATTAAAAATGCATAATAATATGGATAAAAAAAAGATAAAGTATAAATCTATTTAAAATTTCAATTACAATAATATTTAGAGAGCTTAATAAATATTGATTATCCCTTTTTTTTCCTTTTTATTATAAATTTATACAAGTTGTCAACAAATTAGAAATGCGCTTGTGATGAGTCACGGCCACCCTGATTCGACCTTTTTTGACTCTCACTCTCTCTCTCTCTCTCTTAACTTTCGCACTCACTCTGCCCGTTCTTATCGGGGTAAGGTTGGTACTCTGAAAGGCCATGTATAAGTACGGCAATATCCTCTCTCCAACAATATATATATATATTATTTATTTATTTATAGAAACAAGGCATCAAATCCCCAATAGTTTTGTTCCAATATTATTTTTTTAGTTTTTTTATTTAATAAGTCGTACTGTCTGCACTTGCATCTGTCCTTCCTCACATATTTCTCCACCGAATAAGCTTATTTTGCTTTGCGATGATAAGACAATGACCTTTCTTTTTCCACTTTTGCCCCTTCCCACTCTCCCAATTTTCTGATCGAATTTTCCGTCTTTTCCCGTACGGATCATTCATTCCAATATCAATTGACTTTAATGCCCCCATCTCGTCTCTCGTCCTTCCTATCGCGTTGGAAATTTAATCAATATCATGTCCATATTATACAAATAGATCGAATTTCATAAAAATCCATCCTAAAATAATATTTTTGAAATTTTTTTATTTTATTTGAAAGGTATTTTAAAATTTATATATATTTTTAATCTTTATATAAAATTTGATCTATTGAATTATTGATTTTTATAATATTACTTTATTAAACTTAATCGGGCTCTAACAAAAGTTGTATTCTTTTAAAATGCTTAAAATATAAAAATAAAATAATTCAAAAAACTGCTTCAACTCCTAAATAAACATAATTGGTAAAAAAAAACCTTGAATTTATATTTTTTAAATTTTCTTTTTTATTTGTTACTCTCATCATAGAAGATGACTTTTTTAATTTTTTGCGCTATTAGTATTCCAAAATAATTTAACATTTTTGGAAACCTTGGTTATTCTTTCATTCTTTTATAGTGATAAAATCTAAAAATACTTTTTAAACAGTGACTAATAAATTCATTAAACAATAATGCACGGAATGATGTGTACTAAATAAACATGTTAATCAAACGTAATTTGGGTGTTCAAGATTTTATAATATGATTTTTAAAAATGAAATTTTAATTATTAATTAAATAAATATATTTTTACCTAATGATTTGAAATTATATTAAAAATACGTTGACTATTAATACCCAAAAACTAAATCCATTGCGTTGTTCTGAGTTCTGATGTCGTGTTAAAAACCTTGTAGCAAAAGGTGCACATATTATTAAACTAACCAACGTGATACATCTTACATGTAATTTGTGGAAGGAAGTAGGGGCAATTTTGACAATTCGATTAGTTACAAACGGTACCTAGCCAAACACTTGGGAAAGGTCCCGGGGGACAATACTGTACTTTTGAAAACCCATTTTGCCTTCTTCTTCCTCACCTCCTCCTCAACACAACTGCCTAAAACCAGCCAAGTGTTTTCTCGTTAACGGTTACTTCTAAGCCTAAAAAATTCTCTCTCTGTCTTCTCTCTCTCCGATATTTGCCATCTCTAATCCTTGGTCTTTGCGAACTTGGCCTGAAATCTCTTCCTTTAAATCCTTCATTTCACGTGTCTCCGCAATCAGTCTTAGGAAATTTCTCTCCTAAGAAAAATTCGAACAACGAGGGTATGAGTACGATGAAGAAACAGAGATCTGATAATGCTTTCAACTTCACTCCCTTCGATCTATTAACAGAAGAAATCGTGTTCATAATCCTCGATTTCCTCGATGAAAACCCACTCGACAGGAAATCCTTCTCTCTCGTCTGCAAAACCTTTTACACAATCGAGTCTCGTCACCGTCGAACCTTAAAACCTCTCCGATCCGAACACGTAACAACAATCCTGTCACGATACCCTCAAGTGACTTCCCTCGACCTCTCTCTCTGTCCTCGCATAACCGACTCTTCTCTCAACGTCATCTCCCATGTCTACAAATCAAATTTGAAGTCAGTTAATCTTTCCAGGTCGAAATTCTTTAGCCATGTCGGGATTTCGAGTCTGGCGATTCATTGTACGAATTTGGTGGAATTAGATTTGTCGAATGCTACTGAAATTAAGGATTTAGCTGCAGCGGCGATTGCAGAGGCTAAGAATTTGGAGAAATTATGGTTAGCGAGGTGTAAATCGATTACGGATATCGGAATAGGGTGTATTGCCGTTGGGTGTCGGAGATTGAGGTTGATTAGCTTGAAATGGTGTTTGGGTGTTGGTGATTTGGGCGTTGGTTTGATTGCTGTCAAGTGTAATGACATTCGCAGTTTCGACCTCTCTTACCTGCCGGTAATTCCTATTTTCTTTCATTTTCATGTTTGCTTACTATGTTGTTTCATGTGTCCAGAGTGTTCCCTAGAAATTTCTGTCACTCTCTTTTTACATGTATTGGTAAAGCTTGTGCGTGCAAGGCCCGCGCACCGGCTCAACCTTATGTGGAATCAAAAGTTCTTAAAGCAATTTTTAGGGGGCCGAGCCTTAGAAAGGTTGCTTGGAGAGAGAGGTGCATCTCTTGCCAGCTTGGTTGATGAACTGGGGATCATATTGGATCTTCTTCTATATCTAGTTTAGTTTTTTACTAACGTTCCTGCAGATCGTGTGATTGGTTCATGTCCTCTAAGTATTGTTGTGTTAATGAATTAGAAATTTATTCTAAATATGGTGTGATTCTGAAGATATTATTTTGTTAAACTGTGATTAGGCTTCTATTTATGCTTGACCCAATAATTTGGTTCTGTTATTTTCTTTATTTGTGTTTGAGTTTGTATCTGGTGTTGTGTCTTTTGTGGGGTTGCTGATTCTGGTGGAGTATTTATTAGGTTTAGTGGGCTTTCCAGATTTATCATTATAGGAAGGCTGTTGCAAAGATTTGTTTTAATCAGATAACGGATGCGATGATGGCTATTTGTTGAATCAAATGGCCCTTCGTGGCTTTAAATTAAAGGGAGAGTTTTAAAGGGTATTAGGGAAAACGACCTGCTTGGTGTCTCTACCTTATCTCTAGTACGCAATAACATCATGTTTGTTTAGGTTATATTTGATGGGTAAAAAAGCTATAATCTACCCAGTCTTTTGCCATTAACTGAATATTGTCAAAATGGTCAATATGATATTAAATTCTGTTTTTCATGTGGACCTAACGTGTGATGCTTTGGTAGTAGTAGAACTTCATTTTGACAAATTTATGTATTTGTAGTTGGCTGAAAGTTGGTGACCCTTCTGCTTGATTGCTGTCATTTCTACAAAGTAAATTTGCATTACACTGAAAACAGTGGATCTATTGATCAGTTATGTTCGGGCAAACCTTTATGCACGGTGCTGAACTTAGAATAACTGTATCTTTTAACATTCTTTCTTCTGTTTTATGTTGTTCAGATCACAAACAAATGCTTACCGCCAATCTTAAAATTGCAACACCTTGAGGATCTGGTTCTAGAAGGATGCTTTGGTATTGATGATAACAGCCTCAAAGTCCTTAAACAGGGATGCAAGTCACTAAAGGTAAATATTGGTCCTTATGCTATTTGTTGCATTTAGAGTTGTTTGACTGATTGGCTTCATATGCATGACTTTTATCTGTTTAAGATTGTCCGAGTCTCTGCTAATTTTTCCATTTGCAGACACTTGACATGTCAAGCTGTCAGAATGTCAGCCATGTTGGTTTGTCATCCCTAACAAGTGGTGCTGGATGTCTTCAACAGCTTATATTAGCATACGGTTCTCCAGTGAGTGCTTTAAACTTTTTTGTTTTTGTTGATACTTGGATTTAGCCATCAACTTAAGAGTTCTTT
This sequence comes from Dillenia suffruticosa, assembly GCA_033439265.1. Classification (NCBI taxonomy): domain Eukaryota; kingdom Viridiplantae; phylum Streptophyta; class Magnoliopsida; order Dilleniales; family Dilleniaceae; genus Dillenia; species Dillenia suffruticosa. The sequence goes on along the minus strand of JAVTVX010000013.1, from coordinate 24,589,490 downwards.
TTTGCTGTGCAGGTTACCCTAGCTCTTGCTGATAGTCTGCAGAACTTGTCCATGCTGCAATCAATCAGATTAGATGGTTGCCAGGTGACCTGTTCTGGTTTGAAGGCCATTGGAAATTGGTGTATCTCCTTGAGGGAGCTGAGCTTAAGTAAATGTTTAGGAGTTTCAGATGAAGGTCTTTCCACGCTTGTTACTAAGCACAAGGACTTGAGAAAGTTAGACATCACTTGTTGCCGCAAGATAACTCATGTTTCAATGGCTCACATTACAAATTCCTGCACTTCTCTTACTTCCCTCAAAATGGAGTCGTGCACCTTGGTACCTAGGGAAGCTTTTGTCTTGATTGGACAGCGCTGCCTTCTGCTTGAGGAGCTGGATCTGACAGATAATGAGATTGATGATGAAGGTCCTACTTTAACCTCAGTTTAATCAACCTCATAATATAGTTTGCACAAGCACACACGCATGCTACTTAACTGTGTGATTTTTGAATCCCTTTTACGACTGCCATGGTTGAGAGAAAGCTCATCCTCTCTACATCCGTGCAGGTTTGAAGTCAATATCAAGATGCTCCAAGCTGTCAACCTTAAAACTGGGGATCTGCCTAAACATAACTCAAGAGGGGCTTTCACATGTAGGCTTATTCTGCACAAAGCTAGTGGAGCTTGATTTGTACAGGTCTGTTGGAATATCAGATGCGGGCATCTTAGCCATTGCCCGTGGCTGCCCTGGTCTGGAGATCATCAATGTAGCTTACTGTGGTGAAATCACAGATCATTCTTTGATGTCTTTGGCAAAATGCCCAAGGTTGAATGTGCTTGAGATTCGAGGATGCCCTCTTGTCACTTCCTTGGGTCTGGCAGCAATTGCTGTAGGATGTAAACAGCTCTCCAAACTGGACATAAAGAAGTGCTACAATATCAATGATGCAGGAATGATACCACTAGCTCACTTTGCTCAAAACCTTAGACAGGTTTGCACCCTCTCGCTTTGAGAACTATTTGATTTTGTATTGACAAAGCTGTTGATTATATGCTTGTATTTCTTTTGCAGATTAATCTGTCATATAGTTCAGTTACAGATGTTGGCCTCTTATCCCTAGCCAGCATTAGCTGCTTACAGAGTATGACTATCCTGCACTTGAACGGCTTGACTCCAAGTGGTCTGGCGGCTGCCCTATTGGCATGTGGAGGGCTCACAAAGGTGAAGCTCCTGGCATGCTTTAAATCAATGCTGCCCCAACCTCTTTTTGAACACTTGGAAGCTCGCGGCTGTGTGTTCCAATGGAGAGACAAAGCTTTTCAGGTACGGTCTCAATTGAGGTTATCGTACGAACCACTAGGTCAATTTCTTTATTAATCTCCCCCACCCCAACATGGGTTTGTGCATTCTTGATATACTGTTATTCTAGGATCAACTAAAACTTGTACGAAGGCTAGGTGTTGAAGGTTGGGCGCGAACAAAGTTCCAAAGACACCGCAACATTTAAAAAGCATGAACAAAGCATTCTACGACTTTAATTTCATATTTTTGTGACATTAGGGAATGAAACTAAGATAGTTTTATTAACTTTTTTCAGGCTGAGGTAGACCCCAAGTGTTGGAAACTCCAGCTTGAAGATGTTCAGTAGAGATGTCCTCCATCCAATGGAAGCTTCCCAAAGCGTAGGCATCCCCATTTCGGGAATATATTCTCCTGCCAAAAAAAATGTATTTGAAATTTTAGGATTTGTCGGTTTTCTTGATGGAGATGGTTTGAGGTGTGAAGACTGGCGTTGCGGCAACTCTTAAAAAACAGAAGGTCTCGCCTCCAGTAGTCGTCTCGTGGCGCCTTTGGTTTGTGGTCAACCCAAAACAAGGGACAAGGCATAAATTTTTTTCTCAGTGTTATTAAAATTGTACATTTCCCCCTCTTCCTCCTCCTTTAATCTTTTATTTCTTAATCAAGTTGGGGTGCCTGTGGTCCAAGACTATCGTCGTAGTTTTTCCTCTCTTTTTTGAATTTCGTTAAGAAAGATTAGCCATAAATAAATAAATCTTCAAGAAAATTTCTATTGGTAAAAGAATCTTATGCGATGTAAAGATGAGTGGTCAGGTCAAAATACGCCACATTTAGTTTGTGATAATTTATGGTTAAAGTAATTTTTGAAATATAAATATAAATTTTCATAAAAGAATAAATACTAGTATCTTAAATTCCATTTCCCAAAAGTCTTTTTATTCTTGATATAAAGGAAACTCGATATTAAAAGAAATAAAGAATATACAGGTTTCAAAACATATCTGAGAAACCTGTAAAATGAGCAATCTATATAAAAAGATTCAAGTCTTAATTTTAACAGACGATAAGACTACACTAACGAAAACTGTAATGACTCGAGGTGTTAGTCGACACTAACCTATTTTTCTTTTGTTCCTCTCTGTTCAAATATAATAGATACAAGTACCGAGAAAACAATTGAAAACAATGTTTCGTCGAAGCGGATGTCTGGTCATGGACAGAAGAGTATCTCGAATGTCCCACCAAGAGATAGAAAAGTTCGTAGGGACATGGTTTGCCGTGATTAATTTTCATACTTCCCTCAAGAAGGGATATCAGAAGAAAAGGTGATCAATAGTTTAGTCTCTTTTCGGCCAACACAGAGATGGCATGTCGATAAAGCCTCCGGAACAGAAAATCATTAGTATGAAATCTCGTCTATTTTCGTAAAGTTCACTTGACTTTGGTGGGGTAAAGGTTAAGTTTCTCTATCAGTCACTCTAAATATAAAGCCCTCAGATTTTGCTTTCAGCTCTGAATTTTACTCCGAAGTTAGAAGTAGATAAATCTGCAAATAATTAAAAGCTACAGTAGCCTTTGTACGAGACTTTGAAAGAAGCTTGAATTACTTTAAAGTTGTTATTCATGATGATGATTTCTTTAATGATATACCTCGTGAGCTGGACTAGGCTATGATCAAACCCTTCAAACACTATAAATAAATTGCCCTACTCTTTTCTCTCGTTTACTTGTAAAAATTTCAATTTGACACACAATTTTAAATTTTATAAATAATAATATTATCAATTTGGCTCCGCATTAATCAATTATAAACTGATTGTAGAAAAAAATAAATAAAATTCATCTCGCTCAGAATTTTTTGTCATAAAATTAAAAATAAAATTCTTTTTTCCATACTTTTTCTTCTATCCACCAGTGTATTATGAATATAAATATTTGATTAAAGCAATGATTAATTTCAGGGTACTCTTCTTTTTTTTTTTTTGTATTAGACATTGATATCTATTAAATAAATTTCAGGATACTCTTCGACGTAGGCCTGAGATAGGATCAGTATATTGTTGATTTAGTATTAGATATTGATATCTATTAAATAAAATATTGAATTTAACTTTTGTGTATAAAAAAATAATTGTTGAAAAAATTTTATTCCATCGATTCGAACAAAATTTAATCGATCTATTATTGGTTTATAAAAAAAAGAAAAAAAAAAGACCCGGGGCAGGTGACCTTGTATTGGGTGGGCTTGTGGATGGAAAGAAGGCCTGATCTGAACCAGGCCCGCTCACCCCATGGTTGCCCCAAACTTCTTTGTTGGAAATTTAGACATTTGACTTAGATACGTCAGCTGTTGAAATTTCTTCCCCTTCGGACCATTTCTCCGGAAAAGTGTCTTCAGGCACATCTGCATGAGACAGTAAATACATATCCAGATTATAATAAAAAAAAAAAACTTTTTTTTTTTATTTTTTTGTTTTATTTTTTCTCTCTCTTTTAAGGCTCAACAAGAAGCATTGGAGTCGAACCCTCCAAAATCAAAGGGAGCGTCACAGACCCCACGACAAGGAACCTTGCACGAGCACGGGTCCCCCTCGGAGTAGGGTGTGTTTTCTCCTTCTAGAACACGATTTTACGCGCAGTCCCCGTTCAAATTACCTTCACATCCTTCGCGTCCACTTGACCAAATCCACCCAAGCAAAACCCCCAGCCCCCAATAAAGGCCTTTTTGCACTTTTTAGGTACATAAAGGGTGTTTGATTCTTTCTCCTAGAAACCGGGTTATTTTATTTTAAATATAATATTTATTAATTAAATTAAAATTTTTTAATAAATATTTTATAAATATCATTAATTTAATATTCGGTTTAAACTATATTTATAATTACCTTAAAATAGAATTATTCAATTAAGTTTTGTAACCAAAATAATAATAATAATAATAAAGTCTATTCCTACCACTTCTTTTACAAATTTATATTAGAGTATATTCACAAGAAGAACAAAACGTATAATTCCATGGTGCTAGTTGGGAAAGCTCATCTTAGTTCAGTAGCTGGTTTTTTTTTTTTTTTTTTTTTTTTTTGCAAAATTTTTTATTAAATGAACTTTTTATAAAATGTAAAATTTAACCAAAAAAATTATTTAATTTTTATGTAAAAATTTTAAATTATAATTTTGTTAATAAATTTATCATATAAAAATAAATGTAATTTTAACATACTCTAAACTCAATTTTGACAAATGGGTATAGAACAGAGCTGTAAGAATGTATGGCCTCACAAAATAGTTGAAACAACCTACCCTCACCTTGGCCAAATAATATCAAAATTTTTTTACTCTTACCCAATGATAAGGGTTTGAAACTTCGTATGCTCTCCCCCATCTGTGCTCAGGGCATAGCTTTTCAAACAGACAAGCAGGGATCCTGCCTGAGAAGTGGCCACAAGGCAAAACCAGTGGAGGCCATGCGAGACATGCGGAAGACAAGACGGGCTCGTGGGCAAACTCACCTGGATCTAAGAAAGTCAAATATGAAGAAAGGTCAAACCGTGGAAAATACGAGGACAAAACGGGTCTTTAAATTCCTAGAATCAGCCCTTTCACCAACTTGTGTTTCTCAGGATTGTTTTGTGTATACAACAGGACAGGAGATACAGTCTTCTCACTTTCGTGATCCACGGCCGTGATCACATAAGAGTATTACAAACTGAAAAAAGAAAACGAACTCATAATTTTCTCAAAACCATTTTTTTTTCTCACAAATAGGTAAATATAAACTTTATCTTGATTAAGATGAAAGTGAAGATTTTCGTTTATTACAAAAAAATACAATTTGAGGTATGACTATTTTTTAACAAATCTATTATAACAATTTATTAAAATATTAAATTTAGAAAAAAAATCTCGATAATTCAAATATTTTTATCTGATATGAGAATAAATTTATATTAATTAAATTTAAATCTGAAATTTCTAATTTAATAACTTAGTTCAAGTTACAAATACTATTCTTAGCATAAATATAAATTGCAATCAAGCATCATAATTTTTTGAATTATTTAAACTCATTATTTAGGAATTTTGCTCTTTGAATGTATAGTGAATTGTATGTGTTAAAATGTTGACAATTAGATAAGAAGCATCGTGTTGAAAGGGGGACCAGAAACGAGTCATGCCGATGGTAAATCATATTATTCTGTTAATCTATTGAAAATAGGAGGTTTGGGTTGCGAGGCAAGTAAGCGATTGTAGTGCCTGCGGGTGGTATGGGTCGTAGAGAAGCTAAGCTCTGTAAGCTAGCCCTCAGCCGCCTTTCCACGTGGTGGAGTCAGTCAAAACCCACAACATTTGACCGGCACAAAAATTTTCCACAGTCAAACTCGTTTTAGCTTCTCAGAAGAAGCTTTGAAGACTTGGTATGTAGGCTTATCAGCTCCCTCGCATTGTCTCTTATTAACTGTCTTCCATTCTCTCTTCCCCCAAAAATTTTTACTTAAATCTCTCTCTCTCTCTCTCTCTCCTCTCTTCTCTCTCATCATCATCGACCTACATGGCTTCATCATCTAGTAGTAGTCTAAACACTTCTCTGAATTCCCATCAAAACTTCAGCTTCCCAACTCAATTCATGACTTCTTCCTTCACTGATCTCCTATCAAGTGGTGGTGATGACTTTAGCATAGCCAAAACCAAGAACTCTTGGGGTCTCTCTGACCATTCGGTTGATCGAACTGGTATTGAAATTCCCAAATTCAAATCATTTTCACCTTCTTCATTGCCTTTCTCTCCACCCCCCATCTCTCCTTCTTCTTTCTTATCAATTCCACCTGGTTTAAGCCCAACTGGCTTCTTGGACTCCCCTGTCCTCTTCTCTACTCCTAATGTAAGTCTTTTAACATTTTTTCTCACGAATTTTTGAATTCAAATGACTTTGTTCTTATCAGTTTTTTAATGGGCATGCCTTATTAAGTTTCATGTTGCTTTCATATGAATTTGAATTTAGAAGAATTTTTTGCTGTTCGTTGATTAATGGGGTCTGTCTTAATCGTGATTAATTTGGTTATTTGTGTGTTTTTTCTGTAGATTTTTCCATCTCCAACTACGGGGGCATTTGCTGGTCAGGCTATTAATTGGAAAAGTAGTTCTAATAGTGAATTCCAACAAGGGTTCAAGGGTGACAGGAACTATTCAGATTTCTCTTTTCAGACACAACAAACAAACCCTTCCACAACAACGGCCACTCTGACATCTTCAACTTCAGTATCATCAACTTTTCAATCTTCTTCGAACATGATTTCCACAGTATGCTGTTTTGAAACTTGTGCTTTAATATTTGCTAACTTTTCCCAGTTTTCAAGATTACTAGGTGAACCTTTTAGTCTTGCTCCAAAAATTGAATCAAATGAATCTTGTTTTTTTGGTTTGGAGACGGTGAAAATAACTCTCAACTTTTTTATTGCTCCATATGTTGCACCACCACACCATAAAAACGTGGTCATTGGGTACCTTACCCTTCACTTTTGAGGCAACAACCTAGTCTTGGTGATAGTTAGCAGAGGCGAAGCCAACACCAAGGAACAAAATAATAGTAGGCAGACAAAATTTGAAGTTATTAATTTTTCTTAAATTATACATATAATTTTTTTTTCTTACAATTTCGAGGGCAGACTTCGACCCTGTGTATTAGGTTTAAATCTTATAAATTTCTAGATCTGATTTTGAATCCATAACGAGGCTCTCCATTCATGAGTTGGTAGTGGCACATATACGCATATATCTTTGTATGATTTGGGGGAGCATTGGATTTTGCCAACTCTGTTGAATTTATCAGGATTAGGATTTTAATCATAAACAAAGACTTGGAGATTTTTAATGATGTCTTCTCATCTCATCATTGACTTCATAAACCTCGAGCCAAGTATCCCCGCGGGGTAATCCTATTGTTTATTCCAAATTGCCCAAAATATATTTTCCATTACATTACAGCTATATTCATTCGAAATGGCACACACTTTGCACTAGGTGGGGTCTTTCCTATAACTTTTAATACATTTTTCTTATGAATGAATCCTTCCTAGTCCTTAGTATATATGCAAATGAAAATTTGACAAAAATTCCTCTCATATAGGATCAACCATTGAAGCCACAACAAGAGGCATCATGGAGTTCCGGTCATCTTACAAGCCAAGCGGGAAAGAAATTAGATTTTGGTTCGATTCAGAGCTTTTCACAGGAAATTCCTTCATTCCAAACAGCTTCACAGAGTGATGGAACGACTCAATCTGATCATAACTACTACATTCAGCCTCCACCTTATGTTAGAGAGCAGAGAAGATCAGAAGATGGTTACAATTGGAGAAAATATGGGCAAAAGCAAGTCAAAGGAAGCGAAAATCCTAGGAGTTACTATAAATGCACATACCCGAATTGCCCAACCAAGAAGAAGGTTGAGAGGTCTTTGGATGGACATATTACTGAAATTGTTTACAAAGGGACTCACAACCATCCAAAGCCTCAGTCTACTAGAAAATCTTCTCTGTTGAACCAACCCTCGGCAGCTTCTGCTAATTCGGATTTGTCAAATCAATCAATGGCGAATATGGGAGGCATCCAGACGGAGTCTGTTACCACCCCAGAGAATTCCTCGGTGTCAATGGGAGATAATGAGTTTGATCAGAATGCGCAGATTAGTACTTCAGATGGAGATGATGATGAGAACGAGAATGAACCACAGGCCAAAAAATGGTATGCTTTTGCACAAAACTGATAGGAACAAAGGAGGCTCTAGTCATATGGACAGGCATTGAATCATCTTTTGTGGCTCCTTTTTTGTGCAGGAAAGGAGAGAGTGAAAATGAGTCTCTTGCACTTCCTGGAAGCAGAACTGTGAGAGAACCCAGAATTGTTGTTCAAACGACAAGTGACATTGATATTCTTGATGATGGCTATAGATGGAGAAAATATGGGCAAAAAGTGGTGAAGGGAAATCCAAATCCAAGGTTAGAAAAAATGGTTAATAATAACAATTTTCCAACCAGAAGAATCTTAAATTAGCAATGGCTCATTTCCTTCTTCTGTCTTTGAATTACAGGAGCTACTACAAGTGCACAAGCGCAGGATGTCCAGTGAGGAAACATGTGGAGCGAGCATCGCACGACCTAAGGGCTGTCATCACAACCTATGAAGGAAAACACAACCACGATGTTCCTGCGGCTCGTGGTAGTGGTAGTCACGCATTGGCTAGGCCTTCAACCATGCCTAACCCAAACAACATGCAAATGTCTATAAGGCCATCAGCTGTAGCCGGTCATCCTAGCCTCACCGCAAGCTATTCAAACAGCCTACTCAACACAAGGCCACCAACATCAGAAAATCAAGCACCTTTCACTTTGGAAATGTTGCACAATACCGGGAGTTTTGGATTCTCCTCTGGTTTTCGGAATCCGGGTGCATCTTCCTTGTTGAACCAAACTAGAGCCAAGGAAGAGCCTAAGGAAGAAGCACTATTTGACTCTTTTGCCCGTTGAAATTGCCCACACAAATATTGATCGGCTTTCAAAGGATTTCAAAGTCAACCTGTATTTTGTGCAAGTGCATACCGAGGGCGATAACCCCCACCCCCTTCAAAAAATCCAACCTTGGGGAATGATAACAAGGATTAGTCTAAGTCAAATTTTTTCATTTATTTAGAGGCCTGTTTGAGCTTAGGAAATGATCTCATTTTACAGTTTGTATCACATGATTAATTAGAGTTGGAAGCTGACACGCAATGCAATGTTCAACAAATTTTAATAAAACAAAGGATATATATATATATATATATGTATATTTTTATTGATTTCTAAATATTTAGATTTGATTAAGATTTTGAATTTACTACGGAATTATTTAATGATGGTGCATTTACCTAAGTCACAAGGCATCCCACGATGGCATTACATAGCTGCTTAGTAACATCATTTATTAATGAAAATTGTTTTAATATTTCCAAATTTAAGGAACAAGATGGAGAATCGATCTTGTTCAGATAATTCATTTTGAAATTGCTAATTGTTTCCAGAGTAATCTTTAGAATCTAGGATCTCATCTTCCAGATTTAGGTCTTCAAAAGGCATCAAAACTTAAACCGGCCGAAATGGTTGTAATATCTCTTGCCACTTCCCCCCCAAAAAAAAAAAAAAAACCGAATAAATTTTATTCGGCTCAACATCTCGATCTGTTATGAAAATTTTGACCAAATAAGAAACGAAACATTATCGATACCAATTCCAAACAAAATTATAATTTTAACAAGGGAAATTATAATTTAACTCCTAAAAAACATAGACATTAATTACACTTAATACTTTGATTTATACCCTTTTTCTTAAGATCTCTTAATTTCACAATACTTTGGTATTTTCCCTATATAAAATTAATTTAACTATTTTTGAATTTGACCCTTTCGAAATATTTAAAACTTTGCAATTTTTTAAATACTTGATATTGTGTTCATATTTCATAATTTGAAATTTTATTTTTAGAATTTAATTACATTCATTTTTATTAAATTAGTATTTAAAATTATAAAAATATTATATATATGAAACTCCGAAATGAAAGATCAGAATATGCCGTTGCTCATTTAGTTTGTGTGTGTGTGTGTGTGGATATATGTGATCTATTTTTATTGCACTATATCGATCCAAAAGTGAAGGGCCATTCGACGAGGATAAAGAAAATGTCCCGTTGTATGGTAAAGGGCCGTTTTGGGTTTTTCTAATGACAAAAGGATCTCACAGAGTTTTGACGGCAAAAGAGGACAAATCTCATCTTGGGAGCAGCTAGAACAAAGAGTAACACAGCCAGGTAGATGGCAAAAAAGTACAAAAAAAAAAAAAAAGGAACTTGTAATTGATTGAGGACCGGTCCCCAAAACTTGATTTCATTAATGAACAAGGAGAAAGAAGAGTTTGTACATAAGAGTGATCACTCCAAATTACGAATAACACACATGAGCAGAATAGAATGAATGGAGAATAGGACATAGGGATTATGAAATTAGATGTGATTGAAAAATGAAAATCAAATGTAAGTCTGGGTTGAAACTTTATACCCCGAAATGATGGCCGAAATTGCCAATGCAAAGAAAGCAAAGAAAGACATGCTAATTGCAGCTGATGAGGCATCTGTAAATGAGTTGTCTGCCCCTTCCCGCATCCTATTAGTCAGCGGAATCGCGGAGGATGTTGAAGATATTAACAGGTACGCCACAAGCTGCAATCAACAAAAATAGTCTCACGTTTCCATGTATTATATTGTCCAAGATTTGGTACCATAGAATGTGGCAACCCAGAAAATACCCAAAATCCAGGGGAAAACACTACTTTTGATGCATTTCTACAGATTATTTATGCATTCTTAAATATGATCCGAGCCCAAAAACTCACATTACGTGCTATCGTTAGAAATAAGGTTCCGTTTGGTTTGAAATATATGGCAGAAGGAACTAGATATATATGTAATAGGCTTTAATAAAAATTTGTGAATATAATATATATACATTCATGGAATTAGCAGTATATCACCCATAAGAAGAAATAATATAATAATCGATAATTATTAGAGCATAAATGACCAGGTAAATAGTTGTTAGATAATAGAGAATTTGTTAAGCCCGCAGGTGAAGTAAATACCAATAGCCACCGATCCCTTTTCCTTTTTGCTTGGGTTCACCCACATCAACGATGAGATTAAAGTTAAAAGTGCTTAGGTCTCCCCATTGCGAACATAATTAAGTATAATTTTGTTCAATATTTTTGGTGCAAGAAAGTTAAAAATGCTCTCCTACCCAAGTTTTTGCTACCCCTTCTCCCAAATCCCAAATAAGTTTCCCGAATTTAACCGACGACACTAGACCTAAAACCATACACGGGTGTCATTTAAAAACAACTTCTTTATAAATTAATTCTTAAATCTCCTAATTACTAAATAACTTATTAGCTTCAACCCCCCCCCCCTTTTGTTGTTTAAGTACTAAGGAATAAATATTATAAATTAAATTAAATTAAAAATTTGAAGAAATGAAGTCATTTCTGCCATTTTTTTCCTTCCAGCGTGCCTATGTGATGTGACATCAAGTTCTAGAAGTCACGACTATGCCCCGCCCGCAAAATTAAAATTCTCTCTCCCATTCCCCAGATTTTCTTCAATAATCCGATCGAGATATGATTTAAGAGAAATTTATTAAAAGCAATAAATAATTTAAAAAATAGTAAAATTACCTGGTCACCGACGAAATCGATTAAAGCAGAATTAGGAGGAGCGATGAAAACTCTGGCTGTGGAAAGTTCGTGAACATGTCTGAAAGCTTGTCCTGCGGTGTACAACGTTGACAAAATCGCAATCGCCAACAAATATCTGATCCCGACAAGCACAAGATTATTAATTTTATCGAAAAACCAATTTTTGAAAATTCCGAGAGTACCAAAATTACCTGTATTCTTGATATTTGTCGAAATCCTTCCAATCGCCCTGTTCGTTACTGGCCATGATAATGGCAGACAGGAGAGAGAAAACCAAGCCCACTACTCTCAATGTTAACGATCCTCTCTTCAACAAATCCTCCCTCTTCCATCTCCTTATTATCTCTCTCACTCCTCCTCCTCCTCCTCCTCCACCTACCACCGCCGACTGCGAGGGATTCTCCGGGTCTGCCGCAAGTGGCGGTGCTTCCGGCTCCGGAAGATGATCTCCCGCCGGTTTGTTGGAATTATAGCCTTCCGGATTTGACATCTTTCTACGTGTGTCGGGTTCAGAGGATCGGAGCCAAGCGTTGGCGAAGAAGAACAGACAACTCAGAAAAGGTCCTAAGTTTGCAATGAACAAGGAAGATTTTGTTTGGCGAGGGGGAGATCATAGCCTCTACGATTAGTCGATTCCCCACACGTGTGTGACACCTGGGCTTGAACTCTATCGTGTGTCCGATGAGAGCAGAAGACAACCTGTAATCTAACTAAAAGGAGCACTCGCACGATTTGACAAATTTGGGCCTAGTTCAATTTGTTTGGGCCCAAGTTGAGTTGGGCTTGGGCAAGCATCATAGATATAGCCCATCAATGTGGCCTCTACGATAAGGAGATTGGGCCTGGGCAAGCATCATGGATTTAGGCTGTGATTTACATATGTTGGTACCAGGAATCGAACCTTAGCCGGTTGATAACCACAACCACAAGGCCTCTTGCAAAAACTCATGGGATTATAAACTTGTTTAAACTTGTCTCCAACTGCCCTTTTTCCTTTTTTTAGGTGGAAGGCTTGATTAAGTTGACATAAGTTGAGATTTATTATGGGAACTTTGGCTTTTTTTTTTTGTCTCTTTGTGTTGTGTTGTGTTGATATATTTTTCTGTCTAGCAATTGGGATAATTTCGAATTATATTATGTCTCATGATTTGGTTCTTCTTCATGTCCGGTGCTTGTAACAATTAGCAAGTTTATTATTATTATTTTAATTCCTTTTACTAGTAATAAGAATTGGAGAGTATTTACCGGATTATATACTACCTTTTTCTTGGTTGAAGGAAAGTGTGATTGGTTCCTAAACTATGATTTATTATTTTAGGGGGTTATTCTATTGCTTTGGGTTACCTAGTCACCATAAATATTGAGGTCAATTACAAAATTGACTAAAATAAATTTAGTTTTTTTTTTTTTTATTTTAAAAAATTATAAATATTTTAATCATAAAAATTTAGATAATCAAAAATTATATTAATAACTATTTAACGAGACTACCCCTAGTATTTGATATTAATTACATGAATAATAGAAATTCCACTCTTCTAAGCAAACATGGCACATGGGAATAAGATGATAACACATTTGCCTAGATAGTTCCCGGTCAAAGTCACCTCCTAACGTTCCTTTCGTAGCAGGAAACTTTTTTAAATTTGGATACGGAGACTAGGCTTAAGATTAATCAGTGACTTGACTTTCAAATAAATATCATCAGTTGAAGGCCCGCAAACAAAACTCCAAAGCCCGGCAAGGAAATAACACTTCGATCTCAACTTCTGTCCCTTCCCCAGACGAGGAATGTTAGCTGTACTTGTTTACCAAGTTAATAGCGACAACCCCTAAGCCATCCATATGAGGTGTTTTGGCCATTTATGATACATTTTTGCCTTGCAAAAAATATTCGCATCACCTTTCCTTTCTGGATTTTGATGTAATCCCACAACCCACCCCCCTTCCTTGTTTTGAAATATGATTGCACATGCATTCAAGAAAATTAAGTGCAGACGTAACATATTCTACCCGTATTTGAATGAGAGATAACTTGTCTTCTTCTACTTCCATTGTGTTAAATTCTTTCTCCGATTTATGATTATGTAAATTTTTATAATTTTATTATGTTGCATATTATTAATCTATACTTATATCATTTACACACTTATTCTTTTATATATATATATATATATATATATATATATATATCTATATGCCTGACCATCTAAGATTTTAAAAATTATATTTATACGTTACATTATATTTTTAATATAAATTTTTAATTCTGTCTCGTGTGGTATTTGAGATAAAATTTTCTTATTTTCTATTTTCTTTTTGATAGAAAGAGGGAAAACCTCAGCTTGACATGTTTCGTGTTGGAGTTCGGAAAGAGACCGGTGTATAATATTTGTATTAATAATTAAAAGTTGAGAGTTGAAAGAGGCATTTTCTATAAGAAATTAATTGAAAGTTGACGTAAGGATAGCAAAATATTTTTCATGGGGGGGGGGGGAACTACTTTCTTCCATTGCAATAATCAATCCGTTTCTTTATTTATTTATTTAATCATTTCCATGATTAGAACTGCGTGCTAAGATTGGGCCACCTCCATTTTTCCTTTTTTTTTTTTGTTTTTTAATTTTCATTAATTTACAGGGTGTCTGGTCAACTGCCTCCAAGAAGCTCCAATCCAACTAGAATTCTTCGGCGGGAGTCCAAAAAGGTGAGGGGCCAAATGAATGAGAGGGGGCAACATGGAGGATGATGGTGTTCCTCACAGGGGATCAGGTCCATAATGAGGAGATTTGGAACCTAATCAATAAGGCCGTTGAATCCGGGTCATTGCTAGGGCCCGCACTTGACCGGCTCTTTCTTTACTTTTGGTTGAACCGATATTCCCACCCAATCTTTTTCTTTTTCATTTTTATTTTTCTAGACCAACCATTTTTGCTTTTTTTTTTTTTTTTTTTTTTTTGTATCTGATTCATTTATTTCAATGGCATCAAGAGGTCCTCCGTAATGGGATAGCTTTTGGTAGCCTGGGCCACGGTTTAGACTCGGAGCTAAAACGGATCCAAATCATTTAGGGGTCTTCTAAAAAAAATACTCTTAATTTAAACCGCGGGTAAGATATAAATTAAGTGCCGGTGAAGCTTCTCATTTTAATTTTAAGAGTCAGAATCTTCAATTTAGCGGACGTTTGATTAAAATGACAGCTGTGCCAGGGCTAATGGATACGTGTAGGGCCCACAATGGAAGGCATGGGAAACTCTCGATTACGTGGTCCAAAAGGGCTGCCACGTAGGCTTTATCTTCTCGGGGGTAATTTAGGTAATTTGGTCAGAACGGAGCGCAAAAGTTCGCCATAACGGCTAATGCCGGTAGCGGATCAGCCAACAGCTGTGACAAAAAGGGGTCACGCTCACGGCACTGCTCAACCGGCTCTTTCCGTGTGCAAACAGACAATAATATATTATATGTCGGAGCAAAAATAAATAAATAAATAATATTTGGATAGAATATTACTTTTTTAGTTTAAAAAAATATTTTGATTAATTTAAATTTTAAAAATTCAAAATTTTAATAATAAGAATTAAAATAAATAATTTAATACTTTTAATTCTTTATTTATTTGATCTATATATCTATAATATAAATATACAGACAATTTCATTCGATTTATATGTTTAATAATATTAAACGAACGTGGCATATTTTCATTTTGATTTCTTGTCTTAAGCATGTATCTTATCTTTCATCTTTTTTGGTAATTTTTGAATTATACTACTTTATATAGGTCAATTTTTATATTTTATAATAAAGGAAAATATGCATCTTTTTATAATTATCAATATTATGGTATGTTTTACTTTTTTGTTATTATTATAATTTTAGGTTAAGAGTTTTTCACGTGAATAATATTATTAAAATTGATTTGGCATAGAGATTAGCACAAGACAGAGATACATATGGTACATTTTAGACAATCTCCTTAAATTATGTGCTACTAATGAGATAAGTAAATCTTTTTTTTTTTTAACATTTTTCAATTATAATTGTTGGACAGTCTTCTAAAATTATACTTATTGTTAATAATAGTTTTCCTACCTATCAAAGAAAATTTTTCCATATCTTACTATTCAGTAATTAAATATAATATTTGATTTTTTTTCTATTTATTAAATTTTCATAATATAATAACTGTGTATAATATTAAATATTATGTTTACTTCAAGATCTGAAATTTTTACTTAAAAAAAATTTTCAAATA
Organism: Dillenia suffruticosa; assembly: GCA_033439265.1. Taxonomy (NCBI): domain Eukaryota; kingdom Viridiplantae; phylum Streptophyta; class Magnoliopsida; order Dilleniales; family Dilleniaceae; genus Dillenia; species Dillenia suffruticosa. The sequence goes on along the minus strand of JAVTVX010000013.1, from coordinate 24,573,674 downwards.
AATAAAGCGAATTATTGATAAAATTTTAAGTATCAGTTTATAGCAATATCTTTTAGTTAATTAGAATTAAGTATGTTTTTTATTGATCAAGATTAAAATTTAATTAATTTATTACAAAGGTCACCAAAAAGCTAAATTGGAATATGTCAAAATTTGGTATGAAAATATTGAGATGATCCCAGTCCCCCGGCCCAAAAAAAAAGAACCCAAAAAAAAAAAAGAAAAAAGGAAATAAGAATAATCTTTTGTAGAAAATCACGAAATTCCGGCAAAATTCAGCGGGCAATTCGAACATTTCTTTTTCTTGTCCCATATTTTACATTATCATCGAAATCAGTCCGCGTGGAGACCTACTTATCCGGTAACCCGTCCACGTCGTCTTCCCTATTTTGCTTTTCTTTCCATCACCGAACTCGAACCATTCTCCTCTCTCTCTCTCTCTCTCTCTCTCTCTCTCTCCCTCCCCTGAAGGTAGACCGAGTAAAGGAGAAAAAGAGATGACCACCCTCTTCTTATGAGAGCAATTTTCGCAGTTTCTTTCAGTCATGTATTCCGGTTCTGCCCCTCTATTTACCTTCTATTTTCGATTCTCCAACTCTCACTCCCCAGGAACCCTAATCGGTGCTAACCACACCTCCGCTCGTTTTTGCTCTCGCTAACGGGTTTCTGCTTGGTTAGCGTTAGGGTTTCCATATCTCTCTCTCTCTCTCTCTCTAGGTTTAGGCTGTCTTCTGATCTTCTTTTTGCACAGAGACATTTTGTTAACAAACAGAACAGATAGGTTTACAGTTACAGAGATTTGCATACAGAAAGATGGAGCCGAGCAAGCCAAGCTTTCTGAGAAACGTTTTGGTTAAAGCGTTCTTGTTTTGCGTGATTGTGATTCTCTTCAGATTCGCTTACGTCGTAACCCTAAGAGGAGAATCCTGCGATCTTGGCGATTTCTGCTTCTTTTCCAAGCCGGAGGCTCTGAATCCGATCGTTGGAACCGGAAAAATCGCTGCTTCCTCCGCCATCATCTCCGTCGACGGCGAACCGAAGTCAGATCTCTACAAGAGGAAGGAGTGGCGAAAAGCCATCGACTTCTACTCGTCGATTTTCCAAGATCTGATCACCGAAGGCTATCTTGATCAGAAATCCAAGGTTCTCTGCGTCGAAACCCTTACTGGACAAGACGTGTTTGCATTGAAGGAAATTGGGGTTAAGGACACAATCGGGATTTCGAAGAAAGCTTCACCGCCATTGGTTACTTCAGGTCAAGCTGAGAAGTTGAAATTCAAGAACAACTCATTCGATTTCGTGTTTTCTGGTAATGGCATGATTGATCAATCGAAAAATCAAATGAACTTCGCCGAACAGATTACGAGGACGCTAAAGCCCGAAGGGTTTTTGGTGATTCACACGGTATTCAAAGATACGTACAGTTTCAATTCGTTACTTGATTTATTTAGTTCATGTGAATTAATTAGGTTTCGTGAAATTCATGGGTTTGATTCGTCTATGCCCGAAATTCGCGAAATTGTTTTTAAGAAATTGCCCTTGTCTTCAATTCATGGTGGGATTGCAAAATTCCATGGCAATTTGGATAATAAGTGCTTTGTTCCTGAGCACAAGCGAGAACTGGTTCGCAGTGCCGAGCCTTTAATAGTAGAAGAGCCTTTAAAACCTTGGATTACTTTGAAGAAGAATATAAAGAATGTGAAATATTTGCCATCAATGGTGGATATTAGTTATAAACCTAGGTATGTGTATATTGATGTTGGGGCTAGAAGTTATGGGTCTAGTATTGTGAGCTGGTTTAAGAAGCAATACCCTAAACAGAATAAGACATTTGAAGTGTATGCTATTGAGGCTGATAAATCTTTCCATGAAGAATACAAGACTAAGAAAGGGGTTAAGTTGTTGCCTTATGCTGCTTGGGTGAGGAATGAGACATTGTCCTTTGAAATTAACCATGACCCGGATCCCAGCAGTGAGGAGAGAGGTGGTAGAGGAATGGGTCGGATTCAGCCGGTTAAATCGAAGAGTAGTTCTGTTAGGGAAGTGGATAAAATTCAGGGGTTTGATTTTGCAAATTGGGTGAAGAACACGGTCTCAGAGCAAGATTTTGTTGTGATGAAGATGGATGTGGAGGGAACAGAGTTTGATTTGATTCCGAGGTTGTTTGAGACCGGAGCAATTTGCTTGATTGATGAGATCTTCCTCGAGTGCCACTACAATAGATGGCAGAAATGCTGCCCCGGTCAAAGGAGCTCCAAATATGAAAAGACCTATGGCCAATGCTTAGACCTGTTTACCTCTCTCAGAGAAAGTGGGGTTCTTGTTCATCAATGGTGGTGACCGGTATTAATATACTCCATGTAACATCTGTTGTGTTCTTATATCTGTTATTAGGGCTTCCTTTTTTCCTTTTACAGTCAATGTATCTTCGCAAAGAAATTGTTGTACTCTTCTCAAGTAATTGGTTGGATTAAATTGTCAAATGGAAGTTTCATTTTCTAACCATCACATACAGCCATAAAACCCGCCTAAAAATTTAGTATCGTCATCACAATCCATTCTATTAAAAGAAATGTGAAGTTTGAAATATGGAGCGATATCTCTGCTCTGATTGGCTTACCCTAGAAAGGGGGAGGAGTTCAATTTTGTTTGTGTGCATTGGTGGATGATTTATATATTTATCTACTAACATTTTCGTCTGATTGTAGTTTAGCTCAAGATGGACTTAGCAAGTAGGTTCGATCGAGATTGTGTTATGACAGAAGTACTTAGTTATGGCTGTTGGAGATTCCTTGGTGTTAGCTGAGTAGAAAGTTAGAACCGGGAACTTGGTGATGGCTGGCATCGGCAGATTTAGGGTCTTGTAAATAAATACTTAAGCTACAAGTAGGAGGAGCCAGCATGATACATGGCCAATGGCATGGGTTAAATGGTAAACTGCTGCAAGCATAGCATCAGCATGTAGACCTACCATAGTTATTACCATACCAAGCTCACCATAATGTCTAGGGTCTTGGTGGAATCCATGTGGACTGCCTTTTGAACATTGAGGTTCTGCCCATTGCAAGAATAATTTATTTATAGTTCTTTACAAAATTCAATTTAGTTATTCAGGTTTCATTCTTTGACTTAAGTTGGGTAACAAATTGAGGAAAGCATTTTCCTGGGGCAGGATAGGTTTTCTCAGTTATCACGACCTGGGCTTAAAGGGTGGTGAATGCAATCATAAATGCTAAAAGCTTTAGATCTTTTATTTGATCACATTTCGTGCATGGAATCTTTGTTCTCAGTAAGTCCACTTGGTTTGAGTTTTAATTGGTTTCCAGTCGTCCCCATGCAAGGTAATGGCTGCTTTGCTGGGCTTTCCAGGGAGTCGCTTGAGAAATTTTAGGATTTGTCTTGTGAGACTTTGAAGATATTATTGCTCTGTCGGCTTCTCTGAGCTGTTCGATGGAACCACACTCCTTTGCCAGACGCTCCAGCCTGGACCAACTTGCAGTTAGAAGAGAGAGAGGGGGAGAGAGAGAGAGAGAGAGAGAGAGAGAGAGAGAGATTTTGGTTTGACGGATGTGGTTTACTAGAACCATCAAAGCAAAATTTATTGCTTGTCCACGCGGGTGATTGGATCCAACTTTTGACGATGTAGATCATATATTTGTGTAACTTGCACATGTATAAGAATTATTCTTTATAATGTATTATTTAGTCATTGAGTTGAACCCATCATTGACCTAGTGAGTTGTAGTCAACACGTCCTCCCCATAGTCTAAATAAAGTTATATAAAGTTAATGGGTGTTGAGATTTTAGTATTTAATCATAGAATTAATGGTATCATTAAATTCGGACAACCCTTGTTTGGGCAATGAAGGGATAACGAGGAAGCAGAATCAAAAGTAGGGTTTTCTTCTGGGTAAGTTTTTTTTATCTTTATTTATTAATATTCTAAAAAAACAACGTGGCTACCTTAGTTTTTACCTGAGTTGAGGATCCAGACAAAAATTTTGGGAGCCCTCCATATCTAAGGCAATGTCGTCACTCTCCTTAACTTTAATTAGAATGGGTTATGTTTGAACAAAAAATCTAAATTTGGGAAGGACACGTTTATCCCACATGAAAATTTTTAACAAACGTTAAGTATCCACGTTGACCTTAAGTTTTTTAAATCAGATATATCTTTACCAAATAACAGAAACTCCATTTCCCACGTAAGCATTGAAGGGGAAATGCCCATTGGAGGTTACTATTTTGTTGGGTGTTAGTTAAGCGTTAGGCTAAAGGCTGTCTTGTCCAACCAGCCAAATGGGTCTGCTTAAATGTTGGGATGATCATTACGGAGAGAGATTGAGATGAACATTATCTCAAGAAATTCTCTGGCATCCGATGTTGGGCTTTTCCCGAACTATGTAATTTAGGTTTTTTTTAATAAAATCAAAATTTGTTTTCTCGTTTTTCGAAAATCTTGTTTGATTTTGTCCCCCAATTGCCATTTTCAATAGTAGCTAATTTTTAGCCTCAATAAAATCAAAACCTTTAGCCTTAAAGCCTCCTTGTTTACCTACCTCTTCAAACATATGTTTCCCACATTGGCATCGAGGGCTTGTGAATTTTTGCCAAAAACTATGGAGGTTTTTATCGAATTTTAATGGGTTTTTGCCAAAAGTTGTGCAAGCTCCAAATGCTAGTGCGTCTGAATTGAATTTTTCTTTCTTCTTTTTGGCTTTGTTATAAATTACATTTCATTTCATTTTTCCCTCCCAAGTAAAGTCCAAAAAAATATTGAGATATGGGGGCATGTTGTAGTAAGAATGAGAAGTTTGGGGGATTTGGAGATGAAGAATACATGGGGAGGGAGAGAGCAAATTGGGGAGAGCCAGGCGTGATGACGAGCGATGGATCTAGTAGGCCCCCTGCGAAGCAACGAGGATCGTCAAAGTTCACATCATCCTTCACCCAACAAGGCAGAAAAGGCGTCAATCAAGATGCCATGACTGTTTGGGAGGTAAGTTAATATCATCCTGGGTCATTTTCATTTTCATTTTCTTGTCAACAATTTTATGTTGTTTGTTTTTGTCTTTTTCTTTGTTCATGAGCATTTATTGTTTTGCCTATGAGAAATTGAATAATTTTCTTGCAATCTGTTGTTTACCTTATTCATGTTTTTGATGTTGTTACGTTATGATGGTTGGTGTCGAATTGCATTTATTTTTTTGTCTCAAATTCTCCCACCAAACCAAATTAATGTGTGTGTTTCCCCTCATGTTATCTAGTGATCGAGGCAATTATTAGGCACCTTTTTGTTAATATATATATTTTCAAATTCGAGACATATCAAAAGAGCTTATACCTTGATTTCGAGACATAACCTTATCAAATTCCTTTCACTTCACCCTTTTTTGTTCCCTCGATGATTGATAGAAGGGAGGAGACTTAAATCTCTAATCTCTTGGTCGGTGGGGAAATCGGGCAGGAAGCTTATAGGATGTTGGTAATATATATGGAATTAAAAGAACCCTTCTCACAAATGAGTACATATTCTGCTTTGATTAATGAAATGAGGGGCAAGGCGCCCCTTCACCCCTTGAAACTTTAAAGGAGAAAAAAATAATGTGCAAGTTCAAAATCCTTTAATGGGATCTCACCAGCTGCTGCCAAATTTTTAGAAATATTGCTAATGGTTTGCCGAATATTGTTTGTTTCTTAAAAATTTATGACTACTATCCTTTAGTCCCTCGCCTGTTATACTTTGTCTCCCCAAATAAAACTATCACGTGACGAGTTTGGTAGCATCTTACCGACAGTGTCAATGGCTTGATTCAGGACTTTACCGGGCAACCTGAAATGGTTTTCTGTGGAGTGTTTGATGGGCACGGTCCTGTAGGTCATAAGATTGCACACCGTGTGCGTGATGTTTTACCTTGGAAGATATCTGCAGCATTCAAATCTTCACGGCTTCATTCCACTGATAATTGTGGTAATGTTGAGGATGTCAAGGATAACCATGACAGTTTCCTTTCTTCATGGAAATCCATATTTGTTAGGTCCTTTAAAGAAATGGATGATGAACTTCGCCATGATTCCTCTACTGATGCCTTCTGCAGCGGCACAACAGCTGTTGCTGTACTTAAAAGGGTAAATATTTGTTATTAAAATTTATTCTAAAGGGTTCATAGAAGAGAGGTGATGATTTATTTCACCTGTCCTCTTTTCTTCCAAATTGCAGAATGATGATTTGCTGATCGCCAACTTGGGGGATTCTAGGGCAGTCCTTTGCACCAGAGGGCACCGAAACCAGCTCGTTTCTGTCCAACTCACGGTAGACCTGAAGCCAAATCTTCCAGGTGGGAACCACATTCCTATTGCTTCCTAAACCCAAAGTTTTCATTTAGTTTATGTGCCTAGTCTCTATATAAAATACAGGTGAAGCTGATAGAATCAGGGGCCTTAGAGGAAGGGTTTTTGCTTTGGATGAAGAACCAAATGTTTTTAGAGTGTGGATGCCAGATGAAAATTACCCTGGTCTTGCCATGGCACGGGCTTTTGGAGATTTTTGCCTCAAGGAATATGGCATAATTTCTCTCCCCGAGCTTTCTCATGTAAAACTCACTGAGAAGGATGAATTTGTGGTCTTAGCAACCGATGGGGTAAGGAAAAGAACAGTAACTATTTTTTTTTTTTTGGTGAATAAAGAACGGTGATGTGAATAAAGAACAGTAACTATCAAACAAGTACTTAGAAAACAAATCATGATGTGAATTTGATCGTTTTAAACATCATTTATTTCAGGTATGGGATGTGCTATCTAACAAGGAGGTTGTGGAAATAGTTGCTTCAGCGAAGATCCGATCAATGGCAGCCAAGTTATTAGTAGAATGCGCTGTCCGAGCTTGGAGAAGTAAATATCCAACTTCAAAGGTTGATGACTGTGCAGTTGTCTGCTTATTTTTCAAGCCACAAATGATAACCAGATCCTTCTCAGGTGCACTTAGGCGCACTGTGAGTGACCCAACATTTTTCTCACCTCATCAGTCTAGGACCATTAGTAGCAAAGGTGGGTCTATGAGTGCTCATGTGCCAAGCAGTCCAAGAGAAGGCTGGAATGCACCTGAAGGAATGAGGAGAACGAACTCTTTGTTTAAGATGTCCCGATTTGGTAATGCTTCAGCCTCAAGTAGGCGGAGAAGATCAACTGATGTTATTGAGGAAGCATCTCATTGCGGAACTCTTGCGAATTTCCCGCTGAATCAGAAACGAGAATAATGGTATTTTGGTTGAGAATGGAAAGACTTGAAATCCTTGGTGGAGAAGGGAACGCAGTTTCGAGGTATGGATGGACTAGATCAAAACTCCACACCACTGAAAATATTAACCTAAATTTTGTTGCCGCTGCTATTCGTCACACAGTCCAAGAAATCAAATGTAAATAACACTCTGAGAGAGATGTTCTTATTTGAATGGCTTTATTCATTTACTATTCATTGCAGAAACATGTTGACAAGATCTTATGCCTTCTAGTGGGAGCAGGGTACAGAGGTGAAAATTTTTCTTTAGCAGTTTAGGCAATTTCAGGTTGCCAGAGATAGAATTTTGATGTTGGGACGTGGGATTTCTGAATTTTGCCATTCAAGAATGGAAAATTTGTGATTGGGGGAAGGGGGTAACCATCCCCTAAAATTTTAAGAAAAAAGATTTAATATATAGTCCATAAATATAAAAATTATAACCAAAAATTGTTTATCTGTTTAAAAACTATAATTCCATCATAAAAAATTTTATCCCAAATATATGTTGTATTTGAATTGCTTTTTATGAATTTTTGATTTTGTCCCTGCCAGTATGACTTAGCCATGGCACTTAAGTGCCACAATCAACAGTCGGTCTCGGACAAATATACATCTTTTTATAGCCACAAGTATTATGAGTTCCGTTCATTTCTCTGGTCCAATAACAAAAACATGGATCTTCCTCGGACCTTGTTCTTGAATATCCCAATAGCAAATTCCATCAGTAAGATGGCAAAACTCACACATTAGGGTTTGGAAAAGTCTCCCAAATCTGATCTAAAAATGTTAAGACCTGTAATTCTCATCCATCCAGAATGCGGTTCATCAATTACAATGACAACAGTTAACACATCCTCGGCCTATGCATTCGGGGATCCACATGAGAATGTTATGGAAGTATGCAGCCCTCGAAGCAGCCTATGGATTCGGGGATATTTTACAACAATAACCCTCTCTACTTTGTCACGCCCCTCTTCCCTATTCAGCTTTCTATAGCCTCATTCTTGACTGGTGTCTGCAAACGAATCCTCGTGGCTCTTGGCCAGGCCAGAATTGTTGCCCAAATCATGTTAGCACCTTTCTATTCTTTCGTTTCAGTAGGCACATCAAACTGTATGTACTTATGTATGTACACATTTTTTATATATTCAAAACTGTGGTTGGAATGTGGGATTTGGACAGGCTGGGATCATAGCAGGTCCTACATTTTTAGGTCACGTTCAGACCTGCAGAATGTAGATTTTCCCCTAGCAAAGTATATACATGATGGAGACGTTCTATTCATTTGGTTGCATGTTCTTTCTATTCCTTGTTGGGGTGATGATGGAAATCCAAAATTAAAAGATTAGGGAAGAGAAAATGGGCAATAGGTCTCTCAAGTTTCTTAGTTCCATATATGTTCACATTGCCTGTAAGTCTCGTCCTAAAGTGTCTTGTCAACAAGGAAGACGACCCAAAGAACAGTATGAACTTAATCGCTATACTTCAATCTTTTTCCTCATTCCATTCCATAGCGTTTCTTGCTTCTTGGAAGATCTTGACCTCCTTGATTCTGAGCTCGAAAGGATAGCTCTTTCTGCTGCAACAATCAATGGTCTTCTTTATGTGACATTGACGATGGTCTTCAGCATGGAACAAGTTCAACAGGAAATGAAATATCCTACATATTTGGTTACATTTAATAACTTCTGGACTACTTCAAATGGCTATGATTGTACATATAATCAAACCGATACTACTTTGGATGATCAGATGGAGTCCCGAAGGAAGACCTATGAGTCAAACTTTTCATTGTTCTGTTCTGCTTCTAGTGGTCGCAAGTTCGTTCATTAGCGAATATCACAGCTTTTTTGCTCCAGTGATATTGGGTTTGGCTGTTCCTGATGGTTCTGTAATGGTGCTTACGAACAAGCTTGATTGCTTTGTTTCTACGATGATGTTCCCTCTCTATTTTCTCATGAATGGTGGCAATGCTAATTTGTCTAATGTGAATTACAAGAGTTGTATAATAATTAGTTTTTTTATCATCTGTTGCTTTGGGCTTTTAAGTGTTGTGCAATGCCCTTCGCCTGTGTCCTCTGGCAGCCTCAAAACCCACCAAAGAGAAACCAATCAGTCTCTATGCAGTCCGCCTGATCGAACTTGCTAGCCAGGCAGCGCCATTGCTTCTTGCTCATTCTCCACTCAGAAAGCTCCACTCTCATCCCGCAGAATCAGAAGGCATGTCGAAAATGCTAGTCGAGGAGAGGAGGCTTCACTTTTTTAGTTCTTTTTGATGTATCCTAAGATTCATAATTGAACACTTTCGGTAGGAGGATCCCTCTTAAATTTTAACATAAGTATATTTAGAAAACAATCTCCTCCCTTCTAAAATTAAGAGAAGTAAAAATCATCCGAAATCCTGATCGGAAGTGTGGTAAAGAGAGAGAAAAGTCAATAATAATAATAATAATAAGAATAAATTATATAGAAACATAAAAAGGTGCTGGACAGCCTTCTCTCTCTCTCTCTCTCAAAAGAACGTATTATCTTTAAAAAATTATGAAATTTAACCTATTTCAATCACAAATAATATATTTCATAAAACATATTAAATAACATGACTCATTAGAGGTCTCGGCGATGGCAGTGAAGACAGCATTAGAGGCCTCAGAGCCAGATTTCTAAGTACCCAGTCCAACGGCTGGAATTCGATGGCCGCTGATCAGCTTAAATGACTCTATCTTCTCACCTTCACGAGTAAATGTTGCCTGCGCCATTGTCTTCTCCACTTGCCTTTTCCGCACCCGCCCCGGGCTCTTATAAGAATCTAGGGGGGGGCTAATACAGTGTAACTGGGGACTGTTGCATGGTGGACCTGTCTTTCATTTTGGAATGTTCAGGCAGATTTCGCCAATCCGTTCTCTCTCTACAATTTTCCTTTGCCCGCCACGTTTCTCCTCTTTCATTTTGATGTTTCTCGTTACCTTTCCGGCGTACTGTCCTAAGTCATTACATCGTTCCACACTGTTTCATTAAACAAATTAATTTCCTTTAAATCAAGCATAGTTCAATTTTTTTATTAGAAAAAATTAAGAAGGATGAAGGACCGCTCTGGGAGTTTAATCGAGTCTTGTTAGATGAAGACAACTTCCGTTTTTTTTTTTTTGGTTTTCAATCAATACCATTATTCGGGTTTTACTTGACTAATCCGGTTCGAATACTGTGAGACCCATTTTAGGGGTTCGCTATCCCAAATCCTTTTTTGTCATTTCCAGAATTCAAACTTGAGATCTCTTGTTAAAGGATAAAATACCCGATTACTTAATTTAAAGGAGTTTAGTACGAAACAACTCCCAACGTTTACCTCTGACAGGCCCCGAAAACCCATCAGCCTTGTTGATGGATTCAGTAGGGTATGCAGTTGTGCCCAACATATATTCTATTAATTTGAGGAAGATCCACGTCCATTTGGATTAAGATTGCCCCAACCCAGAAAAGTATGTGTTGGGTCCAACCCAAACTCTCAGCCATCGAAAAAGAATTTGTACTACTTAAATTATTTAAAATACATTTTAAATTAAAAAATAAATAAAACGTATTAAAATACACTATCAAGTAAAATTTAATTTTTTCAATAAATAAAATCATAATTAAAATCAGCAAAGCAAGCCGGTGAACAGTCGCTTTCTTTATCACATAATTACAAGACTTAATCATGTAATGCGGACTCCTCTTAGCACGCCTTAATCAATTGGTTTTTTGAAGGAAAACTAATGACCCTGCAAGTAAGGACCAATGCCATCGTCTCTTCGGCCTTACAGTTCTTCTATAAAGTGAAAAGTGAAGGCGTCTCCGGTTATGCACCTTCGGTCCAATGAATGTTCCTTCTTTTGTAGTTCTTTCCCCTTGAGGGACAGTCAAGAACTGGGATTGCAAGTGCATCAAGCAAAGGCATAACAATTACAGGCCAACTACCAACCACCACACATGTTAACGATAGTGCATCTGCGGGAGATGATTGGATTGGACCGATGTATATGGTTCTTACTTATAATAGAATAAAACAATTAATTAATAATTATTATTAAAAATATTTATAAAAAAAAAAGACCACATGAGCGTGCCCATCATATATAATTCCCTCCGAGACTGCAATTATGAATGCATCAATTAATAATTAATATTGTTCTTGTAGAGATATCTAGGTAGTAAAACGTTCTTAAGTGTTTTTTTCGAGATCGAGTTCTAGTGTTTAAACTTTCACGTATATTTTCATGATTTTTTGTCACTTTTATATAACCAAAAAATTAATAATTAATACTACAATTTATGTAAAAAAAAATTAATAATTAATACCACTGTTCAAGATTTCAAAGCAAAATTTGCTATGAAAGTCCTCACAGACTCTGTGTACATTCAATATTTCTCAAATTTGTCCCCAATAGGACACTTGAGTAATTACAACCCTCCTCTCTCCTGGATTCAAATTTGAGTGTAATAAAAAAAATGTTTCTCAAATTTTGTGATTTGCCTCTTTTTATGTTATGCTTAGAATCAAATGGAAAATAAATTTTATTTAAAAAATATAATTGTGGAGTTTAATTACAAATGAGATCTTATACCCTAAATTAAAAAGTAAAATATAGAATTATTTATAGTTTCCTCCCGTTGATGTTAATTAAATTAAGATAATATGATAATTAAAAAGTTATATTAACCAACAAACTCTTGTAAAATACATTTATAAATCCTTTTACTCTGCTTGGAACTAGGAGTTGATTCCAAGCACAAGGTTGGCAATTGGCATCATTGGATACACAGCTTTGAACTTGAACAACTTCATTAGAAGCAGAGGCCCTACAATTTAGTCGTCTAACCGGAGGTGGTAGCTCAGGTTCAAATCTCTATCTCTACACCAAACCTATAAAACAATTTGTTTGTATCTAATAATAAAAAATATATTGTGAAGCATTATCAATCCTTGAAAATTTTAGGGGTGGAGTGGGGAGGGGGAGGGGGAGGAGGAGGGGAGGCGGGGGGGATTGTCACCGTGATGGATGGTTTTTAATCAATGCAGGTTAAGATGACTCACTCATTTCTCAATTAGAAATCATTATCACCGTAGCTAAAGGTAGGAAAAGGACAAAAAAATAAAGGGTAGAAAAGAAAAGCTTGACATTTTCCGCAGAGAGAAGAGAGCAGAGAGCAGAGAGCAGAGAGCAGATAAGCAGAGAGAAATAGTGGACAAAGACCACATCCAGATTCAAACAATTGTTTGCGTAGACAACTTTTGACGCCCTGCACACGTTATCAACCCCGTGACCTGACCTTGACCCTGACCCATCCTCTCCCTCTTCTTCCTCCCCAAACCCCCTCTTGGGATTCTCGTCAAACACCTCTCCAGCAATGCCAGTCTCAGGCCTATCAATCACTCTCCCCCTGGCATCCGATCTAGTCTCAGGCCTATCAATCACCCTCCCCCCTGGCATCCGATCCTTTCCTTACCCTTTTCAGAAAAGAAAACCCAAAAATCGCAAACCACCGTGATTAAGAGTTCAGAATATTTGATCACTTGATCAGAAATCTTACATTCAAACCTTAAAAATAATAAGATAATTTTAAAAAACCAACTTTAAAAATAAATTTCATAATACTCCAAATATATTAACCAAATATTCGAATACCAACGATAGAAAAAAATTGCTTTCCTGTATAAAATCCCTTTCACACTGTAGCCAAAAGTCCCTCAAAAAATCTCCCTCCCCCCTCTCTCCCTCTCTCTCTCTCTCTCTCTCAAATTAGCCAAAGAACATCTTTCAAACCAAAAAAATTCAGACCCTTGAAATTGTTCATCAGCAAAAAAAGATTTTCTGCTTTCATTTTTTTCTTAAGCAACATACAGTACAATATACCATTAGCCACCTCATACCCATTTTCTTAAACATGAATTACAAAATAACCATCAACTACATTCAAAAGGTCACAACTTTAAACAACCATGACCTCAAAAGGTTAAAAAAGAAAAAAAAAATGAAAAAAAAAAAGACAAAGGCAATGCGAGAAACACAAGACCTTGGTTAATTATTAGCTCAAATTAGGTTCTTTTTAGATTACTGGTTTGTGAACAATGTAACGGTAGGCAGCAACTTTCCTTTTTCTAGAGGCCGTATTGTCCACTGATAGTACCATCTTCCCTGCTTCTTTTGATGTGTATGAGTTGTGAATTGCTTCTTCAGAAGCCGAAACCTTCCTTGGCTTCTCAACAGCAATTGTGTAGCTTCCTTCAGCACTTGGTATGAACTCTGCACTGTACTCCAATTCCCACCCTCCAACAACTATGTCCCATGTAATTGTCGCGCCCTCCTATTGAAAAAAAATCATGGGTCTAGTGAGCATTAATTTTCCAAGTTGAAAACTAGTACTAATACTGAATATCAACTTTTGGAGGAAATTAAAGAGGGTATTCGAGTAAAATGGTTGAATTGAACCTCAATTCCTTCAATTTGAATGTTCACTTTCTCTCCACCTTTGACAGTGAATTCAGATGCTGGTTTTGGTAGACCATTTTGTAAATCACTAGGTCTACTCAGTCCACCGTATTGAACAGGTACATCTTCTGGCCTAATAAACCTTAAGAAAAACAATATCCCATCTCAGGATTGGATACAAGGCAAAAGAAACAAATTCCCAGAAAAATACATTAAGAATGAAATCTAGATGGGATTTTTCTACGGAAGAAAATATGAACATTAAATATCAAATGAAACCAAAATTAGGGGGTTTTCAAGATTACTAACTTGTAAAGAGTTTCGGCAACATTTCCTTCTTTAGCAATCACAAACTTGCTCTTAGTCCTCTGGGTGAGAAACGGACTGAACATTGAATACAACACACTGAAGTACCACGGCACATTGATGAAAATCTGAACGTAAACATCACGAAAAACCTTAAAAACACAGAAAAATTAGAACATCAATCTAAACAAGAACAAAGAGTTGGGTCTTATGTTACCTTGCGAGCAACCAGTTCGGGGTAATTGTCTTGAAACAAAGAGAGGATCTGATTTGAAGCAACCCTAAGCTCTCTCTTTGGCATGTCCTTAAGATCAGTGACTTGAACAAGAGAGTTGATCCCACCAGGCTTAAAATGCAAAAGATTTATGCCTCTTTCAAGAACCTGAACTCTCCATCTCAAGAACTTCTTCAACTTCTCATCATCCCCAAAAATTCTCTCGTACATTTCCTTATCTTTAAACACTCCATAAGCATTATAACAAACTGGGTGTCCTTCTTTGTCATAACCATGCATATAAGCAACAAGGCCTTCAAGTTCTTTAAACCCCAAATCCTCTTCAACAACGGAGTCCGCGCCAAACTCCTTTCTCCATAGCAAGCATTTTTCAAGCATGTGAAACGAATCCGAGACTCTGAAGTCTCTGGCTCGAAGGAATTTGAGCAAAATCACATCCGCTCTCTCGTCTCCACCCAAAAGAGGAATACCCCACATGGAACAATCTGAGTTTTGAGAGACTGAGAGCTTGTCTTTGAACTCCTGCAATGCCTTTTTTTCTGCGGATTTCAAGTGGGAAATGAAGTATGTGTCTTCTTTGAAAGATGGAGAGCGAAGTGTTGCAGCCTCCATTAGCGATATGACGAAGCTTTTCTTGAAGGGTTTTGGAGATGCTTCGGGAATGTCTTGTTGCGGGGTCTGAGAAGCTGAAATTGGTGAAGAAACTTCCATTATTGATGGTTCCGAGAAATACCCAAAGAGGAGGGAGGGAGAGAGAGATCAGAAATGTAGATCAGGCGTTATGTGGGACTATAGCTCAGAAACACTGGTTTCTATTCTGTGAGATGCAGGCGAATTTTTGCCTAATGTGGTTGCAGAGAAAGGGAAAGGGACTGAGACAAGAGGCAAGCAGTAGAGAGAGGATGTTTTTTTCATAAGTTATTGAGTTTCCTGGTAATGTGATATTGGGTTTAGTATAGCCGGGATTTATGTTTGAAATGAAGTGTTTCAGAAGTGGTATGGGATTTGAAAGGCATTGGTTTGCTACACAAAAAAGTCGCATTCGCATTTGTATGTGTATGTGTGAACGCTGAACAAGGTTCTGCGGCGGCAAGAGGAAAAGAAAACCCCACCCACTCGCACTCAGTAATTCAAGGCAGAGTCCTTTTTCTTTTCTTTCGGTCGGGGTCTCTTCTATCTATTTTCATTTACCATTGCCCTGCCCATTTTCAAGAATCATTTTTTTTTTTTTTTTGTTGAGTGTATTAAATAAAGTTAATAAGTCAAAAATAATATATGTTAAAATTTTTAAAATTAATTAAAATTAAAAATAATAATTAAAATTTTAAAATTGAATAATTTTAAATAATAAAATTAAAAAACAAATCAAATAAAGAGTAACAAAGTCGATGAAACCCACCCCTTCTCTTCTCAAAAAAAGGGAAAAGGGAGTGGCCTCGAAAAGATAACTTCATGTGAAAATCAGAAGGATTAAAAGTTTCTCTCACAAAACTTACCAAAAATAAAAGAAAAAAAATTATTATTTACTATAAAATAACTTTAAAGAACATGATATAAAGTTTTAAACAAACCACGTAGTCCGACATTTTGCTAAAATTAAGCACACTCTCATCTTCTAAATCGATCCTGCTCAACTCTGAAGTTAGATTTAGGACTTCACCTTCTCGTAAGTTGAGAATGGATTTAACCATAATTCCCATATCAAATCTCAGGCCTACGGATCTGCTCTGAGCATAACAGAGAAGTGAAACCAAGTATTAAGATTCCCACCAGCCAAAAAGAAAAATGTGTATAATGTGCATAATACCATGTGTTAACATTCAACTTCCTTGTTCATATTAAACATCATTAATCATTAATCCAAAATCTTAAATAAATAATTATCACAGTATGATATACTTGATGCACACGACACAGAAAACCACCAAAATCTTAAATTATATATTTAACTATTATTTTTTTATATTGTATAAAAATTTAAATATGAAATTATCAGAGGATAAAAAAATTTGTATCATTAGTCTGTACACAAGTTCTATGATGCAAAAGGACAGGGGGGAGAAAACACCGGACATAAAGGTCCAAAAAATTTAAGTGCACGTTTGACTACAAGAACTACCATGCTTCTATATTAACATTCCTAACTAACATGGTCCCAAATTTCCTGTGTCCTATGACTCCTGCTTAGACCATGAATGTGAAACATCAATTTGAAACAAGAATCTTGGGATAATGAATAATGATGAGCAATGTCCCTCGTATTTTAGGACGTCATCAAGCTAATCACATTGACAAGTCCCATCTTTTGAATTTGGACTCTTGGATCGGAAAGAATAAAAAGACAAACCCACGCACATCATAACATAGCTTAAATCAATTTTAATTTTTAAAACAATTATAAAATCTAAAATTTTTAATTATCCCATTAATATTAATAGAATGATGTTCGACAGAAATTAGTCAGTCGTCACTATTCAACATTTGAGTTGTTATTTCAAAAACATTTGTTTTTTTTTGTGGGGGGGGGGGGGGATGGGGGACAATAATTGACTAAACCCCCGCCACATGGCAGAGCATAACCCTCGTGCCCAATAGCTCCACCGTTCACCGTACATTCATCCCAGGATTCTGTAGCCCTTCCCTTGGTATGCAAGTCTGCCTTTATTTTGTCTTTATAATACTTCAAGTTCACGCCCTGACGCCTACTCATAAACTTCAGTCCAGTGTAAATCGGGCATTAGCAGAATGCAATGCATTTGTTTGGTTTTCTCATCATCCACGGTCGGAAAAAAAACACTTTCAACGACAAAAAAATCTATCGTTAAAAATTTATTATCTGTCGGTAAAATATATAAACGACGGATTTTTTTTATCGTTAATATCAGCGATCGAAAATATCTATTATTAATTATTAGTAACGAAAAAAATTCGATACTGATTTAAAAAAAAAAAAAAAAATTGAGAAAACAAATCAACGAGGGATTGAACGGACATCTTTTATTCTTTAATTCCCTCCATATGCAATTGATGACCGACGGATTTGACGGGCATCTTTTATTCTTTAATTCCCTCTATATGCTACCGATGACCTTCAACCGCGACCCAAGGAAATGATCACAACGCTTCATCACTGGACCAAGTTAACATCTTAATCATAATTTTTTTTTTACTTATAATTTATCTCATATTTTTTAATAATAATAAAATAATAATAAATTATAATTTATTATAAAATAATAAAATTAGTTTATTTTAAGCTAAAATAAAATAATAAAACATTTTAAATAATAAAATAATATTATTCTTCTACAAAATAAAATAAAAAATAAAAATTTATTAATTAAAGAAAAATTAAAAATTTAAAAAAATTTAAAAAAATTTAAAAATTTAAAAAATCCGTTGGTAATCCGTCGCTAATTTTTTCGTTAGTAATCCGTCGCTGATAAGTTTATAATTTTTTTTTTATTATTTTTTATTTCTACTGTTGATCACTATAGAGACGGATTAGCAACAGAAATATTTCTATCGTTAATTCGTTGCAAATCGCTTAGTATTTTGTTCGACGGTATTCCGGTGGAAATTCGTCACTGTTAGTGACGAAATTTTTTTCTTTGATAATTTTTCGTGACCGAAAGTCTGTTTTCTAGTGGTGATTCTTCAAGTCCATTTACAATTTCCTTTTTTGAACAAATTTGGTTATCCCAATTTTTTTTTCACGTACTTTCACCTGCGATTATCATGCGCTCAAATACACCAAGGCAAGACCATGCAGAGATGTGAATGTCTTTAAGAAACCCAAGACTAGTGATTGATACTCTTCCATAGATGAATACACCATCCTGATCGTTTACTTATGAATAATGATGGAAAGTAGGGATGAACATTAACATCAAAACCCCTTCTTTGAAAAGAAAAGAAAGTAAAATTAGTAGATTATGATCAAATTCGCCTTGATATTTATTTATGGCAAAGAATGATAAAAAATGATGCCAGCTTTGGTGCTTCTGTCATCCACTATAGTTTGAAAAACAAGTCTGGGTCTCAAATTAAGAAGTAGGCCCACAATTTTGAATTTTGGCACTGAATTAGCAGATAGAGACAGAGAGAGAGAGAGAGAGATTTGGTGGGGAAAATGATTAAATTTTCTTTAAAACAAACCCCAGCACTCATTCCTAAAAACCCATGTTTAAACGTAATCAAGATCCCAAAAAATACTCAAGAGTAGAGGACATCTCTCAACTTGTGCCCATATTCCTAAGTTGTTTTTGGAATCCAATGCAAAATTTCCGGCTTTCGCTCCAACGTGGGACCAAAAGAGCCCTTTTGATTTAACCTAAGTACATGTCTTGGCATTAATTATCTTTTTGTGTAAATAAATCCGAATTAAAGCCTTGTAATCGCCTTACTTTTGTTAATACAAGACTGACGATCATCCTCCTCAATTGTAGCTGGTTTTTTTTTTGTCCAAACATGCATAGCAAAGTAGAAAAAGCATCTTTACTCCTCGCTTATTACTTTACCCACTTCCCATCTAGCAAACAAGGTCTTGCTTTTGCTGATTATTTAATTGGTAAAACAGTAAAAAAAAAAAAAAAAATTGAAGTACATGTACCCCAACTGAATCATAGTTCCATGAGGCGTGCAAGGCTACATAGTCAGGCTATGTGGAAAATTCGGTGAGAATTGAGTTATATTATTAATTTTGTCACGGGTCCACATGCAGGGAAAATTTTATTTATTTTACATCTTCATTGCAGATAAAACTTTAATTTATTTATAATAATATAAATAATCACTATATCAATAATTTTTTATATTTAAAATCTGATTTAATTCCCACTAAATGTACTCCAACTTTTTAAATAGAATTTAGGCGTACTACCCCCACCCAAAAACCCAAAAAAAAATGAAATAGGTTGAATGTCCACAAGTAGATGAATAAAAGGACTAACGTTTAAGGAATGTACATGAAAAGTTAAAATTAAAGTCAATTAAAATTTTAGTAAAATTTAAATATAGAAATAATTAATATAATAATAATTTTATTTTTATCAGAAGATCTTGACTTCTATATGGAAACTTTTGTATTTTTATTAAATTACTTTAATTAAAAATATAATAATATATTAAAATAAAAAAATATACGTGGCCAACCACCACCAGCCACCTAGAGAGCAGGAGAACATCTCCCTCTCAACCTCCGTCCCCCCATAAAAAAAATTACAGAAAAAAGGAGTATTTCTTAGCTAGAAGTAGGAGTTATTCAGTGGGACGTATAATTCCTTTCTATTTTTGTTCTATAATGATGCTAATGATAACGTATTTTATTATTTTATTTAATAAATTATTTATATTATATTATTGTTGGTAAAAGTTATATAAACCCATTTTACCAGATAATTCTGATAAGACATTCTCATTTAACTACGGATGAGCAAGAGCCCAAAGAGTCAAAAGCCTAACCCAACCAAAATGCGTCCAAAGTGCAATAGGATAGCTCTCTCCCTACCTGAGGTGGAAAAGGGATCAGTTTTGAGCAAGAGACTCTTCTTGAAAGATTCTTCTAATCGGAAGCTATGTGTCCCACCAAAACACCCAAATTTTCAAAATCTATATAAAGACAGAGGAATACAGCTCAGGCATGATCAGATATATTCTCAAGATTAGGGACACGAAGACACAAAAAGTATAAGAATTTATGCAAAGCTGTCTGTGTCTTTGAATTCCAAATAATGATAAAAAGGGAAAAGCATATCTCCCATTAGTCTTCCTTCTCGCCCTTTCTTCTATTTGGCTTTATTTGCCTGGATTCAGGATTCAAAAAAAGCATGGTCTCAAAGTCACAAATGCCAACCATATGAATGTGAATAATAGAGATTCCAGGCGCCCCGACCCTGTAATAAAGAGATAACCGTGGATAATAAAATGATCGATGATTCGATTATTATCAATTTTATAAAAATAATAGAAAAACCTAATAAACACCCCAAATAAACCATTTGTTCGGTTACCATCAAATAATTACCTAACAAAACTCTCGCCTTTTATAAAAGTTGAGGTTTTTTTCTTGTTCCTAAGAATACAGTTTAGTGGTACAAATCGTTATTCCATAATATGCTGATTTCAGATTTAAATTTTTGTACAACAAAAAAAAAATTAAGATTTTGCTAGCATTAAAAAAAAAGAAAAATACTTAAATTACTCGGATGATGTATATGCTCTCTAATTAGTAAAATTTGAATGGATTTTCATGTTATATGTGAATGATTTATCTTTTTTACCTTATTGTATTTTTTCTTTTGTGTTTAAATAGAACAAGAGAGAGAGAGAGAGAGACGCAGAGCAAGTGAACATTCTTTCTCTGATTGCCAAACTAAATGGCTGCTGCAGTTTCAACCCGCGACAGGCGATGGAGCAATTCGAAACTTCTAATGTTAGACATAATTCAAGTTAACTTAGGTTTTTAATTTAGCAATTAATCATATAATAACAATTTCAGTTTCACGAAAGTATCTGATTCTTATTTATTAAATTCTACATTTTCAAGAATTTATTTAAACTACGTCAAAATTTAATGATTTTAATTTTAATTTCCTTTTACTTGATTCCCACTTATTAATATCGATACGATACTAAACTCTTTTAGGTCTTTTAGTTAAAAATCTCGAATTCAAATTCTGAAAAAAAAAAAAAAAAATTTAAGAGAATCAATCTCGAAATGAGGGTTATAGTACTCGAATCAAATTAATTGGGTAAAGTTTGAATACCGATATTAAAAATAAAAATAAATAAATAAAATAAATAAAAAAATAAAAGATATCGATATGATCATGGGCAGGAAAAAACTAGATCGGTCCTTGTTTTTCCTTGTTTTGTGTCTGCTGTCTAGCTTTCAGGCTTCCCTGCAGAAAACTTGCGTACTCCCTCCGCTTTCACAAAGCCATAGTTTCTGCCCCTCTCAGCAACTTGGCCCGTTAATTTGTTGTTCTTTTTTGCTTTATCTACAATAGGTTAAAATCAAATTTCAAGTAGAAATGCAAATGCATTAAATTCTTAATAAAAATTATTATTATTATTTTTTTAAATTATCGTAATTTTTTATTTTACTTAAAACATATTATTAATAAAATAATACATATCGAAATTAATTTGGTTTAATTTTTAATTTTTTTCACCTTACGTGCTTCTGAGAAAATGAAGGGCAGGCTCTGGAGCCAAGCATTTTTGACGTCAGTGATGTGTCACATGGACAGTCTGGGTCCCGGCTAAACCAAGGGCCCCACCTCAATAATATCCACAAGGAATAATATATAATTTGTGGTGTTCTCTGATATGAATTACATGAAATTACCTTTCTTCCTCATATTATATATATATTTTTAAACCATCCGAAAGTATAATATAAAATTAATAAACTGAATATTAGAAAATCTAATTTATTGTTATTTTTAGAGTTTAAAAAGATGGCCCAACAAATATCCCGTAAATAAAATTTTAAATTCAAATTTTATATATAATAAAAATAAATATCAAGATAATTTTGATTTATAAGGATCGAACTTTTTTCAAATCGAATTTGATCAAATTCAATTTGATTATTTGATGAATGTGATTTATATATATATATATATATATATATATATATATAAAACTCCAAATTTCAATGTGGGTTAGGTTTGGGACTCATGAATTTATCGGATGATACGTATTCCTATATACATAGAGCGCTAAAGGTGCTTATTGTCGATTACTTTTCGATCGTCCTGTATTTTTAGAATCCCGTCTTTTTTTTATTCAAGTTCTTCTACTTTTTTAAATATATTTATATATTTTTTTTCATTTAAATCCTTCATTTTTTAAACCACACTTTATTTTTTTTGTTTTATTCAATTTCTTACACCTTTTTTATCCCCCTTTTTTTTTTGCTTTGGTTCTTTTTCTTTTGGAAACACACTTTGTTTTTTTTTTTTAATATTTATTTATGTCCTTCCATTTTTTATCTTTTTTTCGGTTTAAGTTCTTTTTTTTTTTTTTTGAAACATAGATTTTCCCTTTTTATTTTTTTAGCCCCATAGATGGTCTTTGAGACCCGATCTTTTTTTTTTTTTCATTCAAATCCTCTCACTTTTTCCTTTTTATCTTTTTTTTTTTTCACTTAAATGCTTCATCTTTTTGAAACCACCCTTTGTTTTTTTTTTTTGTTTCAATCAAGTCTTCACACTTTTTTTTTACATTTTTTTTCTTTGCTTAGATTCTTTGTCTTTACGAGAACACATTTTTTTTAAAATTTTTTCATTCAGGTATTTTTACTTTTTTCTACCATTTTTTTTACTTAAATCTTTCGTTTTCCTTCCAATTTTTTCTTTTTGACTCCTTTTTTCATTTAGATTTTTTTTTTCTTTTTGAGACCACACTTTGTTTTATTGGTTTCATTTAAGTTTTTACACTTTTTTAACCCTTTTTTGTCTCGTTATTTTGGAATCATACTTTTTTTTTTTCATTTAGATCCTTTCACTTTTTTTGATTTTTTTTAAGTCTTTCATTGTTTTGGAACATAAATTTTTCTTCTTTTGTTTTTTTGCCCATAGATGGTTGTCCTTTTATTTTTATATCATAATTTTTTATTTCTTTTAAGTTAAATACTTGCTCTTTTTATCTTTTAACCCAACTTCTTTTCCCTCTTAAATACTTCGTTTTTTAGTATAGATTTTTTTCCTTTTATTTTTAATTTTGTTAATGGTCATTATTTTATTTTTAAATCACGATCTTTTATTTTTTTCATTCAGATCCTTAATTTTTTTAACCAAGTTTTTTTTTTCACTTTCCTTTGTCTTTTTTTGAACAAAAGTTTTTCTTCCTCTTTTCTTACCCCATAGATGATTGTCCATTTATTTTTAAACCATAATTTTTTTTTTCAATCATGCCATTGCTTTTTTTTTTAATCCTTTTTTTTCTCTTGAATCCTTCATTTTTTAACATAGTTTTTTTTCTTTTTATTTTTTGAGCCCCAAAGTTGGTATCCTTTTGTTTTCATTACCTTTTTATTTCACTTCTTATATTTTTTTTACCTCATTTATTGTTTTTTTTAAAAGAATTTTAGTGGTTAGACTATTTTATTTACTAATATACGTTATATTTTTTATTAATTTGTATAATAATTTAGTTAAAATATTAAATTAATTATAAATTTGAAAAATGTCTGTATAATAAAAAAAATTCATATCTTATAAGCATCCGGCACTTTAACACCGGGCAATAACCGGTACATTTATAGGCTGAATATGATTTGATAAGATGGAGCTCAAAATGGAGCCTCATGCGTAACTACGACGGCTCTTGCTCAATTCTCCGGACCTCATTCCGACTGGCACGTGATTAGACCGGGATTATCTTTGATTTTTCTTTTTTTTTTCCCCCTTTTTTCCTCGTAAAAATAAAATGTTAATTATTTAACTCAAAATATAAATAATACCTATAGATACCAATTATTGAGAAGGATTAAGGATCGAATCTATGGGTTGACACTCCGAGCAAGTAGAAATGGAGAAGGAAGACGAGAGGAAAAGAAAAAAAAGGTATATTGAAACATTACACGAATAGATTGTCATTTGTGGAAAAAAAAATATAATGCATTCAACATGTCATGACTATTAGAATAAATTCCACAAATTTAATTGTTAAAAAATAATTTAACAGTAATCCTAAAATAAATGTTGAAAAATAAGGATAATATCATTTATAATTTGATCAAATATGTTATAGACCAATAAATCAAATTTTACATAATAATTCGCAATGGAATGCGTTGATCAAATTTTCATTTAATTATTGGAATGTATTGAACAGTTAAATCAAAACTTGATAAAAAATCGATGAAAATTTGTTAATTAAATTATCAACAATGTTAAATTGATCAAATATTATAGACTGATAAATTAAATTTTATGTGCTAAATAACACTAAAATGTGTCGATCAATTTTTAATTTAATTTATAATTTGTTTGATATATCTAATATTGCTCAAATATTAGTGCATTTTTTTTAATCTCATAAAGATTATTTTATTAAAACTATAAGAGTTATGTTTAAATTAGTATTTGAATTAGGAAAAAAATGGGAAAGAGGAGTATTTGAGAGGAATTCAAGAAAGGCTTATGGTATTGTCATTTTAAGCCCACAAGGACTTATAGTTAATTAGTTTAATGAGATATAACGTAATATCTCTTAATTAAGGTCATGATTTCGATTATATCTTGGGTATGAAAAAATTATATTGGGAGAATAATTCTCTTAAATTGATCACTATAAATTTTGAATAGAATTAATTAAAATATGATTTAAAATAGATCAATACGGTAAAAAAAGAAAAAAAACCCCGAGGGAAGACTGGGCTAGACCTTGGTTCTGTGATGAGCTGACCGATATTTTAATATTTTAATAAAATCGTTTTATTTTATTATTTTTTAAACAAAATTAAAAATAGAAAGTTAGAAATTATATATCTAGGGTTCGAAAAAGGATTTCTGTCCGCCCGCTAAAAAACGTGACTGCCCGCGCCTCTCGTCTCGGCACTCACAGTTTAGTTCTCAGTCGTCGACTGTGAATCTCTCTCACGCACTCTCTCTCTCTCTCTCTCTCTCTCCAGAGGTTCGTCTTCTCTTTCTCTCCCTCTCTCTCTAGGTTTCCATTGCGATTGCAGTGGTGTGCTTTTGAGGTAGGAATGTTTTGATTTTACTCGTTTATGCAATTCAATCTCGCATTGTACTTTCTTTGCTAATTGATGGAACTGGAGATCGCGTTTCGGTTTGTTCTTGTTCATATGTTCTTTTTTCCCTTGATTCTTGTTAATGGCGATACTGAGACGTGCCATTGCGTCCTTGATTGTTGATTCTTCTTCTTTTGTCGCTTTATTCTTTTCAAGATTTCTAGGGTTTTGTGTCCCATTATCATTACAATTGAAATGGTTTATGCTTCCTTTTGTCTGATTCCCTTAATGGCGATTTTGAAACGTGTAACTGCTTCTTGATTGCTCTTATTATTACTATTACTATTACTACTGCTGATCGTAGACATTCTTTCTAATATGATTGCAACACAACCTCAAGCACCAAAATCAAGTTCAGTAGTTGAGGTCACACCTCATTTTCTCCAATGACATCTACCACCATAGCGAGAGGCCTGCAAGCCTATCAGGTGTTCCTTTTTTTTTTTTGTGCCATGTCTAGCTTAATCAAGTGAGGAAGGGACCTAGCCAACTCTGGATCGTGCTGAACACAGGCTGCTAGGCCTACCCACATCTACAACAGTAACATTGAGGCTGCCTGGCCCTTGCCTGACTAACATTTTGACTCCTAGGCTCATCCCATTGGAACATTATGAAGAATGAAAGAGATGGAGAATGCTCAAAAAAAATGTCATTCCAATGGGATGACTAAACTGAATATTTTAGAGCAAATTGAGCCCTTATGGAAATGCTAGGGAATATCACTACCTTGAACATTGCTATTGATTCTTGATTATTACATTTCCTTTTGCTTTGTTTTGTTTTGTTTGTTTTAAAGATTTTTAGGGCTTGTGTTGCACTGGGTAATGATATTCAAAAAAGATGTTATTATCACCTCATTAATGCATTTCTGTGTTGGGCATTTGATTGACATCTTTGAATTCGTTTTGTTGATAGACAAGGAAGGGAATACATTAAGATTGTGTTGTAAAAAGAAGAATACAGAAAGGAGGATTAGGTATCCTCCGGTAAACAGAAGTAGAGAGAGACAAAAACCAAATTAATTGGTTGAAATCTTTCTGATTTAGAAGTTTTATTTCTTTCTATAAATGCAGGTTTTTAGATATGGAATTTAATTGTCAAGATCCTAAGAACTATGCTTATATGAACAAATAAAGTTCTAAACTTCGATTCGCTACTTCTGAGATTTTAAACTTTAATATTATGGCACCTAAGATTCTGCCATCAACAGAGTTTAATGGTCCTTTATTGATTAATGGAACTATTTGACTGCTGTCAATGGAAGACACTAAGAAGAGAGAGAAAAAGATATAGGGAAAAGAGAGAAAAGGGGTCTCAATGGCGATGTCGAGGGCCACAGACAGAGAAAAGATAGAGAGTGAGAGAGACAAAGAGAGAAAGGAAAAGAGAAAGTTTGGGCTCGCCTGCTGAAACTGCGTGAGCTGCATGCGTGTCTGTGTGGTAGTTGCCACACTTTGCTTCTCTTGTTCTCTTCTCAGCTCTCACAGTTCAGTTCTCAGCAACTATTTCAACAACTACAAATCTCTCTCTCTCTCTCTCTCTCTATCTCTCTCTCTTTCTAGGTCCGGCTTCTTTTTCTCTCTCCAGGTTTCAATTGCTATTGCCACAATGTTTTGTTGAAGTAGGAGTGTTTTGATTTCTTTGGCTACTCATTTATGTGATTCAATTTCGCAGAATACCTTCATTGTTCATTGCCATAAAAAAGGAGATGGAGTATTAATGTTCTTGTTCATATTTTTTTTCCCTGATTCTTGTTAATGGTAATATTAATTCAAATAGCAACTTGATCTACTAATAAGGATTCAAAAACAATGCGAAAAGAGATGTCTAATAATATTAAAAGTATAGATAGGGGGTTTTGGCGTATCTAAGGGTCGGGCAGCAATAGACAAGGAGTCGTGGTGGTTGAATAAGAAAATACAAACTGTTATACGAACCAAGCGAGAGTGTTATAAAAACCTTAAAAGTAATAGATGTAGCGATACATATGAAAAATACAACAGTGCAAAAGAAGAGGTAAATAAGATTATTCATGAATTAAAAAGTAATATGTAAAATGAATTATATAAGAGACTAGAAACTAAAAAATGGAGAAAAAGAAATTTACAAAATTGCCAAACTAACGGAGAGGATGGAAAAAAATCTAAATGATGTTAGGTGTATTAAGAGTGAAACCAATAATATATTTGTTAGAAATGAAGACATAAAAAAGTATTGGAAAGATTATTTTGATAATCTTTTTAACGTTGAGGGTACAAAAGATATCGACAATATTGCGATACCTGTAAAAAAGATCAATAAGAATTTTAAACTTAACATTCGTCCCCATGAATTAAAGTAGATCATAAAAAGAATGAAAAATAATAAAGTCATATGATCCGATGACATTTTTATTGAGATGTGGGAATGCTTGGGTGAATTTGATATAGTAATATTAACGGATTTTTTAATAAAATTTGATAAATCAAGAAAATGTTTCAAATATGGAAGGAGAGTACACTTATACTATTATATAAGAAAAATGGAGACATACAAAATTATTTTAATTACAAAGAAATTGAACTTATGAATTATATCATGAAGTTATGGGAGACAATGATAGAATATAGATTGAAATTGGAGATAAGTGTGTCTCAGAATCAATTTGGATTTATATCAGAATGATCCGCTACTAAATCAATTTATTTGTTAAGACATTTGATGAAAATATTTAGAGTACAGAATAGTGACTTACATATTGTACTCATTGACCTAGAAAAAACATATGATAGGATTTCTAGATACGTATTATAATGTGCACTAATGAAGAAAGAGGGACCTGCAACTAATGTAAAAACTTGCGGAGATTTGAGTAATAGCTTCCTAATTAACATTGGGTTTTACCAATATTTGGCGTTAAATTCCATATTTTTTTACAATAGTGATAGATAAAATTATAAAAAATATTTAAAATGAAGTACCATGATATATATTTTTTTGCATATGATATAGTATTGGTCAATAAAATTAAAGTATTAGTGTTAAATTTGAGTTATGGAGGGAAACACTGCAATTCAGAGGATTGAGGTTGAGTAGATCAAAAACTGAGTATATGAGATGTAGGTTTAGTGACAATCATCAGAATGATGAAAAAAATGATTAAATTAGAAGGAAATGGCGTACCAACAAATGAATGTTTTAAACATTTTGGTTCCATCAGAGTTGTGAATCATAGGATTCAAGCGAATCGGATGAAATGGAGAAAAATATCTGAAGTTCTTTGCAATTGTACGATACCATTGCATTTGAAGGGAAAGTCTTATAGAATTGCAGTAAGACCTGCATTATTGTACAGTACCAAGTGTTGGGCCATTAAACAATAAAATGGTTGTGACTAAAATGAAAATGTTTAGGTGAATGTGTGGTAAAATTAGAAAATATAAAATTAGAAATGAAGAGATACATACTAAGTTACGAGTGAATTCAATTGTGGATAAGATGCGAGAGTATTGTCTGAAATGGTTTGGACATGTGCAATGAAAATCAAAGATGCACTTGTTAGAAATACGGATAACTTAAATATAGAAGATTTAATTAAATATAAGGGTGGACTGTTGGAAACTTAGATGTAAATTATTCGCAAATATATGATAGTTAAGGGGTTAGTTGAGGAAATAACTTTAGATAAGAATGAGTGATGTAAGAGAATTCGAACAAGTTAAATCATCTATCTTGTCATTTGAAGTTTCTATAGATGGTTTTTTTTTTAAGAGTTATCTTCTCTATTTTTCTTTTAAAATTTTTTTAACTATATATATATTTTTTATTTTTCCTGTATTTATCTCTTAAATGGCTGACCTTAAAATTTTGGGATTAAGGTCTTGGTTGTTGTTGTTGGTGTTGGTGTTGTCATCAATTGACTCTTTGGCCAATAGCATCTGATTACATGACAAATTGAAATTGTTTATGCTTCCTTTTGTCTGTTCGCACTAATGGCGATTTTGGAGTGTGCTATTGCTTCATGATTTCTAGGGTCTGTGTTGGTTCTCTTTGTCATACACATTCTTTTTCATTGTCTTTGTGTTCTATGAAATTGGCGGTTGTCAGTTATGAATTATTTGTCACACAAATGTTCTTTGTAATTGATTGATTGTCTTCTAAGAGAGTTTGTCATGGTGATCACATTGGTCTCACCATTTATACAATACAGATCTATGTTTGCAACCTTGTTGCAAATGGATTGGTTCCATCTTGTTGTTATTGTTTCAGCTGAAATGACTTGTTTAGGAATGGTTCAAGGTTGTTCCATGTGTCAATTAATGAGCTTGAATAGAATTTTTGGGTTAACTGAAAAGAGGATACGAATGGATCCTTCCTTTATCTGGTGTTGAACTTGTTTAAGAGAGCCTGAGCACCAAGCCTTTAGCTTTGGTTGGTCCATTCCTAACCTTGTGTGTAATTTTATGCTTGCGAAAAGGGATTCAATGCAATTATGCTTGGTTTTTTTGTTACTTCCTTTTGCATCTCTTTCGACACTTTGGAAGCACCATAGCCTAACTTGCCTCTTTTCTTGGATGATTGTATTTTTACAATTTGTACAATCTGGCTGAGAGTAGGTGGATAACTAAGAATAGCCACTCCTCTTATCTTAGCAAGCTTGGGTTCTTTTGAGTCTTATATGAACATTTTTAATATAAACATATTTTTGGATTCAATTTTTTTTTTTTTTTTAATGCTTCTATCATAGCCTACAATATATTAGTAAATCTTTGTCACACACATATGAGATTCCTACTCATATTGCCTTGAGGGAGGCCTTCAGTACATATAACTGCTTATGCAATGGCGTGATTCTATTCCAATTTTCTGTACTACTCTGTACTCTTTGTTCCTTGCTACACTTTGCTATCTCTTTACTGCTGTCTGCAACTCTCTTTTTGTTGCATTGCATTTCGTCAAATACGAAGTCTGCACTTCGATAGGACTAGCTGCTTCTTGAAATTTGGTTCACTTTAGTTCTTTTCTTCTAAAACTTGCTGTGGAGAAACATTTCCATTATCTCTTGAAGAAAGTAGCCATTATGCTTGAATCTTGGAGTTAACTGGCATCGATCTTTTCTCAACAAATTTGGAATGAAGAAAGTTGGTTTTCAAATGGAAAGTGATCGTGTGACAATTCTTCCATATGAGATAGTTCAAGAGCTTGATTGGCGGCAATCTCAAGAAATTTATTTCCATTGTCAGAACTTGATTAATTTGATTTAAATCATGCGATTGTTGACAGTGAATGGGGATAAGATCACTTACTATATTGATCTAGAAAGACCCGTTTATGCACAAAGATCATGAGATATATTGTGGAGGCTTTGAAAGGAATACAATGATATAAAGATGGTGGAGAGGGATTTCAGAATATGATAGTTTGTCGGGGATTATGAGTAGCGCGTGTCGTGTTTAGGCCATTATTGAAGAATTGTTATGGGCTTAGTTGAGTGAAAGATGAAACATGCTTGTAATCAAGATAGCCTGGTATAAGTGTTCAATCAAACAATACTTGTAGAGATTTGGAGATACTTGCTCTTTCATAACAATGTTAGAAAACTTTAATTAGTTTGTTGTCGTAAAAAATTCATGGTACGTTCAGCAGTCTTGAGGCACAAGGGTCACCATAGAGGCCTCCACAATCTCAACCTTGTAGAATTGCCAGATACCCCGATCAAATCCTGTGTTCTCCATTTGATCTAGACCAGCAAGACCTAGGTATCTACCAATTCTTTCAGCTTTCTTGCAATCAACGACGCCGGGTAGTGAAAACTTGAATTCGCTGCAATTCCAAAATAGCAACTTGACTGTGTTGATACCAAGCATCCCCCTTCCTTGGGATAAAAGCTCAGATTGGAACCAGGCCCTTTTCATATGGAGGACCATATTGGACACCTCAAACACTCCTTCCTTGAACATTTGCAGAGTCCAAATTTCTGTCTTCCTTCTCCTTATTGTTAACCTTACAGTGCATGGTGCAGAGAAAACCACCGTCAGATGGGTGATCATAGTCACTACCCAGATGATGGTTGGGCTTGTTTTGAATAAGGTAGCCCTACCTCATGACTGTCCTTGCCCATTAGACGGATCTCTTTCGGTGTTCGACGGATTGGGTTGAGTGACAGGAATGCTCTGGTGGAGTGTTTGCTTCCAAATTCCAATGTGAACCCCTAGATTGGAACATTTCAGTTTGGACACTTCTTCATTTCTGACTCTGCCTGTGTTCTTGGCCACTCTGCTTCTAGTTCTGGATCTTGAGGGGCTCTTGATTCGCTGGATCAATTCCTTCCATTTCTTTCTTCTGCTTCTGTCCCCTTCTTCCCTTCATGCTCTTACTGCTGATTTATTCTTCACCTTAGCTTATTGCTTGAGGTAGTTTATTATTTGGATTTTGTCATATTTCAGGTTTTAGTTTAACTTTTCTGTCAATAATAGAATGGTTGCAGGGAAGAATATACAGACACCAGCTAATGTATACTTGGTGAATAATGTTCCATCAGCAAGAAATTTAAAAAAGGCTAACCTTGGTGGTGTAATATTTGGATGTACACACAATACTATAAAGGAATGCCTCTTTAAGCAACTCTTTGGTTAGTCATCGTAATTTTTTCTCCTTGCAGAAGTCAAATCTTTTGTCTCTTATGTTAATCTCCTGTATTATCTAATGTTTTTTTTTTTGGTTTGTGAATTTTCTTTTACCCAAACTACACAGGCTTACCAGCTCAGCACATTTCGTATGTTAAAAATATTGAGCCTGGTTTGCCAGTGTTTCTGTTTAACTACAGTGACAGAAAACTTCATGGCATATTTGAAGCCGCAAGCCCTGGCCAAATGAATATTGATCCATACGCATGGACCGATGGTTCAAAGAGAACAGCATTCCCTGCACAGGTATTATATTAGTTCCCCTTCTTCTTCTTCTTATTAATGTTATGCTGTTATGCTGGTTTTCCCTTATTATAGTGTTCAAACATGCTTAGTTTCATCGTTCTCAAGAGCCTTTGTTGCATTTGTAAGGTTCAGATTTGTGTCCGAAAACAATGTCAACCATTGTTGGAACAGCAATTTAAGCCAATCATTGAAGACAACTACTACGGAGCTAAACATTTATGGTTTGAGCTAGATCATTTTCAAACCAGTAAGTTGCTGTCCTTGTTGTCTTCTTTGGCAGCTGTTCCAAGCCCTTCACAACCTCAGAATTTAGATAAAAGGAAAATAATTTTGCAACCTTTACCCTGGATTGATCCAAGAGTTAAGAATCAAGGACTAGTGCCAGATGGGCAATCATTGGAAGTTTCTCTTTCTGGTCCATCAGAGCTTAAAGTCATTTCCGCCGATGTTTCTCAAAGTGTTGATAGAGACGGGCAACCACTGGAAACTGATATGAATAAGCAGGCCATGGAACAAAATGAGAAAGAAGATATACTAAATAAACTGAGGTATTTGGTTAGGCTTCGTAAGGAATCTAACTCTTCTTTTATGGGTTGCAAAGAAGATTCAGTCCTTATGAATGATAAGCATATGGAGGGCAATTCACAAATTGTAGCAGAAGAGAAGAATGATTGTACTCATGCTTCCTCCTCTGATCAGTTGCATAATGCTCAGGTAATTGCGTCTGTCACTGTCGGTTACCACTTTTATAATCTTCTGGACTAGTATCTTTGAAAATATTATTGTTCTAACATTTCTTTAGAAATGCAGCTGGAAATAAAAGAGCTAAAGGCTTCCAAGTCAGAACAAAGCCAAAAGATCAATTACTTGGAGCAGAAGCTGGTACATTTTGTGTTAACAAATTTCTTCAGAAATTTTTTGCTTGCTGTTTTGGTTGTATTGTACATGAAACAAAAAAGAAGAATGTTTCATGTGGCAGGTCTCAGCAAATAGTTGCAATTATGAAAATGCTTGCTACTTAAATGTAGGCACTATCTTCTTCCCATGGAAAGAAAGATGATGATCACGAAACAAAGCTATAGGCATTATTGTCTTTGACCAGTCTGAATGCTGACCTTGAGCATGTGCTTGATTAAAAGGGACTTAAGTTAAAGAGGATGGATAGGAGTTACGAGCATTAAATAATTGCAGTATTGCTTCTGTTTTTTGTAGAAGTAGGCCCCCAAACCTAGCAAGCAGCAACATGAAAAGTTTGATAAGAACAACATCAATTCAAGAATGATATATCAATTATCAAGCCTACAAGGACAAACATAGACCTTTCTTTGCTGGTCCTGAGTTTTAAAGGAATGCAGAATTAACAAGAAATCAATAGGTTGGAAAATATACAAAGAAAAGAAAAGAATGATTTATGAGGGATTATGCATGGGCAGCTGAAAGAATTCAGTGAAGTCTGAGGTTTAGGATTTTTAAAGTAGATATTAATGTCACTGAATTGTTGGAACTTTATTATGTTACTGTGAGGGCAGATTTGCCAGGTTATAACATTTAGATACATGTATGTACTGTGGTTCTGTGTTTCCATGCATGTGAATGTATTTGTATGTTGCATGTGTTTGCATATACATAGTCCCTCTGTTGTTGTGCCGTGGCCAGAAGGCATTTGGCAGGTTGGTGCTGTATGTGCTTCTGTTGTACACTAGTTATCAATTTCAGGTCATATTTCTCCTATATACATTATGCTATTTGCGCAGATATGTAGTGCTTCCCAGCTCCAATGGTTTCTTACCTGTTAATCCCCTTGTCGGCAGCTATTTGAGGGGTAAAGATCTTAAATATTATTAATAATAATGAAGACAAAATGGAAACTGCCTTTAGGCTTCTATCATGGTGATCTTGATGCAGGTCTTGCTGCATGTACGCATGTAGTATGTTCTGAGTTCTTGCATAACTTGTCATTCTTGTTCCAACATGTCGCTTGTGAGACAATTGGAGCCATCTTTAAGTCCTGAATTTTCACTAAAGATGTGCTTCTTTTACTACATATGGAATGTGGTTCTCTTGTACAAACTTCTTTGTCTTGCTTATATATACCATAAATCTTTGTCCTCAAATTCATTGTTACATCAACATGGATTTTTTTCTTTTCTTTTCCATTGTTTATTCTGTTTCTGAAAAAACAATGAATAGAAGTGTTATTTGGGGCTTGGACAGGCCCTGGAGTTTCGTTATTCTTGTTTGCTCTTAAACCACTGAAAGGATGTTAAAAGTAGGGCATATTGTTGATGTGGAACTAAGAATGATTACTAATGTGGTTCATTCACGTATATCTTAATATTTCAGTTTTTTTCATATTACCTTGGCTATTCAGGTTGAGTGTGAAAAGGAGATTCAGCGGTTAACGTATCGCTGTAAGATGCTCGAATCTGGGTCTGCTATGTCTGTTGACTCTGTTGACGAATCAACAAATGAGCCGTTGGATGTGAATGATTCTATATATTTAGTGGGTGGATATGATGGTACATCTTGGTTATCAGATTTGGATATATATTCACCCTCACAAAATGTAGTTAGATCTCTTAAGCCAATGAGCTCATTTCGTGCTTATGCCTCGACTGTGAAATTTGATGATAAACTTATAATATTTGGGGGTGGAAGTGATTCTGCGTGGTTTGACACAGGTTTAACTCCTCTCTTTCCCTTTCTCACTCCCATTTTTTTTCCTCTCTTTCCAAATGTTACTCTTGCTGTATATTCTGATATTTCTACTTTTGTTTTTGTACAGTTGAATCTTACAGCCCCACGAATAATGAGTGGACTTTGTGTCCTTCGCTGCATACAAAGAAGGGAAGCTTAGGTGGAGCTACTTTGAATAACAAAGTATTTGCTATTGGTGGAGGAAATGGAGTTGAATGCTTTTCAGAGGTTGAGATGTTTGACTTAGATGCAGAGCGATGGATCTATTCTCGCTCAATGTTAGAGAAGGTTACTCCTCTATATTACCAATCTTTTTGTACCGCTCACTTTCTAAATTCTTTTCTTTTCATGAAAGCTTGTTGTTTGTTAAAATTGGTTTGGCATGGATAGCAAGGGTTGAAATATAATTGATCAACTATGATTTTAAGGGAGATGCTCGGAAACTAATACAAAGTTATCAAAGACTAGACATTCATATTACTTTAGCTTGGCACTTATAGCCACTGTTGGTTCCAGCCTAATGCAGTGACTGAAGCCTATTAGAATTTGAGGATAAATATGTTTAGGCTAGCTTTAATACTTTGTGATTTATTTTGAGAAGTAAATGAATTTCTTTTACATTTGGGGTTTTATTTTGGGTATTTAGTTGGGCATTTATTTGGGTTTCCAGAGTTATTGTTTTAGGGAGCTATCTAGTGTGGTCACTTTTGTTTTACCTTAAAAGGGTTCGAATCCTTAATGTTAGGGACCCACTGTAGTATTGGAAGTTGCATCATCTTTAAGGACTCTACTCTCTTTCACCTCTTGATAGCTCCTCTCTTCTCTTCTTCTTTTCCTGTTCTTCTCCTCCCTCGTTCTTGTTTCCCGTTCTTTCTGCAATCTCATTTCTTCTCTTTAATTTGATATCAGAGTCTTACCTGTGTCTTGAATTCATTTATTATGACATTTTTCTGGGTGTGGTTGGGGGTCATCAGGCTGCAGGTACTACATGCATTAATTCCACAATGCTCCTTGACTACTTTCACAGTTATACTTTGTCTAATTTATATGCTTCTGTCGCATATAGATGATTCTTTTACACGAGAAGTTCAAGTATGAGTTTCATTGTTATATAAGAGACATGATTATGTAAATGCTTTTTTTTTTTTTTTTTTTTTTTAGAGTCTTATGCCAAAAATTTCAACTTAGTTTTAGAAAAACTTAAATTCCATCCAAGCATTTTTACAATTGGGCATCATGTTCATTGACAATAAGATTGTTTCATAAGTTGGATTGGATTTAGTTGTTTGAATGTTCACAATATGTCCTAATATGGTTTTGCAGCGGTTTGCTCTTGCAGCAGCAGAACTCAATGGTGTGTTGTACGCTGTTGGTGGATATGATGGGAATGACTACCTTAGGTAAGATATCAAGCTTTCATTTATATTTGCAGAATGGCCACGAGCATGTCCTACTTGCCAGGTTGTGGTTGTTTTACCTTTTACGATCAGTCCAACTTGAAATTTAATCATTTTGTTCTTAGATTTGTTTGTAGAATTGCTGTTTCTAAAAGTGCCATTGGACATAGCATCTCAAGGGATTTGAAACTAATTGGCTTCATTTATTATCAATTCATATTTCTATTATTTATCTTAGTCATGTTAGATGTAATCTATTATTATCGAAAAGCAATTTATGCAAGAGTTTGCAACTTTCCAAATTTAAGGCGCATTTCTTTGAGTAAATAGTTCAAGAAAGAAAGGAGAGATTGAGACCGTACATGCTTTTGCATTTGGCAATGGATACATGTTGGTGTCTTGTGTTTTGAGCAACATGTGGCTTTATTCAGTGGGTCATGTAAACATGCCTAGGCGTAGGTGAGCAGCTACTTTGTCTATGTTTGCCTGGTAGCTGATCATCCTTACTTGACCAACCTTTTTGGTATGAATAGTTTACCCATCTGTTCATGGATGTTCTATCCACGGCTTAGTGCGGGGGTAGAGAGAGGGTGGACGTATATGTGCACAATCTTTCCCTTGCATTTTTGCAAAGAGACTGTTTTCACGTCTTGAGCCCGTGACCTCAAGGTCACCAAAGAAGCAACTCAACCATTGCGCCAAGTATAATATCTGCATTTACTCAGGAAAAATATAATATCTGTTGGTGGGGGTGAAGAAAGAAACATCCCACTCTGTAAAAAAAAAGTATCTTTAGAGCAAGTGAAGCAAGTGGAATGGTAGAATGGTAGAATTTTGGAACTTTGCTATTTTAAACTAAATTTTGGGAGGTTATCTGTGAACCTACGTAGTATTGCTTGAGGTTGGTGTTTTAATTTTAACACATTCATGTTGCCAAACTCAGAACCTTTTTTATGGGATTAGAAATTGAACAAATTTTGGATGCAGCTTGTGGCAGGCCTTTCTCCCCCCTCTCTGGCTTAGTGCAATTATTTTCATTTTGATTGTGGAGCCTGTGACATTTGTTTAAATGAAATTCTTTTTTTTTTTTGTTTGTGTGTGTGTTTTAACAGTTCAGCTGAAAGATTTGATCCAAGAGGTCACTCATGGACCAAAATTGGACGCATGAATGTGAAGAGGGGTTGTCATTCCTTAGCAGTTCTGAACGATAACATGTAAGAAATTCTTCATCATTCTGCCTTCATTTTGTTTCCTAAGAATTTGTGGTACCAAGGTGCTTCAAGGGCTAGTTAAATTTGTATCAAGAATTAAGATCAACCTAAAGAAGCAGCTAAATGGTTGAAGCGCACATTTAGCTGGAACGAATGTAAATTTGAAAGTCAATAATGAAGTCATCCTCTTAAATTCGAGAAAATGTGGTAAATTTGATGTTCTAAAAAAATTGTAGCTTCTGCCACTGATGCTGTAATCATGCTGATTAATTAGGACTGAGACACAGCTGGTTTTCTGGCTGATCCTTATAGGCTTAGAAAATAGAGTTGATGTGGGTACTGGTGGGCATTTTGTTGACCCTAATGTTGGTTGAAAATGTAATTGTGACTGGTCCATATTCCACACACATCAATGACTGTGATTCTGAAAGTTTCTCTTTAGTAGATCTGTGATGAAAGTGGGGATGCCTTTGTCAGATACATTCTTGGAGGTTATGATGGAAGCAACACGGTTTCAAGTGTTGAAATATATGATCCTCGTATGGACTCTTGGATGACTGGGGTCCCAATGAACCATCCAAGAGGATATTTTGCTGCTGCTGTTATCAGGGATTCGCTTTATGTTGTTGGAGGGATGAAAGATGATACTAACCTTATTGAGACAGTATGCAATTTTATTAATATCTTCCTATTTGCAGATGTCTTTTTGTGGACGATGATTTGTTTTTCCTTTCCCTTTCTCACATTTGACATTGGCAGGTTGAGCGTTACCAGGAAGGTCAGGGTTGGGATGTTCTAGATGCAGGTGTCATTGGGAAAAGGTGCTTCCTCTCTGGCACTGTTTTGTAGGAGCAGAAACTGTATGCATTCATCATTGTTCTCTCAATGCATGTAATGAAGGTGCTTTTCTTGTACACATATTGCTTCTTTCATGTTATGCAATTCCTCACCTCCCATTCATTCTCTCTTTGTTTCACATCTTTCGTTGCACTGCGGAGACTCTTTTAAAGCTTATTGTTATGCAGGTCCAAAAGTGTCAATTTCTTGCAATGAATTAGTTCAGAAAAAAATTTGCACTTTTTCATTGAATGCATTGTGCCATTTTTCTCATGCAATCACAGGATTGGTAATGTGTGGGTTATTCCTACCGAATTAAACATTTGCATGTGACCTAGGTTTTTGGACAGGGATTTGATGACAGAACATTTGCCTCTTCTTTTTCTTTATTTTGTTCATACTTAAAAAATTCCTGCAGCTCATTTTGCAGGCATTTTTTGGCCGGGGACCTAAATCGGGATGGACTTCGTTGGATTATATATAACTTTTTGCACCAACGGACAATTGGTGTAGTGGGATGTGGCGTTAGATCCCTTAACCAAGTTCCCGAATTCCATTCACGATTTGGGCATAAAAAAAATTACGTTGGGAGGGTAAACCCCTTAATGAGTCACTGTAAGTCCCGAATCAGATTAGTCGAAGTATGAATCTGGATATTGGTTGGTATAGTACCAAAAATATATATATATCTAAACTTCAGATCTGATTATATATCGAGTGTTTTAGACATTTGTGGTCCTAGAAAAGTAAGACCTAGGAGGAGCAGTAAGGCCGTTGGACATCCCCGTGTTCCGTAGGTATATATTTGGATTTGTAGTGCAGAATCAAAATGATAAACTCTATATTCTGTAGAACTATTAGCTTTTCGAGTTTTATGTAAAGTTTTCAAGAACTAAAGATATAGTAAACAATAAAAAAATAACAATTGAAAGTTTTGAAAAAGAAATAAATGAATGGGAGATACCCAAAATAAGTATAAACCAAATATACAAAATATCCAAAATAAATTTATTTAAAATAAATTATTCCATTAAAACTGAAAAAAGAGATATTCAATTTTTAAAATTTTTTGAAACTATTTTCTAAAAGATTTTTAGAAAAACATATCTAAAGGATATAAATATATCTATATCGGATTAGTCCAAATTGGTCTTAGATCATTAACTAGAAAATGTTTAAACACTTATTCTGGTAACTCTTAGAGATGCAAGACATGATAGCCTCTCAGATTTCTTATTAAAAACTGTTAAATCCAGTCTGTGTAAAGATTTAGTTTCCTTCGATTGTTTTTCAAATTTATAATTTTTTTAAATGATAAAAATATATTAAAATATTTGATTTTACAAGTTAAAATACATGATTATGATACGATGGAGGGATCCTGAGTCAAATCCCGGGCATACCTGTGCTTTCTCTTGCAACTAATTTGGGCATTTATTGTAAAATGAGGCAGAGAAAGCAGAACATGGCCCAACCACGTAAGATAATGGCCTAAAAGATTGATATAGCCCAGTATGACTGGATGACGCCATGCTCGATTCTATGTTCATTCTTCGCCCGTCATGCCAATGGTATGAAAATTTGGTCAATTAAAATGACTTGGCAGAAGAAAACCACGGCCTTACCCGGGCCCATATAAATTAAGACCACTTTTACCTTAACCATGTAATGGACCTGCAGAAGTTGAACGTCAGCCTTAGGCCTACAAGCAAACATGGTGGGACTTGAGCCCAATAATAAAGTGGACCTTGGGACAAAATAAAGCTCAAACTGACATGGTCCGGACCGATGATCAATGAATCTAATGACACAACATAGCTTCCTTAATCAAATTCTTGAATTTGAGTTTTTGAAATAAAAAAACTGATTTTGAAAGAACCAACCTTGTTTTATAATTATTTAAATCAGATTAGTCAACCTTCCACATACCCATAGTTAAGTATCCAAACAAATTTAAAAAGAAAAAGAAAAAAAAAGTTAAACATGGACCATATCAGGTCCATTTCTCACTTCTATGGGTCACGGGCTTAACACAAGTATGGTCCAAGATGACAAACAGGCGAGTGGTAAGTCATAAGCCCAACATGGGCATCTACCGAGACTAACTAGCCCATGAGAAGGGATCATCCTCCAATGCAGATTTTGAACATACCGTCATCCTCAACAAGAACGACTTGGACGACTTTAATGTTCTCTCATCGTTAAAACGAATATAAAAAAAAAGAAAAAGAAAAATAGTTAAATAAGTTATCTTTATCTATGCAAAATTAACTATCAGCTTAGTAAATTGAAAACCTGAAAGGATAATCTATATAAAAATTAGAGCATAAAATTAGAATAAACCCGAAAAGACATATCAAACAAAATTAATAAAATTGTGACTAATCGATTGCCCTAAAACTAGTAAAACATTGTTAAAATTCAATCAATTACCTCAAAACTGATAAATCCGTCGAGAAAACCACATTGTAAAATATTAGTACCATTCACCGTATTTGATACAATTTTTGTTTGTAAAAATACTATTCATATGGTACTGTTTATACGGTACTATTCATTTTATACTATTCATACGGTACTATTCATATAATACTATTCATACTGTACTGTTCATCCGTGTCCCAACAGTACCCCCACCAAATTTTCTATATAAGGAGACCATTCTCTTTGGGAGAAGAATATCATATACCTTGGGAGGATACCTTGGAGAGAAAAAACGAAAGCTTGAAAGCATTTAGGAGCATTATGGAATATTCTTAAGTGTTCCATTAAAACACCATCCTTAAGTGTTCACTCTCTTTTATTTTTATTTCTTTCCTTTCTTAGTGAATATCTTTTATAAAATCTCATCAAAATCAAGACACAAGTATTTAAATGTAAATCAAATCTTGCCTTTATCTTATATAAACTTTTATTTCATTTTATTTTATGAATAAAAATTTTATATTTCATTTATGTTATCTAATAATTTTCTTCTCTTAGCTCTCTTTCTAGAGTACGGTCGGCTCTACCACCCATAAATCTCTGATCCTATTATTTATTTACTTAAAGTGATCATTAACGGTCGACTTTACCGTCCAAGGATCTCATAATTATTCTTATTTATTTATTTGCCTAAAGTGGAGATTAGCGATCGGCTTTGCCGCCCAAAAGTCCCACATTTTATATTTTCTTGTATTTCCAGAGTGTGACGATTACCGGTCGGCTCTGCCGCCCAAGAATTCCATTACCTCTGATCCTTATTTATCAATCAGTTATAGGACTACTAATCCTAACTAACCTGATTGTCTGATCTTATTTGAGGAGGAGATCTCCCAGTATTATTTTTTCCGTACCTAGAGGTAGTCGAACTCCCGACCTAGTTAAGGGATGAAAATGCTCTTCTCACTTATGCCAACAAGTGTTGGTTGCATTGGTGCCTTACGAAGACAATGCAATGAGTGATATCATGTGGCCCACCAAAATTTAACGCAGTATTAGCATGACATAACATTGTCGGTGCATTACCGTGAGAGATAATTGGGCATACAAATGGTGCCATGTAGAAGTTTATCCATTTTGTAAGACCTTTTCAGGCCAAATAGCATGACTTTCCGCAGCTATCATGCACCGACCCAAATACGAAGATGTGCAAAAGAAGAGTGCAGATCTTTAAAGCTTTGATAAATCACTATTTAACTTTGCAGGAAGAATATCTCTTTCATCCATATCATAGTACACCCACCCAAGGGACATGCCTAGATCGTGAAAAAATATAAGCATGCAACATGTATCCATCCAATTATAAATCGTAATATGTCCATTGTATCACATCTGACAGCTTACAGTGCAATACTTACAGCTAGAGCGGAAACGCTGATGGGATGACGGTAGTAAATATTTAAAACATATTCATAACCATGCTCTCTTGACTATACAAATTGACATGCAACGGAGGATTCAAATTCAGAAGCTCGCAATATACAATCATCTGAAATCTATCAACCAACATGCCCAAGACCCGAGAATATATCATGTCCCACATAATACCACCAGTGACAACCATTCCGTCCAATTGAAAAGTAATTACTCTAAAGATTATCAAGTGGGGAACATGGAATGATTCTCAGAATAAATTTCTGGTGTCTGCTCTTGTCGGTTAGAGGTAGAGGCATACCTGTAAAAGCAATGCCAGGTCACACCTCAGCAGATATTGTCCCTTCCAAACATCAGAAAATGCTGCCCAACAGATCACCTTAAAACTATTGAGAAGCGGGAGTTTAGAAGGCCAGAAGCCACAGAGCATAATGGAGGCTTATGGTGCAGAAGAGCTCACCTATCCAATCTTCAACAAGGGCAGGAGAGTGATTACAAGACCAATGGTGATGCCTTATAATTTTCCCAATAGAGGATAGATTGTTCATAAGAAATTAAATGCAAAAGAATTTCTTCATGAATTTTATTAGAGAACTTGAATGTTACTCTTATCCTTTCAGTCTGCGCTCCTGGAGATATTTTTCCCAAAAGAGGATAAAGAGTTCCTTCACATTCAAGCTGTCAGATATATGCAACCCTAGTTCAATGAACCCTTTGGTGACATTATCAAGAAAAGGCACTAGCTTTCCTCAATAAACCCTTTCTTTGAGCCATCCGAAGGATATTGCTTCCTTAGGCTCATGGCAACTAATATAAAAAAGATTGCTGGTCTGAAGTCTGCTCCTCTCACTCCTCGAGTCCTTTTCTTATATTGGCTTGATGACAAGAGCTAATCAATCTATAGAAACCATCTGAAAATAATTCCGAGTCTCCTGCCAAAGAAATGCTAGCTCATGTTTCCTCCCCCACCCACCCCCCCCAAAAAAAAAACCTCTAACCATTGAACTTCTGTATATGGACATTTCATATCCATGCGGACACTTAATAAGAACGAATCCACCCCACGAGTTCTGTGGAAAGGAGCAATGTAACTCAATATTTGCAACCTCATCAGAGACCACCATGTTATTCAAATCCAAGAAAGAAACTGATTTGAAACTTCACCAGATAAAATACTAAGCCGCAACCTTTTCTCCTATGAAATGTTGTACAATGTCATATCCAACTTTATACTCCCTGGTAGTCCTGAAATAAAAGGAAGAGGGCTTTCAGGAGGAACACTAAGTTCGGCCATCATGTGCTTAAGTTGTCCAGAAAGAGCAGACTGCTTAAAAAAAGTATCCAAGTGACTTCTTAAAGAGAGAGTTATTGTAGGAAACATCATCTACAGGAGAGCTCCTTTCGCCAAATACTTTCTGAGGCTCCAATACCAAACGAGAAGGTTGAATGGATTCTCCTCTCTAAATAGATTGTACATGCTTCAGTTTAGTTGACAGCTCCTTTGTACTTTGAAGGCTGCAGAGATTAGCACTAGACAACTTTAGTAAATCTGTAACAGGTGCCAGCTCCAAAACACGCAACTTCTCTTCCTTATTCAACCCCATGAACCTATATTTCACCTCTATAACACTACTATCTAGTTTTTTCAATAGAATACCCAGCTCTCCCTATGCATAAGATGGGACCTTTCTTATGGATATAAAGTGCTCCACTATGCTAGCAGTTTTACTACTCGGAGATACTGCAAGACAAAGTGTAACTCACCATTACATCCAGGGAAGTCAAAGCCTAACATTGCCAGCTCTTCCTCGTAAAACCCTGTATGCAAAGAAAAATGTCCAAAGATTTTCAAACAATAATACGGTAGCATACGTTACAGAAAAGGAAACAGCAAATGGTATTAAGAAAGATAAGACATATGTCATGATGCATGCAAAACAGTTAAGATAAAGAATGCAAAGATATAGCAACATCTAGGATGAAAT
This sequence comes from Dillenia suffruticosa, assembly GCA_033439265.1. Taxonomy (NCBI): domain Eukaryota; kingdom Viridiplantae; phylum Streptophyta; class Magnoliopsida; order Dilleniales; family Dilleniaceae; genus Dillenia; species Dillenia suffruticosa. The sequence continues at coordinate 24,529,724 of JAVTVX010000013.1, read as the reverse complement.
GGCTGACAGAAAACAAAAGTATCAATGGAGGGATACATGATTGATGATTTGACTGTTCAAGATACAGTATGGTGGAAAGTACATTATGCATGCACTATTTTCTGAAACTACTCCGATATGACAAGTTGTACTTGTTTCAAAGTTTATTTAGACTCAGGAAATCAAAAATTAGAGAAAAAAAGATGGGATAGGTCTTACAAACTTCAAGGACTTCAGCAACGTGTCTAGAATGAATCAAATGCCAAAAATCTTTGATATTTCCCTCATTTCAAAGTTTATTTAGACTCAATAAATCAAAAATTAGAGGAAAAAAAAAGATGGGATAGATCTTACAACCTTCGAGGACCTCAGCAATGTGTCCAGAATGAATCAAATGCCAAAAATCTTTGATATTTCTAAGGATGAGCTTCATGGTGTTGGCAATTACTTCACACCGTTGGATGCTGGTACTGCCTGGTATAGCCACTTTCCTTGGATGCTCCATCTTGCAACTCCATATTGGAAGCATTCCAGAGGGACTATTTTCCCCGAAACTAGGAATTTGCTTAGCCTCTTCATTGTTGAGCAAGAGTTTCTCTTTTCGTTTCAAATGTTGAGACAGAACATACTCTTGATCTACTGCAATACACAAGAAAGCTAGAGAGTATCTTGATGCATAACATCAGTTAAAGCACAAGACAACCTCCCTAGTAAGGTCACAGCATATGAAAATAATCTCAGAGGAATAGCTGAAACACAGGGTTCATGTGAAAAAGGAGCTGAGATGACCAGCATTAGCATTGCAGCAACTCTTGAACTGTCAAAGTCTAATTTCCCTTGGCTAGAAGGTTCCAGCAGATGGAGGTTTAACTGACAGCAGAAGCTGCATAAGCAAAATGAAATTAGCAAATCAAGACAACTTTCTGAGAAACTCCAACAGGGCAAGTAGTGGAAATCTGGGTTTTTTTGTTAAAAACAAAATTTTAATGCGCACACAAAAGGAGCGATGCTAACCTCTTCGGACAATGCCTCAATCAAGGATATGGCAAATTTCTTTGACTTTTGCCAATGTTAAATAAAGCAGAGAGTACATCAGCATCATCCCTAATAGATTGAAAAGGGGAAATATTAGAAATAAAGAGAAGAAACAAGATTGACGGAATTTGCAACTTGTTTTCAAAAGTGACAAATTGGAAATTTATGTCAAAATTTTGCAAACAACAAGGAGATATATAAGATGTTAGTAAGAATAACACACCTGAGGACATCACTCCATATTTTCCACGAGCGCTTCAGCACATGATTCAAGCATGCTCTTATCAGGTAATTTAATAAACATAAGAACTTCCTTGTGGCAGATCTTATGGAGGGACTATTGTCAAGAACAGTGGCAAGGAACTGGAAAATCATTACTGACACGATTGCCAAATAGCATATGGAAAGGTCAATTATTTAAGAGAAAAATAAAGCACCAAAATATTTTTACAAAATAAATAAATAAAAAGAAATTCACTGGGGTACCCCATATGCATTCAATCATCTTAGTTTTGTATTAGCCTCAACAAAAGAAAGTTGAAGAGCAGAATATGAATGGGCACGCTATCAAAAATTGATGACATGTACAGAACATTGAGCAAGACACAACAAAAGAAACACAAAGATGAAGAATGAAGATCCAAAAAACAAATGCTAATATGAACCTCAGAATTACCATGAGATCAGAATCCAAGACATTTAATGGAAAAATAAAAATGAACTTGCATTAAGCCGTTTTAGGAATATCAAGATTGAAAGAGGGGAAGGTGAAGGAAGAAGGCAAAGTCATTAGCCAGTAATGATCTTTATTATGCTCCAAAGCAACGAAATTAGATATAGTCTAAGAAGCATGTACAATTCAAAATGGAAGGCACATCCATGACAAACATTCCAAGTGGTGCATCCAATTTTTAATTATTTTCAATACTTTAAAGACACATTATATAGTTATTATTGTCAGGAATGGATCTGCTTATATGGTTCAATATTAGTTATAAGAGATTGGTGTTTAAAAGTGCATCACAACAATTATGATGCTTGAAATAGACAAATAGTTATACACTAATTTTGTAACACTTAGGTAAAATTTAATATGGCTAATTAAATTATAAACTTATGCATAAAAATAATATTTTTCTGTGTTTGTGTCCTATTCTTTGAAAGTTTGACATGTCCCAAAGTCTGCAGCCATGCTTCATACGATATAGTCTTATATTGCATACACACTTCTAAAAATGAGCTAAGACACATTCCTTGGACATAATATATTATGAAACTTTCTAACTGTACAACCATTGAATCATCATTCAGCACATCCATCAACAAGACAATGGCCTTCCAGCAAAATGGACTGAGAGGACAGAAAGCAACCAATGCATGGCAAGCAGATTGCCGAACCTTCAATATAGACAAAACTAGCATGAGTTTCGACATGCAAGGGGAAAACAATCTCCGAAGCCACAAAATTGTCCCTCCAGAGAAAGAGAGAGAGAGAGAGAGAGAGAGAGAGAGAGAGAGAGAGAGAGAGAGAGAGAGAGAGAGGGAGAGAGAGAGAGAGAACCAAGCAACTGGGTTAGCCAACCATGTAACACTGCAATCTTTTGCAAATGAAAAGAAAAGGGCAAGCAATGCATGGAAAGGGAGAATGCTAAATGTTATGTTGTGCCCATTTCTAGGCCAATTTCAAAAACAACATTTAAAAAATTTGGACAATTCAACAAGCCATTAAGTTTAACACAATTTGAAAAAGCACCAAATAGTAAAATTCAGTTCAGACTTATAATGCATCTTTTTATCAAAATAACTTCTCCATTACAAATTTTGTTTTTATTCAAAGCCAAATGAAGCTACACACATTAGGGCATTGTTAACAATGCTAAAAAGTGAACATCCAAGCAGGTATCTTCTAGGTCAAATATTAAACATGAATTTCAAGTTACCTCATAGAACTCATCCTCAACCCCATGTATAAAAGATCCAGCAGCACTTGAGGACAACTTTTTGACGTGTTTTGCAATAAAACACATGAGAGTTGTCATCTCTTTTCATCTCTAGAACATTCTTAGACAGTGGTTGCAACAAAATATCTTCAGACACAATCTTTGACAACCCAAGCAAATTAAAAGCCTCAACTCTGACCTCCATGGCCATGTTGCTAACCATAGTACAGAGCTGCAAGGAAAAGTGATATATATAAAGATGTGCACAAGTTTGGCAGCATATTTAGCACTTTATATGTGAGACTCACATTGAGACAGGAGGGCAGGAAGACAAGATCCTGCCAAGCATTAGGTGCAGGCTTAAGGACAGTTTTTGCTCGACTCAAAGACAATCCATGATCAATCATATTACTAATTATCTCAACATGCTGAGAACCTAGAACCACTAACCGGATACATTCCAAATGATAACATGCATAGTATTTCAGATCAACTAAGTACAGCAACATGGGTCTTGAAAAATCTATATTCAGACACTGTGCCAAATGGGATATTAACTTAATAAATTAATATGGTACATAAACTTCATATGCATCAAACGGCTTAGAAGTGCTTTGTATGCTACAACTTCAGTACAATGCAAAACTCAACGTAAATGTTATACACCCTAATCCCTGCTCAATATTTCCGTCTTATCATCTGAACAGATCAACAGCAGGCAGCAATAATCTATACCATCGAGAACACTATGATTCATATTAGAGTAGTCAAATTCTAAAAAGGACTTCAACAATACGATCAAATTTATAAATAAACTACTATATTGAATGTCACACTTTGCCACATCCTATCCTAATAATAGCCAACAGTCTTAAGAAGATCTTACCTGCAAAAATACCGCATCAGAAAGGTCTCTTCGAGTTAGGTCCTTAGTGGAATCCACAAACATTCGTCCCAACTCAGAAACCTGTTTTCAAATTGAAAGAAAGCCCATCAGCAACATTTAAAACAGTATTACCCCACATATGGTGATCATCACAAGAACCAAGAATAGATTATAAAATTGTGTGTGTGTGTGTGTGTGTGTGTGTGTGTGTAAACAGTTAATGCATATTAACTTCAATTAAGGCAAAGAACTCAAAAAACATACTGCAAAAACAGCAGCTAAACACCACAGAGGTGGTCAGAGAATAACCAAGCACAGGCAACAATTTTTATGGATATGATTTCTCAAAAACTGTCATACTTCTTATTCCACAGGTGTCCTTATATCATATAAATAAGACAATAATTTTTTTCTTTAGAAAAATTAACAAGGATATTATAGGTAGTACACATTTAAAAAATAAAAATTGGAACTACCATGAACTACGTCCATCACCTACTTAAATCCCCCACTTTCCACTTTTTCCCTCTCAAAATTTGTTGTTTTCAACAATTCTTCCTCCTACTTTTTCACACTTATATGACTATCTGAATTTTAATTACATTTCAATTGGCTTTTGAGTACTACAAATAGACACAACACAACTAAGACCTCGGAACAGATAAATTGAAAACAAGAACAGTAAGTTTGTGTGTCAGAACTTTTGTTGCAACAAAAACAGCAGGTAATAAATAATAGACATCAAATTCAAGTACGGGAAAGACTCAAAATCATAAGGCAAAAATTGACACACTCCTCATCGTGGCAATCATAGCAAGAATCAAGAACAAAAAAAATAACAAATGTAACAAGAACAACTAGTCGTGCAGTGTGAAGTTTAACTAAGAAAGGTAAAGAACTTGAAATCATACCGCAAAATCCATGGACATGCCCACTACAAAATAATGGTCAAAACAAGAACTCGCAGATAAGATGATTATGATAATCATAACAACAACGACGACGACGACAACGACGACAACGGAGACAGATACATGTGAAATCCAAGGCAAATAACTCAAAATACCAAATAATAACGATCAAAGCAGGATACAACAAAATAACAACGACTGTACGCGAGATTCAATAACTCAAATTCATACCACAGAAACTGCAGACGTTCGCATGCAATTTTCCATGTCGTTCGAAAGCTCAACAGCACGCAGAAAGCAACCTTCAATCATTGTCATCAACACCAACAGAGTTCTTCATCTTCACCAATCCCTCAAAAGCAACTTTTCTCACAAGCGGATACGAATCCTTTGTAAACCCTAACAAAACTGTAACCATCAAGTAAGGTTGAATCTCAAACTTATCCGCATTTGAGAGAATCCATTTCCGTGCGCTCACCGATTCACGGAAACAAAGCGAAACAACGAAATCACCGTCCATTTCGCAAAACACGGAGATGTTCATGAGATCAGAAAGACAATCCGCGACGTGTCGAGTGTCTTCGATGGATTCCAAAGCGAGAGAACGAATCGCTTCGAAGATTTGAGAAGAGACGAGGGTGAGTGAAGCGGGGTCGGTGAGAAGTTTGAATACGTGGCGGAGATGTGGAGAGTTGCGATTTTATCGAAGGGAGAGAACTAGGGCTTCGAAGATTGAACAGATTGTGGAATTGGAAGTTGAAGGATTGACGATGAGCGATCTTATAGAAGCTAGGGTTTCGAAATCGGGAGATTTGTAATCAAGATTTGGAGATCGGGAGATTTGCGAAGGCATTTGCCCCAAATTTGAAGTTCTAAATCTGGTTCCATCTGAGAGAATGCCTTTGGTTTAGGGTTTGAGGCGGTGTTGCCGTGGGTTTGGGACATTGGATCCAGAAGAAAAGAGAGGGAGAAAAAGGGCGGTCTCTTGCCCCGTTTAATATAAAATATTATTTTAACATAAACAATTTTTCCCTTTTTTTTTTTATTTACTTACAAATTGCTAAAAGATTATTTTCATTAAAAATATTATAACTAAAATAAAATTAAGAAAAAACAAATTAGAAGAACTCACAAACAACTCCCACAAATAACATTTTGTTGTTATAAGCCAACCGTTTGATAAAATGGTATCCTGTTGGAAGCCAGAGAGAGGGTCGATATTTGTGGGCATCCGTAATGAATCGACCTGATCGACCCGATCAACCTATTTCCTTCTCCACCGCCCATACAAGAAGCTTTCATAATAACCCTCATAAGCATGCTTATGAGTGTGCACGATTAAGCTGGAGGCCAGAGGATATGAGATTGTGAGAGAGAAACGGAGGGGAGAGAAAGAGAGTGTGTGTTTTGAGCATGAAAGTGAGCTTGCATGACTATGTTTTCTAAAATCGAAAATAGCTATTTGTGTTCATTTAGGAAAACTGTTTGTAAGGAAATTATCAAAAAATTTAGATTATAGATTATGTGTGTTTTTTGTTTTGTGATTTCTCATCAACCAAAGGCGTATGTGATTCAATGTCAATGGATCTGAGTTATGTTGTGTGTTGGGTATCAAATAATTAAGAATCAAATAAATAAAATCTTATATAATAATTAATATAAATAATTTTTTTTAATTACGTAATTTTAAATATTGCATAATTTATATCATTAAATCTTTAATTTGGTTTAAAAACTTTTTAAAAAAATAAAAATTAAAAAGAAGATTTAAAATCAGAAACTCATTCGGTCAATGTTTTATTCTCGCAATAACGGTAAAAGATTCTGTTATGTATTTTTTTTTGGTTATATTGAAATTTGAATTATATATCATCGGATGAGTGCTGGAGTTGTGACGATTATATTATTCGCACGGGGACTTTGTTAAGTATTCTTTTGCGTGAGAGCAATCGTGGGGCGATCGTGGCATGTATCCCGAGTGTATCGGAAGGTCAGAAACTTTCATGCGTCCCCATTGATTTTAATGCTCTCAACAGCTTTGCCGTGCTGTTGTCGGCCCTTTTAGTGCTGGCAGAAGTTATTATAGATATATATATATAAAAAATAAGGGATGATCTTAAATAAATCAATGAATCATAAATTAAATAAATTAAATTTTATATAATAATCTATATAGGTATATATTCACAGATTCAAATAAATATTTAGTTGAAAGTGATTAAAATATGTTAATATGGACTTTAAGAATAATTTGGTCCATTAAATAATATTTTAATAAAAATTATTGGTAGAATAATGATAAAATTAACTTTTATTTATAAAATTTATATATATTTATTTATAAAAGGATATATAATCTAATTAAAAATATATTATAAATAAAATAAAAAGAACGTAAAGATAAGTTTAAGTTTATGAAACAGAACCATATGAGACCCAATCATATATTTAAGTTCATGGCTAACCATTGAGAAACGCAAGCACGAAAATACATATTTTGTGAAAGGGAGAGCGGAGAGGAGACGAAGGAGGCTGAGAGAAGATGCCTTGCCTATACATCTCCACTAACGTGTGTCTTGATGGTACCGACATCGATCCCATATTCTCTGAAGCTACTAAAATTGTCTCTCAGATCATTGGAAAACCAGAAAAGGTAATCTCTCTCTCTCTCTCTCTCTCTCTCTCTCTCTCTCTCTCTCTCTCTCTCTCTTCCTTCATGGATGCATTTGTCTCTGTTTAATGGCTTTCCATCCTGGTCTCTTGGAATAGAAAAAATCAATGTAGAAATGCTGTGTCGGCAAAGATTGCCAATGATATGACCTTGGATGAATGTTTTTTGAAGCTTATCCTTAAAAGAGCCCCATAAACGCATGAACAGAAGATAAGGTGAGCCAATGGGCTTTAGTTTAAGTGATACAGTCAATGAGCTTTACTTTTAAGTGATACTAATTCACATCCCCTTATAAGAGGCTCGATTTTGAGTCTCTATGGATCAAAAAAAAAATAAAAATAAAAGATAAGGTGAAGATGTTCAAATTCTTTAATATTTTTATATTAGTTATTATTATCATCGGCTGGTATGACGAAAAAGTGGTGTAGCGTCTGTCTCCCTCCATAACTCTAACCTTCTGGGAATTTTGGCAGTATTTTGAGATATTTTCATATCCCGTCTTTCCTAGAGAAAAACGATTAAACCTTTCAGCCTACACCACACAACGTCCACTTATGTTTTGCCTTTGAAGAGCAAGACACCAGGGAGGAAAAGTCACATATGGAAGAGCAAGACACAACGTCCACATATGGAAGAGCAACACATTAGGCAGGGAAGAAAAATCACACCCTTGCTATCATATATAAGCTACATTTGCCCTTTCTTTTGATCAGAAATTTATTAAAAAAAAAAAAGAATAATATATATTTAAAGTTATAATTTTAAGAAAATTTTATCCTTTTGAAATGAAACATTTACGGTGATAAAGCACTCTTTTTTTTTTTTTTTTTTTGGTAGAAGTAGATAAAGCCCTCAAGGGCTCTCTTGTTAAATATTATTTATATTTTATTTACAAATTGATTAATCAAAAGTTACCATGATGTTCAGGATTATAATCTCTAAAGAGACAGATTAGTGGTTATAATCTCTCTTCTCTAATCCGATAATTTTAAATTCAAATCATGATATATAAAAGAAATGTTTATGATTATTATTATTATTATTATTATTGGTTGTGAATTGTGATGTTCACGATTATAACAAACCGGGGAAGACTTGATGTGTCAACGGCCCAAGTTTATGCTACCCGGGCTGCTGGCCTTTTTTTTTTTGGTAACTTAAGTCTAGACCTTTTTGTTTTTTGGGTAACTTGATAATATGGTATTTGAAGTTTTGTTTAGATTAATTCGGATCGAGAAGTCTGTTAAATCTTAATTAAGGGAGTTTTCTCCTAATAATATTTTTTTCGTATCCATTAGAAATCGAACTCTCAATCTGATTGAGGGATGGAGGTATCATTCCCATCTATGCAAATTTTAGTCCAGACCTTTGGCGTACTTTAATTGGGTTGTGAATTTTGTATTTTGATGGGCAGTTTGTGATGGTAATACTGAAGGGATCGGTGACGATATCATTTGAAGGAAACAAAGAACCAGCAGCATATGCAGAGGTAATATCCATGGGAGGAATTAACTCGGTGGTGAAGAGAAAGCTGATTGATCAGCTTGGAGAGCTTTTGCAGAAGAAGTTGTCCATTCCACGTACTCGCTTCTTTCTCAAAGTTTACGATACCACTGCAGGACGTACCACCTCCAAAATGTGATATGCGGGCAGTGCCTTTGCCCTCTCGCATTGTTGCTTTAGTTGCTTTGGTTCGGGCAAAAATAAGTTTCTGGGCCTAAACCTCAGATAATATTAAATAAAATAAATAAATTATGTTAAAATTGAACTATTAATCAGAAAATTATCTCAATCTACCATTGTTTCATCAATAAATTTGTATTTTGTCTGTAATTTATTTAGTGAATCAGTATTATATTATTACTAATAAATTACTGTATAAGCATAATTTGAACTATTAATCAAGCTGTGCATGTGCCCGAAAATAATATTCCAAAACTTTCTTATATTCTCTGGTTGCTTGTGTGGATAAGACCTATGTCATAGGGTATATGAGTTGGATCTTAGAGATCGGTTTCTAGTCGCATAGCTTCATAATTATTGTGTAAAGCTTTGCATAATTTTCCATACCATTAGACACACGGACCATGGCATTTCCCCCTTTTTTTTTAAAAAAAAAAAAAAAAATGAAGTCTAAGGTTTTGATTGATGATTGCAATCCCTTTTGTTTGTTTCTTTATTTTATTTTTTCTGTTGGTCGATCACACCATTAGAGGTGTGATGACAGAGACATGGTATTCGTTAGCCGCGGATCATGGGTCGATTATTCATTTTCTTTTCTTTTTTTTGGAAAATGTCACGGTCTCAAGGGCAAGTTGTCATTTTTCTAAAGAAAAATGTTAAACAAAAACAGTAGTAAATTAGAGGACGCTTACACTTAAAAAGAAAATGTTACTTACCAAATTAATTGATATTCGAATGCCACGTTATCATATTTTAATTTTTTTGAATTTTTAAAAAAATTTATTTAATTTAAAATTACTTAAATTAAAAAAATATATATTTATGAATTGATAAGTAAAATTTGATTTATTTAATATTAAATTTATTTATTTATGCACATTATAAATATAGCAAACAAGATGAAACTACATTATTTGAAAAGAGGAGGTGAGGGGGGAGCATTTTTTTTTATGGGTTTTTAGGACTATTATTCAGATTTTGTTTAATTAATTTAGTTTGAATGTCGTGAAGATTATTAAAAAATTGATTTTTTTAAATTTTATTTATCTATTTTCGTGATTTGAATTTAAAGACTTATAATCAAGGTGCATTGAAATTTGGTAAGGACAAGGCATAAAAGATTAGAAAAACCAGCTGGCGTAGCACATGGGTCAATAAATAACCAGCCCGCTTCCGCCTCCCAAAATGGGACTAAACACTTAAAACGTGAGAAATAGAACTTATGGACCGGTCCCAACCCCTTCCAGAAGGCCAGTTCACGGAATCTCCAGAGATAACCTCATCAAACACTATTAAATGTTATCCTCGAAGGATAGCCTAGAGGTCATAGAAATTTAAGGTTTGAATTTTTGTATTATAAAAAAAAAAAAAAAACATTATTAAATGCTAGAGGCGAGCATTAAGTAATTTCGGGCTGGAACGAAGCTTTATTTCCATCTAAATCTTATACGGTTGAGATTGAATCGGAGAGTGGCACTACGAGATGGCGTAGTGACGTCTCCTTGTATAGTCCAGTCCAATTGGAGTTGAAGTTTGAGTTGCTCCTGTTGAGCTGGGCCAAACTTAAAAGATTTAACACTTCAAAGGCCTAGTGCCAAAGGTTTTTGTTCGAGACGACGAGAAATTAACTTTGCAATTATAAAATCACGATGACAATATTCAATTAAAAGAAATTATCTAAAAAAATTATATTTGAACAATTAAGTTACAGAGAGTATAATATGATTTCTTGAAATCATAATAGAATTATGATGATAAATTAATTTTAAAAATAATAATTATAATTCAAAGCAAACATATCACAATGAAAAGAGAACCTCATTTTTATGTTGAGGAGTAGTAATACTCATTCATTGCCACATCTTCCTTTTAAAGCTTTCTCTAAAACTAAAATCTCTTAACTAAATTTTGGTTTTTAAAATTGGAAATAAAAAAATTATATTGTGAGAGTCGTCTTTTAAATAGCGTTCTTTATAGATATACGTATCAAATTAATTAGAATATAATTTTAAGTACTAATAATGAAAACAAAAAAAAAAAAAACAAACAAATAAAGGTTTCAAACATTTTGAGATTAGGGCCTATCAGGTTGGATTGGACAAAATTATTTTATGGGAGACTAGGCCTCGAAAGCTTTCTCGCTCATCTTTCCTACTTTTGTTGAAAGATCCTGCTGGGCCGTAGCCCAGCCTTTTTTTGGGTCTCGGCCGTTATCGTTCCCGGGTCAATTAGTATGTTGTACCAGTCACCGAATGGTCGGGTGATGTCGCTTTCAGGATCATTTTTAGTCGACGAGAAATATCATTCCTCCTCCTCCTAAACTCCCCCACACTATTGCCGTTCAAGAGTTTCACCCTCGGGGAGAGAGGATTTTTTTTATCGTACAGGAATTTAAATTTGATGGAGAAAATTTATATCATTAAATTATCTTTTGAGAGAGAGAGAGAGAGAGAGAGAGGATTTTCAAAAGTAATATTTAGCCACCATTTGATAAAATTAATATTTATTATCATTTGGCTACCCTAAAATTTTTTTTTATAGAATTTATTTCAATAGGATTCTTAGCGGTGTGGCCACAAGATAATTATAAATTTTATTCAAAAATTGATTTTATTTAATAATTTTTTGGACAAAAGATCAATTATTATTTTGAAATATTTATTTAACAAATTAAAATAATTACAAAATAGAAAAAGTTAAATATTTTTTAACTTAAAAATTATTAATTCTAGAGTTAGGGAGACATTTTATGGCGGCCAATGGATGCTGTTACTAAAAAGTGTGATGGTTCAAATTTAACTTTATCATTAAAAATAATTTTAATATCTATTTAGTAACGGTCGTAATTTTACATTTAATTTAATAACGGTCATAACCTTTTATTATCATTAAAAAGTTATTTTTGTGATGATCAATATTACGGACAACAAGTGATCAACTAATTAGTTGACGATCATGAGTGACTCCGTAGAATAGTATTTATAGTATCATAACCCCCACTAATCTTTGTCACTAAAAACCATATGTTGTAGCGACTAAAGGTGGAACAATAACACAAAAATTAATTATCGAACACAAATTGAGGTAAACTAAAATTTATTCATATGAGACAATTATGAAATTAAAAAATAAAGGGAAGCTTTTTTCCTTTTGATCTTCTCTCCTCTCGAATGAGGGGAAAACCTTGCTATCCAAAAATAAACAAATCAAATATAGGTTTGGATAGCCCAAAAAAAAAAAAAAAGAGACTAAAAATGAATAATGTTACAAATATTAATTAATTCAGTGGATAAAATTCATGGGGTTGCTCTGCTGGTGCATGAGATGCAGAGGGCAACATCAAATAGTTTCAGTTCATTCTTAAGTAAGGTGTCATGCCAGGAACAGTATTAGCTTCTATCATCAAGACCTGGACATAGTCAAATCAAGCACAAGTATGGAAACAAGTCATCACATGATAGAGAGATATTGCATAAAATCATAGGAAACAACCGGCATTCATTGTAGTTATGCAGGTGGGAGGAAGATGACTAAAAAGAAACTGAGGATGATATTAAATCAATATTTAATAAAATCATATCATATCAAATATTATCCTTACTATCGGAACAACAACACTTGGTCACGCACACATCTGAAAGACAATAAGTGACGATCTATATTTTTAGGGGCACACCAAGAGAAATTAGTAATATCCCAATAACCATGCGTTCAAAAAACTAATAATAATAATAATAATAATAATAACGGGTCGTAGTCGTGGTGAGGTCGTGGACCAATGCCAACTAATAAGAGAAGTTTTACTTTTACCAGTCGGTCTCACGCGTTTTCGTGAGATGGTGGTGACGCGACTTCTTCCACGCCGAACGCCACCCGAATCCCCCACCCCCAAATATCTTTACCCTTCCCTCTTCGATCTCGATCGCCCCAAAAGGCCTCAACCAAGAAGCAAATAACGTGAAGCCTCCCCATTTTTTTCTCTCTACGCTACATCTCTCTCTCTCTCTCTCTCTCTCTCTCTCTCTAAATTTCCTCCTAATCTCTCGTTATATCTCTCCTCGCCAAATCTAAAAACAAAAGTCCAAGTCCCCTTTTTTCTAAACCTCACAAACACTCCGTATCAAAATGTCGAGTCCGGCGATTCTCCCAATCTCAAACCCTCAAACCAACTCGGCAACCACCGCCGTTGAATCTTCCCCGCCGATCGCCACCCCTGTGGCCCGGGCGTTCATCAACCACATAACTGAATCGGTCCGCAACGGCTTGGCTCAGCGCCGTCCATGGTCGGAACTCGTCGATCGCTCCGCTTTCTCCCGCCCGGAGAACTTTTCTGAAGCCGCTCTCCGCGTTCGCAAGAACTTCTCCTACTTCAAGATCAACTACTTCTCTCTCATCGCAGTCGTTCTTGCCGTCTCTCTCCTCACCAACCCTTTCTCTTTGTTTATCCTCCTAGGCCTCCTCTCCGCCTGGCTATTCCTCTACCTCTTCCGTCCCTCAGATCAGCCGTTGGTCATCTTCGGCCGTACATTCACCGACAGAGAAACCCTAGGCATTCTGCTTGTCTCGAGCGTTGTGGTCATCTTCTTGACGAGTGTTGGATCTGTTCTGATTTCGGCTCTTATGGTTGGATTGTTGATCGTTTGCGCTCACGGTGCTTTTAGGGTTCCAGAGGATCTGTTTCTCGATGAGCAAGAGCCTGCGGCTACCGGATTCTTGTCGTTCCTCAGCGGCGCCACCTCTAATGTCGCCGCCGCCGCCGCCCCTGTTGTTGGCGTACGCGTTTAAAGGAAAGGAACTGTTTCTTTCTCAGATCTGATGGTTAGGGTTAATTGAAAAAATAATTACTATGAAATTTTAAAAAAATTTACACAATTTTTGGTCATGTACATTTTCAGATCTTGAAGCCGCATGTGTGGATCTATCTCTATCTTCCTTGTTTCTAGGTACAGGATATTAAGGATCTGGCTTTGTTTCTATGTTTTCTTGTAATTTACATTTTCAAGGATTTTGATGAAATTTATATGATCTTCGGTTAAACGACTATAACTTTGATCTGTTCTGTGATTTATGATAATGTTTGCACTATGTAATGGTCTATGTTGTGCCTGAAAATGTTATTGTTGTCAACATATACTTAAGTCTTTCAATTGACCAATGTTCTTGTTGCCAAGGTTATAGCTGTTTGTTCATCTTATATAATTAGTATATCGTTCTCTATTGATTCTATGGAGGAATGTGATTATGCAGATCTTGGTATATTTTCTAGTTCCTTGCTGCGAATGGAAAATACACTATAACCTACATTGGTGGATTCCGTGATGGGGGTTTGGAGTTGATTGTAGTTGCGTCTGTGTGCACATTGTTAGTTTGAGCTAAGGGGAATAAGAGGGGGTTTGCTGATGGCTGATAATGAGAGCGTTGGGGAAAATATTGGAGATCTGGTCGAGATGGTATGTTGTATGTGGACCAACGTTGTTGCTTACTCTAATCGAGAATGTGGTGGTTTTTTGTTGGAGAAGAGTGCCTGCTGTGGTGAAAGACTTTAGTAGGCTATGAAGAACTTGTGTTTTATGGTGGTGTTCCACACAAGCACGGCTTCATGATTAATTGGTAGTAGGGTCTGATTTAAGTTGTATGGACTCAATGTTGTTGAAATCTGTGCATTTGAAGGCCAGGGAGACACCACGCTCGCAAGAATAAAGAGGAAAGAAACAAGGTCCAATTGATTGGTGGTGAGAATGCCAAACTATTGGAAGGTGGGGGTAGGGTCAGGGAGCTAGTTCCAGCTTCATTGTCTTACCCGTTCCGTTTAACAAACGTGCCTAACTTTTTAACTTAACTGCCCTGATCAATTTTAATTGCATCAAGAATGAGGAAAATTTCGTTGCACATCTAAGACTGGTAGATCTAAGAGTCTTGACGGACACTTGATGCTCGATCATCTGGGGTTTTGCTCTTGGTTATATCTTCCATTAGAATTGTAGTTCTTAAATCCATATTGATGTTGAGTTTATTATGGCCCTACTAATGAATGCTTGCAGATGTGTTCTTAAATCAGTTTAGGGCAATAAAGCACATGGTTATGTTGCTTGATGTTTTTTTTTTTTTGGGGTTTCAGTTTCCACTGCCCTTTTGTGTGCAATAAGAGGGGAAATTATCCAAGAAGTCAGGGTGGTCCTTTTTCCCTGTAAAAACACATGCAATTTATTTATTCTACTGAAAATTGCAGGCACTGATGATGATTATTTCTCCAGTATCTGGCTGAGTAATGATCTTTGCTTTAATAAGTCAATGTCTTAAGTATCTGTGCTGTTTTACGAAGACTTGCAAGTGGGACATCCTTGCAAGAAATCATTAAATTTACATGATTAGTTATTTATTTATAGGAAATGATACTTTTTTTTTTCATCGTCCATTAAAACACTTATTTTCGAGATGCACCGATATCTATGAATGCCCTGCTTGCAATTCTCTATTTAAATTCAAGTTTCAACTACCACAACAACCAAATATTTATACCATTCACAACAACCACCAAACATTATCACACTCGATTCATGTTTCAACTATTGTGTTAAAAAAGTGTTTACAATGGATTTGTCCCAGTAGGGACAGCACCAAACCCCACTCCCAAAAGAAAGAAAAATATTCAAGTACACCTTTTTATCTTGATATATTGTGCAAGTAGAATTGGTGAATCATATGAATGGATCGGATGCAATTTAAGAATTTGATCAGTAGAATTGGTTATATGTTTGAGAAAGGGCTTGTAACATCTGATTTATCAATTGTTACTTTTTGATAAGGCTATTAGTATATATTATATAAATAGTAAAAATTTCGGAAGTAGAATCCAATTTCCAATAATAGGTATAGATAAGTCATAGCAATATTGCCCATTTCTTAATTTCGACTACAATGAGTAATAAAAAAGAGAAATGCATTAACGGTTTACCATTGATTGCATTGCAATAACCTAATATATCTATTTTTTTTTGGGGGGGGGGGGGGAGGGGGTATTTATTTTACTAATGGGAAGAGGATATTCTGAATAAATTTCTGCCTCGTGAATGACGCCATATGGGCATCTTCTCTCGCAAACGTTATGAGTTCCCGATCACATGGTCTGCCCCAGCCTAACGTCCCCTTTACCGAGTCAATGGTAGTCATTTCGGCGCCGACAAGGGCATTTTTGGTCATTTCGCTGGGTCTTAAAGATTCTCACGGCCTCAAGAATTTGGACCCACCAAGAAATATAGCCGTTGGAAAGGCCCTTAATTTAGACTTATTCTTACCTCAAAACCGTTACATAAACATATATGCGTACAAAGTAAAAAGTAGCCGTTGGGAGTCTTACTAAGATGAGGATCAACTTCCTGCTGCTTCTGAACACAAAATCCAACTGACCTTGTCTCCTCCAGTCCTATCTATCTCTCTCTCTCTCTCTCTCTCTCTCTCTTCCTTCTTATTTAACTTATTTTCTCTTCATTTCTTCTTTCCTATGCACAAAAGTTTTGCAGCCAAAAGCAGAGTAGAATATACAGGTGGGGTTGATAGTGATTAAATAACCCCTACTTCCTCTCAGTTTTTTTTTTCATTTTTCTGACATTCTTTGATTCTTTTTTCTGGCCATCAAAAGCTAGAATAGATTACAAGCTTGGCCAATTAACACATACCCATTTCCAATTTCTACATATTTCAGATGAAAGAAACAGGCAATTGGCATTTAAATTCCGACAAGAAGAAGCAATGGAAGAAGACTCATATACACATACCACCTCTTTTCAGACTTCATAGCAAATTCAACCACTATAGTCACTTATTTTTCATACTTATCACGATTTTGTTCTCATTTCAACTCGTTTCTGGCAAAGGCTGGGATGGGATTATAGTCACACTATCAGATTATCAAGCTCTCAAAGCCCTCAAAACTGAGCTAATCGATTTTCGAGGTGTCCTAAGAAGTTGGAATGACAGCGGTTATGGAGCTTGTTCAGGTGGATGGGCTGGAATCAAGTGTGCGAAGGGACAGGTTATTGCAATCCAGCTTCCATGGAAGGGATTAGGAGGTCAGATTTCAGAGAAGATAGGGCAGCTTCAAGCGCTTCGAAGGATTAGCCTCCACGACAATGTCATTGGTGGTAAAATCCCTACTTCTCTCGGGTTCCTACCCTATCTGAGAGGGGTTTATCTCTTCAATAATCGGCTTTCAGGTTCAATCCCTCCATCAATAGGTTACTGTCCTCTGCTTCAAAGTTTTGATGTCAGTAGTAACTTGCTTGTTGGAACAATCCCTCCTAGCCTTGCTAATTCTACCAAGTTATATAGACTCAATCTAAGCTTTAACTCATTGTCGGGTTCTATTCCTGTTAGTCTCACTCATCTCACTTCTCTCACCTTCCTTGCTCTCCAGTACAATAATCTTTCTGGTCCTGTTCCAGACACATGGGTTGGAACAGGTAAAAGCCCCTACCAGCTTCAGATTCTGACTCTTGATCATAATAGACTTTCGGGAGGTATTCCAAATTCTTTGAGCAGTCTAGGCATGCTCCAAGAACTGTCTCTAGGTCAAAACCAGGTTTATGGAACCATACCTGAAGGTCTAGGAAATCTATCTACGCTTCAAACTGTGGATTTGTCAAACAATTTCATCAACGGAAGTATTCCTTCAAGTCTTACAAATCTCAGCTCTCTTGTTTCCTTAAATTTGGAGGGAAATCTTCTAGAAAATGAAATCCCAGAAGGCATTGACAGATTGCAAAAGCTCCAAGTACTGAACCTGAAGAGAAACAAGTTCAGAGGCCAAATTCCTGCCTCAATTGGGAACGTTTCCAGCATAACCCAACTTGATTTATCCCAAAATGGCCTTAGTGGAGAAATTCCAGACTCACTTGGCAACTTACCTAATCTCACTTTTCTCAATGTTTCCTACAACGACCTCTCCGGTGCCGTTCCATTCAAACTGTCTGCAAAGTTCAGTCCAAGCTCTTTCGTCGGAAACCTTCAGCTATGCGGTTACAGTATTTCTACTCCATGTTCTTCACCACCACCCCAGTATTTCTCACCTCCTCCATTGAATGCGTTCTCGGGTCATCACCACCACCGCAAGCTGAGCACCAAAGATGTTATTCTCATAGCAGCCGGAGCACTTTTTGCATTGCTACTTTTAGTCTGCTGTGTTTTGCTGTGTTGTTTGTTCAGGAAAAAGGCGGTATCGAAAAGAAAGAACGGTAAAACTGCTGGTGTTGCTGCAGGGAGGACTGAGAAGGCCATTGCTGCAGCTGGTGTTGAAGTCGAATCAGGCGGGGAAGCAGGAGGAAAACTTGTTCATTTTGATGGGCCATTTGTGTTCACTGCTGATGATCTGTTGTGCGCTACTGCAGAGATTATGGGAAAGAGTGCTTATGGGACAGCATACAAGGCCACCTTGGAAGATGGGAATCAAGTTGCAGTTAAGAGGTTGAGGGAAAAGATCGCAAAGGGGCTGAAGGAGTTTGAAACTGAGGTTGCTGCTCTTGGAAAGATTAGACATCCAAATCTGTTATCCCTTAGGGCGTATTACTTGGGACCCAAAGGAGAGAAGCTTCTTGTCTTTGATTACATGCCCAAAGGAAGTCTTGCATCCTTCCTTCATGGTAAGTAGATTGAATAATTCAATAACTACTAATCACTTTCAAGTCTAAAACCATTATTTAGGCCTTTTCTAGATTATCTTAACTTCTTTCATATGCAGCTCGTGGGCCTGAAACCGGTATCAATTGGCCAACAAGGATGAAGATAGCGATGGGTGTTGCACGTGGCATATCTTATCTTCACACCCAAGAAAACATAGTTCATGGAAATCTAACATCAAGCAACATACTACTTGATGAGCACGAAAATGTCAAGATTGCAGACTATGGCCTCTCGAAGCTTATGACAACAGCTGCCAGCTCTAATGTGATAGGTACTGCAGGTTCCCAAGGATACCGTGCACCAGAACTGTCAAAGGTGAAGAAGCCCACTGCTAAAACTGACGTCTACAGCCTAGGGGTGATCATATTGGAGCTACTGACAGGGAAATCCCCAAGTGAGACAACAAATGGTATGGATTTGCCTGAGTGGGTGGCGTCAATAGTGAAGGAAGAGTGGACTAATGAAGTTTTTGACTTGGAGCTCATGAGGGATGATACTTCCACTACCAGCGATGAGTTGCTCAACACTCTAAAACTAGCTCTGCACTGTGTGGATCCATCGCCATCAGCAAGACCGGAAGCCCAACAAGTTCTCCAACAATTGGAGGAGATTAAGCCAGAGGTGGCTCCTAGTTCTGAAGATACTGGAGCTCTAGTCCTATCAACAAATGAGTAAGGCCAAGAGCAATTGGATCCTGGAAGTGCTTAGGGGTTACCAGTCTATATAAAGTGTTCTACATTTGTTTGTGTATATATATTTCTCAAAATTTATAAGTTGATGTGGGTTTATTGTTTTAGCAAAGGTA
Source organism: Dillenia suffruticosa (assembly GCA_033439265.1). NCBI lineage: Eukaryota > Viridiplantae > Streptophyta > Magnoliopsida > Dilleniales > Dilleniaceae > Dillenia > Dillenia suffruticosa. Next base: position 24,510,139 of record JAVTVX010000013.1, on the reverse strand, counting down.
ATTCATTTGTTAAGGGATTGCTACTATTCCTTTTGAAAAGGTAATAAATTGATGATTCCACGTTTATGTTATGATAGTTAGCAAAGGTAGTCAGTCTCCACGATGTCCTTCGTTTGTGCTCCTTTATTTCAATGCGGGTCTCCAATCTTTGGTTGCAGTTGGATCATTCCTCACCTGACAGTGATTTTTGTTTTTTTTTTTTTGCCACTCAGAATGCAGAAAGCTTTAGAAAAGGAAAGCGATCATTTAACAAGGGATCAGGTGGTCAAGTGACCAAAATTGCTGTTTGAAAGTTTTAAATGTGGGCCTTGAGGCTTTACTTTGTCTGCAAAAATCACTTTATCCCTCCACCACAAAATGCAATGGGAAATTTCATTAAATGATGGCTGCTGGAAGTTAATCCGGCTAAATTTGGAAAATCAAATTTGCTTCCTGACACCCTTTCAATTTTCACTTCATTTTTGGATTCTTTTTATTATTGAAAAATGATTAATTAGCGTTAACATCTTTCAAACAACAAAAGTAACAACCCACTATCCATTTTTTACTACCAAATTCTGTTTTCTCCTTAGCGGTCTGACAACCATTTCTCTCTCTTCCTTTCTTCCTATCGATCTCTCTCTTCTCTTTGTGTCTTTGTCAGTTGACAGGTCTTTCCCTCTCTTCCTTCTTTCACATCTTTTCTCTCTCTCTTTTGTGTCTCACTCTGTACGTCTCTTCTTTTCTGTCTTCGCTAGCTCAATACCCACTCTGTCTCCCTTATTCTTTTCACCAAATGAATGTTCCCCTCTTCGTTTCTCTCTATTTGTTTTTGTTCTCTTTCTTTTCTCTCTCTTTCGATGATGATGACATTATTTCTTCTGTCTCGAAGGTAAAATAGTCCTATATCGATGAAGATAGAAAAAAATCACTAACACCACATTAATTCTCATGACATCAATAACTAAAATGAAAATGCTTTCGTACCCCCCAACTGAAGTCTTCTTGTTGGGATAGCAAATGCCCTTGCATAGATATCACTCGTACCTTCTTCCTGTGTTATTTACATGGTGCTCTGTTAGTAAAAGGCCAAAGAATAATTCACTCACCGCACGGCTACGTTACATGGTGCTCTGTTTCACCACCTCAAGGAACCTTCCTTAGTTATCATTAATCAGGCTTTGGGATTTAATTGACAGAATTGAGAAAAAGTCGGGGAAACAATTCTCCTTGCTCCAACTTTACAAACTTGTTGAATTTGTATAAAATTTATACTAAAATTTAAATGAATTTTGATTAATTTTATTTACGGATCAAACATAGATATATATGTTTAATCCACTTTATTTACATTTTAAATAATTTTCGTAATTAATATTTCCAAAATTTTAAATAGTTAAGTTTAGTAATAATAGACTTATCAAATACTTTTTAAAAATTATAATTTAAATAGAATTATGAAAATAAATTCATATTAAATATAATAATAATTATAATTTAAATTAAATTAAATAGTTTACGTAAAATACAAACCCCCGGAATTACTTGCAAACAGGAAAGCCAAATGGCTCACTCTTTCGCGTTGCACGCTTCATTTTTGGCTCACTCGTGCAGTGTACAAAATTCTCCTCTCCCTCTCTCTCTCTGTCTCTCTGTCTCTCTCTCTCTCTCTCTCTGCAAATGGGAGAATCCCAAGTCCAGAAAATCGCAATATACGGTCCAACCCTAGCTTCAATCCTCCAACGATTCTCATCCGCCACCGGCGACGCGGACGGTCTCCTCTTCGGTCACGTGTCTCACATCACCCCAACTCTCTCCGACGACGACAATTCCGCTACTTCTTCAACCCTAGTCGCCACAGTCACCTCCTTCTTCGTTTCCGGTACCATCAACTCCTTTTACAACTCCTCCGGCGAACTCAACCTCGTCTCTCTCCAAAACCTCTTCTCCTCCTCCGGAAAATATCCCGACAACCTCCTCGGATGGATCTCTTGCCGCAGGAAAACCCCTCTTCGTCCTTCCATGCGCGAATTCTCCGTCACTTCCAATCTTTCGAGAACCTTCCTAAACTCCTCGATCTTCATCCTCTTCTCTACCCCCTTGATCAATTCCCTTATTCACACCCACGAGTATAGGGCTTTTCAGTTTTCGAAAATCACCAACTCTTTTGAACCTAAACAAATCGATGTTGTTAACATTGGACCTGCGTTTCGAAGTCATTACAGTTCATTTTGTCCTAATTCGATGTTTCCTATGTTGCCCTGCGAATTGAGAGGTTCCTCGGCGATGGTGGAAGATTCGACAGGTTCGAAAGACGAGAGTTTGAATCATACGAAGAGGGTTTCCAAGGATCAGAAGGAATTGGACAATTGGGCATTAGGGTTTGATGTTGGGAAATTGAATAGGATGTTGGGTTCGGAGGCAGCGGATTATACGGAGAATGTGGAGAAGTTGTATGAAAATATGCTTGCTAAGCTTGAAGGATTGGCTAGGCTTGTTGAGAAGAGTTCAGCTTTGATGCTTGAGCAGGTCTGACATCTCTATGCCATTGATCAATTTCTATAATTAAAAAATGAGTATACTAAATATACTACTGGTCGGAATTCCGAATTACGATTAATGACTAAATTAGGGAACTGATTTTTTCTATACATATAACATATAAGACTGTGAATCTGCATTTTTACTAAGGTTGGTAATGTGTTCACAGGAAAATCGTAATATGAAGTTGAGATATAAAGTTGCTGGTTTGGAGTGAATGATATGATGGTCAGCAGCTTTTCTTTTGGAGATGTCAGGTAAAATTATGTTATTTTTTCATTGAGGATCCCTTTATACGCATGTTTGGCATCTATAATTTCTGGAATTTCAATGACTTAAAACCTTGGCTTTGGCAGCTAGATGAGTTTCTTTTGCTTTCACCATGTTTAAGGGTGGAAGAAACTCTAGCTTTTCCTATATCTAGAAATGGAAATAGAGCGATGACCTAATTATCAGCAAGACTTTGTCGATTGAGTTTATTTGCAGCTAGTTAGCTTCCTCTGTAGTGAACAATCTATCACAACTTAGAATCTAGCGATGAAGCCCTCGCAATCAAGAATAAGGTCTTTGGTTGAAAGTGTAAAGCTTCATTTATTGAAAGAGAATTCAACCTATCCTGGACAACCGCTGAGGAGAAAGCACATACATGGAGACTTTTTTGCATACCTCAAGTTGACAGTGGACTGAGCACATGAGGGAAAGAATTGTGATGCAAAATCAGCTTTAACTTGTCAGTGCTTTGAGTAATACTACCTAACATCTCTTGTAGATCTCTGGTGTTGCTTGGACAAATTGTGCATCCAATTAAAAATGGCACTATGAGATCAGTGATCTCTATGGAGCCTTGAATTGTTTATAATTGTGTCTCCATAGGTCTATTACCTCAAGGTAGCCTTAGAATTTAATGTTCATAAAGGTTATGGTTTTGTTGCAAAGACCATGGTAGCCTTGGGGTGGTTACACCCCACAATCAAGGCCTGTAACTTACATTAGTCCAAGCGACTGGAAAACTTTGGTTGTCCAGTCATTTTAATGAGAGCCCCAGTAGGAAGGAATAAGTCGGGGCAAACAGGAATGTGGTCTTTGTGTCATATGAGTATTAATTGGTATCTGCCTTGTGAAACTAGGATATCCTTCATCGTGTTTTGAAAAGGATAATGCAATTCAAAGTTTAAGCACATTCACCTCATCTTTTTCATTCTTGACTCAGCATAGTTGGGAAACCATGTTGAATTCTGCATTTGGCGTTCATTGACCCTCTCTATGTTTGTCAACCAATCTTTTCAAGGTATAGGTCTACGGCTTGTTCTTACCACGTAGAACCAACATGGACATGAGACATGATGCATGGCGTGATATTGACACAGTGATATTACAAATTATAAAAATTTATACCATACTCATTTGCAAAAGGATTCATTCAACATGGTTTTTTATCATACAAAAGACTTGAATTTCCTCTTAATAATTCATGCTCTTCTGAACTTTTGAAAACAGGAAGGTGCAAGTTTGAACCTTGCAGCAGACTTATGCCAGGAAAGCCAGTAGTCATCAAACTGATCCCATGTTTCCCCGCTTTCTGATATTTTGGTAGGGGTTGATACTACAATGGCTTGGCTTCATACAGCTTCCATCTCTTGTTTTTGGTGGAATGCATTATAGTGTTTGCATACTTTTCATTTTGCTTATCCTCACGGGGAGATTTGTTCTATTCCTTAGGTGGGGATCATTAAGTCATAATTCAGACATGGGAAACGCAGGTGATTCCTATCAGTCATACAATGTTGTATCTTTATGAAAATAACTTGTTTGTCCCTTTAATATCAGTCGAGTGCATGCTATTCCAGATGGTCTTAACCCGAAACAGTAATTAGCTTATATAAACAATATGATCAAATTGCAGCGCTTTGTGGAGTAGTACAAAATTTCTGTTGTGTTCGCAACGTGGAAATCCTGCATTCCCATAGCCTTTGATTTTGTTGGCTAGGTCAAATATGAAAATGTAACCGGTCTTTGTACTTCCACCATTTTTTTTCCCTCTAAAGAAATATGTAGACCAGCTGTTGCCTAAGTTAACATTTTATATAAACTATATAATAGATTTATACATGTATCATTATGCACCTCATCATCTATTATAAAATATCTAATTCAAAATATAACTAGTAGAGAAAAATTCATCAATATATTTTTATGAATATATCAAAAAAATTATAAATTCCCTCATTATTGATATATTTTAGCAGCACTTTTGTTAATGATTTTTTGGGTAGAATTCAGACTGGGGATATCTAATCGGGTAGTCTATAATCACATAATGGTATTTTAACATACACGCAATACGTATATCCACATACAAGCTTAATTAATTGCATCAGTGCCTGGCTAGTTTGATAGGTAATGTCGAGAAAATCTAAAATCCACTAAAAAATGAAAGTCAATACAAAGATTTGTTGAGTGAAATGGAAAGGGTTTAAAGTATTCCGTTGGGCACAGCCTTTTGACAGCGCCTAGTAACACTATTCTATGGGGCGTCGACAGACCTCTCCTTTTTTTTTGGTTGACTAAAGAAAGGAACACGGACCGACAAAAAGAGCAACAGTTCCTTTTAAGTACGATCGAGATTTGACTTTCGTTAAGAATATTGAATCCTCATGTGTATGAAACGTTTCCTGTTGGAAAATCCGCTTTCCGAAAAGAAGTCACTATAGCGATCGGTCTGGATTAATCAAACGAAATCTCAGATATCAAACGGTGTCTAAAACATGATACTCAAAAAAACAGAGCAAAAAGGACGACATGGTACCAGGCGGTGGATGACTGCTGGGCCTTCTCAACTGGACAGCTCCAGCGGCATCAAGCTGGAGCAGCTCTTCAATCTCCGCATAAAGCTGGGCCTTCTCAACGGTACCAGGCTTCTGTGAATGCCTGCTGGCGCCCCTTGCCCCATTCTAGCCAGCTTATCGTCACACTGATTCGTCTCTCTGAACACATGAATAATCTTGCTAATCCCTAGCTCTTGGAGGATCTCTCTTCCAGTCAAGGATCATGTATCTCCAAGGATGATCTTCCCCCACACCTTCATTGACAACTCTAACAATGGTAAGAGCATCGCATTCAACAACCAAGGGTCTCAACCTTCTCCTTCTGGCAATGCACAGGCCCCTTCTCGGACCCCACAACTCAGCCATTTCTCCACTGGCGGCGCCCACGTTGATTCAATAGCCATGCACCCATCCGCCGATAGACCTCTCTCTTTCTCTCCCCCTACCCCCCCCCCCCCCGGGCCAAAAAAAACCAACAAGGGTTCACACTATGGGCCGGATCGGACAAATGTGGCCGCAAAGAATTCTTGAGAAACACGGTAGGATCTAATTGATGTTTCCAAGGAATTAAATACATCGGCATATTATAAAGAAGTAACCAGAAAAAAAAAAAGGACCCCCCACAAAGGGCTAGTCTTCGTGGCTAAGAAACGATCTCCCGTTTCAGAGAAGCCTTTTTTTAATTACACGTGTCAAAATGTAGACCACATAAAAGCGACGACCCAATTCAAATAGGCCACGTCACCACATATCCATTTCAAAAGTATCACAAAAGTGGTATCAAACAGGTGGGTAGGGTTTTAAGTATCTTGCCATCGCGTCACTAAATGACCTTTCTTTGTTCCCAAGATAAAAGGGCAAAGGATAGAGACACGGTTGGTATGCCTGATGATCCACTAAAACTCTAAAACCCTAACAGTGTTGAACAGTGTAAACAACCCAGAAGAGATAAGAAAGAGGACTCTTGTTCGCTTCTGTTGTCTGAAACTAATTAGAGGTTCTTCTTTGAACATTTGTCAACTTCTTGCAGTTTTAATTTGGTTCTGTTCATCCTCTTAATTTGTGATTCTTCGGATTACGTAGGGGTGATATTCAAGATAAATGACTAGTCGAATGGATGAGAGTGTTAGATCCTCAGAGAAAACAAATAAGGGAAAAAGGCGCAATGGTTGTGACTCAGTAGAGGAGACTCTGGAGAAGTGGAAGACGTACAACAGCCAGATGGACGCAGAGAAGAATGTAGAGTTGAATGTGAACCGAAGAGTGCAGGCAAAGGGATCAAAGAGGGGTTGTATGAAAGGAAAGGGAGGACCCGGAAACATGTTTTGTAATTTTCGGGGTGTAAGGCAGAGAACATGGGGTAAATGGGTGGCTGAAATTCGTGAACCCCATAGAGGTGGACAACAATTAAGTCAGGGAACTCGTCGGCTCTGGCTAGGAACCTTCACTACTGCTCAAGAAGCGGCTCTTGCCTATGATGAAGCTGCAAGGGCTATGTATGGTCCTCATGCTCGTCTAAACTTTCCAGATAATGCTGTGGAACCAAATAACTATTGCGAATTAAGTACCGTCTCAACATCATTAGGACCTGTCTCTCGTGTAGCCTCTATCGGGTTTGATAAAAGTGAGGATAAGGGCTCTCCAATGGTAGAAGCTAATTGTTCACAAGTAGGGGTGACGGGGGAGTGGAAGGTGAAGCAAGAGGAGCAAGAGAGAAAATATGCTGGTGTTGAAAGCAGTCAAAGATGTGATTGTAAGAGGGTTCCTGATGAATCTATGAAGCAATTGATTGAGTTTGAAAGTGAAGAACCGACAAATATCAAGGATTTGAGTGATCCTAATGGTCTTGGAGTCGGATCATATGAATACTTGCCAAGATCATCTACAGAAGAACCATATGGCATTCAATTTGGCCCCGTAAGTGACAGCATTCCACAAAGCATTGATGAAAATACCAGAGAAGCTAACAGCGAAAGAGTGATGAAACAAGAAATAACAGAACTTACAGGATTCGAGAAATTCAGAGGCCTGAATATGTCTATGATTTCTTGCGGTGAACCTTTTGACTTGGAATCTTTCGTGAGCATCACCGATGATCATTTTGAATCAAGAGAATACAGAATACATGATTCTGGAGAATTGCACTGCTCTTCTGAAGGTCAAGTGCACCTGCAATCTATGAGGCCACCTGATACCTCACATCAGTTGCAGAACCCAGATGCCAAGCTACTTGGAAGTCCATACAAAATGGAAGAAACAAAATCTGATGCAAACAACCTTGGAAATACCTTGAGACCTGGTCATGATCTTGAATTAGATGAGCAAGATTCACTTGATTCATGGTTAATAGAATTGGGAATTTGAGGAAAATGACGGAGTAGTAATATTACTTACAGGGGAGACTCTTGCAGTGGCTTTTGTCCAAGATTTAACAAATGCTTCTTTGATTGAATAGACACTATTAGCATGACTACCCACAAAGATGTTACGTCCTTAGAATGGCGGTTACTTCAGTTTGAACTATAGAGGATTTTTATGTCTAAGGATGATGCTGTTAACTCTTTCCCATCATGGGATCCACTATGGTTCTATGGGGCGTCTGTTTGGATGCTTCTCAATGAAAATTTTAATTCTGCTGTAAATAATATTCAGTAAAATGCTTTTGGTTTGCCATAAAGTCAATTTTGTGAGCTAATACCATGATACCGTCATGCTTATATGTTCAGGATTTTTTTCTCACTTAATATATGTAATTGCAAGATGAAATATCATAATATATACTTTTTACAAATGATATAATATCGGTAGATGAGAATAGAGGGGGTATTAGTGCTAAATTGGAATTATGGAAGGACACACAAAACTTTAGAGGATTTAGAATAAGTCAATCAAAAACTAAGTACATAAGATGTACATTTCGTGACAGCCATAAAGAATGATGAAAAAACTATTAAGTTAGAAAGTCAAGACATATAAAAAAGTGAATGTTTTAGATATGTTGGATCTATCATTCAAAACGAGGGTAATATAGACGAAAATGTGAGTCATAGGATTCAAGCAGATTGGATAAAATTGAGAAACACATATGGAGTTCTTTGCGATTGCACAAGGGAAAATTTTATAGAACCATAGTAAGAACGACATTATTATATAGCATCGAATGTTAGGTTATTAATCAATAACAAAAATACAAAATTATTGTAGCTAAAATTAGCATATTTAGGTGAATGTATGGTAAAACTAGAATATATAAAATTAGAAATGAAAAGATAAATATTAAATTAGGAGTGAATTCAATTGTGGATAAAATATGAGAGTATCACTTTAGGTGATTTGGATATGTGCAATGAACATCCAAGAACGCACCAATGCGAAACCTTAAATGTAGAAAATTTAGTAAAATGTCAGGATAGATAATTGAAAATCTGAATGCAAGTTTTCCGTAAAGATATGAGTGTCAAAATTTTAATTAAGAAAATGACTTTAAATAAGAATGAGTAGTGGCGTAGGAGAATCTGAAAAGTTAAATATCTCTTTTATTTTTTTTAAGTTTTTAAGAATAGCTTTTTTTCATTATTTTTATTTTTATTTTTTAGTGTTATTTTATCTATTTTTGCTTTCAAATTTTAATTTTATATTTTTCTTTTTTCCTTTATTTTATATTTATCTTTCAAATGATTGATCCAAAAATTTGGGATTAAGATTCAAGTGGTGGTTGTTGTTGTTGTTGTTGTTGTTGTTAATATATGTAATTGCAGGAAATATCTTAAACAATGTCATTTCCTTTCCAACTTGTTCCTTACTTGGCAATGTGTCACGTTGATTTCCAGTGAAGTAACAACAACATTTGTGGTCAAATTTTTTACACTTTGATCCATTTTTCCACACTATTGAGCTAATGAAACATGAAACATGAGAAAACAAACAACACTAAAAGGCATCAAAACTGTTATTTTGAAAATCTTACCTACAAGGTCAATCATGTATAATTTTGTAAATAAGAATTGAGATATACGTCTATACACTGTAGTTGCAAGAAAAATTTCTGAATTTACAGGTGGTTGTGAAACATACCAGGCAAAAAGTATGGAATTCCAAAAGCTGATCTGACTCAAAATAGTGTAGCATTGTCTGAAAGAACATCCCATGATTTGCAATACCTTCCGCGCCTTCTATCCATGGAGGCTAATCTTCTGCCCTATAAGCCATTTATCTTGCTGAAGTGAATTAATTTAGCTCGACAATGAATAGCTATGAACATATCATCATAGCCATAGCATGCCATGGTCCTTGGGACAGTTTGTGTTGATCAGATGGTTACTGTGAGTTAATGTACCTAGTTTGCCAGTGTTGTAGACCATGATAAGCAAATGACAATTTCAGGTAATTACTTTAGTGGATCCTAGTCATTCCCTTGCTCCTTCCAGACCAAATAGATTTCCATGGCCTGCCCTTCATGCTCAATCTATGAATCAGAAAAAAAAAAGATGAATATTTTAGCAGATTTACAATCATGTTGAATTATCATCCATGCAGCCTATGCATTTTTTTTTTGGGTGGGGGGAATGGGATGGGGTTTCAAAATACTCTTTTAATTTTGCCTGCACTTAGCGTATTTACCTCCAAATTCCAGCCACCACAAGCAAGGTCATAAAAAAGAAAAAATCCCGTCCAGACTCCTGCAAGACCAAATGCAGGGCAGCCACAAGGAGGTATAATGAAGAGATGAGTCCAACTACCATCTGTGGTCACAGCAGGATATTAAAATTGGATGAGAATTGTTAAAAATAATTGAACATGATATTAGTGATCATAACTGTATGGATATGAAAGGATGGGCCATAAACATGATTTGCTTAGCTTGGTGTACAACTAGTATACCCATGATATTCTTTAGGAAACCAGAGCCAGCAGAGAGTAAAGCAGCTTCAGCAATGCCTATGCCCGCAGCAAGTGCCAAAGAAGGTGATCCTGAAGGAGAAGCTTCTTTCCTTGGTTTTCAGCGACAAACTCTTCACAAACAAACACAGAATCAAAACTACAGTTATTGAACTAAACATCATGGTGGAGGACCAAGACTAAATGAAAAGAACCTGGTTTTTTGAGAAATGATGATTACCTTGGTTGATTCTAATAGAATCCTCATTGTCCTGGTGAAGAGCCGCCTGCTCTTCAGCAAAAAAGGATGTTATGATGTTAAGTAAAGGAACTACATTAAATGATTTTGACACCAGATTGAAGCAAGAAATTGAAAACCAACTGTCGCTAGTTCAACTGAGCCTATACAACGAAAAACATCATGATGTATATTCCATTAAGGAATCTGCAATTGTCATAAAACTTATTGCCTCCCCATGAAGAATGCTATACCATATTAAAAAACTCAACCACCTAAAACACTTCTACTGATATGGCACCTATTTATGATATTCAACTGATGAAACCATGCCACATTAGACTCGGGCATCCTAAACCCTGCATTTTGCTTAGAAGTTAAAACAATATAATTCTGCACATAACCCACTTCGCAGCCATCTACTGAAAGATTAAATCAGGAACAGAACATACAGAAATAAGTTCATCGGACATGGTCACACATATATCACAGACTAGAAATGGCATTAGTACATGTATCAGATTGTACATTGAAGAAAACCAAGTAAAACATACCTAAATGTCCAACGAAAGCAGTATCAACCAAACCCGTAATAGGATCTGCAGCAAGGCCTAATGCAGCAGTCAATGCAATCGACAGAATTTCCCTTCCAAGTTGATCACATCACAAACTCATCCCAGACAAATGAAACAAACAGATAAGTCTCACATCAACTCAACAAGTAAAAACTACACAAACATGGACTATAATTAGATATAATCGCACCTTAAACGACGAAAGAGAAGAGGAAGCGAATTCAGGAAAGGCGAAGTAGACGGCCAATTCGAATTAGAAGAAACCTTGAACGGCTTGGGAGACACTGGGGTTCCGGTTCCGGCCAAGAATTGATGGTTGTGGTGGGAGAAGACGATTCGGGAACAGCTCGAAGACGAATTGAGAAATTAGGGTTTCCTTTGAGCGTAGTAGCTGAAGTTTTGATGTTAGATGATTGAATTGTGGAATGACGGAAGCTCTGTCGATTACATTCTGGCGTCTGTATGTTGAGACGTTGCTATGAGAGACCACTTGCCATCTCCCAAGAAGTGGGGAGAGAGAGAGAGAGAGAGAGAGAGAGAAAGAAATGTGTGTGAATGTGTGAAGTTGTTGGAAGATTTTAACGGATGGAAGAGACTATCGGGAGAGACCGACCACCACCTGTCTGAGCATCAACTCAAGTCAAAACAGTGTTGACCACAAGACCAACCACCTGTTTGCCTTCGCCCTCGTGAGCCTTTGATGCTAGCTGGCCACCAACTATGAGACGCGCGAAAGTTTCTCGGTCTCTGCCAAATGGAACTCGCAAAAGGCCGATGGTCCGACCCAAATAAATTATATATTTTCTTTAGAATTTATTTCTAAATTTAAGGTTTAATGCTTACAATCAAAAATAAATTATGGAGTTAACTTTTAAATTTAAAAAAAATCATGAATTTTTAAATCAATGAAAAAAATAAAAATAAATTTTCATACAAATTGTAAAGTAAAATTATACTGGCCTAAATAAATAAAATAAAAAACTTGAAATTTAGTTTGAATCACTTGATAAATTTACTACGTCAACCAAAATTTTCAATAACTGAAATGAAAAAATTTTAATATAATTTTATGATAATATTAAATAGAATAAATAAATTAAATCTTATGTAACGGTCAACATCAGCAATTTATAATCAAATATTAGATTAAATATTAGATTAAATGGAGTAAATAGAAGCGCTCTCTATTTTATTATTTTAACTATTAGATTTTCGGTCCAGCTTGCAATCAGCCATAATTTTACCGTGTCATTTAAGGTTTTAGTGATCGCTCGTTATGGAAGAATATAACCAGCAAAGGACAATTATTTTGTTGTTGTGTTAGAATGTATTCTGTGAAACAACCGCTACACCAACTACTTTTGTCGTCCGTGGCCAACTTTGGCGTCCTAATGAAGAACTTCGGCTGCAAGAGTAAAGGTAGCTGGCCTATTCGGACCTAAAATTCAGCTCATCCTCATCTTACTAAGGGCTGCCATGGTGGACCTTCGTACTTTTCATGATCAACACGACATAAACACTCGGTTACAATGATGTTAGAATTATCAAAAATGATTACATCCTCACATAAAATAAACTAATAGGGACTGCCCAATATCATCACCAACCTTTTATTTGTTCGCTTCGGATGGGTCACATCCATGCAAAATAAAATTTACATGACATACGAATATATCCCAATTGATCTGATTTTATGCGTACATTGCACAGATTCCATATCAAAGGTTTGTTTTGCTTTATTGATTTGATATCGAAAGGGACTTCCCACCTCCCAGGTCCAAGCTCCAAGCTGCTTTCAATTGTGTGTGTGTGTGTGTGTGTGAGAGAGAGAGAGAAAGAGAGAGAGAGAGAGAGAGAAAGAGAGAGAGAGAGAGAGAAACTTGTGCGTTACCTTTTAAGTTGGAACCGTAAGGAAGCACTCAAAGTAGACTCCCTAGGAAACCACAGATTTGGTAATTGAGTGGATAAACATATAAGAACCTCTCGTGTTTAGCATGTGGTGGCCTCTTTGGTTCCCCTTTATGACAATTATCATCACTTTCCAGTCCCAAATTCTTTTACTAATCACAACATTGTGACCGGAGAACAATTTCCCACCAGTCAACAAAAGCAATGTACATAAAACATAATAAAATAATATACTTTTATTTACTATACCCACCACTACCAAAATAATTCTGGACCTAGGAGGAAGAAGTAGATTGCAGAAAGATCCTGCTTTTCTTGCAGGCTTCTTTTAGGGAATATATCTCAAAATACAGAGAACTTGTTACCACTTCCAGTATTTCGATCATAACGAAAGCACTTCACACGTCCTGATTAGCTGAATTTGTTTATTAAGTCAAATTATAATAAGAAATTTGGCCAACCCCTTCTTTCTTCATAAATATCCCCGTAGAAACAGGGTCAAAGAAGACCCTGAAAATAGAAGAAAAAAGAGCGACATACCTGATGTTAAAAAGAACACCTTTCCTTGGAAACGAGATTGCAGTAAGAAGAAGCCATGAAGCTCAGGATGGACAGCACCAGAAAGAACCAAGAGAGTCTTCATGTGATTTAGACTACACAGTGGCGCTATCCCTCCTGAGCTTTACAGATTCTCCTATACTTTGCAGGAAAAAGAAACAAGAAAAAGAATTTAAGTCTCTGAATGTGACACAACAATGTCTTTCAACAAAAATTCCATTTGAAACCTTGTAATAACCACAGGAAGAATGCCATTTAAAACGGGTTGGTGAGGTGGGGAAGGGTTCCAGTGATGCACTATTTATATACCGCAAGGAAGCCATAAAAGAAAGCAAGAAAGAGAGAGGACAAAGAGGAATAGATCGAGCAACGTCACCCTCTGGAGTCCAGATAATACATGAGAAAACTCTTTGGCTCAGTTATGTCGGTGTCTAGAAATTGTGGAGGGACGGATTTTTTTCTACTTTTTTCTCTTATTTTGAAAATTGCGCTTGCCGACTACGTCGCCTTCTTTTCTTGGAATCAGTATAAATACCATTTGTGCAACACGGTTTTTTTTTTTTTTTTTTTTTTTAATTCCCAAAAAAAATTGAGCTTTTGGCTTCCAGGTGTCCCTGTTTTCTCATTTTCCTATTATTAATTGAAAATCGGTAATTAGTGTAACAAAGGGTGTCAAATTTAAGGTGTGGTAATTGTGTTCAGAAGCAAATCAAGGGCAAATATAGAGGGCAACATCTCCATAAAATTTTAACAAAAAAATTATATTTATAATTTTAACTTAATTAATATTTCAAATTTAATATATATTATATTTAATACAGCTGATATGAATTTTTAATTTTGTGCTAAATAAAATTACGTAATATAGTAACCGAATATTTTAAAACAGTATTATTAAAAAAAGCATCGGACTATAACAAAATGCTAAACAAAATTTAATGCTAAAATGCTAAATATTTTAATCTTCTGATTAATTATCACTAATAGTACATTGGTGGTTCCATTTCGTCGGGGTCCTCTATCATCTCTACGTTATTGTCTTTAATGCAAATGTACTCAACTCTTTCACACATGTCAAGATCTCATTGGTCGTAGTTATGGCCGTACCCTTAAATTAAAGAAAAATAAGTAATTAATATATAATCATTAATGATATTTTAACAAATAGTTTTAAAAATCACTAAAATATCATATACAAAAATTTTAAAAAAGTTTATACTCTGCATATTCTATTTGGTTATGTTAATATAAATTTGACTAATAAGAAATTTTATATTTTTTTATAAATTATCGGTATCCATATCGAATTCGATTAAATTTGATTTAAATTGAATTAAATTTTTAACGGATTCTCTTAAAATTTATTTTTATTATATACAGTACTCAAATTTAAGATTTATTTAATCGGCAACAATGACACGGCAGGTGTTAAGATATTTGATATCAAGAGAAGAAAATTAATTGTCGGCAGGTGTTAAGATATTTGATATCAAGAGAAGAAAATTTTGAGCGTGTATGGATATTTCTCTTTTTTGTATTTTGGGCAGAAACCGCATGGGGTTTCCACTTTCGCCGCTTTGCTTTGCATAACATAATAAAACAAAGCATCTAGAGAGAGAGAGAGATTTAACATATGCCGGCAATTGGACGATACGCATTTCCGGCAGAATTCATGACCTCTTCCCTAATGCAGAGGGTCCAGCTAATACCAAATTGTATACGTAACTTGGTATTGAAGCAAACAGAAATAGAATTTGGCATTCGATTCTTTGCATGCTAATTTCTGTTTGTCCTTTGCTAGTTGCTCTTTGAATATATCTTCACTTTCTCGCAATGACCCACGTACTCCAATTTGTCCTGACCATAGCTCCAAACAATTAAAAAAAGGAAAATCATATGGAAAATACCACACATAGTACAATTTGTCGTCACCTGAGCTTCAAACCAGATTTAATATCTTACTCGTGCTTCGCTCTCGCGTGCCAGTTTGATTCTGAATAATTAAATTTTGTGAGACATCCATATTTCAACCTAATCCCTTCAAAACTATTCTCTCAGTAAGAGAAAAAAAACAAAAAAAATGAGGCACTCTCGTTTTTATCCTCGGCTCATGCATGGAAGGACACTCAGGAAATTGAACTGGTTTGCTCTTTTTCCTTCCCCATATCATTATTTATACTTTGGTCATTTGATTCGAACCAAGGGCGTGGACATATACGGTATACATTAACGTGCCCCGCCGGACAAAAATAAATATATATACTCATGACCAAGTACAATATTCGGCCATGAAAATAACTCTTTTGCTGTGCCCTAAACCAGCATCTATATGTAATTTGGTCAGACTGAAGTAAATATCACAATTGATCTACAACTGCCAAAATTAAATTCTTCCCAATGATGGGGTTTCTTTTTTCCTAACGAATTTATGAGCCAGACCTACCTCGCTGTAGTAGTTAGCATCATATACTTTTCACGAGTTATGGTTTAATTCATTACATGGTACACATTGCAGAGTACAAAGATAGAATGATTCTTCAAGCTTCCTGTATGTTCAACAGAATAGTATGCCCATAAAAAAGCCACAATTCTTGAAATGGCCCAAGTACTTTGTATGGCAACTCATAATTTGTTCCGGCTAGGTTAGCAATAATCTTCAATTAGTTGATGATAAATAAAATTGGGATCATGTTTTTCCGATTTGATAGTTAACTTGAAGGAATAAAACTCAAAATTTATATTAGGAAATAAAATATAATATATAAGGGGCGGAGGCTATAATTTCTATGAAAAAATATTTTGAAGACATTTTAAAATATTTAAGGGTATTTCTAAAAATTTTAAGATTTTTTTTTTGAAATGTAATCAAGGGATACACATATTAATTTTTTTTGTTAAAATATTAGATATCTTATAACTTCCTTCCTGAGTGTTCGTAGTTCAATCGGTTTTAATTTAATAAGATGAGATTTATTGATATTATTATTTTAGAAAGCATATATTTACATAATGATTCAGAATTAAATTGTTTCTGTAGTAGGTTTATGAAAGAGCACGGTAAAGAGAGTTTACAAAAAACAAATAATGATGAAAAGTTGGGTGTTTAACTACCTTATATCGTGCTTGCATTCCACAGCAAGCACAATCTATCCGGAGTTGTTGGTAATCTAGGAGATTTTACGCGCTGTGGTTTGAGGATGACATATCCCATAATTGAAAGAACGAAAAGAAAAAATTTAAATTGAATTAATCGAAATATAATTTTTAATTTAAAAAAAAAAAGGTAAAATTTTTGGAGGTCATCCTATCCTAGTTAAGCCACGGGATCTCACATGTTATAAGCCTACATGTCTTGAACTTTTCGCCCTTGATCGCCTAAGGTAAAACAAACGGTAAAGATGGTTGCTTAACTGAACCAAGAATAGCTAACTAAATTCGCAACGATGGGATTTTAATTTTGACATCAGTATTTGATAAGACTATGGTGTAAGATTTGTTCTAAAAATAATAATTATAATTTAAATTAAATATTTTACGATATAACTATACCCAAAAAGAATGTTAACATGGATAACCCCGATCCCCTTTTACCCCCCCCTCCACCCCCACAAAATGACCTTGAGCGGGGAAGCCAAAATTGGGAGAGGGTGTTTGGGGTTGGGTTGGTGAGTACGAGGACAATTGTATTAATTGGTGATGATGGTGGGTGGGACGGGGATAAGGGTATGGAAATCCGACACCTTCTGGAAAATATAAGAGTGTCCTCTAAAATCAGTATGTGCATCCTCCAACGCAATAAGGGATCAAGAGGCCCTTTCTTAATTAGGCAGACACAACCCCCCACTGTTTCTCCGCCCTTAATCCTCATTCCCGTGAACGAATGTTTGATTAAATCTTAATTGAAATAATTAAAATTAAATTAATTAATCTAATTCGGTTATATAATTTTTATAGTTATAAACTAATCAAATAGATTAAAATTTGATAATTTGTTTGATCGGATTAGATAATTAATTCAGTTTGATTATTTAAATTAATCGAATTATTAAAATCTTTTATTATATGAGATTTTTACGTAATGATGTCTTATGTGTCTATCATAGAAATTTAAGAAAATTAAAAAATAAATAAATTATTCAAAATAAAAGAGTTAACTTTATTTCTAAAATCCATTATGATATTATGTAAGAGAGCAACGTGTGAGTGAAACAAAGTATGAAAGTAGTAAAAAGAAAGGAAAAAGAGTGAAACAGTAGAAGGGAAAAGAAAGACGTGAGTAAGAGTTTCAAGTTTTAGAGTAGAAGTGTTTGGAAATTTAGAAATAAAAATTTGAAAATTGAAAATTTTTCATCAATAGTGCATTCTCCACCATAATAATTTTAATTTTTAGGTTTTTTTCTTTCTTAATTTTTTTATTAATTATAATTTTTTCTCTTTTAAATTTTAATTATATTATTATCATAATATTTATATAAATACAAATTATTCAAAAAAAATATATAATATTTTTAATTAATTCAATTTTTTGGTTTGATGGAAAAAACAATTGATAAAAACGATAACAATCCAAATTAACCAAATTAAAGTTTTGTTTTATTTAAAACCAAACTAAATACCTAATAAACCACCCAAACTATAAAAAAAGGATTCGAAAAAATGATTTTTTTTTTCAATTTTAACATAATAATACTCACCTCTACTTATTTCTTGGAAATACTATTTCTTATCATCATTTAATTCGAATACCGTTTTAATCTTAATGTGACAATAAATATTTCATTATATCTTTAGTACATATATATTTCTTTTATTTTTATCTTTGGTTTTTGTTGATTGGTATTTAGACTTTACTCGATTAATTCGATTTGAGTATTGTAGGATCCATAAAGGAGTTAGTTTTTCTAAATTTTATTTTTTATTCTTATAATTTGAACTCAAAATTTATAATTATAGGAGTATAGCATTCTATCGCTACACGGGAGTTTGGTATATATATATATATATATTTTTTTTTTTGGTGAAGAGTTTGGTATATATATTTCTTTTATGTTACGGTGAAAAGTTATTTAATTACAAACTTCTCTACGTTAAGCTCATTTATAGGACAATATTTTGGTCCAAAAGGGCCACAAGGTAGGCCTTGAAACATAAGATTTTGGTGGGCCATAGTACTGAGCCTGGGCGTCTGAAAAGCCCAAAGCTTAACCGCCATGCCCAGTGTCCAGCTCACATCCAGCTGTTTTCATTCAAACAATTTTCTTTTTCGAAAAAAAAAAAAATTCGTTTTAAGTTTCCCGCCTAATTGGCTCAGGGACTCGAATTCGATTCTTCCTTCCTGCCTTTCCCCCCTCTCTCTCCAAGACGAAGAACCGTAGATCGGACACCCGCCGTGGATGTCGATGTGGCAATTACTCTCCGACGATGGGAACGCTTTCCGGTGGGAAAGCTCCGGAAATGAGACACATAGACGTACCAGCATCGATGATCCACATGAAAGAATTTCGAACCCTCCTCCTCTTCCATCGATGGAAGACCTACTGTTTCAAGGTAAGAATCAAATGCTCTGATAACTATTTCTCTCGATATGTTAATGAACGACAAGGGATTGTAACTTCATAGGTTGTACGAGGATTTTCGGCGGTGGATTTCAGAGCGGTCCGATATTCAAAACTGGATCTGGTAAACCGGTGGCGTTGAAACAGTCTTCACTGGAAAGAGCTTTATCGGTTCTTGGATGCGATGATGATGATGATGATGATGGTAGGAGTGCAGGTTTCGATTAGCTAACCTTCAAAAACCCTAAATTTCATTTTGACTAGAATATAGGTTTCAAATTGGTGAAGTGCGTGGGGGAATTTATGTAACTTGAGAATTATTATGAATATAGGAATTTGGTTTTTTTAGGTGTCTTTTTTTTTTTCCCTTTGTCTGGGAATGTGGGTTTTAAAAAAATTATAGGAAGTACGCGGCGAAATATAGGAAATTTTGACTCTCCTCCTCTTCCAGCGATGGATGACCTACTGTTTCAACATAAGAATCAAATGTTAATCCTATGACAATATTTCTCTCGATATGTTAATGAAAGAGGTGTGATTGAAATTTCGTAGGTTGTCCGTGGAATTTTGGTGGTGGATTTGAGAGCGGTAGGATGTTCAAAACCCCGGTGGCGTTGAAACAGTCTTCTCTGGAAAGAGCTTTATCGGTTCTTGGATGTGACGATGATGATGGTAGGAGTGAAGGTTCGGATTAGCTAACCTTCAAAAATCCTAAATTTCATTTTAATTGGAAAATAGGTTTCAAAATTGGTAAAGTAGGTGGGGGAATTTATGTAACTTGAGAATTATTAATGATATAGGAATTTGATTGTTCTAGGGCTTTTTTTTCACTTATTTGGGAATGTGGTTTTTCAAAAAAATTTTAAATCTGCACATTTGTTTTCCTCTTCAATCTGGGTTTCTGCTTTGTTCTATTAGGTATTGTTGTATACAATCTTTTCTTTCAGCTTGGGGAGTTGGTTTTTCTTATCAAAAGTAGTGTTTTTGACATGTTTGTATGATGGGAGTCTGGTGTTTTAGGGTTCTTCATATTGAATTCCACTAATTCTGCTGAAATAAGTGCTCATTGAACTTCTATTTCAAAACTTTAAGGAAAAGAAAAAATATAGCATGGGAAAGCTAGCTGAGTTTTAGTAATTTGTTTATAATACTAATTAGGTGAAATCCTTTGATGGCTGTAAATGGACACTTCTAGACATATATTTGTTCTTTCAACAAGTGATTTATCAAAATCATATTAATTTGGTTATACTTTTCTATGAATGGAATCAGTTTGTGTCTCACTTACACTTGATAACATGCTTTGCAGGACATTTCCATTGTAGATATAATGGTGGCAGTTTCTATGATTCTCTTTTCCAGACAGGCTCAGGAAAAAGGGTTAACATATCTTCTGCTGGTCTTGTTAGAGCAAAGACATTGTTAGGACTGGATGAAACTGACAGACTTGAAAATGGACAAAAAATATCGACTAAAGATGAACCAGACAATGGGCAAATTATATCAGAACCATTAGGAATTGAAAGCCATGCAGACAATTCTGGGGTCAAGGCTGCATTCACTTCTAAGACTAGCTTAACTCAAAGCCACACAAAGAAAGAGACCCTTCGGGCACTTAAGCAATTTGGTACTTGTGATTCTTCAGATTTGAAATCTCCTCCAATCAAGTTTAACACCGCTGGTGGAAGATCCATATCAGTCTCGAGGGATGCCTTACAACGAGCAAGGAGCCTCCTCGGAGAACCAGAAATGGGAACTTTACCATGTGACAAGGATGTTGTTACACCTCTGCCCTCCAATTTATATGAGAAAAGGTCAAATACTCTTCTGAAGAGCAAGAAACTCAATCTTCATCCTTCACAAAATGGTTTCACATCAGGAAAAAGTCCATCTAAAGGATTTGTATCTCCTTTGCGATCATTAGACATATCTAGGTCTATAAGTTCAACCAATTTGATCAAGAAGTTTGATGCAGAGTGTATTTCAGAGGAGGGAAGTTGTAGGTCAAAATGTGATGTGTCTGATCCGCCAAATACAGTAGAAAAAGGAACTCATACAACTTGCAAAGTGCGAGAAAATTCTTTGACGGATTGTTCTGGCACTGGAATTGATTCACTAAAGAGATTATCTGGTGGACCACTAGTTGACATTTCAAATAACATTGGAACAGCTCAGGCAAATAGGAACCATATTACTGGTGACAAGAAGAGACTTGGCTGGAACATTTCTGTGTCTCCATTCAAGAGGCCTCGCAATTCCAGATTCTCCGCTCCTCTAAGCACAAAATTTTCAACAGTTACAATGGGTAAAAGAATGGCACAGTTTTAATCTAATCTACCTTATATGTTTTTGATATATATATGTATGGTATCTGTTCCATTAGGTCCATCCTGCACGATACATGAAGAACCCGATGGGGTACAAAGAATTTCCACCCGATACCCCTTTAGGGTATCCAGAGCTTATGTCAAGGAATTTTTTGGTCTGCCCAAATTATGTCAAGAAACGGTAATAATATTGGGGGATGGTTCTATTTTAGTTTTGAGTCGACATTTTAGGTTTCTGACACTACCTACCCTGTTGAAATTAGATGCACCATTTGCCAGAACATTTAAGAAAGATGACTCCAGAGGGTGCACAAAAGTACATATTCTTTCATGGATCTGATTCAGACGGCATTGGAATAGATGCCTTTTGCCACTTATTGACTCAGCTCGGAGCTTCCAACCAATTTGCCTCCAAAGAGTAAAAATTTTACATCCTTTACCTTTTTATCTGTCTCTTGAGAAATTGAGCTGGGTCCTGTCGTGGGGATGCAGTTCTCTGATCAGTTTTCCTAGAGAACAAAGAAATTCAAATGTTTTCCAGCTACCAATGATTTGAAGACAACATTCTGCTTGTCAAAACATACAAGCAGGATATTACCATTTGAATGCTGGCTGAGTGTTGGGTTGCACCATTCATTCACCTTTTTGGTTGGGTTGGCATACCAAAGAGATGAAATATTCTCTGCATTGATGATGTTCTGTATTTTTTTTTTCTTTTCTTAATATGTTTGAATTTTGGACTAGCTGGAGTGCTATGCCATCTAATGTTGCTCTATTATGTTGCAACAGGCTGCTGATACTTGCAATTTGGCTTCACAAGTTTCTGTTCCTTATCAAAAATATTATTTCTGTCAATGTTTTGGTTAGATGCATTGATATGATTCATTTTCCTATTATATATCTTAGGTGGGTTGCAAATCACTATAAGTGGATTGTTTGGAAACTTGCATGTTATGAAAGATGTTATTCTGCTCAATGTACTGGAAAGCTTTTGACAATCTCTAGTGTTTTGGAGGAACTAAAATATAGGTATCTGTATTATTCCCCATTGTAGCTCTACTCTACTCTTATTTATTTATTTATTTTTCAATTTCATCTATTCACAAAGGCTAACAATATCTTCTCATAGATATGAGCGAGAAGTAAATCATGGTCACCGTTCTGCAATCAAGAGAATTTTGGAGGGGGATGCATCGCCTTCTTCAGAGGTTGTGCTGTGTGTTTCAGCTATTCATTCGGAATTTGACCCAAGTAAGGGGGGTTGTGGAGCAGCACCTAATGGGAATGAAAATCATGCTGCTAAGATAGAAGCAACTGATGGATGGTAAGAAAAAAATAAATTCTCATGTTAAGTCTGCTATTTTGAGGTTTAGTTGTGGGTAAACTTTTCTATGGCAGGTACTCCATTGATGTACTTCTGGATGCATTGCTGACAAAGCAACTTGCTGCTAGAAGACTGTTCATTGGCCAGAAACTTCGGGTATTGTAGCAGTTTTGATGATTATCACTTATTTCATTACGGTTCTGCACTTTGATTTATTCTTTTCTTGCTTTTGTTTACATTGTCTTATGAAGATATTGGGAGCACAGTTGTGTGGCTGGGCTGGACCTGTTTCTCCCCTTGAGGTTCTTGTCAATTTTTTTTCTTCTGCTTTAAGTTGATTGATACTTGCAATTGGTCTCTTAAAACGGTTTCTTTATGTTTCAATGTCAGGTATCAAGGACAGCTAGCTTGGTGTTGCACATGAATGGGACATATCGAGCTCATTGGGCTGATCGACTTGGATTTTGTAAAGCTTTATTTAAATTATATAACTGAATTGTCTATTTCCAATTTGCATTTGGCCATAGCACTTTCTTCAAATCTGTTTTATCCTGACCTCCTGCACGGCTGTTGATGATTCTGCAGGTAAGGTTGCTGGTCCTCCATTGGCATTGAGGTGCATTAAGAGTGCTGGAGGTCCAGTTCCCAGGACTTTAGTTGGGGTAGCAAGAATTTATCCTGTTCTTTACAGGGAGAGGTATCTATTGAAACTGTTATATCTGAAGCCCATCTGATGCTTTCTGATGATGAAAATTGTCTTCTTTCCCTTCTAGGTTGAGCAATGGAGGATCTATTGTGAGATCAGAGAGGGTGGAGAATAGAGTAGCGCAATTGCATAACCAGAGGTGATTTATACTCCTGCAAATATGTCAATCTTGAAATCACCCATCAAAACCCACTGATATGTATTACACTATTATTATGTTTCCTCTCTCGACAGGTTCCATACTATTGATATAGGGCCATCTTATTGAGAAATCACAATGTTTGAATTCCTTACAGGTCATACGTTGCCAGTTTCTCAATGAAATATGAGAAGAAGGAATTGAATAATCCCATTCCCCCTTTTCTATATGCTTTAATAGTTGCTGGAAAATATGGGAGGTACAGATTTGTATTTCTAGTTCTCCATTATCAGTTCCTGTCAGCAGTGGCTGGATAGGTAACTGGATATCTTGAGTGAGTTTCTGAAAGAAATGATTGATAATGTAAACTTTTCTTAAATTACCAGGCTAATGATCCTGTTAACTTTTTACATTAAAAACCTTGAACATATGATGCAAGTACCACATGAAGCAATCCCAACCTAATTAAGTATTTTTGACTTAACTTTGTTTTAATGAGATTGAAATCAGCAAGTTGATGCCATACATTTTTAATTGATTAATAGTTTTAAGCTTAATGTAATTTGTAATAGTCATGAAAACCTTCACCATCTTTGCAAACTATGTTCTAAATTAGTAAATTATTCCAAGGGTCCGACATGACTGCATAATAATTTTGGTTGCAGGTGTTCTGCTATTGTTGAGGGCATTGTTTCTGATTTCCAAAGAACTGGAAATATGCATGCTTTTAATGATTCTGATAGTGAAGAAGGGGCAAAAATATTCAGACAACTTGAAACAGCTGCTGAGCCAGAGGTATTAATGGCTGAGATGAGTTCTGAGCAGCTGGCGTCCTTTACCAACTATCAAGCAAAACTAGAGGCAAGTTTTGAGTCACTTGCATGGCGCATTGAAATGGATCTGGTAGCAATTGCTGACCATGATATTTCCTGACATTAGGCAATGAGGCAGTTAGACATGGAGAAATCGATTAAGAAAGCTCTGAAAGATGGTGGCCTGGATGAACGGGAGGTTACCCCATTTATGAGGGTGAGGGTGGTTGGTTTAACTGCAAAAATTTCTCACAGAAAGTACCACGCTGGGGAAGCTTTAATCACAATATGGGATCCAACACAGAAGCAGGTGATTTTGTTGTTTTTCTTTTTCTGCCATGTCTCCTCTCTCTCTCTCTCTAGCTTATTTGTGCCTTGTTATGATTCAGCAATCTGAGCTGGTTGAGGGGAAGGCATATGCTGTTTCAGGGCTCACACCACTAAATTCTGGCTCAAGCACTCTGCACTTGCAAGCAAGAGGATCAACAAGCAAATGGCAGCCATTATCTCCTTCCGAAGTTGATCATTTTAGGTAAGTGTCCATTTGCTTTCTTGTTTTATGAAATTTGAATGCTGACCAAACTTGGTTTTGTAGACCATTTTTCAGCCCTCGCAGAGCAGTCTATTTGTCGACATTGGGTGAAGTAGCTCTTTCAGGGTGAACATATTGTGCTACCTCTTTTGTCCTGATACCTTCTAGGTTGTAGAATTTTGTGAGTGCTGACTGGAATTTGTTGTGCTTCTATTCTCAGAGAATTTGACATTGCTGCATTGGTTGTGTTTGTGGGAGATGTGTATACATCTTCTCAACAGAAGCGACAATGGGTGTTTGTAACAGATGGCTCCATCCCTAAATTAAAGTCAGAAGATTTATCTAGTTCTTTGCTTGCTATCTGCTTCTGCTCGTGCAGTATTGATGATGATTCATTTGTGCCACTCAGTAATAACCTTGTTGGGTCAACGGTATGTATATTCTTATGCATTACATACAAATCAAAGGGAAAATTGTTTGTTAGCAACCGACAACACATCCATAGACAATCTAAATGATTCGAATTTTATGGTTTGCATCTTAAAATAATAATAACATGATTAAAGAGGAAAGCTACGAAAAAGAACGGCTGTGGATTAGGTAAAAAACAATTTAGAAAGTCAATAATTTGGAACATTATATAACTGGAATAAGAAAGCAATAATTTGCAGCTACCTCTTTTGGGTGCTTCCTGTGCAGGTTAGCTTCTGCAATCTTGTTAAGCAGTCCAGGGATGAAATGAATAATCTCTGGAATGCAGAAGCAACAGAAAATTCGAATTTCTTCACTGATAATGATCTTCCTCATTCTAGTCACCTTAAAGATGCTGCTGCTTCGGTTCAGAGATGGGCAAAGATCTCTGGCTTGGTATGCGTATAAGCCATAATGAGATCTGATTATTGCTTGTCTTAGGTGATTCATAATTGTAACATTTTCCCTACATTTGACATTCAGGTCATCAAGAGGCTTAGAGAGACTGTTTTATCTATTGTACATGGTTCCGAGGGCCTGGAATAAAGGAACCAATCTGAATATAATTAACATGTAAGACTTTCTGTCTCCTGCATATTTTTCTTTGTTGACTCAGATCAATGAGAGATAGCTGTCTCGTGGATCTCACCTCTGTAGCATGTAAATCAGTTTGCATGTCCTGCTTCTATTCATTTCCTCTGTGCTGTTTACTTTAAATTCTAAATATGCTTATTTAAGCATTCATCTGTTTCTGCAACTAATCTCGTTTCTAAACTATGAAATGTTCATTTTTTGCTCCCGGTAAGATGTAAGAATTTATAAATTGTTCAGTATGGTCCTTCGAACTTTGAGCTCATGACTAGACTGAAAATTCTGAAGGGAAAAGAGAAAAAATTGCATTAAAAGAATCACTGACAAATTTGGTATTTTAATATGGAACAGGTGCGGGTGTAACTTAACACAAAGGCAAACGTTTTGTTTTTCAATTGCTAGTTTACGTGCATGCCAATGGCATAGTCTGGCATGTCAGGAAGTATATCACGGGCATTTTTGCAAAGCAGGATCATGTATCTGCTATTCGCATGAATCAGCATCAAGTAGGCATTCTGGTCATCTCTCTGGATGAAGCCGAGGCTAATTCTTCTACAGCTACTGAACATCTTCCGCTTTGCCTAGGTCCGGTCATGTTATTTATTGACGACAGGTCGCATTTTCTCATGTACAGAAATATATTCCAAATGAGCATATCAGCATGAAGGTCTTTGTGCATTTCTGTATTGAAAAACACAAAAATTTTGTTAATGCAGTGCCACTCAGCTCTGGTAAGCGCATCAGGAATAAGACGGTAAATCTCATTGGATGAGTTTCATAGTTATCATTCCTATCTATACTAACATGTTTCTTTTGTGCAGTAGGTCATAAGAACTTTTGCAGCTAATTGAACTCATGCGTGCTTCTGGACCATATTTCTCTAATCAACTCCCCAGCCCTTGGTGAAGGCACTTTGTACAGATGCTTCAATCAATATGCTGTAATGACTTTGTATTATATTGTTTATCAACATCGATCATTGACCTAATTTTCAAATACATTATTCATCATGCGTATAGGTTCAGAGTCTCAGAACTCCACACAGGGCACTTAGAATGCACATTATCATCATACAAAATAGAAAAGCAGCAGAGTTTCTAACAGAATATATATTTTTATTGTCTTCTCCAATCATACATTGACATGTGGCAGGTTGATGTGGTTCTACTCTTGTCTCTGAAAACTGAAGAGCTCCTCCATTTTGATTATGAAGGAATATATTTCTGGCACATTGTTCTGCAGGGAATAATTTCTGCAAAAATGATACGCATTTCGGATTGCTAAGTTGGAATATTAATTTTATAGGTTTTTTACTTTCATTAGTATCACCCAAATCCCTGGGTGATTCTCTTAATATTTCGTTAGTTTTTTCTCTGCTTATAGACAGTGCCGCGTGCTCTGCGCACTGCAGGAACATTTTCTGTTGTGACTTGTACCTGGAGATAACAACAAAAATTCGTGCCATTTGAGACGACAAAAAACCATTGCAATGCAATAACCTGTTCAAGAATGTTCCAGACAAGTACAAGCAGCTTTGTGCTGTCATAGGTTTTGTGATCCTTCTATCTGATTTTGTGGGATAACATTCCAAACCGACTTAAACAAGCAGTTATATTTGAACTTCTGATCATTAAAACGGTTAGGAAGGTGGAGAGAGAGAGAGAGAGAGAGAGAGAGAGAGAGAGAGAGAGAGAGAGAACTCATGGCCGAAGAGAAGAGTATGTCGAGAGGATGCATTAAGACCACCAAAGGACCTTGGCTGGTTCACAGGACAGCAAGGGATGGTGGCATTGTAACAAAATATTGTTTTCCTTCTAAAAGAGAGCGGTTGAACAACAAGCAAAGGGAGCACAATCGACGGGCATTAACACAAAATATTCGCAGGATTGAGGGCTCATGGAAACTAACAACTTCCTAAGCATGTTGACAGCAATGACCTGCTCAAGCCTCCGTGTGGAAGCTGGATGGCAAGTTGCGGAAGAAGGGACTATTTCCAGGAAGCTGGTAACTTACAAAGCGCAAATTCATAGTTTCTTCTCTTTTTCTTGTTCTCTTCTCATTTTAGTGCTTTTATGTTGTTTGTTCCATATTTTCTTTTCATGAGTCTCTTGCGTTCTATCTGGGCTTTCAAAATTTTCTATCAACTTTTCTATTTTTGTTGGTTTTGCTAGAACCCCAGTTTGAATATTTCACCTTCAACTAGTTCTAGGTCCCATCAAAAATTTCACCATGCAAGCGTTGCATCTGGAGGGAGCCATCGGATTAATCCAATGGATTTGGGGTCATGTTGCCAAAAGCTTATTGTGCCAACTGTGGAGCATAAACAACTGACCGACCTAAATCTTGAGCTCTCACTCTGATCGCTTTTAAAAAAATGATAATATAGATTTAGACAAGATTAGCAAGAGAAAGTGTAGGCTCTTGGCACTCATTAGTCTTAAGTATTATCAAATATTAGTTGGTTATACTTAAAAACTTTCAAATTAGATCATAAAGTAAATCTAATAACAGAAATTTTACTTTATTTTTGTTGTTACTAAAATATACTCTCTCCTTCACACTTTAGTCCAGTGCAAAAGCAGTGTAGAATTGCTTCTTTCTAGTATTAGCATTGGCATTGACGGATAGTCTGACACACTTGAAGGCAGGAAGCTTTTCTTGTCTTCAACCTTCACAGCATAGCTAATTTCCCAGCCTTTATGAAAACCCAAGGGTTATGAGCATAGCAGCACAAACACATGAAGTGGGTTCTTTTCTTACTAAGCGAGCTTCATAATCTCAATATTCCATAAAGACCTGTTAACCCTATTTGTCAGACTTGATCTTAATTGGCTAACGAAATTCTATGACCCTTGTTGATTACAAGCAGTCGATTTATAGGCTGCGAGACTTTGAAATCGACAACCACAACACCAGAGGACATCGATAAAAGAGACTACTTGGTAAACCTGAAAATGAAAATTTTCATTTACAAAAAATGGAATAGTAATTCATTCCATACATCTGGTACGCCAGGCAAGCACCAATGTATACAGTCGGAGTAGGATACAGGGTTGGACAACTGTTCGGGGCTCAAAATCTCCCAGAACTTGCGATATATGGAAGGGTGCCCGTCCTTTCGGTATTCTGATAGTTGAGTTATGTTGATGACCAAGACTTTTGAACTCAACCGGCTTAAAATATTTTCCACCATGCACATCGTGGGCAAGTCTGAACCACTTCCCCAGTAACCCTCATCCTCGATTGGGGTTTTCTTGCCATAGCAATTTCCTTCACTTCCTGATTCCCACTCCCGACTCCTGAGGTAGGATAGGAATGTGTCAAAATACGAAAATAATTAGAAAAACGAAAGTTTTTCTACCCCCTAATGAGACACTAACAGTTGGCATAAAATACATGATACAGTTGCAGCTGGTAGCGGCAACAACGTCCCATCAAGCTAGCAGGATGCTTCAGTTGCTGTTAGCCAACCATGCATGCCATCACTCAAGGTTCTAGGCCGTCACATCTTCAACGTTGCTTGTGCAACATAGATCATTAATTGCCTTGTTAACTGGTTTCTTTTACAAACTGAGCTAGAATATGAAGTTCAGCTGGCCCAAAACATGCAATGAAAGTAGATAAAAATGCTTTCTCATTTAACATCATATTGACTGCAGTATAAGACTGCACAACTAAATAGAAACTCAACTCAGAAACCTGTATGAATCCTCTAAGTATTTGCTTTAGGCACGTTCATAGAAGTGCATATTCGTAGGGATGAGTACTGCGTATATAATTAACACAATGCAGAAGTGGAAATCTAGTTGATGGTTGTTAACTATTACCAGAGGTGTGTAGGGGACATAGTAACAAAGAAGACCCGCTTCCTTAGAGGATCTACATTTGAAGCAACCCATTTTGCCCATGCTTCCATGGCCAACTCCATTGCCCCCAACCCAGCTAATTCTTCACAAACCCCATTCTGTTCACTACTCCATCTGTGGAAACAGAGAAGTATGCATTAAAAATGATACTGACAGTTTCTTTCTCTCTAAGTACAGTCTCCTACCATGAAACATGAAAGAGATCATGCTTACAATAGCTTGATGGGGCCTCGCCTTCACCACAAGTATGAGTTGAAGACCAGTATATCAGCATGCTTCCACTGGGATGCATGTCTCTCCACTGAATCAGGTCTCATTATCCGTTCATTTAGTCTGTGATTTACTGGGTCATCAGAATTTGATTCAACAAGGAGTGGATCCCAGAGAAATTCCACGGTGGCATTATATTCCTGCACAAGGTGGCACAACATTTATAGCAGAAATACAGGACAATTTTTTCTGTAGATTTGGTTTTTGATTACCTCTGCTCGGAAGATTGTAAGAGGAGCATTAGGGGTAATAGACCTCTTATCTGTTGGAATTACTGATGGTAACAAACACAACATTGATATCCATTGTCCTCTATTTAGTGAATCGCCAACAAACATTAGTCTCTTCCCTCTCAATTTCTCCCACATTTCAGTCACATTCCATCTTCAAGACAACAAGACAATATCCAATTATTAAAGGGCAATCGACAGGAAAACTTCACTTCTGAAAATTATCAGCCACAAGACTAGCAAGCACATTCTTTTGAAACAGACAAACACACACCATTTACTAACTGTCCCACAGGCACAACACAAACACGCACACACACACAATGTACCTCTTCAAATTGCTGTTATGGGGTTGCCATCTCCAGTATTGGTATCCAAAATCAGGCCTTCCATGCTTGTGACATGCCAGTTGGTCGGACATGTAAGGACAATGTGACTCATTGTAGAGAGGATAAGAAGAGTTGTCAAAAATCCATTTGCCTGAGAAGACATCACACTCCAAATCTTCCTTATGATCTAGTTCCACACTATGGTGGTCCACCCAATTTGCTCTCCGCCCACTGTACTTAAGGGTAGACTTACATGTGGTGAATCTATCCAATTCCACTTCATTTAAGAAAACAAATCAAGACCCATTTAACTAGATTATGAAATAAACACAAATTTAGATATCCCTGTAAGTCGCATAAAACATGGCCCGGAAGATTTACATGAACTGAATCTCTCCAATTCCACTACATAAGACGAAAACAAGTCAAACCTTCAAAACAAAATCAGGCATTTATGACAAATTTACAAGACCCAGTTGCTGAAAACGTGCTAGAAGAAACACCAGTAAATTAAATGCAGCAAATCTATCCAGTTCCACTACTTTTAAAGGATACGAAACATGACCCACTTAACCAAATCATGTAATAAGCACAAATTTAGAAATCCTAGTAAGAAAGAGTTGCATGTAGATTAACATGAACATAATCTATCAAATTCCACTATATTAGGGGAAAACAAAACAAAACCCTCAAAACCAAATCAGACATTAATCATGAATTTACAAAACCCGGTTACTAAAAAGTTGCTATAAGAAAACCCAGTAAATTAAATGCGGCAAATCTATCCAATTCCTCTGCTTTCATAAAATATAAATCAAAATCCACTAAACCAAATCAAGCTAAATTTACAAATCCATAAAACCCAGTTATTAAAAAGTGATAATGAGGTTGAAGGTAAAACAATTCTATATACAAGACAAACCCTAGTTGCTAATCAAGATTATAAGAAAAAAGGGGAAAAATTGAAAAACAGAGGCCGAACCTGGAGGTGTATTTGGATGAGCTGTGGAAAAATTTGGAGCTGAAGAAGAAATCGACGTTTCATGTTGTCGTTGTTGAAGATCAACATTCGTGTCATCATTAATCTGAAGAATGCTACTCTCGTTGTAGAGGATTGAAGAAGCTATAAAGATAATGAAGAGTAATGCGAGGAGATGCAGGGGAGACCTCTTTCTGTTCCATCTCTGCATCATAGTCGTAGATAGAGGAGAGAGAGAGAGAGAGAGAGAGAGAGAGAGAGAGAGAGAAAAGAGAGGAAAAGAAAGAGACTGAGAGAGGAAAAGAAAGAGATTTCAGTCAACGACAGGTAATCTCTAGTTATGTTTTAACTGCATTTTTAGCCATAAGAGCAAAGATCTCCAAGTTTATTTGGAAGCTGAAACTTGGAAAAATTAGTAAGGTTTTAATATTCAATTATCGCAGCCTAATTGAAGTTAAATCGGTGACTCTCTGATCATTAGCATTAAGACTTGGGGCATGGCCTTTTATTTATTTATTTATTCAGAGAAGATAAAGTGGAGTCATCACGGGAAAGCCGAACCTTTTTCCACCCTGAAATATCCGATTTGAATAAATAATTTGACTTCTATTTGCATATTGTTTGTTTAATTTTTGAGCAAAAAGGTGACAGATGGATATTACTATTTTTAGACCTTCTTATGGTACTATTATCATTTTTATCCACATAGTATATGTAATTTTTGATAAATATATAATATGTAATTTTTAAATTGATATAAAGTATTATAAGTAAATCATTTTTTTGGAGTTATATCAATTTTGATTTTCTTCTTTTTCTTCTTTCTTTTTTTTTTTGTTATGAAAAAATACAATTAAACGAAATCGAATTGAAAAAAAAGATGAAAATAGGAAAATTCTACCGTTTGAACTGTTTCTGTGGTACTCTATTTTGGCTATTTAGCCACTCATACTGTAATTTAAATTTTTTTTTTTATAATTATAGATTGCTTTTGACAAAAAACAAAATAATGGGTGATAAAAATCAAACGATCTCAATAGATCCGATATGTTTTAAAAACCAAGTAGAATTCTTGTGCACGATTAAAAAGAAAAAGAAAATTAAAATCAATTATCAACAAATCAAATTTTCGTGGGGTAATTATTCTTATAATGCTATAATAGGTAATTCGAAAGGAAAAAAAGGCCCTTAATGAATATAATAAAAAAATTAGAGGGGGAAGAGTGAGAGAGAAATTACCTCTAAAATCTTCTAAATCTATTCCTAGTAGAGATTTTATGATAAAAAAGGAGCTGAATTTAGAGAGTGCAAAAAAAAAAAAAAAAAAAAAAAGAAAAAACAAGGCCAAGAATCTAAGAAATGCCCTATTCAGAAAAACAATATATATGTTAACGCAGGAAAAATAAGATTGTCGGCAGGAGGGATTGCGGGCGAGGGAGGTTTTGGAATGTGGAAAGTCAGTGGTGTACTCAGTTTATAAACAGTTGACGATTTATTGATGGGGCAGTTTTGGACAATTCAAGATTTTGATCTTCCAAACATGGGGTTTTCGAATGATCACAAATCTAATTGGCTACTTATCATTGTTATTTTGCTTAAATGAGAAATAGAAATAATCCTTTTTAGTATCTTTTTTATAAGTTCTGACATTCGAATAGATCCGTTTAAACAAATTTATCCAATAATTCCAGTTTTTTGGTTCACCAAATAATACAATTCATGGTGTGGTAGCCACCTCCAATTTTGATACTTGAACTCATTTTCTTCCATACTTCTGAAAAGCCAATTCCTCTACCACGAATGAACATTCCCTTTTTTTATATAGAGGATGGGACTCATTGTCATATACCCATTTGCCTTCAAACAAATTGCAGCTGCGCTCTGATGAAAATCTTGTAGCATTTTGCATTGATCGTTCTGTCCGGTTATATAAAAGATGACAATGGCCATGACAACTAGGACGCTTGCTAGAAAATGCAACCTCCTTCTTTGAGGAATCAAGTGATGACACCTTTGCTATTTTGCCTCCTCTCTCTCTGCCTTTCTTCGTCAATGTTATACTTTCCACCGGGGGGGACCTATGAAAGGCTCAGGACGGACAATAACACCTTCTCAATTTTTTTAAATTTAATTAGTGTTCATGATTCGTATATATTTTATACCTATTTAATTATAATTTTGTACCATTTGTCATGTTTGTTGCTTGAATAAGTATTTTATAAATTTTTTGCACTCCCGGATCTTGTGTCTGCCTCGGCTTTTCATGTTTGGTAATTTATTAATTTTTCTTCCCAACTTTTGATGAGTAAAGGATCAGAGGTGGATCCAACCTCATATGCAAAAAAATAAATATAAAGGGTGATGCTATTAATTATAATTACAAATTAAATCCCCCCAAATCTTGCTTAATCAGTGTTTATATTAGTGCTATAATTAGGAAGAACAATATAGGAATAAAGAAGCTCATTCCACGTGTCGGGCACGCCAGGGAGGCACCAATGGAAGCAATCCGCATAGGCGCGAGGATTGGCCAACTGGTCCTGTGTAAGAGGAGGAGAAAATTTCCTGTAAAAGGAGGGATGTGCCTCCTTTCTGTACTCCGAGAGTTGTGTAATGTTGAGCAATTGAACATTCAAACCTATGTGCTTTAACCTGGAAATGGTTGCTTCCACTGCTTTCATCATTTCTGGGCGTGACCCACTTCCTTGATATCCCTCTTTTGTGTTGGGCTCTGTTTCATTAAAACATGTTTCTTCTGTAGACTTCCCCCAATCTTCACCCCTGCATTATAATTTTCTCTTGTTTCAAAATTATGCAATGTTGGTGAAAGATTAATCGAAGGAAAGGGTGACCCATACAGCTCGTGTGTGGGAGACATGCTGACCCAAAACACTTGGGTGTCGGCCCTGTTCACGTGGACTTCTAGCCAATCGGACCATGTTTGAAGAGCCATATCATAGCATCTCGGCAACTCAACATCTTTATAAATTCCATCCGACTCTTCAAAGGATCCCCACCTGAAATTTGTACGCATCCCGATTGACGCATGAAAGAAAAAGCAAATTTACACCAATTGATTTTACTCCTTTTTCTTTCTGCTAACAAAAGGATAATTACCGCTCACTATGAGATGTGCAAATTGTTTTGGTAATGTGCAAGTGCAACAAATTTTCAATGCTAAGAATTATATTTTTAAAGAGTAAGCAATATTTCCAATTATCATTTTTAAAATTATATATACTAATTTTTTAAAATTCTATTAGTAATATTATTTTTTTGATTAATTTGAACCATAAATTATGAAGTTGGGGAAAATGGGTTGTGACCACTAAACTATTCTTTTGGAAACATTCTGTTAGTAATATTATGTATATTAAATAAGTCAAAAAATAAATGAATCAAATTTTATGTTACGATCCATTTTAATATATTTTGATAAATTGTTAATTAAATCTAGTTTACTATGTATCACCCTTATAAATTTTTAATTAAATCAAAATAAAAACATTTAATTAAAAATTGATAAAAAATACCAATAAAAATACCATGTAAAATTCGGTTCATAGAAATTGAGTTGAAAAATAGGCATACATTGGGTGGTTTATAAATTTCCCTCAATCATTATTAAAAAGTGTGATAAACATTATCATCTATTTAAAAGAAAGATAACCCTTATTTTAGGATTTACCAAGTACTAAACTAATCAAAATTTAAAAGGATCCCCACTTAAGATTTGAAATCATCAAAGGATTAAAAAAAAAAAAAGTAAATAAATAGAACATTAAATAAGAGATCAGTATGGAATTACTCACAAAACTTTCATTTTGGGCAATCTCCACCACATATAAGATCCAAATATAAGCACGTGTGCATTAGTCCAATGCTTTGCATGCTTTTCGATTGCACCCACCCTTACGATTCTATCCGGTGAATAAATAGTTGGGTCGTCATTGTTGGATTCAACCAGCAATGGAGCCCAATAGTACTCAATTGATGCATTATACTCCTTCAATGCAAGAAAAGCACGGATTAGCTCATTAATTAGCATTCTCTCGATACATGTTAACTTACAAAACATTGCATTCGAATCAGATTAGTTAGTATTGATTCAGATATTAGTCAATCAAATCCCCCAAAAAAAAAAATTGCTATTATTTTTACAGTAAAAATCTTAATTATTACTATTCACATGTGTGGTACAATATAACATACATTTAAAATTACAATTTTGGGAAACATAATGATATTTTTTTTGAGATTATATATATAATTTTTATCTTAATATTTTGGGTAACTACCCTTGTCCCCTGTTTACCCCGGTATTATGAGATCATGAGATCAAGGAGTGGAATGCAAGTTTGACAAATATTTTTGAGGAAGAGGAGAAAGTTACCCACAATGGCTTTGAAAGTGGTCAAAGTGCCGGTATAGTGCACGGATCGGAGCCCCGTGGGGATGGCTGACTCGAGCAAACAAACCATTGAAAACCACTGACCTTGAATTATTGAGTCTCCAACATATACGACCCTCTTGTTTCTTAGCCTTGCTAGCAATGCCGTGGCATTAAACCTTATCATATCCAAAAGAGTTAAAAAATTCAAATATTTCTCTTTAAACAAATTATCAGAATCAATATTTCATCTAACATGTTTTATTAGCAACTTCTGTGATTCACGTTGTTTAAAGAACATAACCTTAAATAGATAAGAATATGAGTTGGAATTTGACCATAAACCCTAAATTCTGAACTTTAAGTCTAGATTTTCAACCAAAAAAAAAAAAAGAACTTTTAAGTCTACTTTGCTTTTTAGGGCTGGGTAGTGTTTTTAATTTCATGGGCCTTGGGATGCTAGGCCCATATGAGAGCTGGGCTTGAAAGCTTTCCTTGGATCAAAGCCTGGTCCGCCCGTAATACATGCAATAATAGGCCTAACTCTATCAATTAAAAGGCCCTGGGCAACCTAATGTTTAAAGAGGGCCCTCAAAATTTCCATTGGTTGAAACTCGATTTCTTTCCTTTTTTTTTTTTTTTTTTTTTTTTTTTTGGCTACAGAGGTTGAAACTCGATGCATTATATTTATTATTACTCAAATCTAAAATGTTATCTTATAGACCAAAGTGATTTTAAATTTTTTAAAACTTGAAGTGTGGGTCGTGATATAGTTCTGCAAAAAGTTGAGGTAATTTTTATTTGTTCACTATCAAAAATAAAAAATATTGTATTAATTCTGAGAAATCAATCCATCATAGGATGGATGGGGAGAGCGAGAGAGAGAGAGAGAGAGAGAGAGAGAGAGAGGAGGGACCTGGGGAGATCACAGTGGTGAGGTTGCCATCTCCAGTTTTGATACTTCAAATCCTTCCTTCCATGTTTCCCACATGCAAAGTCTTCCGCCTTGAGCGAGCATTCTTGCTCTTTGTACAAAGGATATGACTGGTTGTCAAACACCCATTTCCCCAAGAACAAATTGCACTCTGGTGTTGGTGGGCTTTCTCCGGCCGCATCTGTAAGCTTTCCATTTTTAATTACTATATCTTCTACACTCCACCTACTGTATCCGGTTCCATAAACAGCCAGTAAGACCAGAGAGAAGAGCAGGGCTGTGATTACAATTACATAATAGCTTTTTTTGGTTTCTAAAGTCATCAGAGTTTTTTTGGTTTCTAAAGTCATCAGAGTTGAATGCTTCCTTGCCATTCTCAATATCTCCCTTTCTTCCATGTCGCCCAACATCTCAATCTATTTGTCTCCTTCATCAAGTCTACTACTAGTTGAATTTGAATTATATATTCTCTTATTATTATTTTTTAACTTCTATATGATTTGGTCAGAATGAATTGGTAGATGATCAATTCCCTATAAATCATAGTTTATATCCTAGTAGCCATTTTTCATGTCACATCAATTATTTATAAATCGAAGTCCACTGAAGGTTTTTTTTTTTTTTTCAATTTTTTTGATTATGTCTATTTTAATTCACGGACATGAGGGCTTTGTGCTGGATATCACAGTGGTGACGTTGCCATCTCCAATCTGATACTTCAAGTCCTTTCTTCCGTAGCTCTCACATGCAAAATCTACAGGCATAAAGGAGCGGCTCTTCTCTTTGTATAAAGGATGAGACTGGTTGTCATACACCCACTTCCCATCAAACAAGTCACGGCTTTCCGGCTTAGACAATCGTTCTTCACGCTTATTATCTGCCATCTTTTCCAACCTTTGCTCGCTCTCTCTCTCTCTCTCTCTCTTGCTGGACAAACCTCCGCAATAACCGTGACCGTGACCACAGCTACAAGAACATAAAACCGGCTTTTGAACAACCATTTCCATGATCCTCCACAGGGTGCTTCTTAGCCGTTTTCAACTTTTCTTCCTTAATGTCTCTGTTATCACATACTTTGCATTGGCCTCTTTGAAAATTTGAAATAGATTGCATGTATCAAGAGAAATTTAAATATTATTCTGATATGGTATTAAATATGAGAAATAATAATAATAATAATAATAATAATAATAACAAGAAACCTCAGTGATCCATTATTTCAATAGATTGTATTTATATAGAAAATCTATTGTTACAAAAATGAAAATATAAAAATAAAGGATGCTAAATATTTTCATAATATTTTCTACCAAAATAAAATATTCACTTAATATTTTCTAGCAAAATCTTAATAATCCATTACTTTTATAAAATATTAGAATGGGTGGTTTATATAAAAAATTCATTATTCCAAATATAAAAATAAAAAAATTTAAATATTTTTATAATATTTTCTAATAAAATCAAATACTTTTATAATGTTTTTTTTAACATAAAGTCTAATTTTATTTGCATCATAATATTTCAATAATATTGGAAATATGTTGCACCAAATACAATCAAGAATAATGAAATATGTAAGCATATAGGATTTCGTTCCAAATATCAGGCACCCCAGGAAGGCACCAATGAGCACAATCAGCATAGCTATGTGGATTTGCTAATTTTTCTTTGGTAAGAGTATGCCAAAAGTTCCTATGTATCGAGGGATGTGCATCTTTTCTGTACTCTGAAAGCTGTGTGATGTTCAGTATTTGAACCGTCAAGCCCCTCTTCTTTAATTTATCAATGGCTGCCTCAAGCACTTGCATTGCTCGAGGGTCTGATCCTTGTCCTTGATATCCCTCTTTCCGAATTTGCTGTGTTTCACCATAACAACTTTGATCCGCAGACCCTCCCCACTCTTCAGCCCTGCCATATTTTATTTTTTAATATTTAGTCATACAAATGCAATTATAGGTAACCATAATCATATATGTTGGACTCAAAAACAAGTAAACAATAAAAAGCTATCCTGTTGTCTGTCCCTTTTAAAGTTGTTCGTGATTCAAAACAAAAAAAAAAAAAAAGCCATTTAAGTTAATAAAATTTTCATGATTTAAAATTTCATTTAGCTTTAACCCTTGAAATCTATTAGTTCAAATGATTAAGTTGGGATAAATTTAGGATTAACACTTAACACAAGCTTGATTGTACAGAAATGGAAATCGAGAAACGAAATTGAATATGAAACGATATAGAAAAATAATTTTTTTTTTATAAAAATATAGAAAACATAAATGTATATAAACATATAGATATAAAAAAAATATAAGAATTTTTATATAAACAGTTATTTTTAGCATAAAAATATAAAATATGTAATTATTAATTATAAAAAATAGAAATTATAATTAATTAAATATAAAAAAATATGTAAAGATAAAAATATAAAAATTTTTGTATAAATATTAATTAATTTAATATATTGAAATGTTTAAAAAATGAGAAATATTTCAAAACCGTTTCAAAAGCAAGAGAACATTAATTTTGATAAGATTTCGTAAATCATAAAACACAATGCGTTAATTAAAATTTTTGAAGAAAGATATTAAAATATTAAGAGAGAAAACTACAAAATAGTTAAGTTAGATGAAACCACACATAGATTTTTCTAATTTCTTAACAGAAAGAAAAAAAAAGAAATTAGGTATGGAATCTGGAATTACCAAGAATGAGTTGGTGACATGCTAACAAAAAATACGCGGGTTTTGTGACGATCGATGTGGAGTTCTAACCAATCGGACCACGTCTGTAGTCCTAGCTCAAAGCTCCGTGGCATGCTCACCTCTTTATATATTCCATTTTGGTCGTCAAATGATCCCCACCTGCGCAAAGTTACAATTATAATTTCTTAGAAAAGAAAAAAATATTTTAAAAAATTTAATAATATTTTTTAAATCTTTAATAAAATTAAAAGTATATATGTTAATCTATTTTTTTTTCCCCAAAATTTTGGGGGGATTTTTGTTTTTTCAAAATTTAGGGGGGAAGCTGTCCCCTTGCCTCGCTTGGCGTACTTACAGAAATTTGACTTGGGAGTATCTCCACCAAATGTAGGAATCAAAGATGAGTATATCCGCATCAGTCCAGTGGGTTGCATGCTTTTCTATTGCCTGGAATCTCACCGCTCTATTCTCCAATACTCGGTGCTCCCATGCATCATCACAGTTTGATTCCACCAAGAATGGAGACCAGTGGAAGTCTATGGTTGCGTTGTATTCCTGACAATCATTTTAATCCACTATTTATTGCCCTTCCGCAATGGGAAGTTATAACTAATGCCCCTTAATCACTTGAAATGAATCAGAAAATTAGAAAAAAAAAAAAAAAAAAGAGAAAGAAATAATATAACTTTAGCATGAAAAACCGAATTCAACTATTTTAGTAATTAAATAATAAATCGGTAGGTATTCACTTTTGGATATTGTCTTGATACGTGAAAGCGGAGAGTTAATCGTTTTTTGCTATTCATATATGATAAAATTATTGATTCAATAGAATGAGTTTGAGTACCGATGTTTAGTTGTTAGAGTGACTAAACACACATATTTTTTAAATAAGATTTTAGATTTTAGTTTTATATATATGATAAATCGAAAGAGCTTTGTCTGGTCCAGTTTGGCTCGAACTAAATTTAACTCTTTAATATATATTTTTTAAAAGATATTTTAAAAATAATAAAAATACCCATTAACATTTATGCGCCTTCATTCCCTAGTCCCCAGTCTTCTACATTTAATACTCGGCTTCAAAAGAGAAATTTCTATTTTCACACGAATTTGAATTTGTATATGACCGCAAAAGAGATTTAAAATTTGAATTCTTCGTGGTATACTTACATCTGTCTTGCCAATATGACTTAAAAATCTAATCAAAATTTTGTGCCCATTAATACGACTAACTTTCTACTTCACATCATTCATTACACTTACAGAATTATAAACGAATCTTCAGCTAAATGCAGGAGACTGAGAAAGGAAATTAAAGTATGATCTTTGGAACTTACAGTGGCTTGAAAACTATAGATGATCCTCTGTAGTTGAAGAGAGTTGTCAAGTGAGGGTATTGTTGACACCAACATACACACCATAGACATCCACTGATTCCTCCCTAATGAGTCCCCCACAAATACTACTCTTTTATTCCTTAAACTCTCCAGCAATCTACTCCCATTGAACCTTTTTTTTCCCACAAAAAAAAAAAAAATCATCAGATTTTCACAGAGAGAGAGAGAGAGAGAGAGAGGCGCATTTGACATTTGATTTTTTCTCAATTTGAGCCGGTGTATTATGGACCGAACTGATTATTGTATAAAAAGATGCGCAATTAAAAATTGGGTCAATCATAATATGCCATGTCAAGTTTAGATATATATACATAGAGAGAGAGAGATAAAGAGAGAGATAGAGACTTTGGGAGGTCGCAATGGTGAGGTTGCCATCTCCAATTTTGATACACCAAGTCCTTCCTACCAAATTTCTCACAAGCAAAATCCTCAGTCATGATTGGGCATTGGCTTCCCTTATACAGAGGATATGTCTTGTTGTCAAATACCCATTTTCCTGAGAAGTAGTTATACCTCTCAGAACTATTCCCATGTTTGGTTGTTGAAACTTCCAGTGACAAACTGTTCTCTCCTTTCTTCTGATAAAAAATCACTAGGATAATTGCACATACAAGAAATGCCACGAAGGGATTATAGGTTTGGCTTTTAATTCCCAGATTCTTTTCCATTCTAACACTCCTCTATCTATTTGTTTGGACCTTCCCAAACTGCTTGGGTTGAAGGCAAGATAAGACTTGGAAATCAGGACCTGATTGGCTGGAAAGCTTCCCAACTTCTTCGTCCGGGGATGATGTCCGGCGGTCCAAGAACTAGCCAAGCAGTCCAGTTTATATCTGTTGGAAACATTGCGCGATTGACTGTCATTGTCATTTGTGATTTGTTTAATGTTGAGTGATATTTAGAAATCCATCACATGACTCTGCGCATGAATCCCTGATGGCCCTTTACTTTTTCTTAAAGCATGTTGACTGGGGGATATATCTTACGCCTCAGTTGATCAACGTGCACCTGTCCTTTATTATTTTAATTAATTATTTATTTGTTAATATTGAATGAAGAGAAGGTCAACGTTATTACGACAGGAAACCTGTGGAAAATGAAGTTTTAAATTGGTGAGGAGTTGATGTGGGCTCTAACCTGAACAAAATGCACCAATGGGGCAGTTTTAGACATTGCATCTAGGCCCAATTTTGAAAATTGTTCCCCCAATTCTAATTTTTTTGGGTTGAGCTTGCCATTTACCTTCAGTAAGAATTTCAATTCAGCCTGGCATTGTTTATTAATATCGTGCGAAGGCCCGCTTCCTCTCATAGTAACGTAGGTATACAAATTGCTCTTTTGGGTAAACTCATGGGGACCCCGTGGATCTCTTGTCATGCTTGGTTATATCTATCACTATATTTCACCCAAAAAAAAAATAAATAAATAATCCTATCACTATTTTTTTTTGGTCCTGGCCCTGATATTCAGAGTATCGTTTTAATTAATTTGGATTGACCTGACTGTCGAGCCTCCTATAGAGAAAAAGGTATTCTAAAATAATTTTTTCTATTCTTAAAAAGACTCAAACTTGA
Organism: Dillenia suffruticosa; assembly: GCA_033439265.1. Classification (NCBI taxonomy): domain Eukaryota; kingdom Viridiplantae; phylum Streptophyta; class Magnoliopsida; order Dilleniales; family Dilleniaceae; genus Dillenia; species Dillenia suffruticosa. Next base: position 24,467,500 of record JAVTVX010000013.1, on the reverse strand, counting down.
GTATTTAGTTAAAGAACATAGAACTCTTTCTATTGTGTCGACTGACCTTTGGTGTTATATCTATCACTATCTTTGTTCTTCCGATAAACAATCAAAACCACAAACCCCACAATAACTCCCCTCTTCGTCATATTGTTTCTCCTTATTTTTGCTACCATCACGCGACCCATTCTTCATAGTATCTCTTGTCAAACGTTGGCCCTCACTGACCACTGCCCTGTGTATGTGTGTGCACCACAAATTGATCATATGATCTTTGCTTCGAACCTTCTCTGGATCATGAGCTGCTCTCGTACACATCGCATAGGTTGTGTGTTAAAAATATTGATATTCTTAAATTAAAAAAATCTTATTAAAAAAATTTTTAAAATTTTCAAATTGAAAAAGTTTTAAAAATGTTGACATTTCTAAATTTCAATAATATAATTATTTCATTTATTTTTATCTTTTATATTTTATAGTTTAATTTCATAGAATCACCCTATAAATAAGGTTTTTGTACAATTTATCGAAAACACAATATACAATATATATGAGTCATTTTCTCTCAATTTATTATATATACAACCTATTGTATATACAATATATATACAATACATATGTCATTTTCTCTCGATCTGTTTTTTCCGTTTTCTTTATTCTCTCTATTTTTCTGCTTTATCTTGCTTTTTCTAACACGGTATCAAAGCATTAAATTTCGATCCAATATTTTTTTTTTACTCTTTTCATCAATTAGATAATTTTTGCCTAATTATGAAAAAATTATATATTTCTCAACCTATTTCTATTGTCCAAAATCGTTCTATTATTAGTTTTCGACAATAGCTTTTGGTCGCTACTTTTCTGCTATTGAAGATTCTGCTTCATTCCTCAATCTCTCTGCTTTAGTTTGTTATTGAGCATTTTACTATTATATTCTCTTCTACTCAGTCTGCTTTATTCCCTCAGCTTCATCTGTTTTATCTCTATTTTCTCTGAGTTTGATATTGAAGATTCTGCTATTACATTCTCTTCTGCTCAGTCTGCTTTATTCTCTCTACTTGATCTATTTCATTTTTATTTTCTCTGAGTCTGTTGTTGAGAATTCTGTTATTGTTATCTCTTCTACTTAGTTTACTTTATTTCTTATGTTTTATCTCTGTTTTTTCTGTTTTACAATATCTCTTGGTGATTTTCGAACCCTCTTACAACAAGTTTTTTATTTTGATAATTATAACAATGCTACACTTTTTATGGTATTAGTTATGTGGTTATTCTGATACTGATTGATCTGGTGATTCTATTAATCGACGTTCTACTATTGACTATTGTATTTTTCTTGGCGATTCTTTAATCTCCTGGCATAAGAACTTTTCTATGATTTTGACTCATCTTCTTAACGTTATGATGACTTATTATACAAACTCAAGATTATTTATCTTGAGTTTGAAAGAGGTGTTAAGAATATTTATATTTTTAAATTGAAGAAATCTTATTGAAAAAGTTTTGAAAATTCTCAAATCGAAAAAGTTTTGAAAATTTTCAAATTGAAAAAGTTTTGGGAATATTGACATTTTTAAATTTCAATAATATAATTATTTTATTTATTCTTATCTTTTATATTTTTGGATTTAATTTCATAAAATTACCCTATAAATAGTGTTTTTGTATAATATATTAAAAACACAATACACAATATATATGAGTCATTTTTTCTTAATTTATTATATATACAACCTATTATATATATAATATATATACAATACATATATTATTTTCTCCCGGTCTATTTTTTCTATTTTCTTTATTTTCTCTATTTTTCTATTCTATTTTATTTTTTCTGATGAAATGAAATAAAAACTTTGGAGCAAGGTAATAATTGGGTTTACCGGATCTATTATTATTATTTTTTTAATGTTGCTTATTATATTGTATAATATTTTACTTTTGGGGTTTGTGCTGATCGGATTCATCATTCCACGTCCTTGAAATGTGAAGTCCTAGTTGTCTGTTTTTGAAAATAATCTTTAGATGAAAAGGTATAATTTAAATTTTATAGATCCAAAATTAGATAAAACACCATATATTATAATGGGAGTCATTATCTTTTATTTTATTTTATTTTTTTCATCAAGAAAGAAGGAGATAGCATTGGACTTATTTGTTTTTTTTAAATTTGTGTAACATCAAACTAAATGTTAAGAGCTCATATTGAAAATTGTATACCCAATACTTTAAAATGAAATGTTTAATAATTAAAAGAGTTAAAAAAGAGTTTGAAAGACGTGAAAATCTAAAAAGATTTGAAGAGGAAATGCTCCAACACAACTGCGGGGTGATCGACGAAAAAAATAATATTGAAAAAGCTCATCCTCAAATAAGACCCAACAGTCAGATCAATTTAGCTTAATCAAGATGAAATTTTAAATACCGAGCGATGACCTAACCAAAGAGACAAAAAAAAGAGAAAGGTTACCGTAATAACAAAAAACTTTATTATAATAAGAAACATAAAAAAAATATTTATGTCGGAATAAAATCATAAAAAAGATGGGCATAAAGAAGTTCATTCCAGGCATCAGGTATGCCGGGCAAACACCAATGCGCGCAATCTGAATAATTAGAAGGATGAGATAATTGATATTCAGTTAAAGACTGCCAATATTTTCTATATATGGATGGGTGTGCTTCTTTTCGGTACTCCGAAAGCTGTGTGATGTTCAGCATTTGAACCGTCAAGCCTCTCTTCTTTAATTTGTCAATGGCTGCCTCAAGCACTTGCATTGCTCGAGGATCTGATCCTCGTCCTTGATATCCCTCTTTCCGAATTTGCTGTGTTTCTCCATAACAATTTTGGTCCGCAGGCATTCCCCACTCTTCAGCCCTGCCATATTTTATTTTATTTTAATATTTAGTCATACAAATGCAATTATAAACCATAACCAAATATGTTGGACCCAAAAAGAAGGAAACAATAAAAAGGCTATGCTGTGGTCTGTTCCCTTTTAAGTTGTTTCGTGATTCCAAAAAGAAAAAAAAAATGCATTTAATTAAGTTAATAGAATTTACATGATTTAAAACTTAATTTAGCTTTAACCCCTTAAATGGATTGGTTCAAATGGTTAAGTGGGGATAAATATAGGATTAACACTTAGCATAACCTTGTTTGCATGGAAACTGAATCTGGAAAATGAGGATGGATATATAGAAAAATTATATTTTGTAAGAATATAAAAAATAGAAATATGGGTAAAAGCGTAAATATAAAAATTATTAAAATTTTTATATAAATACTAATTATTTTATAAAAATAATGGAATTATCATATTTTATGATAAAAATTTAAATGATAAAATATATAATTATTGATTATAAGTAACATAAAGATAAAAATTATAATTAAATACATAAATAATTTATTAAATATAAAAATATAAGAATTTTTGTGTAAATATTTATTAATTTAATATATTAAAATGTTTAAAAATTGAAAACATTTATCAAAAGTTTTAAAAATAAAAAAAACGTTAGTATCGATAAGTTTTTGTATGTCAGAGAGCACAACACGTTAATTATAATTTTAGATGAAGGATGTTAAAATATTAAGAGAAAAGACTACAAAATAGTTAACTTAAATGCAACCACACCATAGATTTTTTTTTAAAAAAATTCTTAAAAGTAAAAAAAAAAGGAAAGAAATTAGGTATGGAATCTGGAATTACCAAGAATGAGTAGGTGACATGCTAACAAAAAATAAGCGGGTTTTGTCACGATTGATGTGGAGTTCTAACCAATCGGACCACGTCTGTAGTCCTTGCTCAAAGCTACGCGGCATGCTCACCTCTTTATACATTCCATTTTGGTCGTCAAATGATCCCCACCTGCACAAAGTTACAATTATAACTATTTTTTTTTTTTGAAATTTAGGTTTTTTCCTTCAAAATTTAGGGGGAAGCTGTCCCCTTGCTTCGCTTGGCTTCGCCAATGAATGTAGAAGACAGTACTTACAGAAATTTGATTTGAGAGTCTCTCCACCAAATATAGGAATGAAAGATGAGTATATCCGCATCAGCCCAGTGGGTTGCATGCTTTTCTATTGCCTGGAATCTCACCACTCTATTCTCCAATCCTCGGTGCTCCCATGCATCATCACAGTTTGATTCCACCAAGAATGGAGACCAGTAGAAGTCTATTGTTGCATTGTACTCCTAACAATCATTTTTATCGACTGAGCATTAGCCTTCCGCGGTGGTAAGTCATGACTAATGCCCTTTAATTACTTGAAATGAAACAGAAAATTGAAAAAAGAACAATATAAATTTAATGTTCATTGGTTTCCTCCACTTATACATAATGAAACTAGTCTAGTTAGTGTTCACACCGATATCTCTAATTTTAAATTCTAATTTTATATATAATAAAAACATGTGTGAGAGAGTTTTATTTTTTAAGCGTGTATCCCAATTCGAATTAGATATAGTCGGTTTAATATGTTTATCTTATACCGGTGATTTATTTATTATTTTTTAAAAAAGTTTGAGTTTTACCAAGTGAGAGAAATTTGATTCAGTCTTACAAATGAATTAAGCAATGGCGGGGTGGGGGAAACTCTCCTCCTATCCCTAAAAAAATATATATATATATATATCGAAAGATTTTCAATAAAAGTCAGAAATGATGTTAAAAATAATAAAAATACTGGTTAACATTTATGCCCCTGCATTCCCTATTCCCCAGTCGTCTTCATTTTGTTCTCGGCTTCAAAAGAAAATTTTCTAATTTCACCGCATTTGTGTTTGTATATGACCACGAGAGAGATTTAAAATTTGAATTCTTTCTAATATACTTACATCTGTCTTGCCAATATGACTTAAAAACTTTCTACTTCACATCATTCATTACACTTACAGAATTATAAACGAATCTTCAGCTAAATGCAGGAGACTGAGAAAGGAAATTAAAGTATGATCTTTGGAACTTACAGTGGCTTGAAAACTATAGATGATCCTCTGTAGTTGAAGAGAGTTGTCAAGTGAGGGTATTGTTGACACCAACATACACACCATAGACATCCACTGATTCCTCCCTAATGAGTCCCCCACAAATACTACTCTTTTATTCCTTAAACTCTCCAGCAATCTTTTCCCATTGAACCTTTTTTTCTCACAAAAAAATTTCATCAGAATTTTCACCAGAGAGAGAGAGAGAGAGAGAGAGAGAGTCATTTGATTTTCTCACAATTTGAGGTGGCGTAATATGACCGAATTAATTATTATACAAAAAGATGCACAATAAAAAATTGGGTCAATCATAATATGCCATGTCCAGCCTGTAGAGAGAGAGAGAGAGAGAGAGAGAGAGAGAGAGAGAGAGAGAGAGAGAGAGAGAGAGAGAGAGAGAGAGACCTTGGGAGGTCGCAATGGTGAGGTTGCCATCTCCAATTTTGATACATCAAGTCCTTCCTACCAAATTTCTCACAAGCAAATTCCTCCGTCATGATAGGGCATTGGCTTCCCTTATACAGAGGATATGCTTTGTCATCAAATACCCATTTTCCGGAGAAGTAGTTACACCTCCCAGAACTATTCCCATGTTTAGTAGTTAAATCTCCCAGTGACGAACTGTTTTCTCCTTTCTTCTGATAAAAAATCACAAGGATAATTGCAGATACAAGAAATGCCGCGAAGGGATAATAGGTTTGGCTTTTGATTCCCAGATTCTTTTCCATTCTATTCTAACACTCCCCACTTTTCTCTATCTATTTGTTTGGACCTTCCCAAACTGCTTTCATTGAAGGCAAGATAAGACTTAGAAACCGGGACCCAATTGGCTGGAAAACTTCCCAACTTCTCCCGCAGTCCAAGAACCAGCCAAGCAGTCCAGCTTAGATCTGTTGGAAACATTGCGTGATTGACTGTTTGTCATCAGTGATTTGTTTAATGTTGAGCGATATTTAAAAATCCATCACATGACTCTCTTCTTTTATTTTACGCGCATGAATTCCTGATGGCTTTTTTCTTTTTCTTAAAACACGTTGATTGGGGGGATACATTTTATGTCTAAGTTAACCAAAGTGCACCTTATCCTTTATTTATTTTTAATTAATTATTTGCTTGTCATCTTTGGTTGCAACTGTGTTTAGATTCCCATCGTATGAAGAGAAGGTCAACGATATTACGCCAAGAAACCCTTGGAAAATGAAATTTTAAATCAGTGTGGAGTTGATGTGGGCTCTAATTTGAATAAAATGCATCATGTTCGTGTACACCGAGTATGGATCAATTTTAGACATTGCATCTTGGCCCAATTTTAAAATCTGGCCCTCAATTCTTAAGAGTTGGGCTTGCTATTCTCCCTGCATTCAGAATTTCAATTCAGCCTGGTATTATTTATTAATATCGTGCCAAGGCCCGCTTCCTCTCATAGTTACGAAAAGGTGTACATTGTTTTTTTCTTGATTTGTTATATAAAAATTTAAATTTAAAATCATTAAATTAAAAATGGGATTTATATTACTAAATTGTTCTTTTGAGGACATACATATTACTCTTTTGGATAAACTCATAGGTCGAACATGCAAGTGGGCTAGGTCGAAGAACGGCCATCAGCCCAACCCAAACCCAAACCCTACCCTATTTTATTTTATTTTATTTTATTTTTTGTTCGAAACAAAGAAAAGAACGAGGCCCCAGAAACTCAAGCCAATCCCGCTGGGCTTTCTTCGAAGATCCTTCCTTTGAGATCTTGGGACTTTTTTTTTTTTTTTTTATGGGTTACAAGATCTTAGGACTCTAACACCCTTTGCATCCTCATGCAACAGGCTGCACAAGGATGGGGAGGATCAGAGAATTCTCTTAATCCAGGACTGTAGCTGTGACCTAAAGAAGCAAGAAATTCGACACATCTGTTTCCTTCTCTAAAAATATGTCTAACATTCACCACTGCCACCTCCCTCATGGGAGATCTGCACTTCTTCAGAATGGGAATCAGCAGGTGATCAGCAGCTGGCTCGTCCCTAAGTAAATCAACAACAGATGCAGAATCCACTTCCAGCTCAATATTTTTCAAACCTGACCTCCTAACGAGATGAAAACCTTCTCTGACACCCCAGGGCTCCACCATAGAAAACCCGACGATCCAATCGCCTTTGTCATTTCTCAGAATGCCTCTGGCAGCAGCGTGACTAGAAGCTTGGGTGACGGAACCATCTGTGTTGAGCTTAAAATTCCCACCTAATCTTGCTCTGTCCTCCCTTCCTCTGACATCTCATTGACCTAACTGAGACTCACAAATCTGTTTTGTCTCTCATTACTTTTCCTTTCCTTGCTCTAAGGATTGCTAGATTTGGTTTGCTTTGGCTTTCGAGAAACTAGCATCCAAGGTCCCAAAGTCTCCTCCATCTCTGCCCTTGCCAAAGTTTCCTTCTCCTTTCCGTCGTACTGGATTGATTCCGAAGTCTTCTAATCTTGTTCTCTGCAACACTCCTTTGTGTGGCCTACCCTTCCACAGCTGAAACAAATGATGTGAATTCCCTCATATTCGATTTTTTGAACTCTCCTACCAATCTTCACTCTAGGAATCAATGGCTTATCTAGCTCCACTTCGACACAAACTCTAGCATACTTGCCTCTCAAAGCATTAGTCGTGTTCGTATCAACCCTATGTTCGTACCAACCCTAATTGGTCTCCCCACCGGTCTTCCCACTTCCAGCAGCAGAGCCTCATTGAAAAATTCAATGGGGAGTTGTGGGATTTTGATCCAAACTGCCCTCCTTTCAATCTTCACAGTTGCCGGCGAGAATCAGGACCTCCATTTTTGGACGGTTAGATAATGATTGTGAATCATCCACGGTCATTCTAATAGGACCTGGTTGTAGTCCTGTTGCTGGTCATATTTCGATAGCAGCAACCCCTCCCCCAAATCAAGCAGATCCATGTTACTCTATAATCTCCACATTGAGTTAACTTTGGCGAGCATTAATCGATAACCTATATTTTTCCCCAGTAATTTTATGATAAGGGATTTCCTCCGTGGCCTCCACAAATTCTTTAATTCTTTTGTCGGAATGGATAATGTTGGCAACGGATAGTTCAAGTCCTCCGATTCCATCTCCCCCGCAAGCCACGCTTCCTCTTCCATCCATTTATTTCCTTGTGTTTCTCCTAATAGCATCTCCTTAAAGGAAATTCTTTTGGACCCCTGATCATCTGGGCTGTGGTTTGTGGGCTTCACTTTCTTTTTGCTTCTTTAGAGGTGATCCTCCTCATCAATGGAGATCACTTGGTCGGAAGTTTCCATTTCGGCATGCTTATTCTCTTGATTGCTCTCTCTCCCTTGCTCTCCCCCATTTTTTTGGGGGCTCAATCGATATTCAATACTTTTTTTTACCGACCGATATCTAGATTTTACCTGATTAATTCGGACCGAATATTGTAGTACCCATTAAGGGGTTGCTCCCTCAAATCCTATTTCTTTATTTTTATGACTCGAATCCGAGACCTATGATTAAGAAAATGTAGCGTCCTAACGTTACACTCATAGGAGTTTGGTAGTGAGATTCAATTCTTCTAATCGACTAACATCTTCCTTTTATTCTCAACAAAAACAATGTTACATTATGGAGCCATGTAAGCATACAGAATTTCATTCCATGCATCTGGCACACCAGGAAGGCACCAATGGCCACAATCAGCATAACTAGGTGGATTGGATAATTGGTCTTGTGAAAGAGAATGCCAAAACTTTCTATAAATTGATGGATGCCCATCTTTTCTATAATCTGAAAGTTGTGTAATGTTGAGCATTTGAACATTTAAACCTCTCTTCTTTAATTTCTCAATAACTGCCTCAACTGCTCGCATCATATTAGCATATGTTAATGTTTCTCTTCCTTGGTATTCTTCCCTATAAATTGGTTCTTTTTCATTGTAACACTTCTGGTCAGCAGGCATACCCCAATCTGCAGACCTGCCATCAAATCAATTATTTTGTTGCATTAAGTGCTAGTAGGCTCCACATTGACAAACGAGCTTGATTGAATTATTTATAGGAGATCAACAATTTGATCGAACCAAATTTAAGTTTAGTCTTACCATTGATGAGTAGGGGACATGCTAAGAAAAAACAACTGAGTTTTGCTGCGATTTATTTGAATTTCGAGCCAATCAGACCATGTCTGTAATGCCATCTCATAACATCGTAGCATCTCAACATCTTTGTAAATCCCATCACTTCCATTAAAAGATCCCCACCTGAAAACAATTTCAAAATTTTCATCATATGCTAAAGGCCTATGTTGCATAAACTAAGCAAATATATTGAAATTGTTTCAATCCATTATTAAGACTTAGAAGTTTACTTACAGGACATGAATTGTTGGGTATCTCCACCAGAGATATGTTCCGAAGACTAGTGCATCAGCATCAGTCCAATGCTTAGCATGGTTTTCTATTGCTTGGATTCTCACAATCCGGTTAGTAATGTTATGATGACTCCAAAGATCATCGGCATTTGATTCAACCAGGTAAGGGGACCAGTAGAAGTCAATTGTCGTATTGTATTCCTTCATTAAATTACACTTCATTAGCTAATCTCACAATGTGGAAGGTATATGGATATCTTCTAACACAACCCTTTTCAGATGGGAGTGAAAAAAACTATGCTGAGAGAAACAACAGTGCAAATCATAGGGATCGTAAAGCAAATCATAGAAAGAAACAACAGTAGTATCTGGACAGGCATGCCGGATGTCTGTGTAATGTTTTAATTATGTACATACATATGTGTCTGTGTGCATGTACAATGTTCATTTTGTAGACCTATGCTTTTATAGTATGATGTACGATCTATGAACCTTCTATGTAAATTGTTTTTCTTTTTGTGTCTGAGCATACTTCCTTGTTGGACGAATTCCTGGAACTATTGAATTAGAATCAAATTGGAACTTACATTGGCATGGAAGCGGAAAAAGGAGCGATCAAAGTGCACAGACTTGAGAATAGGAGGAATATTTGACTCCACCATACAGACCATAGACATCCACTGGTTCCTGCTTATGGAATCTCCAACAAACACAAGCCTTTTATTTCTAAGCCTCCCTAAAAATGCTGTGCTATTGAACCTAATCAAAAAACAAAAACATTCATTCTTCAAATCCAAAAACAGAATCCTTGTAAATGAATGAGAGAGAGAGAGAGAGAGAGAGAGAGAGAGAGAGAGAGAGACCTAGGGAGGTCACAGTGATGGGGTTGCCACCTCCAATGTTGGTACCCGAAGTCCTTTCTGCCAAATTTCTCACAAGCAAAATCATCAGTCATGAAAGAACATTGCTTTTCTCTGTATACAGGATAAGAATTGTCATCAAATACCCATTTTCCTGAAAATAAATTGCATTGCTCTTGCGATGGCTCTCTACCCTTAGAGTCATTGTGCTTCACCGAAACTTCAACCGTCAGCTTGCTCTTTCCAGTCGGATAAATAGTTAAAATGACTAGAACAGAAAGGAGGAAGCATACAAGAAGGAAAGGACCGCTTCTCAATACTGTTGCCCCACATGTTCTGTACTCCACTAGAAATTTATGTACCATGCTAATCCTCTCTTTGCCTTCTTCCTATCTTCCTTCTTCAAAGTTTGTACTGGTTGCTGAAGGGTGGCTTTTGCTTTAGATGTACTAGACAAGGTGAGTACGGCCTTTTCTTTGTAATGACGGAAATTTTTTTTTCCTGGTATTTCTGATATATTATGTGGTTTTAATGTAGTAACCCGAGGAATGTCTTTTGTCAGATTAGATGACTTTGACCAAATTGCCCTCATGGTCTTTTTAAAATGTGCTCTGTTACCTTCGGTCGTGTAAAAAAATTGGTATTGGTAGCTTTAAATTAGGCCAGAAGGATGAGGACAATTGATTTGGATCAAACGTATATCTCAACTGGACTACTTGGTAGAGGCTTGCGGCATATGATTCATCTGTCTAGCTAATTAGATGATATGGGGAAAGAACATGAAATTAGGTAATTTGTGGCTCACTTATACGAGAGATTAGAATCAATCATACAATGGACCACCTACCACCTAAATATTTGGCCCCATTATGGGAATCTCTCGCTCTCTCTCTCTCTCAAGCGCTGATGTAGTAGATTACGCCATAGAGAATAGGAATTAGGTTGGGATGGTTGACATTTGCTTGCAAGTTGATTGAGTGTGAGTTGTAACGGAGGTTTACCAACAACCATGATGTAATCAGTTTACATTTTCACATGATTAAATGCGTTGGAATTGAATTTTTGTTTAGTAAAATGGCTTTGATCAATTCAAATTTCCATATATGTATATGTGTGAGTGTGTGTGTGTAATTTAATGACTTCATGATTTCATAAGAAAACCATAAGATGGCAGCTGTTTAACACAAGAAGCATTGCTGGAAACAAAACTATCCATTGTTTGGATAAGTTGACAAATCACAATTTTGTTTACAAAGGAAAATTGCATTTTCAGTGTCATATGAATGCGAGAATGTTTTTAAACAAAATTACAAGGGAATGTCAATATCGAGTACTCAGCCCACATCTTACTGGTTAATCTTTTCCACAACTGCATAATCTTCCATATCTGAAACAGTTTTTTCCTGCTTTGTTTACAGACATATCAGTCTTTTTTAGTCTGCTCTGGTTCCAAGATCAAAGCCATGTTGCTCTTTGAACATGTTCTGGTATAAGCATGGTCATGAACCAACTAAGTAGGCATAAAGAATTTCATTCCATGTATCGGGTACTCCAGGAAGGCACCAATGCGTGCAATCAGGATGATGGATTGGATCGCGACGATGTTCTGGTTTCCAGAACTTCCTATAAATCATAGAATGGCCTTCTCTTCGGTACTCAGAAAGTTGTGTAATGTTCAGAAATTGAACATTTACACCTCTTCTCTTCAGTTGCTCAAGTGCTTCTTCGACTGACCGCATCATGTCTTTATGCGATCCTCTCCCCCAGTATCCTTCCTTTGTTATAGGTTCTGTCTCACCTAAACAAGTTCCTCCCTCAGGACCTCCCCATTCCTCGGCCCTGCAGTATTTGCATTGTTAAAATTGATATTCTATCTGAACCACAATTATAGCATAGAATTGGTCATAAGATCATACATGCAGATGATTTTAACAACAACATAGGTATTAGCACAACATCAGAGGGTTCACATTTACCTACCACTGGTGAGTTGGAGACATGCTGGTAAAGAATATCTGGGTTCTGGAATGGTTGATGTGGATTTCCAACCAATTTGACCATGTCTGCAGAGCCATCTCATAGCTGCGTGGAACTGGGACATACTTATAGATGCCATCTGAACTATTGAATGATCCCCACCTAATCAATCACTCCCATGTTAAATTGAAATTTTGTATAAAACAAAATTGAAGACAATGAAGGTGTTTGCTCTGTTCAAGGATCACTCAAATTTTGTCTTTGTTGTGTACTTACAAAACTTGTATTCTTGGCCATCTCCACCAAAGGTAGGAACTAAAGACTAGAATGTCAGCATTTATCCAATGCCTTCCATGCTTCTCAATTGATTCAACTCTTACAATTCGTTCATAAAAATTGGAATGATTTCTCGGATCATCATTATTGGATTCTACTAGATGCGGAGCCCAATAGAATTCGAGTGTTGCATTGTATTCCTTCCATCATATAACCATGTACATTAGCCAAAAATATGAAAGGTATAAAATAGAGGGGATCGAGCATGCAGGCAGATAAATATTACTCACAATTGCCTTGAAGACCATCGAAGTGCCCTTAAAGCTAAAGGTTCTGAGTGTTGGAGGGATTGCTGAGTCAAGCATGCAGGTCAGTGAAAACCACTGATTCCTGTTAAGTGAATCTCCAATAAACACAACTCTTTTCCCTCTGATTTTCTCCAGTAGTTTTAAGGCATCGAACCTTGTTAACACTCACACAGTAAAAAAAAAAAAAAAAAAAAAAAAAGGGAGAAGCAACCGGATTAAAAGACTACTAAAGCTTTATACCAGACTTAATCATGTAAGGACCACAGAGAGTGAGACACCTTGGAATGTCACAATGGTTAGGTTGCCACCTCCAATTTTCATACTCCAAGTCTTTCCTCCCGTATTTCTCACAAGCAAATTCTTCAAACATGAAGGAGCAATTCGGTCCTTTGTAAAGAGGGTGTGACTGGTTGTCAAATACCCATTTGCCTAAAAAATAATCACAATGCTGTTGTGATGAGTCAGTAGAATTTTCTTTTGCTGAGCCTGCAGAGTTTTCTTGTGTTGTTGTCAGATCATCTGAGGACACTATACTGTCTCTTGTCTGATAAACAGCTGCAGTGACTAACATGGCAACAAGAAAGGCTATAAGAAGCGAAAACCTATTTCTGATTCCACATGTCGCAGGATCTGTGGGAACTTGCTTCAACATAGTCATACTCCTCTGCCTTTCTGTTTGAGTGTCTATCTTCTGCAGTCTCTTTTCAGGATCATTTTGCTGCTTATAAACAATTATCCTGATGAACTAGTGGTTGAAGCCTTTCCTTTTAAGTTATGGAGTAGGTGTGACAATGTGCAAACTCACTTCAAATTTAAACCGATGGACCTCTTATTTGATATTCATTTTCACTTCTAATACAAGATTTTTAAACCCAAAAAAAAAAAAATACACAAAATTCATCAGCCACTAATGTGGCGAAGAATATTACTCTATGGCTGACACAGGCAATGCTGTTTTGTTGAGGTTGAGATTTCCTTTTCCAAAGTTGTTGAATGTATTGCAAAATCCTTACCCTCAAAGCACATGCCAAATTTCAAAAACAACATATGAACTAACTAAAGTAGTTCATTAAGTAAAAATTATGTATCTTGTATGCTTTGAATATTATTTACAGGTTATCCTATATTTCTCTGGTCATATGATTTGTCAAGAATATAAGCATATAAAAGCTGATTCCACACGTCTGGCACTCCTGGCAAGCACCAGTGTGTGCAATCTGCATAATGAATCGGCCTTGCTAATTGTTCTTTTGTTGGATTCCAAATCTTCTTGTATACTGTGGGATGAGCATCCTTACGGTACTCAGAGAGTTGTGTGATGTTGAGAAATCGAACATTCACACCTCTGCGTTTTAAGTTATCAATAGCTGCCTCGATTGCTTGCATTAAACTAATGTATGATCCTCTCCCCCAAAATCCTTCTTTGAATATTGGTTCTGTTTCATTGTAACAGTTCTGACCCTCAGATTTTCCCCACTCTTCAGCCCTGCATTATCGTGTTTTGCAACATTTTTGCAGATGTGCATTTTAGTCTAGAATTTCTTGAATTTGATATTTGATGGTTGACTAGTTCAGAAACCAAATATTAAGTGATAAGAGTTAAAGGTTATTGTACCATTGGTGAGTTGGAGACATGCTCATGAAGAAGATTGTGGTTTTGTTTGGGTTTATGTGGAACTCCAACCAGTCAGACCATGTCTGAAGAGCCATTTCAAAAGGGTGTGGATTCTTGATTATCTTGTAGATTCCATCAGGACTATCAAATGATCCCCACCTGATCATTACCACAAAAAAGTTTCATTAAGGTTCCCTTTTTTGGGTTCCAAAATCATTGAATTTAAAGAAGGAAAGACTATAGAAAACTGTACTCACAAAACTTTCATTTCAGGCCATCTCCACCAAAGATAGGAATTGAAGACTAATATATCAGCATCATTCCAATATCTAGCATGCTTTTCGATTGCCTTCACCCTAACAAATCGGTCAGGCAATCGATGATTAACAGGATCATCAGAGTTGGATTCGACTAGCATTGGGGCCCAATAAAATTCAATGGAAGCATTATATGCCTTCAAAAGTATCATCAAGTGTCAGATCTCCTTACTTTTTTTAGATTAGTTAAAAAGCTACTAACCAACAAGACAAAATAGGAACTTACAATGGCCTTAAATGTGAGAAAAGAGCCATAAGAGACATTCTGGGAAAAAGATTTGAGAGACCAATGAGGAATCGAAGATTCGACCATACAAACTAAAGAAACCCACTGGTTCCTATTCAATGAATCCCCAACAAACAAAAGCCTCTTATTTCTTAGCCTCTCCAAAAAAGCTGTAGCATTGAACCTTATTTACATAAAAAAAAAAAAAAAATCCCACAAAAAATCAGCCAATAGATTCAAACATAAATTATCTCCAATCACATCTACATATGAATATAGAGAAGCAATTTTACCTGGGAAGATCACAATGGTGAGGTTGCCACCTCCATTTTAAGTACTTCAAGTCCTTTCTTCCAAACTTCTCACAAGCAAACTCATCCGACATGTAAATACATTTCCGTCCATTGTATAGAATTTGAGACTTATTGTCGAATACCCATCTTCCAGAAAACAGATTACATTGCGGCTGCGGCGGCGGTGGCGGAGACTGCGATGGCGGCGGGCCTTCTGATGCCTTACATTTTGTTACATCGTCAATCGGTCTCCAGCTGCGTGGATTCATGTAGAGTGCAATGAAGATCAAAGTTGGGAGAAGGATGATTATGGTAAGGTAAAAACTGCATTTGACTCCCCATGTTGAGGTTTCCGGGATGAATTTTCTCGACATTCAGATCCTTCTTCTTACTTTTCTATGATTGATTGATTCCCTATCTGCTCCTCTGTTTTGAACTGTATTCATCTTCGGTTTTTCTTCTGCTCAATCAATTGAGGTCAAAGCGACTTTTTCTTTTTCTTTATTCTTCATTTTCTCATTCTTTTTTAAAATAATTCATTTTAAATTAATTTAAAAAAATAAAGGAAATAGCAAGGTAGTGTTATCAGACTTTTTATAATAAAAAAATAAAGTAAAATAAGGGCATTTTTTTTAGCATTTTCAGCTTTTTTTTTCCCCCCATCTTGTGGGTTAGTTCATTTGACCATTTTGTCGGCCCATAAACGCGGTTCAATTATTTGATAAGGTGTCCCCATGTATGCTACTTAAAAAGACATTTTTTGTCCCTCATTTAGAAGAATCCTATGCATATTTTGCCTACCGTAATGGGTATATTGGTAAATCAAGATGATTATTTTATGGTTTTTTTTGTCTTACCATTCACGTGGCCAGTTATGTGCGGTTGGTTGGGGAGGTCGATTCAAGATTCAAACTTGTCTATTAAAAACAATTTATTTTTGCTTTTTTTTTTTTAAGAATTTAATAGAATGAAGCCCATGTTAATAGACTTGGAAATTAAAAAAAAATAAAACATTTTCCCAAACATCAATGTGGCCTGCTCTTTCGTTTTTGGGTGTAGTTAAGTTCCACACGCCGCACATACAAAAAAAAAAATAATGAATATTTTTTTTATTTTGATAAAAATTTAAATATGGAATTATCGATTTAGATTTTAAAAAAATAAATTTATACCATTAAATTATTTCTTTGAAGTCCTATGTATCTGTTGATGATTAGGAACATTGCAGGAATATTGCTTTTGGTTGTCTGAATGGCCGAGACAACCAAAAGGCACGCAGCTAATCGAAACAAAGAGGAACACGACCACCAAACTTACTGCACCCACTCCATCCCTAGGCAGAGAGGAGAGAGGGCAGTTGCCCCTAATTTTTTTTTTTTAAATAATCTATATAATTTCATAGTATTATAATTTTAAATATTATTTTTTCTTTAAAATCATGAACCCTAGATTTTTTATATGAAAAATCGATTAATCCGGTTCGATCAATTGCATACCCAATTTAAAGATTCATTTTTCTTACGTCTATTTTTTTATTTTTAAAATTTAAACTTAAAAAAATTTAATATTTTATTAGATATTATCAAATTTTTAATTATAATTGTATATTTTGAAACTAAACCTCAAGCAATTTATATGTTCGGAACAAAACAAAAATCTTCGCCCTTAAAGGTACAACGTTGGCAATATTTTCATGAGCTTACATTACATTGTAGTCCCATTTAGTTCCAAAAACCTATGAGCAACTATTAGCTCCTAATTTGTTTAGCTATCAAAAGATAATAATGTTTAGGCTTATATGTCCCTGTCTCTGTAATGGCAATCCCCATTAATTTTTGGGATCAAATAACTTTGATAAATAGCATTTTTCAGAGTCACATTTATATATACACAATTGACGTGGAACAATTAGAACAACAATTGGATGGTAAAACCTCTCTCCACCAAATTTACAAAAGAATAAGCAATCACGACAGTCTTTTTTTTTTTTTTTCTTTCTTTTTTACATGTTTTTCTTGCGATCAGTTGGGTGATTAAACATGTGGGCATAGAGAAGCTCATTCCACACGTCAGGCACTCCAGGAAAGCATCAATGTATGCAATCTGCAAAAGCAATTGGGTTTTTCAATTGATCTTCTGATGGATTCCATAGTCTCCTATGAACAATTGGATGACCATTTTTTCTGTACTCTGAAAGCTGCGTAATGTTGAGAGTTTAACATGTAAACCTTTGCTTTTCAATCTATGAATGACTGTCTCAAGTGTGCACATCATGGTTCTATCTGATCCTCTTCCCCAATACCCTTCTTTGTATATACTGGTTCTGTTTCATTGTAGCAATTTTGTCCCTCAGATTTCCCCCACTCTTCAGCCCTGCAGTTTTGTAAATTTAAGCCATTTAATTTGAAAATTTTTGTTTCACTAGGACAAAAATGCTCATAACTAGTACTCTTTCACAACTTTTCATGATCGGACATCTCGTAAAATCGATCAAAATCTGCAGGACACCTAAGTTCCGGACTTCGTCATCACAAATGAAGATGTAGGGACCAATGATCTCTAAATTCAGTGATAAATTATTAAATTTCATTAATTAAAATATCGAATTTGAGTTTTGGAAAGAGAAAAATAAATTGTGGAAGAGTCAACCTCTAAACTGGGTTCTACAACTATTCGAACCGAATTAATTAGGTTTCTGGATACCGGTGGTCAAGTACCAAAAACAAACCAAAGAAGATGTAGTGACAGTTGATTTCTGAGGCCGATCTTAGGACTAGAATGCAATTTTTTTACGTGGGCTCGAAAAGTTTCTAATTCTGATTCTGTTCATAAGTCGATGATTCCATTTTGTCCTCTCCTTTTTCCTTTCTAGACCTGACTTTTCTGTTATATCTTGCAGGTCTAATGAATAAAAAGTCATACGAATTAATAGTTTTATGTAATATAATTGTTTAATCAGATGTTATGTTTGACATTTTTGTTTGCAACATTTAATGGCTTGTTGAATATAATATACTTTGGTTTATATTAAGGTATATATTTATCATTAAAAGCCCTCGGTTTTGAATTATTATTTATATGACAGCATAGCATTTCTATTATTGTAAATACTAATTTGACTTCTTATAATCCAAGCGTATTCAAATATGTTTTAGGTTGGTAAGAGACAGAAAAATATATTCTTTTTGGTGAAAGCAGCAAAATCCTTTTGCTCCTCATTGACAAATCCTAAATCATTAGTATAATTAAATAGATAACACAGAAATTGATTCTTATAGTATGATGATGATGATGAGGATGTTGGCTATGGTTTAGGAAATGAAAATGAGAAGAAAGACTTTTTGATTTGGGATCAAATGAACTTTGCCTTCTCTTTAGAAGAATGATAGAAGGAAACAAATTTCCAAGATGTCAGAAAAATTTTAAAGAAAAAAAATTACATTTTCGTATTTTGTGTTTCTGGTCCGTACGATTTAGATATGAAAAATGCGGGCATAAAGAATTTGGTTCCATGTATCAGGGACTCCGGGTAGGCACCAATGTATGCAATCTGAATAGCTGGCTGGCTCTGATAACTGCTCGTCAGTAGGAAGGTGCCAAAACTTTCTGTAAATGGAAGGATGACCATCTTTTCTGTACTCTGCAAGTTGGGTAATGTTAAGCATTTGAATATCGAAGCCAATGTTTCTCAATCTGTCTAGAGCTGCCTCAACTATCTGCATCATTTCAGGGTCTGATCCACTTCCCCAATATCCTTCCTCAAAAATTGGCTCTTTTTCGCCATAGCAGTTTTGCCCCTTTTGCTTGCCCCACTCTTCACCCCTAAAATGCCCAAAAATTCCAGTGTTAGAACATTTTGTAGGGACATGGCAGCTAATGTAAATTACCCAGTGAGCAAATGATCAAGAGATTGTACAATTCATGGGTTGGGGACATGCTAACCCAAAAAACTCGGGTTCTGGATCTGTTGACATGGATCTCTAACCAATTTGACCATGTCTGTAGGGCCATTTCGTAGCATCGGGGCATCTCCACTTCCTTGTATATTCCTTCAGGGCTATCAAATTCCCCCCACCTATAATTCAGTTTACGAATTTCAATATGGTTGCTGGGAAAGGAATGTAGTACTTCTACTTGTTCAGTGGAAGAAGATTTTTAATCTTGATTTAAGTGAATACTTACAGAGCTTTCATCTTAGACCTTCGCCACCAAAGGTATGAGTTGAAGACTAGTATGTCCGCATCGCTCCAAAGCCTTGCATGCTTTTCAATTGCCTGAATTCTGACAATGCGGTCTGCTAGAAGATGATTTATTGGATTATCAGAGTTAGATTCCACTAGTAATGGAGCCCAGTCAAACTCAATTGTGGCATTGTATTCCTTCAATCCATCAAAAGATAAAAAAATCAGTTTGAAGAGAGAACACAACAATACAGAAGCTAGAACAGATCCACCAAATTGCTTGAACACAAGGGTATTAGCTTATTGCCATCTTGATGTTGCATGCCTTTAATAGACAGTGCTCATGGAAAATCGATAGCAGAAAAGGGTTTTAGGACTCACAGTGGCCTTAAAGGTGAACTTGGAGCCATTTCTGTAAAAGGACTTGAATTCTGGGGGAATTGACCATTCAACCATGCAGAGCATCGAGATCCATAAGTTCCTATTCAGTGAATCCCCCACGTAAACAAGCCTTTTGTTTCTTAGATTCTCCAACAAAGCAGTGGCATTGAAGCTTAAAAACAAGAAAAAAGGAAACTATTTATAAATCAGAATCTCATTTAATAAATTCTATACAAGGGAGAGGGAAAGAAACAAATATAGAGATCATAGAGAATAGTGGAGACCTTGGGAGATCACACTGGTCTGGTTGCCACCTCCAGTTTAAATAGCTCATGTCCGTTCTTCCAAACTTCTCGCATGCAAACTGATCAGACATGTATGAGCAGTGGCGCCCATCATATTCAGGAGATGAATGATTATCGTAAATCCACGTGCCTGAAAAGTAATTGCAGTAAACATCATTCTCACTTGCAAATAAATCCTGTAACCAGCTTCCGCTCTCTTCAGTCATGTAGATTGCGGCAATGAGAACAAAAGCCACAAGGAGGGCTATCAAAGATTGAAATGTGTATCTAATGCCCCATGTAGATGGACCTATGCGATTATTCTTTGCCATCTCCCCGTACTAAGTCTTCGTTCATCTCTTAAACCCTTTTAAGGTCACAAGTGGTTGGTTGATAATCATTTTCCATGATGGGTATATGACAAACTTAAATACATGAAATCTGTATATCTATATGAAGGCCTACGAAATGATGGTGTTTTTGAAAAATTGTGATGTTTTATTCTTCAGTTTCAAGCAATGTCACTGCTCATCAACCATGTGAAGTGTTTCTGCATCAGAAGTGCCCAAGTCAAAAAGGAAAGATGTGATGCAGATGCCGTCCTACTTTTATAGATACACCGTACCAAAGGGCAAATATGCTATTAAATTAGCTCAAAACCTTGTTTTTTTTTTTTTCAAAAAAAAAAAAAAAGCCACTCTCAACATAGCGCTGAGCATTTTATTAGTGAATTTTGTCACAGAAAAAATTGCAATTTGTCATGGCCATAGTATCCTTTGACAAATGGCAACTCCCCTTTAAAATATCCCTTTTAAACTACCGACTGTGAACTAAGGAAGTACCAATAAACCAAAGCAATGGAGGAGAAGCAAGATATGTTAGGTTAAACTTTGAAAGAGAAAAATGTTGGGCAGTATGGAAAATAAGTTGCGGTATAATAGAGTCACGTTATGGGCTACCCTGGAGTATCTCTGAAGCTGATTGTTTTTCTTAGGGATTAAGCTGTCTTACTAATTTATCCATATTAGGTCGGAGTAGTTGGACTCTCCAGGTCCAAATTCGTTGTTTTGATGTTACCGTGGTAACAAATTCTCTCTCTCTCTCTCTCTCTCTCAATTAATTCAAAAGTGATCAAGTGAACCCTTTAGATAATTAGGGCTTAGCCTGCATTTACCAGATAAGACAAGGAAAACAGTAGAAGACTGGCCGGCGCCCCATTATACCAAGTCCAACAATAATTTCCAGGAGACACAAAATGAAGGACGAGTCCGAAAGAACTTGGGACCTATTACTAGAATTTGAGTTTTGTCTCTAATACTAAATTTAACAATTGATAAGAATCGGGGAAGACAAGATTGCCTCTCAATTGATGGATCTCTCTTCTAACACTTGCAAACAAAGACCTGGGTGGAAATCAAAATCAACACGAACCCACATCATAATCACATAAAATCAGTGGCGAAAACCTCCACAGGATGATTCCAAAAATTAAATACTTGTCGGCAACCAAAAGCCGTTTGGTCCTCCGCGAAAGGCTCCTTAAGATTGATTCTGGGTCCAACAATCAGGTTCGGGCTCTTCCCCGCCACCACTTTCTTGAGCTTGGCGGTGCCCTTTTAGGCCAATCAATTCCGACCCAGTCAGGCTAAGATCAAACCAGACTGTATTCCAATCGGTTAATGTTTGATTTGTGAACCATCAACTCACTGAATATTGAATTAATCGTTTTATGAGGAGGGCCATCCATAATGCCTCGCTGCCTCATGCCCTCGCCTGCTTTGCACTACCGTTCGGATCTAGCCCACCTTCCAAAATGAGTAAAATCGATTGCCTTTTACGTCCCATCATTTTTTTTTTTGTAAAAAGGGGAAAAAAAAAAAAAGAAAAGAAAATCATTGCTCTACGAAACCAATAACATAGAAGTTTTGTAGACGCAAGCATTAAATATAGGTCTTTGATCTTGGGGCCGAGCAAGGCTTTGAGTGTGAGCCTTTTGCTCAGTTTAATCAGCCTGCCCCAGGACGTCTTTTGCCCCCTCTTAAATGTTACACCTTTGTCTCTTTTATTCCAAACCCCCATATCTTTCTTTAGTGGAAACAAAATTGCATACATTTATTTCAAACCCCCTTAGCCCTCAATGAGGAACATAGCACTCAAATTGACAAACCCACCACATTTATGTGGGAATCAAAGCTAAAAATCCCTTCAAGATGGTTATATTCGATACAAAGTTGAAATGTATTATTTTGAATTTTTTATTTTGTTTCTAATAAGAATAGAATTAAAAAATATTTTTTTAACAATGACAATATCTAACAAATACATACATGAAAATTTTATCTGAATTCTTAGAAAATAATAATAATACAAAATTATTATTAAGGCGTAAACTCATTTTAGTTTTGTTATTTTGTATGGAGAGAAAAATGAGTATAAAATATTCAATTTGCCATGTAGGGAGGGAGAGAGAGAGAGAGAGAGCAACAATAGTAAGAATTTTTGGGTGAAAATTAACTGAAAAAGATGAAGTTAATTTGTATAAAAACCAAATATTTTTTGAATTTAGGGTTGGCGAGGAGGGAGGAATTTAGACGATAGAGAATGGACAAAACAATGTTCTACAAAAATTTCTGCCATTTTTCATAATTAGTCATTTGGCACTGAGAAAATGCTTTTTGCCACTGACCACAACATAGTTTACTCTACAACAAGCTAAGAGACGAAAATGATCTTTGATCATCTGATGCAATTTTACAAAATCAACAGGAATAGTAATAAATTCTCTCTTTGGCAAAAAGATTTAACTCAAAATGTGAGCATAGAGAAGCTCATTCCAGACATCAGGCACTCCGGGAAGACACCAATGTATGCAATCTGCATAACTAGTTGGCTTAGATAGTTGTTCTTCTGATAGAGGCTCCCACTGCTTCCTGTAAATCGAAGGATGCCCTTCCTTTCTGTACTCTGAAAGCTGTGTTATGTTCAGCATTTGTATGTTCAATCCTCTGCGCTTCAATTCACCAATTTCTGCCTCCACTACATGTATCAATTCACGGTCAGACCCACTTCCCCAGTGTCCCTCTTTTGATATTGGCAATGTCTCACTATAACAGTTCTGTCCAGAAGATGAACCCCACTCTTCTCCCCTGCAACATGAGCACACGCAAAGTTCCTAAAATAGTGTCATGGACATAAATGATGCGTTGCTCCATTAATTATCAAATAAGGAAAAGATGATGCAGTTACTGTACATTTGGTGAGTTGGTGACATACTAACAAAGAAAACTTGAGCTTTGCTATGGTTTACATGAACTTCTAACCAATTTGACCATGTCCTGAGAGCCATTTCATAACATCTTGGCATATTGACTTCTTTGAAGATCCTGTCAGGGGTTTCAAATGATCCCCACCTGATTCAAGAAGCAATTGAAAGTTAACTTAATCATAGAGTGGAATCTTAGTTATCCTGTCCGTTATGGTGGAAGAAGAATACTTACAGGACCTTCATTTTGGGTCTTCTCCACCAAAGATAGGAATTGAAGACTAACACATCTGCATCAGTCCAGTGCCTTGCATGTTTCTCAATTGACTGGACTCTGATAATACGATCAGGCAAACGATGATTGATTGGATCATCAGAGTTTGATTCCACAAGCAATGGAGCCCAATAGAATTCAATTGATGCATTGTATTCCTTCATTATATCAATCAACTAGTATAAGCCATTGCAGGAAAATCAAATAGAAGAAGATTGGAACAGAAATTGTAACTCACAATGGCCTTGAAGGAGATTAAGGAGCCATTGGTGTGCAGGTACTTGAGTGAAGAAGGAATTGACTTCTCAACAAGGCAGACCATTGAAACCCACTGGTTTCTGTTGAGTGAATCTCCAACAAAGACAAGTTTCTTATCGCGAAGCCTCTCCAGCAATGCTGTAGCATTGAACCTTAATAACAAGAAGCAAACTGTCGATCAAAAAATGTAGAAATATAATGTTATACATAATATATATACACACATATATTTAGAGAGAGACGGGGAGAGAGTGGAGGTGGGGGACAAACCTTGGGAGGTCACAATGGTAAGGTTGCCATCTCCAATTCTGATAGCTCAAGTCCTTCCTCCCAAACTTCTCACAAGCCAACTGATCAGACATGAAAGAGCATTCCCTTTCCTTGTATAATGGGTAAGACTGGTTATCAAACACCCATCTTCCTGAAAACAAGTTGCAAGTGGACACTTCATTGCTTGCAGGCTGATGCAGCATCTGGTCTTCTATTATTTGCCTGCTCTCTCGAACCATGTAAACAGCAACAACAACTAAACCGAAAACAAAAACGACTATGAGGGAATGAAAGCTGCTGTGAACACCCCATGGTCCAGCATTATCTTGCAGCTTGTTAGCCATTCACTTATCTAGGTCTCAGTGTCCTTTTTCTTCTTGAAGCACAATCCGCTGGCTATCATTTCCCATCATCTCTTTCTATGAACCAGGAGTACCCTTCAAGGGTATTCTATTAATTTGGTGATGCTTCCCTGTACTGCTTGCTTGGAATCCAAAAATAATTCCAACCGAAGGTCAGAATTTCCTCGAATATGTCTTTGAAATTATCCGAGATGTGGCCCTTAAACGTAACAATCTTGAGTTGTAGTTCTGCGACAGCAAAGTGCCGTCGCTATTTTCGTAGTGGTTTTACTTATTTTTCAACTTGGTCCTAAAAAGCTAAGGCTAGACCCAGAGCAGTTGAACGGACCAAATGAAAATTTCATTTAGATAAGGTGGTTGATGGCACTGACATCACCTAAATTCGTTGCTTGACGGCACATCAAACACTAGGGTTCAAATGGAGTGACCTTAAAATTAAACCCATGGATATGCTGACTAAAGGGTCGCCGGATTCAACTATTACCACTAAGCACTCATTTTAGACGAGAAATCTTACCAAATGCAAGATAAGACTTAAAAAAGTCAAACCATAATATAACAAATTAACATTAACATTATACTAATTCAACAACTTAACCCAATGATATCCTATAAATACCGCATATTGCGTGCATAACCTCATATCACTCCAAACTGCTCACAAATTTATGTACCTAAATGGGACCCGCAACTTCAATAATAAAAAGGGCAGTTAAACTTTTAGCACCAATTAACAACCATGAAACACACCCAGATAATAAGCCAATTAATTAAGTAAAAGTTCCTGAAAATAAAAGCTGTTATAGGTATCTCACATTAAAAGCTCTAAATTCCATGACAAAACCTAGTTCAAAATTGTAATGATCCGGAAACAAAACATTAAATCCTCTATGACAGATTTTAATGGTGACCCATATAAAAGTAAACACAGTAAAATCAGGAATATTTGAACAAAGTTTAAGCAGTTTGAGCTGCTTGTGCGGCAAGCCTCTTCCTGGCCTCTTCAATGATGGACAACTTAATACCTTTGCCCTTGGGAAGGGACACCCATGGCTTGGAACCTTTACCAATAGTGAAGACGTTGCCCATTCTGGTTGCAAACTCATGACCAGTGGCATCCTGGATGTGGATGGTCTCAAAGCTTCCCTTATGCTTTTCACGGTTCTTAATGATACCAACACGACCAGTATTTCTTCCTCCAGTCACCATGACAACATTCCCAACATCAAACTTGATGAAATCAACTATCTTGTTGGTCTCTAGGTCAAGCTTGATGGTGTCATTAGCCTTAATAAGTGGATCTGGGTAACGGATGGTGCGTCCATCATAAGTGTTAAGGTATGGGATACCCTTTTGCCCAAACTGAACAGACCTAACCTTGCAGAGCTTGAACTGCATTCCAGAAAATCCAAGCATATGAGATAAGAACAAAATTGTGTATCATTTTCTAGTATTTACTGATGTAGTCAATAATTTAATAATTTGCAATAATGATTTTACAGAACCGAATGTTCCCCATTGGGGCAGTCCAAACCAATAAATGATGGACTATGATATCATGGTTATGAAAATTGACTCTTTTTTTTTTTTAATTCTTGAGTTAAAGCAAGAGGCTCAGATATGTAAATGGGTAATGAAAGATTATCAGCACAAACTAATTTATCAGAGTGGTGCATGACATTAGTTTCTCATCACAGCCTCTCCCTTCATGTTCATGAAATTAAACTGAAAGCTAAAACCCAGAATAATTGCAACAGGCACTACAGTTGCATCACCAGTGTGATTTGCAACATCTTATAGCCGGATTTGTTGCAATAGACGAGGGTCTTATTTGGTTACAGAAATGATTTTTACGAGCACATTCACTATGTTGATCTAAACCAATGATCCAAGAACAAAGTGACATAGCAGGCTGAAGAAAAAAATGTGTACTTCAATACAAATACAAAGATGTTAGAAGTGTAAAAGTATCCACACCTTAGCCTCTTCATCCCTGAGAGAGTGGAGTCTGAAGCGACCCTTTGTGTCATAAAGGAGGCGGAAGTTCTCATTTGTCTTGGGCATTGACACAACATCTGTTAACAGAGAGAAAGAAAATTTATGTAAAGAGATTCTAATATGGACATAATAGAGCCAAAAAGAACGCCACTTAGCTAACTAGCTCAAAGCCTAGACTCTAAGCTATATATATGTATATCAGTCCATATTTGGTTGACATGTCAATGTTAAATAACCAGGAGACTAAGTTCCGTGCTAAAAAAAGGATAATGCATCGCCCTTCATAGAGAAATGCTTGAAAGATTGTAGGGAAGAGATAGAATCTGCATACCCATAAAACCTGCAGGGTAGGTCTTATCAGTCCTAACCTTCCCATCAACAAGCACATGTCGTTGCATCATAATGGCAATAACCTCACGATATGTCAAAGCATACTTCAACTTGTTCCTCAGAATAAGAATCAAAGGTAGGCATTCCCTCGACTTGTGAGGCCCAGAGGATGGCTTGGGTGCCTATATGACAACAAAAAGTAGAAAAAGGAAAAAGTCAATGCCATGAATGAAATAAATAAAAGAAGCCAGCAGGAAAGGAGCACGATTGAGGACAGGTGCCTTACAAAAGCACCACCAAGTTTGTCCAGCATCCAATGCTTTGGGGCATTGAGCCTCTTCAAATGTTTCTTCAATCCTCTAGCCTACAATTCACAAAGGATTACACGAAGTAAAAGTATAAAAACAGGAAACGAGATAACAAATCCAAGTTGCATGAAATTCACTCTTGTTGTATGTACATGTCAACACAAAAGGCATAAGCATGTATTCAGGTTATGGACACTCCAACTAATAAAGAAATAAAACAGGACATTTTCAGTGCTTGTAAATGCCTTCCCACATAACAAATTCACCAGGCGCAAGTAGCATAGATTCCACTATAACAAATTGACATAATCATCCACACAACCTTCTGAAATTCATAATAAATATCCAGTCTAGCAGGCACATCCACTCATAATATCATAACCATTGGATTGACTCTGTGCTTTAAACATAAAGTTCATGCTCAAGATGTTAAACATTTAGACAACTAAAAAAGTGTAAAACTTTTTTTTTTAATGATAGAACTCCAGATTAAGTTATTATTATTCAAAACCTTGACTCCACCTCATTGGACATCCATAAAACTTATTGTAACATAAAACGGAGGTTCAACATTCCCATACCATACATAATAATTGGCCCAGCAAAAGGAAAGAGAAACCACATAACCAGCATCAAGAACCCCATCGCCCATACCAAAAGGCTTATAATCTTCATCCTAGAAAACCTAAATTCTACCATAGCAGTCAAACAGTAAGCAAACTAATCATTTATCAAGAAAATGATGTCGACATACAATTACCCATTATTCTATTACCTCTAAAACCCTAAAATTATTTCAAACAAAAAAATTACAAGAAAATCAGACTTCTAAATTTCCGGATCACAGACTTCAATCAGCATAAACAAAAACGCGGCACTGTCACTACATCTTCCTCAAAATATATCAAATCAGAAGACATGTTGAAAGAATCATACGAAAATAAATCCTAAACCATTCTGCAAACGATAAAAAGAAGGAAAGAACTTGGAAAACCTCGAAGAAACATAATAGGTTTATGAACAGGATCAGGTTGTTGGGGATTGAAGAAAGAGAGAAGAAAGGGAACTAACCATGTTGGGCGATTCGCTCGCTTGAAGGGAGAGATCGGGACGAGACTGCTCCCTCTACGAAAGCGAAAGAGAGAGAGAGAAGGGGAGCTGCGACTGCGCCGAGGGAGAGGAACGAATGTGAGGTGAAACCCTAGTTGAGCGTGTTAATGGCCACGAAGAGGCGCAAAACCCCTACCCTTGTTTCCGAATTACTAAAATGCCCATACCCCGAAATTACATAGTGGGCCGGGTCTTTAACTAGTCCGAAATTAAAATGTTGCCTGGCTTCTGAAATGGACCGCTTTATGGGCCTGATGACCCGGCCTGATGAATAATTGGGCTCCATTTTATTGTTTGGGTCAACAGGGGCCCAAGAACAAATACAATCAACAAGCAAACGACAATATGAGTCGAGACTGAGTTGTGCATTATTATTATTATTATTATTATTATTATTTTACAATGAGATGCAATCAAACATGTTCGAATAAGAGAAGGAAAGATGAAAATGGGGAGACTCTACCGCTTGAATTGTCCCACTGAGTTGTGCATTATGTTAAAGCTGACTTAGACTTAGTTTAATTAAAATTTCATCCAAATTTAAAAAATTAATAAAAATTTAAACATAATTAAATTAAATATATATTAAATACTAAATTATAATTATATATATGAATCAGCTCATCAACTAAATAACTTGACCATTCACAAATTCAGTTTCGACTCACATTTTATGTGAATTAAAAATTTTGGCCCATATATTGTTCACGAGTTTGACTTGTGATTTGGACATGGAATCGATTACGTTGGGAGATTTCTACCCCTAAGAGGGATCTCAATCAACGCAACTCGAATTAGTCGGGATAAAATTTCAAATACTGAGTGGTGGACCAAATCTAAAGGCACAAAAAATATATATATATATATATATAGAGAGAGAGAGAGAGAGAGAGAGAGTCAATGTCCCTTTGGGGACATCCTATAAAAATAGAGTCAATTATCAAATCAAATATAAAATGCTAATGAGTTGGTTTTTGACCAAAATGAGTAAAGGCGAAATTTGAGAATTCAGTTTATTTATATCATTTTTGTCGATTTTCTCCTTGACCCAAATAAATATATATATAACTTTCCTTAAAGTGAATACGATTTTTTTTTTTAAAAAAAAAAAAGGTTCTCGTTACACTACACAAACAGCCCAAAACAAGAACAAAAATTCAAATCTTAACAAATACCACCTGCGACGAAAACCTAAGGTAACAAAATGACAAAAGACAAAAATAAAAATAGATAGAGACACATTTTTATGTATAAAATAGGTATACTGCCATAAAATTTTGAGAAAAATATTTAAAATTAAGATTTTTTTTCGACAGACACAAAACGAATGAAAACCTTATATTGCATCCCAATGCTAAACTTAGGTAAAGTCTTTATAAAGTAGAACATAGCATTCCGAAAGTAATCCTTCGTAGGGGATATGCCAAGAAGTGATAATAGTTGTTGGGCAAAGTTTAGCACCTCGAGATTTTTTTAGTAAGTAAAAGAGGAAAGAGTAGTTGGCCGGCTGTGTTAGCACCTCGAGTTGAGCCTATCTATTTGTGCTCTTCGAGAGCCAAGATTAACATTTACTTGGCCTGTTTCAAAGGTTTTCCAGCATAACAAAAACCCTTAGAGAGGGTATGATACATGTGATCCCATGAGAACAAACAATATATTATTATTTGGAATGACATTAATGATAGATTGTCGAGTTTTCCAAACCCTAAAAATTAATATTGATTTTCCAACGTGAACAATTTTATAGTAATAGTAATATTGGATTGAATTCTAAAAGATTTAAATTAATTTAATTTTTTAATTAAATAACAAAGATAAAAATCGGGGTTTTTTAATTAAATTGTTAAATTAAAATTAACAACTTAAAAATAAAGAAAACAAATTAACAGTGTAAAATAACAAAAATTAAAAAAAAAAATCAATCTATCAAAACTCTAATTTAAGGTCCATCACATTCATTTATTTCACTGATCATGGATTAAAAATATTTATTTTACAATTTAAATATTTAATTTTAAATTTATTATGATAGCTGTAATAAAACTTTTGTTCTCCTAAATTAATTGACCAAAGTCAACACTCAGTCAAAACTTATCATTAATCGATTTGATATGATACCATGCCATATCAATACAATGATATTATTAAATTTTGTGAAAACAGTTGAATTAAAATCCAAATAATTGAAATAATCACAATTATTTAATTTTGTTCTATCAATTTTTTTAAATTAAACATGACTATTGATAAAAGATCCATAAATATAAATAATCTAATTGTTATTTGTATCATTTATTTATGATAATTACGAATAGCCGAACTCATGAATAATAATAGAAAGAGTAATATTAAATTAAATTATCAGATTAACTAATATTAATTTTTCGTGTAAAATAAAATCAAGAATCAATGAATTCTTGAATAAAATGGTATAAAATTAAATAAAACACGTAAGCTCGTACAAAAAAACGATTGAAATAAAAAACGATTGAAATAAAATTTCTTTTAAATTAGAAAACAAAACTAGTCACCGGCGGTAAAAATATTACTCTCGAGTTCTTTAATAAAAATTAAAAAAAAAAAAAAGAAGGAAGAAGACGTTTATTCAAGGAAGAGGGAAAGTGACCATCCGGCAGCAGCCAGCCGCCACTTCGCTTTGAATATGAAGTTCACGTCTCCCACCGGCTTCCTTTTTATTGTTGTCCTCAAAACCTCAAATAATCTAATCTAAAAAATAAAGGATTTCTAAAAATTCAAAATAAAAAGTTATTAATGATAAAAAAAAAAAAAACCAACTAGCTTATGAAAAAAAATTCCTAAAATTGGGACCATACAAGAAATGATAATATAATTTCCAATATGTGAAAATATTCAAATATCAAGTTTCAAGATTTTTTTTTGTAAAAATTTCTATTTTCAAGATTTTTTTTGTAAAAATTTCTATTTTCAACACTTTCCAATTTTACCTTTCGATCTGTTACAAATTTTTTCTATTTTTCTTTGTACTTTCTTTGTAACTCTTCGACAATTTAATGGAACAATTTATTATAAAATATCTAATCAGTGTAATATTTATTTAAAAATATAATGAAATAAACCACAAAAAATAACACTAATTTAAATATACACAAACAAGAACTAGACTATGAGTGGTAAGGATCAACATTCATCTCACTACAAACAAAATTGATATTACAGCACAACTTTGACAGCAAGAAGGATGGCCTATTCATCTAGTCATCATCTTGAACTCGGCCAAACAGAGCCATCTCCTCCTCAGCTCTCTTTTGGGCAGCCCTCCTCTCCTTCCGTCTAGCTTCCCTAGCAGCAGAATCAGCTTCGACTTTCTCCATTATGGTATGGAAACCTGGGATATCTCGCTCCAGTTTATTGTATACTTGAGAATTTAGGTTGTTGAAGATTCTAAACATTCTCTGCAATCAGAGAAAAGAGATGTTACCTTCCAAGCTTCCAAGAAAGCAAATCAGACTTCGCCTAACAATTTGGCGGATATAATTGATGCCAAAAGATGAACAAATGAGTGGATACAAGTGATCTATCATGAAGAAACTGGATACTGAATACAATCAGAATAATATCTCTAAAGCTAAATGTGTAAGGTAGTTGTCACTTTGATTTACGGAGATATATAACTGTGCCATCGGTGGCATCAAAACAACAGGTACTTGTAAGCAGCTAATTACCAAAACATCCTTGTTCCAGTCCCTGATATACGGTGGCCCTGTTGTGTAGGAACCAAGAGGCTCACGATACCACTCTCCACCATATGTTATCTGATCCATTGCTTGTTCAATGCTTAGAACCTCCCATGGCCTTAAGCCAGGGATCAATTCAGCCAACTTAAGCCTGCCTCACACAAAATAACAAACATTAGTCCAATAAACATTTTAGGAAACACAGCTGCAAGACTTGGGTGAGATTTTAAGGGTTTCCCTAACATTCTTTTTTGCCATTATTTTATCATCACTGCTAACTTAAAAGCTTATCAAGCCATAGAAAACCATCCTCTCCTAATCCAAGTGATCAATGGCCACTGGTCTTGGAGGAACCAAGCAGAAGGATGTTTTCCTGGCAAAAAGGAATTCACATCCACAACTCATGATGGTTGTCATTATTCAACCAGCAGAGAGGTAACAAAACATGAACATTAAACTGGAGTAGGCAACTACGGGCCCACCTAATGAATCTCTGGATGTGGATTGGGATTTTAGACCCACTTGGGTATATGGGTTAAGTCATGTCTGGTCCAGTCCAAGAAAGTGAATAATCTACAAATCATTGAATTTTAAAATTATTGCCTATTTATATCCAGTATTATCAGTACTTAATTATTAAAGTTGAATTCTAAAGTCATAATTCAAATCTAATTGTATGCACATGCAACTTTCAGAAAAGGAATTTGGGAGTTAAAAAACCTACCTAAGATCCTTTGGAATAAATTTATTAGGCATGTGATCAGCTTCCAAAAGGGTTGTGAGCTCTGAACCACTAGCCCAAAGAAATAAAGCATGGCTAGGAATTTTTACACCAGGCCAGATACCATTATTTGCTTTGAGTACCGCTAAGTCGCGTCTCTTACTCTCCATAGCTTCTTGTTGGAGTTGCTCATATGTCTTCTTCTCATGCCCCTTGAGAGGAACCCAAGGAGGTATTCCTTTCTGTAGTTTGTGAAGGAAAGCAGTTGCAGCAGCACCAAGTCTAACTGTATTGTCCAATCATAAATGCTACATTAGTTTCTATCCGAACATACTAAAAAATTACGGGGCAAGAAAATGTGGGAACAAACTTAAAAAGTTGTAGAGAAAACAGTCAGCATCTAAAAATGGAGGATGTAGAACCAGCTCCAAGTTATGATATTCTATCCTTCATGCTCTTTTAATAACTCTTGCAACAGTTAAAAAAATGTTCATGCAAATCATCGAAGACAAAATTTCCAATCCAGCAAAATGATCCAGAAGGATCGCAGGGCGGATAAGGATCCTGCTTGCGAGTGCCACAAAATAATAATAATCATGTTTAGACACATGGATGAGTGTGTGAAACTGTCATGGCTTAAAATGTTGAGGAGTAAAAAAGAGAGTTCAACAGACCTTCCCAAGTAGCAATTGCACGTTCCAAGCCATAAACCATGCCAATTGGTACCCATTCATCCATGTCCTCACCCCAAATGAAGGTGTGTTTGTCTATTATCCCAGCTCCCCAAGCAGTTTTAAGTGTAATCAATTCCAAGGGACCCCTTGTACGACCTAAGCGATCCTTGTAATACCACCCACCACTTCTCATAATAACTAGTAAAGAAATGATCATAGCAAATTAGAAATGGCACTGTGATAGATTAAGTTGTCTGCATTATGCAAAGAATGTAGAGAATCTGTAAACAATGAGATATGAATATTAAGTGATTAGGGCCATGAATGACAATGTTTTCAAGTAGAATACAACAATTTAAGGATAGTTCATGGAACTGGTACTAAAATCTTCATTTCAAGAAAAAAGAAAAGGCAATAGCAAATTGACAACATGAAAGCAAACAGTGTACAGAAACACTTTTGCATTAGATTAACTAAAATAAACAGCTCATTCAGCAAACAGAGTTTCAGCACTCAGTCTGAGCCTGATAGGAAAATATAAAGACAACAAGCTAGAGCTCTTGTAACTCATTGCTACTGTTACAAGTTATAACTTGATGAATTAACAAGGCATTGAAGCTAACAATTCTCATCCACATCATAGCAGTCTTTTTAAATAATTATGCATACATTTCAATCAAAGACATCAATCCACTACAAATCCCACAAAGTAAATTCAATCATAAACACCATTATTTGCACTTAAGAAACTATATATTCTATATCAAGTTGGAGAAATGTATGACCATAGGAGGATTTTTTTTGGGGGGGGGTGGCAGGGGCCATGGTCCCCATAAAAATTTTTTGAATGTTGTTGTAGTGTGTTTTGTTTTGTTTTTGTTTTTTTTTTTTTTTTTTAATGCCATTGGATGCAGAGAACTTTGCACTTTCCGGTTTGCAATTTTTATAGGAAAGTGGGTTGAGAATGGAATAGTGGAGATATGAGGATGAGAATTGAGAAATCATAAGTGTCTCTCCCAAAGTGTAATGTGATTATACTGATTTCAGCAATTCGTACATACATAGATCCGCCTCTGCCAATGTACCATTATTAGCATTTTGAACCACGGTACTGATTTCTCCATCAATTTCAAGAAGTTAACTAAATTCAAAGCATCAATGTCAGTCCCAAACACAATTTGCACCAAAATTAAGAAAGTTACACAAATATTGACAGGGTAGAATTTCTAGTGAAGACGCAACGAGGTGCACCCAGAATCTCCTTCTTGTATATCAAACTGGTAAAAGTGAAAGACCTGTGATAAATAAATTCAACAATTCACTAAACTTACAATCATAGTATCTCTTCTCAAGTCTTTTATAACCAATAGCCTGAGCAGCATCGATTGGCCTCCCAGGCGGATACGGCCGCTGCCTAAACCCCCAGAGCCCAAAAAAGAACTGCCTAGCAAAATCCCAGAACTTATCATCAGACTCCTTCTGCGTTTTTATTGCCTTTCTAGGCATTGGCCTTCCATCCAACCCCATTACATGAGGCACTGCCTTCCACAGCTTCCTGTCCTCGTCCCTATACGGATTCTCATTCTCCTTCAACTCCATTTTGTTCAATTCATCCATAATTTCCTCACACCTAGTCCAGAACTTGATCACCGGACTATTCCGAAACTCCTTCCACCATCTTTGCTCCTCTTCGATCTCCTCCGGTGTCATATTCTCGACTTTCTCGAAAAGGGGGTTCTCGTTTAGGATTCTCTCGACTTCCGGTGTGTGCCGATGATCGGGTTGGTTTTCGCATTCCCAGAAGAACCACTCCGCCATTCTCTCGTAGGGACCTGGCTCTTTGGATTCTTTGTCGGTCTTTTTGGATTTCCTGAAGGGATTGGAAATTGAAATTGAAGCGAAATTTGGGGGTTTTAGGGTTTTGCGTGATGTGGATAGAGATAGAAAATTGATGGGTGTGATAAGGTCTTGGGGTTTTCTGAACCAGTTTTCACCGAAGGGGTTGAGATTAATGGACGCCATTTAGAGTGAGATATGGTTTTTCTTAGCGAGAGAAAGTTGAGAGAGAGAGAGAGACACACAGAGAGAGAGATAGAATGAAACTCTAGAAAGTTTTCATTCCAAGGGGTTTGTGCTTGGTTGTGCAGCGAAGTACAGAAGGCGACTGTTGTCTGTTGTCTGTTGGCCAGTGGCTCAGAGCGAAGACGCTAGAAAGAGAAGACAGACGACGTGGGAGACGACACGTACGATTGAAGTTTACTTCATCGAACGTTGTCGTTTTTGGTCACTTGTTAAATGTGGCGTTTACCGCAGATTTAAGAACTAGGGAGAGTACGTCCCGCGATGAAATTTAAATTTGGATGATTTGCTCGTTTGTTAAAAAAAATTATTAAATATTAATTTGAATTTGAATTTAAATTTATAAGATTAAAAGATTGAAATTTATTAAAAAATTATGACTATTTACAATAAATAATTATAAATATTTGAATATTTATCAAATATCTTATTTAATTTAAGTAGAAATTATATAGAAATTAAATATTAATTTATTTGGTCAATGATAAATTAAAAAATGTGTGTTAACGAGAAGAGAGAGAAGGAGGGAGAAAGAATGATAAGGGTACTCGCAATTGGATACCGCCGCACGCACCAAGTTGGAGGATGATAATTTTTTAAATATAAAAATATTTAATAAATATTTTGTTAATTGATATTTTTATAATTATAATTTTTATAATATTTTTTTATAATATTTTTACTATACATTATTTATTTCAAATATATTTAGTATAATCATAAATTTTTATAATAAAATTATCATTTATTTTATATACATTATTATTTAAGATTTTTAAAATTATTTTTATGGTATCATATTATAAAATTTTTTTAATATTTTTTATATTATACATGTTTTTTAATTAAAAAAAATATTTTTTAATATTTTAATGAGGAGGGAGAGAGGGAGAGTTAATGAGGAGAGAAAGAAAGAGCTAATGAGAGAGAAAGAGAGGATATTTTTATATTATAAATGTTTTTTAATTATAAAACAGAGTTAATGAGAAAAGAAAGAGGGAGAGGAAGAGGAGAGGGTTGGGGGAGGGAGAGTGGGAGGGAGAAGGGTGGGTCCGTCACGACGCCAAGTTAGAGGACAACAAAAATTTACGTAGAAAGAAGTCGATCATCCTTATATATATATATATATATATTAATAACGTTCACAAATAAGTTGATTTAATTAAATTGATTAAATTTTAAGAGATAAATTAATTAAAAAATTAAATTTTATAATGTAATATGATATAAGAAATCAAAATAAACTTGAAAATTAAAATAAGGGAATTTTATATGGTGATTTATCTAGATGTATGAAGTATATTTAAGTTTTAATAAAAAATAATATTATACATGTGAAATGGTTTTTGACTAAATGAAATAAATATTTACCTGATAATCACATTTTAACTTATTCTTCTTATTAATAAAAAGAGAAAATATTTTCCTATTCTATTTTTTCTTTTTCTAATTTTCTATTTTCCTCACTTTCTATATTTAATTTGTTTTTTAATTCACTTGGTATTCTAGAAGTCCATTTTTCTTTTCAAAGATATTGAAAATTACCAAAAAAAAAAAATGAATACAGTTTACTTTTTCTATCCTTTTCTATCCCTTTCTCCTTTTACCGCCAAAGAGTAAGAAGGCTTTTTTTTTTTTTTTTTTTTCGTATGAGTTTTTTTATTGGATCTGTATCACTGGTTTTAGAGTTCACTTTTGTATGTGTGTGTGTGAGTTTTCTTGTATTGGGTAATGTTTCGTTTTCATGTCATGTCTGCACAGCTTTTTTTTTTTTTTTTTTTCGTATTTAGGTGAAATTTGAACTCATGTTATAGAGATAGGAAAAGATTGTGACCATTAAATTATCCTCTCTACGCAACTTATTTTACACAAAGAAATCGGAGCAACATTAGGACTCAAGCTTATAAATATTTCTAGTGATGAACATGAACCGATCGAAAAATGAATCCTTACTGACCCAATAAAAAATTGATCAAACCCAATAAAATACTCGTAGCCAAAGCAAAAAAAAAAGAAAAAAAAATTGAATTCCTATAGACCAAAAAACTGGCCCAACAAAAAGGAACTCAAAAAATATGAGGAATGGTAAACT
The DNA here is from genome assembly GCA_033439265.1 of Dillenia suffruticosa. Classification (NCBI taxonomy): domain Eukaryota; kingdom Viridiplantae; phylum Streptophyta; class Magnoliopsida; order Dilleniales; family Dilleniaceae; genus Dillenia; species Dillenia suffruticosa. The sequence goes on along the minus strand of JAVTVX010000013.1, from coordinate 24,429,987 downwards.
ACTACCAAATTCATCAAAATTTTCAAAATCTTCAAAAAAAAAAAAAAAGATTTCTTCGGCACTCAGGAGAAAAAGATTCAAGAACAAACATGAATTAGAAAAAAGAAATTTAATATAGAAAAGGGTGGAAAAAAGAAAAATTAGAAAAAGAAAATGGCTTAAAAATTTGAATAGGAAAAAGTAATTTTTATTTTTTATTAGAAGAATTAGTAAAAATACACTAATATGAAATGTCATGAATACATTTGATTTATTTGATCCGTATCATTACTCTCTGTTACAATAACAAGCTCTCATTTAAGTATATTCTAATTTTTCTTGTAGATTTCCAACTAATAAATTTTATGATAATGTTTTTTAATAGAAAATTTGCATTTTATTAGACCCACAATAGTTTTTCTTAAAAAAAAAAAAAATCAAGAGAGTGCATCAGACCATAATGATTTAAGGTCTTCTGTTTTTGAGTTTCTTTAAGCTTTTCAGAACCTCCTTTAACAGCCTTATCAGCAAAACTATTTTAAAAAGAGCTGCGTGTTAATAACACTTGCCTTTGCTCCTATTTCAGTAAAGAACAAGCGAGATATATGTATATAAAAGTAAAGGGAGAAGTCAGTATATTTGTCAAGACTGTCTTTACATTAAAAATGCTATGCACACTAAGTTGGGTGGAGGAAAAGGAAAAGGCATAACTTGCTGGAGTGATCAGGAAGTTGGGGATATCCTTACAAATGCATAATCTCACAGTTAGAGGTTTCCTTATCACTTTGCATTCAGAAAATGGCTTCCTATGTGTTGTTGTCACTCTCCACTCTCTATGTTCTGCTATTTTCTCTTGCATTTCCATCCAACTGTGAACTATTTTCTGCACCTTCTGAGAAAGTAAATCTAACTCTCTATTATGAAACTCTCTGCCCTTATTGTGCTAACTTTATCGTGGGTGCCCTTAGCACTATATTCAACAATGGGATCATTGATATCATCAATCTCAGGTTGGTTCCTTGGGGAAATGCCCTAATGTATGAAAATGGCTCCTTCCAATGCCAGGTATTATATATATATATATGGTCTGTTTTCCATAGCAACTTACACAGTTTTGCCTACACAGTCACCTCGTCTTGTTTATTAATGAGAAAATGCAGCACGGCCGAGATGAATGCATACTGAATATTATAGAAGGCTGTATTCTCCATTCTTACCCTGAGCCGGTGAGTATCTCTCATGTCTCTTTCCCTCTCTAGTATGGCAATCTGATCCTTTAACATGTTTATAAGGAGATTTGGTGGTCCCAGTTATGCATGGAATGAGTAGATTAAAATGCATTCATTAAATTCTCCCAACTTGTTCTTTTACTTCTTTTTCGAGTATCAAGCAGGCCGAGCAATATGGTTACATAAAATGCATTGAAGATCTTACAAGGAATAGAACGTATGATAAATGGGAATCTTGCTTTCAAACAACTGGAAGTCTAACACCTGTTGCAGACTGCTTGGACAGTGACCTTGCTCTACAGGTTAGGTTTATCTTTTATTAGTCCTCTCCTTATTTTCACTGTTTAGACTGAGTTGGTTGTAGTTGTGGGAAATTTGGGCTCCACCCAGATGCATAAATTTGATGCAGAAGTGACTGAATGAAGGATCCCTCCACCCTTGGGACTTTTTTTTGGGGGGGGGGGGGGGGAAGAAAAGGCGTTGGATCCTTTACTTGTCGGATGAAAAGAAAATTCTTTGCTGATACTGGAAGCAAGGGGTCAAGATGAATTCCCAATTAACATATATAGGTTATGTACTTTTATGTTATGCAGGAGTATTGTGTGCACAATGCACTCGGTGTTTGTACCAATTTTTAAAGCGTCTGTGGTCCTTTTTTTTTTCCCTTTCTCCAGCAGAACCTGCTGTCAATTGTTTGATTATTGAAAATTTCAACAAACAGGCCTCTAAATTTTGCCTATCCAAATATACTCAAATTGACTGGTACAACGGAATACATGCATTCAGACATGATTCACTTTTACAAAAGAACTTCCGAGTTTAGTCTGATTTTCATTCAAAATCTTATGTTACTATACAAAAGAATTGGCAAAACAAAAAACAAAACAAAACAAAACAAAACTGCAATAGTCAAGAAGTCCTTTTCTGAACACTTGTTTGAATACAAACTTAAATGCAGATAGCAATGCAAAACCATGAAGAAACTGCATATCTCAACCCACCTCATGAGTATGTGCCATGGGTCACTGTGAATGGCACACCAATTCTAGAGGTGAGCTATTTATCTTAGTTTATACCTTGTCTCTTTCTCTCTCTCAATTTCTTTTTGGTTGCAGGACTTCGAGAATTTCACATATCATGTCTGCAACGCATACAAAGGCAACTTCCTACCTGATGCCTGCAAGTCACACAGAACTGCAGGAAAGATCTCTGAGGAGGCAAATTCAATTGGCAAAATATGCTATGCTGGTGAGAAGCAGCCCTCAAAGAAGATACCATCAACCAGCTTTGACAGATATTCAGGAAGGCATAGGATGAAAGGAATGGAAAAAGTATTGTAGAATGATAAAAGCATGTTGTTATGTTTATTTACTTAGGAATTGCTTCCCACGCCCATGAAATAAGCCATCCTGACGCAGGGTTAAGCTGACAAATTGCAAGACCAAGCTGCACACAAAAAGAATTTTGATTTAAGCAGCTTAAGTCATAGAAATGCATGATATTTGCATGGATTTTGACTTGATGATTGCCCTCCTCTATGTTTGTGTAGCAACTATTGTCTATACAATGAACTCGTCCCAGTAATTAAAAGCAGCTCGTCTAATCTGAATCAATGGTAAGTGAATATGTTTGCATGTGATCGGAAAGAGCATTAATATGGTAATCCATCTAATTAATCTTGACATCTTCATTTGATGAAAAACTAAACCACAACATCACCCTATGTTTGTGTGTGTAAACATGCCAAGAAAGGAACTTGATGCATCTTCTCTCCTTCAATGCCCATACAAGAACATAGTCTAAGTAGTCCTTTTCCAAGTTCATGAAGTATTATTCCAAGAAATAATCTCCACAGCCTGCAAAATAACAGATGCAGATGGTATCAGAAATAAGTACAACTACACAACCAAAACAAAAGATTAAATAGAAAATTCAAAAATTGATGGTATGATGAAATATATTACCAATATCTTAGCAATATATTTTGTAATGAAGAATAATTGATTAATTACAACAACTTGCCAATCTCTTTGTCATTTACAACATTAGACCATTTTCCTTAGTGCCTATGTCTAGATTCAGTCAAACATTTACTTCAAAATGTTGTAATTACACCCAGTTTACAGATTTAAAAGAAAAAGGAAATGCAAACAATCTCAATTCAATCATCTATAACTGCACTCCACTATAGTCTCGGCAATTTGTCACAACTCAGGTCTCTTCATCTAGTACCTCAGTGAAACTGCCGTTACAAACGCAAACAAATTAGCAAACTCAGCAAAAAGTTCGGTCTCAAGCAACAGAGAACTCATTCTATCTTTAACACAACCAACAGGGAAGACAGAGAAACGCCTTCTACAACGATGAAAAGGACCTGCTTCAAAAGCCAAGAGAAAAAAAACACAAAACCCAAAACCCAAATTTAGGGTTTCTTTCGGCTTATTTATTTAAAATATCAATATTAAAATCAATCAGCCCTGAATTCCTAATTTGACAGCCAATTTTACCTGAGTGACTCGGGGTAAATAATAATAATTATAAAAGAATAGCAAATAAAGCGAACAAGTTATGTGAACTCTAAATTAACATCCTCATATCTAGCGGTGAGGAGGTAACAATGGCAAATTCCCTTCTGTACCCAGAAGGTATTCCTTTTGATGTCTCATATTTAAAACAATTAACTATTCAAATTAATCGGGGAGAAGAAAAAATGTGATGGTTGCGCTGCCCTACCACTCTAATGAGTTTTTTGATTTCTCAAAAATTACATGACCTAAATCCACAGTACATGTAACCACAAGACACAATATTTCCCATGATCTCTCTCTCTCTCCCCCCCCCTTCCCGGACAAAACTGCATGAGAATGAGGTCCAATTTCTTCTTTCCCATGTTTGGAAAGAAGGAAAAAACGGAGAGAGTGGAAAGTCAGAGGAAATCTTAAAGCGGAAAAACCCTTGATTTCACTCCCAGCCAAACACATCAATTAGGGATGAATCTCACCCACCCTCTTTAAAAATAAATTTTAAGGATATTTCTTGGGACATTGATCCTATTCCTAGTAAGATCTTTGGAATTCTTGCAGGTCTATCTAATTAATGACATTTGATAAGGCAAGTCTTATGGGGGACCTATGCTACTTAAATTTTAACTTTTCAGTAATTTTGGGGGACCATCAAGTATGTTTGGATCAACACCCTTCAGACTTATGTGCGTATTATGATACAAAAAAGGGTTCAATTCATTGCACATGTCCGTGGGAGGAAAGCGAGAATAATACCTTCTTCATTAATCACCAGCCGGTTTTTCTTTAATGTCTGCAGCATAACTTAAGCATATTGTGACATTAACTGCTTGTCTTAAGCCTTAGTAATTTGGAAATTTAGAGACATTCTGCTTTTGAAATACTAGGAATTATTGAAGTATGTTTAATGTAGCATGTTGAACCCTTCACTAAGTTGAGGAGATGTTGGTATCAGGTGCCTTGGATGTTGATAATAATCAGTGTAGTTCTAAATTCACATATCGCCGGAGGGGGGGGGAGCATGCTAGTGCATTTTTTAGTGAGTTCATAGTGCTCTACTTCTTATAACAATGCCTCTTATGTTTGAGTTATTTAAGTTTCTGAAATTTAATTACAGTTTTTTGCATAGTAAAAAATTAGTGCGATTAAAAAAATTAACATAAAAATTCTTATGTAAAAGTAATATTGTGCCGATTTGATTGAGTCAAGAATTAAAAGTACATTAGCATATGATATGCAGCATACAGATGTTAATTACAATGAAAATTATGGGTAAGAACTGCCAAAGGACAAAAAAAATCGCATGAATCTTGATGGTGTGAACATATGTAAAGGAAAAACAAGAGGCCCACTTGCTTGAATAACATCAAACAATTCAGGGGTTACAAATACACCCCCCCCAAAAAAAAAAAAAAACTCACATTGTAGAATGCAGAGGTTTGGTTTGCGTATCACTTATATTCTGAAAATGGCTTCCCAAATATTGTTGTCTCTCACTGCTCTATTTATTCTGCTACTTTCATTTGCATCTCCATCTCATTGTCGTTATTATCCATCATCTGCTTCACCTTCTGAGAGAGTTAATCTGACTCTCTATTATGAAAGTCTGTGTCCTTATTCTGAAGACTTTATAATTGGTCCGCTAGACACTGTATTCCACAACGAGATCATCAATATTATCAATCTCAGGTTGGTTCCCTGGGGAAATACCAAATTTGGTGATGATGGCGAACTTCAATGTGAGGTATATATAATTGCCATGTTCCTAGGATTGTAGCTGTGTGACTGAAGATCACAGTTTGAGCATACACGTTGAATTATTTACTTCACCATAGTGTCTGTATGTATGTTCAACATTACTGTCATGTTGCAGCATGGCCAAGATGAATGCTTCCTAAATTTTGTACAAGGCTGTATAATCCATTCGTATCCCGAACCGGTGAATTCTCTCTCTCTCTCTCTGTGTGTGATTCAGCAGTCACTTGTCTCAGAAAAGAATTTAGAGTATCAATTATGCAATGTCATTGGCGTACATCGAACAAATATATTGATACTTTCCCGCTTATTCTTCTATTTTTCTTTTAAATATTATGCAGATCAGGCACTATCGCTACATAAGATGTACTGAAATTTTTGCAGAGGATAATAACACCATGAACTGGCCTTCTTGTTTTAATGCAACAGAAATTCTACCCATTGTTGTCTGCTTGAAGAGCGGCCTTGATGGAGAGGTTAGTTTCTCTTCCCGATGGTTTCTATTTGGCTATCAATATAGAAATGGTTAAATTTGGAGAGACAGGGAGAGAGAGAGAGAATGAGAGAGAGAGGGAGAGGGAAAAAAAAAAGAGGGATCTCACTTGACTTGCCATTTTTAGACCAAAAAATAGGAGGTAATTGACCCATCCTGTTCACTCTGCAGATAGCATGGCAGTACTATCAAGAAACTGCGAGTCTCAACCCTCCACACGAGTTCGTGCCATGGGTCACCGTGGACGGAAAACCACTTAAAGAGGTTAGCCATTTATTTTAGTATCTCTCTTTCTCTCTCTTCTTTCTCTCATCCACTCACAATTTCTCTGGCTGCAGGACTATAAAAATTTTATTGATTATGTTTGCAAGGCATACAAAGGAAAGTCCCCACCCAAGGTTTGCGAATCCCACAAAACTGCAGAAAAGATCACTGAGAAGGCAAAACCAGTCCATCAAGGATGCTACGCAGTTGACAAGCAATATTCAGAATTTGCAACAGAAGTGAAGAAGATACTGGATTCAGCAAAGATTCGTGGATACAAAGGATGAAGGAGAAAGAAATTTAGTTCTTAGATTTTCAAAAGAGATAACACAATGTTTCACCAAACAGGAAAATGTCCTTTTTTCAGCCATAAATAATTGACCGATTGGCATTGTTCATATTGGTGAATGAAACTTCTGCTTGATGCAAATCTCTCTCTCTCTCTCTCTCTCTCTCTCTCTCTCAACATGAAATGCAGAGACCTACTTTCTGTCTATCTTAATATTTAGGGAGTTTCTGGCTAAATTGATGACAAACGTATCTAAAAATGAAAGGGAAAAAGAACCTAATTTCTTCAAAGAACTCGAGAATGTCCTCAACTTTTGTTGTTGGCCACAACTTGGAGTTTCAACAAGCTAAACAACAGTAAGCTTGATTGGGACATTTGTTCATTACTGGCCCAAAATTTGAACAAATTTGAGTCTATTGGGGCTCATTCTCAAAGACACTGCCACCGTAAAAAACTAGCCTCGTGCAATATATCAAGGCTTAATTTAGACAACTTTGGGACACAGGCCCAATATCCAACCATTTGGGCAAATCATTTGGACCTCATTTTGTCCGGCCAGCTGCTCCTAAGGCCAGGTGGCATAAACACAGAGCTAGCAAAAATTAACATGGGAAGAAAGTAAGAATAATACCCTTTTCATTAATCAACGGATCTTCTTTAATGTCAGTACGATAATGCAGCATTAACTTGAGTTCATTGTGATGTTTAACTTCTTGTCTAAAAACCATAGCCAATGAGTTATAATTCTATCGGCACCGATTCTCTCCTCTTAAATGTTTTAAATTCGAATCTTTTCTATGTATAAAAAAAATAAAAAGAATAAAACCACAATCATTAGAAGGACACGTCTAAGAAACATTCCACTCTTAGGAAATTCTACGAACTATTGCCCAACTCTTTTGCCCAGTTGGGGAGACAGCCTGTAGCAGGCTGGTGGCGGTTGGCAATTCATAATCAAGGTCTTACAGATTGCATCATCTTGATTAATGTTCAGAGCCTCAATGTGCAACATATGGTGTGCTAAATGCATCTATACCGTAATTCCTTTATTTAAAAATTAAAATATATCTCTTGATTTTTGGTGTTTATGTATTTAGATAATAGAGAGTTTATGAATTAGTAGTTAATGCTCATTCTGGGATGTTACATGGCTTACTATAAATATGCATTACATCTCAAGTTTCAGATGAAGAGTCAGAAAGTTCAATAAAAAAAATTAAGTCTCCTATTTGAAATAAGGAAAGGATTTTGTAAATGGGTTCGCCTATGTAAATGTTGTCGTCTCTCACTTCTAACTATGTTTTGCTACTTCTTTTTTCATCTTCATCTCATTGTTCTTCTCCTTCCACGTCCAGTGATGGAATTCTTGATCCAGCTCCAGCTTCTGACAGGGTTAATCTAACCCTCTATTATGAATCTGTGTGTTCTGGTTGAGCTGAATTCATATAACGGGCCCACTAAGCACTGTATTCGAGAATCAGATCTCGGCAACTGCCAACTTAGGTTGGCTCCTTGGGGAAATGCTACAATCGATCACAATCATAACATCAGGTATGTACATATAATTCCATCATCCTCTTGTTTTACTTATCCTTTTCATTACGCAGTTCTGCTCATTTGTTTATTTATGTTATTTTTCAGCATGGTGACCGTGAATGTGAGCTAAATCTGAGTTCTCTCCTTTTTATCTCCCATTCTCTCTCTAGTATAATTAAACATATGTTCGCATGACAATCAGATCTTCGATTGAAACACCTTCATTAAGAGGTTCTAATTTATTCTTCTTTGTTTCAATTATTTTGCAGATAGATCACTATTTTTACATAAACTGCATTGAAAGTTTTACGAGGAGTGAAAAGTACAATATGAGGGAAGAATGTATTCAAACAAATGGAAGTAATTATGGACTGCTTGTGGAGCGACCAGGCTAAACAGGTTTGCATCATCTTCATCATACCCCTCTGCTTATGTTCAAAGCCCGCCTTGTCTTGGAAGTTTTTCTTGGTAAATACTAGAAGCAACGGATCAAGAAAGATGGTAACAATTAAACTGCAGGATGATTTCTCCAGTAAGAAAGAGATCTTCAAGTTTAGTTCTTCTTCTTTTTTTTCTCATTTCAAATCACCAAATATTGGGATTAAGGCCCAATTTGTTGTCATCGTTGTTGTTATTGTTTTTCAAATCACCAAATGTGAAGGTATGGTGCAAAATCTGCTCGCTGTCAAGAATCCTTTTTTTTCTTTACTTAGTTTTTACACAGGATACATATTAAACTGCAGACAGCAATAGGCTACTATGAAGAAAATAAGCGCCTTAACCCACCTCATGAGTTTGTGCCCTGGGTCACTGTGAATGGCATACCAATTCTAGAGGTTTGTTATTGCTTAACCCCTCCCCCCTGTCTCTCTCAGTTTTGTTCTGGCTGCAGGACTATGAAAATTTCATCTATCATGTCTTCAAGGCATACAAAGGTAAAGTCCTGCCCAATGTCTGTAAGACGCGGAAAACAGAAGAAAAGATCACTGGAAGGTCAAATTCAGTCGGTCAAGTATGCTATGCCCATGCTGGCAATGGCGAGAAATTCTCTGACACCAGCAACTGAGGCAAACACGATTCCGGCATCAACAAACATTGCTGGACGCAAAGGATGAATAAAAAAGTGATGGAGTATGTTAGATTGAGAAAAGCATGACAGAATGTTCACCCATTCCCTATGTGCTTAGTGTCCACATTGGTGAATAAAATAACGCTTGATGCAAAACCACACTATACAGCTCTCTCTCTCTCTCTCTCGGTGCAGGTCATGTGAGGTGTCTCTGAAAACAAACAAAAGAAAAAAGGAAACTTCAATCAACTCAGTTTTCTTTTGGCTCTGCTTTCAATGGGGAATAAGATAAATATGACCACAATAATTAAACTAGGGGCAGCAATTCAGTGATTCCACGCAAATGCTGTAAAGATGGGAAGCAAACTGAAATTAAAATTTCAGTAGAATGACTCTGTTGATACGTAACGGATTGGCAGAATCCATAGGAAGAAAATAATATAATAACCTTAAAATAAACTACCAAAATGAAAATACCCATGTAAAGTAGTATATAAATAAGCACGTGTATACACATACACAAAGTAGAGAAGCAAAAGCGCCAATGGGTTCTCATATGTTGTTCCCTTGCATTGCTTTCTCTCTCATGTTGTTTGCCATGGTTGTTTCTCGTTGCGCTTCTTCTCCTACTGATAATCCTAGACTTTTGTCCTCTGTTCAAAACTTTCAAAAAGTTGATCTGACTCTGTACTATGAATCTCTATGTCCTGCTTGCACTGAATTCATCTCTCATCAGTTCCTCGATGTCTTGACAGAGCATCTCATACCTATTGTGAATTTGAAGATGGTTCCTTGGGGAAATGCTCAGTTGTTCAGTGATGGAGGCTTTGCTTGTCAGGTTCATTTCCCTCTTCATCTCCTTTTGTACTGTGAAAAACTTGGCGTGTCAAAGCTCACTCTTTTACTCTTTACTTCATTACTTGTTGCAGCATGGTCCGGATGAATGCTTTCTTAACACTGTGGAGGCCTGCATAATACATTTCCATCCTAGACCGGTGAGTCTCTCTCTCTCTCTCTCTCTCTCTCTCTCTCTCTCTCTCTCCCCCCTTACAGTTCTGGTTAAATTTGATGCAGAGCCGACAGTTGAGGATCATTCACTGCATTGAGGCACTAGTCCAGCAAGGACAGTACAACCAGTGGGGTTCTTGTTTGGGAGACTCATATGCACCTGTCCTTGATTGCTACAACAGTGGACTTGGAAAAACAGTTACTTAAAAACTCCATTAAACTGAGTCTTCTTGTCTTTCTGTTTGTTCTTTGGGCTATTCAACCATGCCAAGCAATTTTCATTGCATTTCCCTCTTTTATGCAGCTTGAACAGCAATATGGGGTTGAAACTCTCCAACTGATTCCACCTCATAGGTTTACCCCATGGGTGGTTGTAAACGGTCAACCGCTTGAGGAGGTTAGTACTAAAGAAAAATGCTATATCTGTAGAGAAATTGTCACCCACATAAGTATTTTGCAGAAAATGTAATTTATTACTAAAATTCAACATAATTTCCTTGTTCCTAGACTTAAAAAAAAAAAAAAAAAATCTAGATCTGATAAATAGTCACATTGACGACAGTATTGCATTTATCTTGCAGAACTATGGCCAATTTATTGCCTATGTATGCAATGCATATAAAGGCCCTTCTCCACCTGCAGTCTGCAAATCGGCTACGGCTACGAAAAAGTTGACTTCGGAGATAGAGAAGGTGCATGAAGTTTGCTATGCTAGTGATTGAGAACATGAGCTAATATCAAGCAAAGGAGACAAGCTAGCTCTAGGAATTTATTTAGTGCTTAAGGGAGATCAAATGGTGTTATATGACTCCCCCAAAATAAATTTTCTTTCCTTTTGTTTTAAGAGGGAGCACTGTCGTTTATTTAGGGCGGATTTGCTTTTAATTTGTTTGTCAATTTTCAAGACCGGTGAATTGAATAGAGTTTTGGTTTTTCGATGTGGGGGCGGGGTTTAAATGCGCGCTTGTTCAGCCAAGTAGCTTAGTATTGTGTTTAATAGTGCAACTGGGTGCCAAAACCAAAGCATTGCCCAATGACTTGTGACCCACATCCCAAAGGAGTTAGAAATTTGAAGAATCTAAAACGAAGGTCAATACTCTTTTTGAGTTTTGCCGATCATGGGTCTGATCCTAAAAAGGCTGTGTTAAAAGTGACAATGACAATACGAAAATAAAATTTATTTATGACAGTTCTAAGAAGTCCATCAACCTCATTTTCACCCTTTTTTTTTGGGGGGGGGGAACTTGTAATGTACATAACAAAGAAGCAAGTTCATAGACAGATCCATCACAGACTACAATACATATGCCATCTGATGGGAATGATCGCCCAGACCCTATATACTAATCATCTTCCAAATTTCATTACACAAATTAAAGTCGGAAACATTGGAAGGATCGAACTTGAACGTCTCAACAACTTTCTTATTCTTCTCAACAATATCTGTCATGTTGTAAGGATTAAGGGTGCAACGTATCGACCAGTTGACTAGGAGCAGAACTTCAGAAAGAGCAAAGAACAACACTCATATAGGTTAAATAAAAAGAGGATACGCCCAGAAATTAACATTTGATCATTCAAGTTGGGTATTATATTTGTCACTGAAGCATACATCGAAAGCAATGTCCTGCAAAGATAAAATCAAATTAGATAAGCTCATTAGGGATCAAATTGGCATGTTCATCCATCACTAAAGAAAAAACTGAAAGCGGATAATAAAACAACTTGGAGAAATAAATTTGTGCACGAAAAGGCCAGAGAAACGGCTTTGAATCTCACACTCTCTCTCTCTCTGCAAGTTGTAAAGAATTTCAGATCAATCACTTTTGAGTTATGCAACATAATTTTATCCAGCCTCAGGAAAATATTATGCCAGAAAATTCAACATTGAAAATGGTGTTTTGCCACCCCAAAAGAAATTAGGAGAGCGGAGAGGAGAGAAACAGTTTTTTCTATTTTCTTTTTTTTTTTTGTGGGGTGGGGGGGAAGAGAGAGGGGTCCCAACTCCATGATTCCCAACAATTGCAGAAATGATCAGTAGTTTCAGCTATGATAAGTTTCATATCTTCAGTTAATAATGTATCAGGATGTCTCTTGGTATCCTTAGTTCACTTCCATTCCTCTTGTCATCATAAGAACTCAAGATTTCTATTTGAATTGAGTCACTTAGTCATGGTGGTGACCAGTCTTTGTTGTGCAAGACCACAGTTAGGATGACAGCAGAACTTTCCCCCAGAATAAATATATTTCTGATATAGAAAATTTAGAGGCACGAGCAGCACCAACCTCATATTTCAATTCAAAACAATAGGCAACCGATTGGAATTAAAACATTAAGTCTAAAAGCATCTACTCCAGTTATACATCGTATATGCAAATGAACAATTGCTTATTTCTTTTGAGCAGCAGGATGTGACATATACAGAGGGGAAAAGCCAAATAGTATATCCATCCCCTTCTTTAAAACAGTCATGCCAGGATTCTTTGCTTTGAATGGAACACAGACCAGAACAGGTACCCACTCAACTTTCCCTAGGCATGCATAAAACATAATATATCTACTGGAGTGTCAAATATGACAACAGAAATCTTAAAAATTAAACTTCTAGGAAAAACTTACTTTGATCTCTGTTCCTCTCGTTCGACTTTCTTTTGAATTTTCTTTCTTTCTTCAACAGAAACACTCTAATGTTCAAGATCGCTTATCTCATCAACAACAGCTGTGTAGTGAAATAAAATGACAACCGAAAGAATCAATTAAATTTACATCAACAGAAAGAAGCATAAAAAAACTGGCACTAAAACTAGCAAACACTTATCTAAGCTCCTCTCTTAGTAGACACTCTCTTTCGAGCTCTTCATCCAATTCTTTTTCAAGGAAACTGATTTCCGCATCTGAAACAACCTCAGACCTTGCCTCATCCATCTTTTGCTTGCATGCATCCATCTTTTGTTTATAACCTGCTGCATAAACATACTCATAGATAAAGCATTATAAAGCATAAAAAAATACAACAGATGTCCTTTAGAGAAGTGAGCCATATATTGCATCTTTTTCTATTCCAAATGATAATACCCAGATGACGATTTCAGGTTGTATGTCCCCCAGTTCAAACTTTGTACACACATTTCAGGTAGCAATCAACGATCAAGTGAAAAAGAAAACATGACTTCTGTATATGAAATTGGAAACAACATAAATTTTAAATAATGAAAATGGGCAAAAGAAAAGAGCAAAAGAATTTTTCTGAATGTCATGGATTGAAAACTTCATGTCAAATTCATGAAACCATAAAGAAAATTACAAAACAACAAAGTCAGTTTCTTGTAGGACATGAGAGAGTTATTTCCAAAAAGCATTCTGCATGCAGTTTCAAGGTGTTACGAGAGGATCTGAAGATGTCCAGCTGGGTAATGAAGTGGCATCAAAGGAACACTTGGCAGATGAGGTAGCTGCTGAACAAGCAGATGAGGTGGCGGAACCTAGAGGACTGAAGGTATATCAGCACGGAAGGCATGGATTGGAGGATAACAGTTTATTGTTAGGAGAGAATATGGGAGAGAATATGAGATTCTTGAGCAGTTAGGAGAGAATATGGGAGGGAAAAATAGGCTATAAATTATAGAGAATGAAAGAAGGAAGGAGGAGGAATTATTTTCAGTTTAGGAGTCACGGGCAGTCTTGCTATTCCACAGCAGATTGAGTGTTTTTCTTTCTTCTTTCTTGGCTGTAATTTTTCGTCATGTTTCCAATGAAAGGAAGCTACTGAACTTCCAATTTTCTTCAGATTAGCATCTCGTCTTTTCTCTATCAATCTTCCTAACACAAGGACTCCAACATCATCCTGTTCCTCTTATGATCGCATTTTCACGAATCCCATGCCATTAGCGGCCCCTTTGCCCACAAAGTATGCCTAAATAAATAATATGTACAAGATGAGCACCCTCACAAATGGACTACGTTAACTTCAACTCCATGCAAGTCGAGTCGGTCAAATAACGGACATGAAGACAAAGCATCCCAAATTTGATAACTCATGGGATTGAGTCTTAACATTGGTCCCATCGATGATACTCCACCACCATAAGGAACTGAAACATAATTCTGAACTATTTGGACCAGTTGATGGCCAAAATTACAAAATCCAACATGGCCTAGTTTCATCGGTCACACAGAAGCAAATAATTGCATCTTTTCACGTCAGTAATGCCAATCATGCCACAATGGACCTTTTCATTTAGGCCGTTGATTAATTACTCAATACCTAATATTTATTATAATTCACAGATACCCATATATGACATACCAAATCAACTTCATGGACAAACCCAAATTTTAAAGGACCAGAATTATGATTTTATATAACCAACATGAAGTGCTAGTAAAACCCTAGATCATTCTTCAACAAGCAGAGGTAACAAAAGAAGAAATATGACCTTGGATGAGGGAATGAGTTTCATCAAAATCCGCATCGCAATTCAATCGAAGAGACTTGGAATTCTCCACGCAGCGAGTCAAATTCTTGAGATCTTTCTTATCCTTTAGTAACTCAACCAGATCATCACCATAAGAGATTAGCTTCTCAAAATCCACATTTCTTGAAATTTCGCCCATTTGAATTAGGGTTTCGTCCCCTATTATACAAAACGCAAAGAAAGAAAGGAAATAAAAAATTAGGGTTTTGTTATATGGACTCCAGCAAAGCGTTTGAATCGAAAGTGCACCTTCATGTAAGTGTAGACTCTAGATAAGGGTTGAATCCGTTTTCTTCTCGGCGGTTATCAGGGTTGAATTTCACTACCATGAGAAAAACAAATATACGTATAAATCATCGGCAAAATCGAAACTTTCCGAAATCAAATGTCAAGAAAACAAAAAATAATCGACAGATGAACGACGGAATTGAGCCAGCGGAGCGAAAGAGAGGGAAAACACCTGAATTTAGATGTGAAATGAATTTCAAAATGAAAGCGTCTTACTCATAAAATATCTCAAAACGCAGCATTTCATCTTCCTCCTTAAAAGGCCTGACCTCAAAAACGCCTCTCTTTCTTCTATTTTTTTTTTTTTGTATTATAACTCTGGAGTCTTATTCTAATTAATCCGATTCGAAATTTATATAAAAAAACCCCTTTTTATTTTTCTTCCTTCAGAGGGTGATAATCCTTCCTACTCATCTTATAAATATTACAGTAATATTTTTCGGTCTAAAGGAGATAAACACCTAATACATTCCAAGGGTTAAAAATCTATTAAGTTTTCGAACTGAGTTTAAAAATTCATGATATAAAAATAAAATAATTTTATAGGTAAAATTTAAAATTTTCTATAAAAAGAAAAAACTAATATGCATGAGATTAATTTTTTTTGTATTACTCAATCTCTATATTTTCTAAGCACAAGTTTTAAAGTGCTAAAAATTTTTTTAATAGCATGAATAGAGGAGGGCACCTTACAAAACCCTAGATTCAAATCTCCTTTGTTGCAATATTTCAAGAATTTTGGCATGGGTGAAACAAACTTTGGGAGAAGAACAAGAGAAAAGTGATAGATCGATTGAACTCTAATTCTTTGAACTCACATGGCCATAAGTAGAACCAAGCATTCAAGAAGGCATTGCCAAGTCTAGTTGCTTGGAAACCATGAAAAATTATCAAACCATTCTAAAGCAATTAATCAATGCCACCATAGGTTTGAGTCGGCTCTCTCTTTCTCTTCAATGCCAAAATCTTTTACAATGCTTAATGACTCCTCCTAAAATTTCTTATATTACAAGAAAAATGCTTAGAATTTTGATTTGATCATTGGGAGTTCTAATCTGGTAAAAAAATAGGTGATACAATGAAACGTTTTAAAATTGAATTATGAATATATTTAAGAATTTATAATTGAAATATAATTAAAATATTTATTTATCGGCATTAGTTGGTTCGACTAATAAAATTTTTTAAGAAATTCTTAAAAATAAATTCTACAAGTGCTAAAGTTCAAAGAGTTTTTGAGGAAAGAGCTACTCCTATTGTGGAAATTCAAACTTGTTTTTGCATATGAAAAAAAAATTAGAAATATCTATTTATACAATTGTAAGATAAAAAAAATTTAGATTTATGTAATTAATTCTTAAGAGAAGTAAACTTCCGTCCTTGGCACGTAAAATGTCCCAACACGCGCTCGCTCACACACAGCGCATCCATCGGACGCGCGCGCTCGCACGCGCACGCTCATGCATCCATTCACCCCCATCTCCAAGTTTCATACGGTTCTGACACTTACATTCCAACCCTCTCTCTTTCTACTTTATATATGAACTGAGAATCTACGCGAAACCCATTTCCATCGCATTCCTTGCTTTAACAGTGTTCTTATCATCGGTAACATCTCTCTCCTTCTCTCTCTCTCTCTCTCTCTCTCTCTCTCTCTCTCTCTCTCTCTCTCTATTCTTTGCCTTCTTTCGCTATCTTGTCGGTTCTTCTAGATAAATGTGGTGAATGGTGGTCTTAAGATGAATTCTAGGGTTTTCATTTTCTGTATTGATTGGTTGATCGTTGTGTATTATGGAAATCGGTTGTGATGGTTGTGGTAGTAGCTCGTCGCACTTTATGCTTCCGAGCAAGAGAGCTATCGGAGGTGAGGAGGCTGTAGTCGAAGTTGATCAGAGCAAGAAGAATCGCATCGATTCTCCGATCGTCTCCGCCTCCTTCGCCGCCACCGCTACCACGACGTCAGTGAGTAACAGCGTTACTAACAACAACAGTAATATCCAAGTTCCGGTGATGGCTGTGGGCGATAGAATTCCAGTTGAGATTGATGAGGATCTGCACAGTCGACAGCTCGCCGTCTACGGTCGCGAGACGATGCGGAAACTCTTTTGCGCTGACATTCTCATCTCTGGCATGCAAGGTCTCGGTGTTGAAATCGGTATGATTCCTTTCTTAATTTCCATGAATTAACTTGGATGATGGCTTTAGCATTTCAATTGGACATTGGAGTAATACTTGTTCATCTCAATTGCAACCCAGAAACTTTAAGGAAAAAACAATTTATTTATATAATTTGAAAAATTACGGTACGAAATGTTGTTTGTTTTGATAGAAATTATAGCCCCACTCGAAATTATAACTCAAAACACTTCTTGTATTTCGCCTTTGGTATAAATTTGTGGTTTCGTCCCAGTTAACAGCATTACTTTTTTGGGATTATTTATTGTTTTTATCCCACTACTATGATGATCTTGATATCAGTTTATTAGGATGGTTAGTTGTAAACTTTTCCATTTCTATGTGTTTCATTGTGCTTAAAGCAAATCCTTATTTATTGTTATCATTTAATGCTCTAGCCTTTTTCTTTTCAAGTTAGAAAGGAGATTGAGGGGAAAAAGATAGATATTCTAATTTTGGATAGTGTTGGTTACTGTGTATCTGTTTTGATGAGTGGTCTTTCTGCCAATAATTAGAGATACTCTTTTTGTTTATGTTCGTGCAGCAAAGAATCTAATTCTTGCTGGTGTGAAGTCTGTCACATTGCATGATGAGGGAGCAGTGGAACTGTGGGATTTGTCCAGCAACTTTGTATTCTCAGAGGATGATATAGGGAAGAATCGAGCCATTGCCTGTGTGCAGAAATTGCAAGAGTTGAACAATGCTGTGGCCATTTCTACCTGGACATCTGAATTGACAAAGGAGCAACTGTCTAATTTCCAGGTAAACTTTTTGTTACAAATTGTGGATCTGTATATGCCTTTGCTGGGGGCATCTTTTTATGGTCATATATGCCTAGGAATGTTAACTAGGCAGGGCGAAGTGAGACTGAGTCATGCTATTTGCCTGCCTGCACCTCACTTCTTGTTCCTGGCAAGTCAAGGGCAGGTATTCCCCATCTCTGGCCGTATTGGGAATGGGGTTCCTTTGTCAATTCAATGACTCCACTTTAATTCAGTAGTTCATTTCTGACTTGTATGAAGTAAGACTGCCTAAACTCTGTTAAGCCTGAAGATCCTGGAACTTGACATATTTGAGACATTTTGGCTTCATAAATCCCGTTTAATTTGTGCCTGTCTTTCATCAGTTGCTTGTATGAGCCTTTGCTGATAGCCAGAAAAATTGCAAAGCTTTTGGTTTGAGTCTTCCCCAATGTAAGCCCTATTAATAATTACTTATGTCAAAATCACATGCATTTGTGTTATCTAATACCTACCATGGGACAATTAATAAAACAAACTTGAAAGAAGAGTTAATCTTCTGACTATAGGGCAGAAATAGATTGGCAAAAGGATACCTTTCATGCATAGACTGTGGAACTATGATATTGTTGACCTCTCACAAATAAGAAAGCCTGAATTTACTCAGTGATTAGGGTATGAGTTGCCTACCAGTATTAACTAAATGGCATTCAGTTTCAGTTTTCACTATTTTTCCTCTGATTGAGTTTTGGAACATAATATCTATTTGGTTCTTTCCTGTGAAAGACTGTTGATTGATATTGCCTAATATCATATCTTCCGATTGACTTTAAATTTGATTTGGTCCTTTCTTTACGTGTTTCCTTAATTGTGTATTACTTACAGTTGGATATTTATTTGGCTTTGCAGGCTGTGGTATTTACTGATATCAGTTTGGAGAAAGCTATTGAATTTGATGATTACTGCCATAATCATCAGCCTCCTATCTCTTTCATTAAATCCGAAGTACGGGGTCTTTTTGGTAGTGTATTTTGTGATTTTGGTCCTGAGTTTACAGTTCTGGATGTTGATACTAAGGAGCCACGGACTGGAATCATTGCATCTATTAGCAATGATAACCCTGCGCTTGTTGCATGTGTTGATGATGAGAGGCTAGAATTTCAAGATGGGGATGTTGTTGTGTTTTCTGAAGTCCATGGAATGACAGAATTGAATGATGGCAAGCCAAGGAAGGTAAAGAGTGCTAGGCCGTATTCGTTTACTCTTGAGGAGGACACAAC
Source organism: Dillenia suffruticosa (assembly GCA_033439265.1). Taxonomy (NCBI): domain Eukaryota; kingdom Viridiplantae; phylum Streptophyta; class Magnoliopsida; order Dilleniales; family Dilleniaceae; genus Dillenia; species Dillenia suffruticosa. The sequence goes on along the minus strand of JAVTVX010000013.1, from coordinate 24,410,884 downwards.
ACATTTTGGCACATATGAGAAAGGTGGTATTGTCACACAAGTGAAGCAACCTAAGTTCTTGAACTTTAAACCATTACGAGAAGCACTCAAGGACCCTGGTGACTTCCTTCTGAGTGACTTCTCTAAGTTCGATCGTCCTCCTCTTCTCCACATAGCCTTTCAGGCTTTAGATAAGTTCAAATGTGAGATGAAGCGTTTCACCGCTCCTGGATCAGTGGAAGATGCTCAAAAGCTGATATCGCTGGTTACTGACATCAACAACAGCTCAGCTGGTGGAAGGCTGGAGGAGATTGACCAAAAACTTCTTCAGCATTTTGCATATGGCGCTAGGGCAGTATTAAATCCCATGGCCACAATGTTTGGTGGTATTGTTGGACAGGAAGTTGTTAAGGCTTGCTCTGGGAAGTTCCATCCTATCGTCCAGGTAAGCAGTTGCATATCCTCTCTCATGATAACAAGGATTTATTTTGGTACTCAAGAACTACCAGAATTTTTGTGCTTTTATTATTTCTAACTTATGCCCGTCTGATATGTTTGTACAGTTCTTCTATTTTGACTCTGTTGAATCCCTTCCTACTGAACCCTTGGATGCTGATGACGTGAAGCCGTTAAACTGTCGTTACGATGCCCAAATTTCTGTTTTTGGATCGAAGCTCCAAAGGAAACTAGAAGATGCAAATGTGTTCATTGTCGGGTCTGGTGCTCTTGGATGTGAATTTTTGAAGAATCTAGCATTGATGGGGGTCTGTTGTGGCAACCAAGGAAAGTTGACAATTACAGATGATGATGTTATTGAAAAGAGTAATCTTACCAGACAGTTTCTGTTCAGGGATTGGAACATAGGACAAGCTAAATCAACTGTTGCTGCTTCTGCTGCTGCTTCAATAAATCCACACCTTCGCATTGAAGCACTGCAAAATCGTGCAAGCCCTGAAACAGAGAATGTCTTTAATGATATGTTCTGGGAGAATCTCAATGTTGTCATTAATGCATTGGATAATGTAAATGCAAGGCTTTACATTGATCAAAGGTGTTTATATTTCCAGAAGCCGCTTTTGGAGTCTGGGACACTTGGAGTCTTGTGCAACACTCAAATGGTCATACCACACCTGACTGAGAATTATGGTGCTTCTCGGGACCCCCCGGAGAAACAAGCACCAATGTGCACCGTCCACTCATTTCCACATAACATTGACCATTGCTTGACATGGGCTCGTTCTGAATTTGAAGGTTTGCTTGAGAAAACACCCACCGAAGTAAATGCCTATCTAACTAATCCAGACGAGTACACTTCTTCCATGAGGAAGGCTGCTGATGTTCAGGCTCGGGACAACTTGGAACGTGTTCTTGAGTGCCTGGACAAGGAGAGATGTGAGACATTTGAAGACTGCATAAAATGGGCCCGTTTGAAGTATGGTTCTTGAACTCAAATAGCTTTGGGCTACATTCATATTATTTAAATTCTTTTTTAATTCAGTGTTCAATGTGTCTTTCAATGATTTGGATCAGGTTTGAAGATTATTTCACTAATCGTGTGAAGCAGCTGACCTTTACTTTTCCAGAGGATGCTGTGACAAGTAATGGGACAGCATTCTGGTCTGCCCCGAAGAGATTCCCCCACCCCCTGCAGTTTTCTGTTGATGTTCCTGGTCACCTTCAATTTGTGATGGCTGGATCTATCTTGCGAGCAGAGATGTTTGGCATCCCAATTCCTGATTGGGGTAAATCTCCTAAGAAATTGGCTGATGCTGTCAACAGGGTCTTGGTCCCAGATTTCCTCCCCAAGAAAGATGCAAAGATTGTCACAGATGAAAAGGCAACAAGCCTTACCTCTGCATCTGTTGATGATGCTGCAGTCATTGATGATATGATCATTAAATTGGAGGAGTGTTCAAAGAAGCTGCCCTCAGGTTTCAGGATGAAACCCATTCAATTTGAGAAGGTCCATATTTTTCCTTGCCGGTTAGCGGTGAATAATAAAATATTTCTTGTACCTGTTATTGCAATGCCGTACATGTCTTTCTGAAATTGCAGGATGATGACACCAATTACCATATGGACCTGATAGCTGGACTTGCCAATATGAGGGCAAGGAATTATAGCATTCCTGAAGTTGACAAATTGAAGGCCAAATTCATAGCTGGGAGGATCATCCCAGCAATTGCAACCTCTACTGCACTGGCCACAGGTCTTGTCTGCCTGGAGCTGTACAAAGTTTTAGATGGAGGTCATAAAGTGGAAGACTACCGGAACACATTTGTAAATCTTGCACTTCCCATGTTCTCCATGGCTGAGCCAGTGCCTCCCAAAGTGATCAAGCACCAAGATATAAAGTGGACAGTGTGGGACAGATGGATTATAAGAGATAATCCAACTCTAAGAGAGCTTCTACAATGGCTGCAGAACAAGGGGCTAAGTGCTTATAGTATTTCCTACGGCAGTTGCTTACTCTATAACAGCATGTTTCCTAGGCATAGAGATCGGATGGACAAGAAGTTGGTTGATCTGGCTAGGGATGTGGCAAAAGCAGAGCTGCCTTCATACAGATGTCATTTTGATGTGGTGGTAGCTTGTGAAGATGAGGAAGACAATGATGTAGACATCCCACAAATATCCATCTATTTCAGGTGACTGGCTCTCGTCGTCTTTAAATAAATGAACAATACACGTTTAGGTTGAGAACTTGCACCTTCACTTCAGTCTTTTCGTTCTCTGGCTATTTCAAGGAAAACCAAAGGCTGATGTGTTCTTTACAACTATTTATGTACAAACTAAAAGCAAATTTTATTGAGGAATACTGTAAAAACTTGCAGCACCTGTGGTATTAGCTTCTGTTGTGTAATTTTTAGCTTTTATCCTTTGTTTAGATATATATGTTGAGGATTCTCCTTGCTGTTGTTGTTGTTGTTGGTTCTTTGTTTTCCTTATCTAACTCCCTTGATACGCATCTGGTGTGAATTAACTTGGAACTTGTGTCCTGTTAGTTGTCCCTTAACTGCATTGCATCCTTTTTGCGTTTTCTTATCTTACAATGCTTGAGGCAAAAGGTAGGTTGGAGAAGATTTCTAAGATTCAGTGTTTTTTATTTATTTTATTTTTATTGTTTCACCAACTTTTAAATTACTTTTTTTTTTCTTTTTTTCTTTTACTTTGGCCTTGTCTGTTCTTATTTTCAATATAATTCCCATTCGAGGGCTTTTTCCACAAGAGGGCCATTTGCCTAAATCTCTTAAATTTTTTCCTATGTTTAGCAACCTACCCGTTGCCTCTTCCCTTACCACACATTTCAACCTTCTCCCGGTTTCTCTCTCGCTCATTTTACTTGGGTGTGTTGGAAGAGCTAACTTTGAGGTACATTCATTTGATTGGATACTGGAAACTTGAAGCAGAATTTCAATTGACATGTTATTATTTACTCAATTAAAATATAAATTTTACAGTAATGGTGAAATTAATCTTTACAGATTGAATCAAGGTATGGTGAATCTCTACGGTATCTGCGGCATAAAGGAAAAAAAAAAAAAAAAAACTTGTTTTTCTTCTTTTGGCACTTTTTCTGTCGCTGCTGCTGCAGCTGCTGCTGCTGCTGTTGCTGTTGCTGTTGCTGTTGTTGTTGGTGCTTTTTCAGCTGTTGTAGGTCCTGTTTCTTCATTTCCAGATAGAAACTCTAACTAGTGGAGTACCTTGCCACTCCAAAACCATCTCATTTTCGTTCTGTCCTTCGATTCTGACACTGTATGAACCTCTCACATCTTTCACGAGTTCTCTAGCTTCAATCAGATTTTGTCTGCTTAATCTACAACCCTGCAGTCCGATTGATGCCCAGAAATCACACCCACCATTCATTTCTTCCCAGTTTTGAGCCCAGCCATTAGAGGATACAAAAGGAGACACAAACAGGCACTCCATTGCTAGCTTTGCTTCTGCAAGATGGGCTGGGAAGCTCATCTCCACTGCTTCATACATAGCCCTATAATGTGCCAAGTACCCATTAAAGAATGAGCTGTAACCAGAGCAATTCTTCAAACTCTCTCCTGCTTCACCATCGCCTACAACTATAATACCTCGGGTTGAATTGCTTATCAAGTCCTTAGCCACTATGAGAAATTCAAACATATGCCTTCTACTCCTTAATCGAGCCATATGTGGTAGTCCTGTCATGCAGTTGAACACGAAGTACTCTCTCCCCCTACTCCTTTTCTTCATTCTCTTGATCTCACTCACCAAATCTTCGATTCTTATATCCTCCATCTTCAACAGAAGCCCAAGAGAGGTGGCATAATGGAATAGCCTCCTCTTTGTTTCTTCCAAGCTGCGCTGATCATCTTCTGTCCATGTTATTAAGGTCAATTTGAGATCCTTGCCTTCTTGTGCAATGCCCTCTATAACTGAAGGCCATTGAATTCCTTCACCCAAATCGAAGTCAATTATGTGAAGTACCTCTACATCATCTGGCATGGACTCGAGAATAGTAGCATTGGCTGTGTAGTGAGCAAATTTCCCAAATGGCAGGATTTGATAGAATGCCTTGAATGCTGCCTGGAAATTCTTACTCGCCTCTTGTTTTAGGTACTCGCTTTGCTTGTTGTCTGGAGATTGGAACAAGTTGAAGGCAAGTCGCTCCATAGGTTCACCTATAGGGTTGGATTTCTCGTTGATGCATTTCAAAATCACCTCTGCAAGCTCTCTCTGTCCCATTTCAGTGGCTTCTCCAAATGCTTTGAGCAAATGGAGGATGCCCTCTTGGTTATCAATCTCCGTGTCCTTGCCTGGAAGCTTTAGTGATGAAGATATGTAGTCGATTGACTCTTCGCCAGACTTCAATGACGGGCATGGACTCCAATCATCTTCTCTAGTATTCAATGATGGGTGCAATGAAGGTATACTTTCTTCACTTTCTTCCATCACCATCCATTCCCTGAGCTTATCAAATTCACAACTCAGAATTCTCTCAATTCCCTCCAGATTCGGCGTGAAACCTTCCATCGATAGCTCAACTTGCAAATCACTCCCAGAATCAGGAGACCGAACAAATTCGCTGGATAACAACTTTGAGAGATGGGAAATTGAGCAGGACTCGGAAGAATCCTCACTGATGTTGAATGAAGGAGGGAATTCATAGTCACCCACCTGGTCTTCGAATCCAAATCCGTATGGCCCCTCGACTTGATCTTTCACCAAATCCACCTCGTCGAAGAAAGGCCACGAAGCTTGAAGAAGCTCAGACTGCATCATCATTTTGACTATGTCTAGAGAGCTTCTACTTTAAGAGCCTTGATGACCTACAATGCCTCCTGGTTACTTATATATGAAGTTGATGAACAATGCAGAGACAAAGCTTTCAAAATCAATAAAAAAAAAATGAATATTAAAAAAATAATAAAAGGAGACGACCACCAATCACTCTCACACGTATTACCCAGAATTTCAATCCAGCAGAGTTGCCCAATTCAGTCTTCTTCCTTTTTTGGCCTCTTCTTTTGGGGGTAGTTATCTCTTTGGGATATAATAATGGCCTTAATAACTCTTGTATTAAGTTATTAACAAATCATTATCATAGCTATTCTTTAGATTACTCTTAATGTCCTTTCTTGGAACTAGCCATTCACTTCATATGAAGTTTCGTGCCTATTCTAATTACAACTTGGAGGGGTCACTTTTAGGTGATGAGAAAACACACTGAGAGACAAAATAGAATTCATTCCTCATCAGAGACTACTCTGGGCCGCCTTCTCGTCTCTCCCTACTAATCTCCCGCCTGTCATTATTAAATGAATACTTATTTAATATAAAACATTTAATTTAAACTATACTTGTTGTTTAAAAATAAATTTATTATTTTAAATCAAATATCTAGTCCGACACTCTTAATACGAGTGAATTCAGCTAATGAGTTATATCTCAACTGATACTATCTCATTCTCCTTAAAACCTTCAAATTCAAATCTCTCTTATATATTAAAAAAAAAGTACAATTGACGTCGAATTTTTGAATTTAAATATTTAAAATAGAACCTTTGTTTGTTATTAGATTACTATGTTGATTTTTTTTTGTTATATAGAGTTTGAGAAAATCACGAAAATACATGTATTCACAGAATTACAATGCTGATTTTTATTTTTATTATATAAATATCGTGAAAATCATAAAAATACATAAAATTTAGATACTAAATTTCAATTTCAAGAAAAATATTTGAATAAAACTACTTTATCATTTGGGAAATTCTTCTTTTCTATTCAAAATTATTTTATTGAAGGAATTTGAACCATTGCAACATATATTTTTCTAGAATTTCATTGTCCTTTCCTACAAAAACAATGCTGATCATCTTTCTATATTTCGATGTCTTCACCTGCAAGAAAGTTTTACATTGGAAACATCACCCATATATATATATTTGGTACATGAGGTTTGTGTAGAAACGATTCAATTTGAATTCGGTAAGATTTTTAATATAAAAAATTATTGATATAATAATAAAAAAATTAACTTTTATTTGTAAATATTATATTTTCTATAAATAAGTTTTTTATTTTATCTAATAATTATTATAAGTAAAATAAAATAAAATAAAATTGAGACAAATTAAATTTTTACAAATAACAATAACATCATGATCAAGAAATGAATATTTTGTATAGCATGGGAATGGATTACCCACATTAGTTTTTTTTCTTTTCTTTTTTTTTTTAAAAAAAAAAAGGTTCTTGGTTGTTAAGAATATCCTAATTGTCTTTAAGACAATTTCTTTTCCCCTAAAAAGAGTTAATATAATTTTTTATTATAAATATTTAATTTAGTTCATAATTATTGTCATTGACATAGTAAGAGTATGAGGATGCAGCCTACCCAAAAAAAAAAAAAAAAAAGAAAAGAAAAGAAAAGAAAAGAAAAGAAAATGAAGACCGGGTGACACGTGACCAAGAGATTTTTGCGCATTTGTTCTCTTCCTCTCGGGCCTTTCTTCCTAATGAAAATTCATTATTTGCAATGGTTGGTCCTTCTATTCTATCCTTTTTACTCTACAGGGTCAGTGTCACCAACAATTTCCAAAACAGGGGTCAATTTGTATTTCCATATTGTTACTTTTTAACTTTACACATAGGCCAGACAATTTTCTTTTACATTAAGAAAAGGACACGTGGACGAAAGTCTGAGCCCTGAACGTCTCTGTGCGTGGACTGTTGTCAAGGTTGACCATTGATTGATGGTGTGCCATCTGCCATGTCATCGAGTTGAAAATGTGGACATCCTAATTCACCAAAAGATTTCGATTTGTTTACATTAATTATTTTAATTGGTTAATGTCGGATAAGGTTCATTTTTCTATTGAATTAATTTTTTTGGATTTATTAAGACTTTCTTCAACATTGGTAATAAATTTTAACGCTTCAGAGTAAAATATTGATATTGTTCTTTTTAAAGGATATATATATTTTATACAATATCGATATTATTTATTTTATATAAGAGAGATTTAAATTTAATTTTTTTTTAAAAAAATATTGTCGATTGAAATATAAGTTATTGACCCGATTTCAATATTATATATATTATATAAAAATTATTCAAGCATATAATGCATGATGCGGTCCAAATAAAACATATTATTCTTTTTTTCCTTGATTTCATCTACGTCCCTAGAGCTAGATGAGAGAGATGATTATTTTTAAAATACAAGCGAGAAAAACAGTTGCAGATGCTAAACTAGAATTCAAGCAATATGACAAGACTAAGCTAAAGTATTTCGTTCGACCAACGAATATCCCTGCAGTTGTCGATTCATCTAATTGTGGGTATTTCCATAATTATCCCCCCTCCCCCACCCCCAAAAAAAAATATGGCACTTGGGCTTGAGCTAGAGCTAGTTTTGTGTGTGTAAGTTGAATAATGCACACCTATCGTATATTTAGTGTTTTTTTAATAAAATATTATTAATAATTACGTTGAATTCGATTTAAATATACTTTAAAAAGTAAAACTTTCACAATATTTATTTTTTTATATATAAAATTTAAATTCAAAATTTTATTTAAAAAATATCGATATTTAATTATTGATCAACTAACCAACTAAACGTTAGTATATTCAGTTTCTTTGATGATTTTTATATAATTTTTAAAAGAAATAGAGAATAAGAATCTTATCCATATTTACTACATAATCAAAATTAAAATATTTACAAATAATTAGTGCCTTCGACTAGCAATCGTCGATTCATTTATGAAATATATTATTTTCCTCAACGGATGATGATGACGATGAATCCATCGCTCTCAATTGTTAGAGTAATATTTATATTTTCTTAAGCTTAAATATGCTTTCCGGTCTTGGGGACCAAAAGTAGAGAATTTTCTAATCTACGGCAATCGGTCGAGTGGATAGATCATTATTGCGATTTGGACATGAAGTAAATAATGTTGGAGAGACTCCTATCCTCTAAAAAGGGACCTCAGATAAATCGATCTAGATTAATCGCGATAAAATCTCAGATACCTAGCGATCCGGAAAAGTATACTCGTGTAGAAAAAAAAATAGAGAATTTTCTCCTTAGAGCCACCAAAGAAGATATTTTTGGAACCGATGAATAATACAACTAGTAAAAATTAAAAAAGAAAAAAGAAAAAAGAAAACCAAAGGTTGTAGAAGTTTGAAGGACTCTGAACAAACAAAAATGTCAGTTTCTTCAAACCCTAGGATATTTGATTTATGTCACATATAACTCCTAAGAAATAAGCCCAAGCTGTGCAAGCCAAGCAGTATTCTTTTCACATGTGATGATAATGCAGTACAGAGATTGTTTTCAGGAGCAGCGTGTAAACAAAATTCTATTAATTTGTCTTATAATATTTGGCGACATTTCTCTAATTGGGTCGCTAATTTCATGACGTTGTCACTATATTCTCCCTTAAATCTTGGGGATTAGCTAGCTAATGTGAATGGTTAGAGGTTTTTGAACCTCTCCCCGTAGTAATTTTGTAATATTTATTTATTTATTTTTGGTCTTTACAAGGCTGATCAACATATTTATATTAATTATTGTTGTCACATTTCTCTTGCCATGGTTCAAGTTCAACCAAAGCTTGTGTCCACTTTTCAATTCAAAAACTAAAATTAAAATGAATTTTCTTTGAAAAATTATAAATTAATATATTTTAACTAACGGTTAAACAATAAAGATATTTACTGAAATTGAGTAAAATATATTAATAATTTAATTAAAAATTTGTCAACTCACGACAATATGAAATGTTTCTAAGATTTAATTCATTTTGTTCACGATTTAATTGGTTCATCAAATATTATTATTATTATTAACTTTTTCCCCCGAGTTTATGCTTTTTGTTGCATAATATAAGAACCGAAACTGAATATGGTATGGATACTCAAAACCATCACCAAATTCATTTGGGTCTGGTGGTTAAAAGTATTTTATCTCTTTAATTAAAAATTTTGAATAGATTTTATAATATTTGAATTGGATTAATAAAATAAAACCTAATGAAATAAAAAAGACGCTCAAGACCTGACGAAGAAAACGATGATAATTCTCGTGACAAAATGGCATCCCTACCTCGGCCGCTGCTTTTGCAGACGCCCCTGGTTTTTGAAATGCCGCGAAAAAGGATCTTCATTCGGTGAAAATGGACCGCACAATCGACATTTTGTGAGCAAACATGAACTTTCAAAGCAATATGGAACAGACCACTTAGTCCAAACTTTAAGTCATTAGACCGAGAATGCTAAAACACTTCCCTTTTCACATTTTCAGTTCACTTTTTTTTTTTTTTTATTGTCTCATATATATTTCAATTTGCGGCGACTCCATCGATCATAATATATAATAGAATAATGTTATTTAAATCATGATTAAATGATTTTTTGTCACATCAATATATTTTAATCAACGGTTAATCAAATGCGTATTTGAATCGATCAAAATATACGAATGATCTAACCAACAATTTATCAAGATTTGTTGACATGAGTTACAATATAAAATTTGATTCATTTAATTTTTGACCGGTTGATGCTAGGAATACTCTTATGGTTAGCTCATATTGAATTTGCAACACTGTATGTAAGCCACGGCTTGAATTATAGTCACTTAAGACTATCCATGCGCATGGCTTTTTACAGTTGAATGTTATATCCATGGCCCATGATGCATTATGGTTCAAAATTTTGGAGGAGTGGAAGTTGGAAGGAAATTGTTTTTTCGTAATAATTTTCATGATTTTTATTCTAGTTGATTTCCCCAACTTTAAGAGTCAATTCGGAAAGAGATAAACTAAAGTTAGGAGAGGAATTATGTGCATTCAATGATTATATTTATAAATTACAAAGTTGGATATATGGGAATTAGAGGTATAAAGGACTCTACCACCCAAATACAGCCACCCACAGTGTATCATTTACTACAAGTCTCGGTATATATATATTTCTCATTCCTCTCACACTATAGTAGTGCCAAGTTCATGTCACCATTATTAAATCTCACAAAAGGCCTCGCATGAACTCTCCCATGAATTTTCTCGGACTTATTGCACCAAAATAAGAGAGAGAGAGTCGATGTGGGTTGACTTAACTGGATGTGGGGTTGAATTTGCTTAAATATGACAAAAATTCAACTTCTACAGAAAATATTGAGTTTTCATGTGTATGGAGCGTTTTTCATTTGTAGATCCGTTTTTCGAAAAAGAACCAGTATAACGATCGATTCGGATTAGTCGAGATAAAGTCTTAAATATCGGGCGATATCTAAGATATGGTACAAAAAAAAAAAAAAGAAAAAAACAGAGAGAGATCAATAACAATTTGGATAAGAAATATCGAAAGAAGACAAGTTCCCTTAAAAAAATAATACCAAAGTCAATTAAAATATCTATTTTTTTATGTTATTTTCATGTTAAATGCCAAATTCATTAAGGTAGTCTGTCATACATGTAACATATATATCTTTCGTTAAAAGATAGGATTCCACATTCCTTAAACTGGTTTTAATGGTGTCCGATGTGGACGTGGCATTCAAGTGATGTGTCACGGACTTTGTGTATCCGAATTTTTGACTTGCGAAAATGTTCTAGTATATAATGAAAATTTTAATCTTTTTAATGGAGAATTATACTTTATATTCTAAAATTTTTATATTTTTTATTAAAATTTCTTACTTTAATTAAAAAATTTACTAATAAAATAGAGAATTTGAAAAGATTGGGATTCCGAACATAGCCATACAGCAAAATTGAATCACCTTCAAATTATCTTGAAAAGTTGAGATCAAATTTAATTTATATTTTTAATACAAAAATTATTCATTTAAATAATGATTTTATTATTTTTATAGAGAATTGATTTATATTTATACATTTATTATAAAATTTTATTTTAATTTTAACATATTATTAATAAAATAAAAATAGATAGGTAAAATAAAATTTTTAGACCTAAATAGGTTCCAAATCTCCATGAACTTCTATCAATGATCTATCGGTCATAAAATGTTAAATTTTTTTAATTAAAATTTTGATTTTGAGTTTAAAAAATATTAAAAGGGTTTTCATCCGAAATTAAATTTATAATTATTTAAATTAAATTAATCGTATCAGACGCACGCAGCTGGGAGATAACAAATGACTTCAAAATATATTAAAATTCTGCAACGTTGCAGCAGTCTCTTCCTTGTAAGAGTGTTATTTTGTCTCTTTGGCGTTATATGAGATTTAAAGGTTCGGCTGTTGGGAATTCTTGAGAAAATTCAAAACGCAATTTATTCCAACATAATGTAATTTTATTTATAGCATTTTTAATTTAAATATAATATTTTGTAAAAAAGATATAAAATTCTACAAATAATAATTAATTTTTTTTGGTAAAAAAGATCAAAATTATTTTATAATATTAAAATTATCTTAAAATATCGAACAATATTAATTTTAATATTATTTGGACCGCAACATTTCCAAATTTGGATATCCAAGCGGAAGATAATGCATAAAAGGAGTGATAGGAATAAAAAGAGGATAAGGACATGGAATGTCTCCAAGAACTGCCAATGTTATGAAATTGCATTGGAGCAGAAACATATTTCTCTCTCCAAATTCAAATTGCTATATTCCATTTATCAACTAACCTCTTGATAAAAAGTAATTTGATATTAAATTTGAATAAAAAAAACTTATTTATATCGCGAACTATAAATTAAGATTTTTTTTTTCCAGACTATTTTCTAATTATGAATAAATATTAGGGGTAGATACTCAATTTGTGAGAAAGGGGCACGGAAGACATTTCACTTGAAAAATATAACTGTTTTCTTGGGGAGGGGGAGAGAGAGAGAGAGAGATCTAGGGTTCTGAAGAAGATAGATTTTGCTGTCTCAATTAGATGGTTCTCTCCGGAACTAAACTCAGATTTTCTATCGGTGTTGCCGATGGGTGTCATCAAATTTTGGGTAAGTGAATTTCAGGTATTCTTTTGTTTTCTTTAGGGTTTGATGATGATGATGATAAATGAACTGTAATGTCCAATAACTAGATTCGATGATTTTTTTTTCTTGATTCTTGTTGATTTCTTCGAAAAATACCCATGGATCGTTTGCAAATGTGCGGAAATTCTTCTGAATTCAATTTTACTCTCGGAATCTCTATTTTGTTTTTCGTAGGACTTTATCTAGATTTTGTGAAATTCTTAAGCTGTATGGTATCCTGAGTTCGAAATCAATGAAGATTATGTCGTTTCGATTGACTAAAATGTTCCGAATTTGATTCTGTGGTTGTGTTGGATTCTGGCTATCACGGAAAATGGATGAAAATGGGTTATTTGTGGCCTCTTTGAATTATTTTGTCTGGCCATTTTGGGGCCTCTATTGTAATCTATGTATTCCAACCATGGAACCTTTCTGGATGTACATATTTATGAGCACAGAAAGTAGTAGCAGATGATTGTTCCTTGGAAGTTGCGGTTAATTTGTTCTTTGTGGCACCTGGAGGGACACCGTGAATTTGCAGTTCAAAGATCCAGCTAAGGTTTGTTATGTTGTCATATTTCTTTCCATGTATGTTTGCCAGTATAATTGCACTATAATGGTAGTTTAGATTGGTAGTTTATCATATGTTTGTGTGTGTGTGTGCGTGCAAGTTGCTTGTTTTGGAATTCACGATGTCTATGTGCCCTTATGAGTTTGTGCCTCAAGTTTTGCTTTTCTTGATGGAATAAGGATGAGCTTGATTTCTTGAGTCATAGCAAATGGTATTGATAAAGTTTGATTTTGCCAACAAAACTTCTTTGGATACTTGATGAAACCTTGTTCTTGTAGGGATGGCTCTAAGGAAGTCCATGGAGTTTTTGTGGATACAGAACATTGGTTGTAACATTTTCTTGCCACTTGCTAATACAGACCTAATTAGTGACTTAGTTTGCAAACTTGCCCATTCCATTAATATAAGCAACAATTAGTTTTAAAATAGGTCAAGAACCTGAAGGTATATTGTGCAGACAAGCTCTGATGGTATGACAACATGTAAAACTGAATTCGCTAGGAGATGTCTTTTTGACAAATTATAGGTAACAGGAAGCACTTAAACATTTATAAATTTGGGGTTAAGTTTATTTTAGTAGTCTTTTTAATAGTTAGTTTCTGATTGGTGGCTTGCCTGATACCATAAATGCAAGTCTAAGTATGGTAATAAAATTAAGATGTGAGAGAACTATAAGAATTTGTTCATAGTATTTGTAGTCACATGAGTCATGTCTACAATGGAATCACTTTAGCTGACTTTGCTGGGAATGCTACATTTTCTTATTAAGCTAAAGCTAATAGGGAAACACTAAAAATAAGGATTGATCTAAGTGTTAAGATCATTACACTTTACATGTTAAGCATAGTAGCCGACCCAATGCCATTCATATAAGTCTAAACTTGTCACGAAAATGACTCAGTGATAAGAGACTCAAGAAATTTGTTAGGAATATGCGTGAACACAGAGGTTCCATTAATGGTGAAAAAACTTAATTTGACTTTGCTAAGAATATTTAGTCCTGCTTGATAGTACTAAAATGTGTATGAACTTTTTATTTGAGATTATTTGCCTTCTTTGTATTTGCTTAGTTTGCAACCTGCTTCATGACCATTGTGCAAGTATAAGCTTGTTTATTGAATAATACTGTGAGAAAGAACCTTAATGGCTTTCTAAGAGTATTTATGGGTGGAGGGCTCAGTTTGGATAAGACTTCTGTTTACTTTGGTTGTAAGCAATTTAGAATCATTCGATTGTAATGGGACAATGTTCTATGGCATTCCTTTGGTGGTGTAAATAAGTAGCTTTCAGCTGTTTCTTGTATTAATTGCAAAGATCATATGTCCATGTTTGACATTAGACTTGACTTTGAGTGTTTATTATGAAACTAGAAAAGCATATTGTGTCAAAGGACATATTTTTTGAAAGAATTCTTTTGGGGATGTGAGGTGCACTGTTTAAACTAGTTCAATAAATCGGACTAAACTGTGAATGCCAAGTTGTACTGTCAAAACCTAACTCTTGTGAACATTATGTTATAAATGTATATGAATGGCCTAGGTATTCAATAGTAAGGGTTTCACAATGTTTGAGCTGTCATGTGAAGTTAAGGTTCATGGTTCATGGTTCATGGTTCATGCATGCTTTCCCTAATTTGATTTTTATGCACTTATGTTAGAAACCCATTTATGGGAGAGGAGGATTTATTTACTTTATATTTTCAAAACTAGCCTTCCAAAATCGTTCTTGGTGTATTTGAATTCTAGGATTTGGAAGTTGGCTGTTTGTTTAGGATCATGCATCTCCTGATACAAAATATATGCATGATCCGAGTCCCTTCGAGCACTCTGAAACTTATTTTTGAGATTGGGACTCTTTTTGTTATTCTCAAAACTCAAATTCAAGATCTTTGATAAAGGGGGTAGAGTATCCGATCACCCAGTCTAAAAAAGTTTGGTCAAATCACACCGCGAATATGAAAGTGTCAAATATTAATTATATTATTAGTTCTCAATTAGGATCAATTACCGGAGGAGTGAATTATTATTAGTATTATGTTTGGAATTTTTTATCATTTTTTAAGTGCGCTTGAGAAATAATTTTTGATGTATAAAGCTTAAGACGGTGGATAAAAATTAATTTAGCTGGGATTAGGGTAAAGGAGGGGATGAAAATTTTACATTTTTCTCTACTTTTGAACGACTTTTTACTCTCATCTCTCTCTCTCTGAAAAGGGAAAATATATGAAAGTTATTATGTGAAAATTTGATGAAAAATTTTCCGAACTCAATCCGATAAGATTAAATTTTCTGTAAGTAATTTTTATGAGAATAAATTTTGTTTCTCAACTTATTACTCGATTACTATGTTTGTTATTGAAATGGTTTTTGATACTGCATTAACGGAGACAGCTCAACGTTGAGCCATTGCTCGATGATCGCCATTATTCACAGAGCTAAACATTAGGAATATATCTTCCACTATTACATTGCCTGGAAATCAAACCAAACATATGCGGCGTTCATCCGCTGGCTACTAAAGTCAGCTGATTTAGTGAATTAAAGTATTAGATTATTTAATTAACCTTAAGGTTCAAAATATGAGAATGAAAAAAATTACGTCGGGTGAAACATCCCTCTAAATAAGGATTTCACAAATGTTCAAATCAAATTAATTAAAATATAATTTTGGATACTTTGGCAGGTATCAAAAAAGAAAAAAAAAATCCACCGGCCAAAAACAAATAGAGAAAGACTCAGAAGGAAATAAAATTTTCGATTTAATACAACTTTCCAAAATAGCAGGCTTCGTGCAAAATTCTAGGAATTTCCTTTTTCTTAATGATAATAAGCATAATGTGATAATTTATTACAAGTTACGCCAATCTTGCTTATGTTAATTGAATGGAGGGAGACTTGGTTTGGCCTGTCCTTGTCCAATTGATCACGATCCGTATACTTGTGAAACGCAAAAAGAACCAAGGCATTGGCCAAAGCCACAAACTAATAGATGCCCATTTTCAATTTTGGCGGTGTCAGTTGATTTGGATGGAAGTGGAAAGGCAACCAAAGACCCAATGTTGAGAAACTTGTTGCAGTGTTTTCACAATAAAGGCAAAATATATATGAAAAGAGTGCTTAGAGCAGGACGAATCATCAGGACTGGAAAGGAGTGCAGAGAAAATGAGGCAGAGTTGAAGAGGAGAGAGAAGAGGGTTGAACGGCTTTGGTTTGGGGGTTTTGGAAGGACAGCAAGAGAGAGAAAATGACTGTTAGGCTTGGTCGTATGTTCAGGGACTGTCACTGGCATGTACTGTTACTCTGGTTTTTTTTGGGAATTCTGTTTACAGCATTTTTCCCCTTTAAAGTGTGCCAGTCAAAAGAAAAATTGATACACTATTCAATTCAATCAACAAAACTCTGGATTCAGTGGGCACCAGACCAAAGCAAGTCTGATGCAGAACATACAAGCAGAAGGGTAAAACAATAGGCATCAACTTAAAAGGGGCACGCAATCACAACGGATAATAGTGGAAGCGACAAAGTTTGACTCAACAAACCACTGATCAGTGGATGCATTAAACTGACCTAAGTTCCATAATGCAAAGAGGCTTTATCTCGTAGATGAGATTTTCCTCTTCAATCCAGCAGAAGCGCGGATTATAAACAATTTGACATGTGCAAACATATACCCGCAAACCACCATACATGACGAAGACTTTCACCATGCTCATTTGAGACAGACACTTGACCTTTAGCAACAAGATGATGAAAGGAAAAAAGAAAAGGAGAAGTGAACATTTGATGGACAAGTAAAAACTCTACATAACCAACAGATGAGAGGATAATGGTTTCATACTCATGAAACTAAAACACGTCCGATCATCCCCTGGGTCCAAGTTGCAGTTTCCTTGAGTTGTTCATCATCAGATTCCAGACACTCGCCCAAAAACTCACCACAGAATGTTTTTTCTTTAAATAGCAACTTCATGTTTGCCCCTAAAGCATCTGCAAGGTCACCCATCACAGCCACTGCAGCTTTAGTAACACTTTCGTCCCTGCACAACACCACAATCCAGAATGTTAGATTCAATCTTATACAACAACTTTAGGTTTATCATAACCTAGAATGTTGTAATGAGAAAAACCCACGATACCTATTTTTATCCCTAGAGACCAATTCAATAAACTGCAACAGGTGAGCAGCATGGGGTAACATAAGGTCGGACTTTGAAGTTTTGAATCCTTGAAGAATGCCAGAGTAGGCTTCAAAGATGCTGCGCCTAAGTTGGTTGCCATATTCCATCATCTCTTCATCATTAGTGTCCATGCGGGCACAAACTTCGATAGCTCCCTGCAACATTGGTATGGCATATGGAAGGTACTTTTCAAAGTGTTCACTGATTGCCAAGGCCACATCTCCGAAGCAGGAGAATATGGCCGGCTTCACAGAACGGTGAAGGTCATTACTAGATAGATCCTTGAGAAGGTGGGTCATAATCCCATCACAATATGGCAGGATCTTGTCATCCAAGGCACGACAAATATCACCAACCACCCCAACCGAGATGGCACACACCTGATACTCCTCAAAATTTTGCAAGCCCATCTCCAAATACTTATAGAACTCAGACATATACTTTGCAAACTCAGGTCCAGTGGCATAAGCCAGGGCCCCAATTGCAAGCATAGCTTCTTCATGAACTGTTGAGCTACGACACGCAAAAACTTTGAGAAACAATATCATAATCTGATCCGCAGCCTGGAGGATTATGGCCTTGGTTTCATCAGTACTGCTAAGTTTCTGGATGATGACCTGGAGCACACCACAAAGAAGGGCTTGCAAGTCTCCTTGCTTTTCTCTGTCATCTGAAGATAGGATCGGAATGTCTATAGTATGCCCCAATTTCTCCATGATTACAGGTAAGAGTTGTGCAACAATTTGAGAAGTTTCCACAATGTTGGAACACCTAACAACCTCATTCAAGGTCTCGTACGCCGAGGATCTGAGCTTCATGTCACTAACATCTGTTCGCTCGGCAGCAATAATGAGGCACCTGATAATTTCTGGGAGGTACGGGGATAAAAGGGAGGAGCTTGTCCCAGCATCTTCATATCCCTGAGCAAGGTAATAAATTGCCCCACATACTTTCTCAGCCACATTAGGAGAATCCTTAAGACTCTCAATCAAAACACCCAGAACTGTTTGGAGATTGGCAGGTGAGATGACAGAAAATCCAGAAGCTGGACTATGCAGCAACTCAAATATACGACTAAGAGTCCAAGCAGTTGTATCTTTCACATGGCTGTTCTCATCCCTCATTGCATTCAACAAAAATTCTAAGCCTGCATTAACCAAGGGAGCAAGTTTCTCAGTGCTTGGGCCTTCAAGGATTGAACCAAATGCATAGGTGGCTGCCTCTCGACTACGCCAATCTGTTTTGATTATGTTCGACTGCACGAATGGCATTACAAGGGGCACAATAGCATCCCCAACTGTCCTAGAAACAAGGCCCAGACATGTACCACCAGCCATGGATAAATTCCAAGTGCCATCATCCTGATCCTGGTCCTCTTCCTGCTTCAATAAGGTCTCTAGCAGCATAGGAACCAGTGATGGAAGAGCCTTCTCTACAAAATGCGAATGAGGGGCAGAGTCACCACTCTCAGCTCCCCCATATTCTTGAAGCTCAATCTCTTCATCACAAATGGAGCTCCAAAACTCAATTGCTTGAAGGGCAACAGCCTCTTCATCTCCTTTAACTGCATTTGATGTAAGCTCATAAAGGGTCTGCATGTAAGGCTCAAGAACCTCATAGTATGCTGAAGCAATTGAAACAAGACATTCAAAAGCGGCCTGCCGAATCTCTGTCTCCTTCGACAGGGCAGTCTCACAGATAACCTTCAAAATGTAATTCCTCTCCATCTCATTTTCAAAGTTTGTTTGTGCAAAATCAAGGGCATTATACAAAGCCCTCGTGGCCGCAAGGCGGACTTCAGGGCTGTGCTCAGCAAGGTTCATGCCTTGCACTACAGCAGTAAGAACAGAATTCACCTCATCTTGCGCAAGATCTTCATGGGAAATCTCCTCACAAACATATCCTAACGTCTCCAATGTCGCCTGCTTCAAAGCAGCAGGGCTGTCCTGCTGGGTCATATTGAGAAGTAGCAACCCAATCAGTTCCGGCCAATGCTTCCGTGGAATCTCAATCGAGGCCACTTTCGCAATTACTTGCGCAGATGTGTGCCTTGCTTCTGGCACAGAAGACCCAAGAGTTCTTAAAAGCAACTCTTTCACTTGTGACTTCACCGAACTATCAATTGCCACCCATTGTTGTACAAGTTGCTCTTTCCTTGCAGACTCCTTTGCATCCAATGAATTCTTGAGCACAATACCGGCCAACCGCCGAGACTCAATTGGTTTCTCATTGTTGGCAAGCTCTACAGACAAAGATAGCAGAAAAGCTGGCAGGTTTTGCTCCTGGAACTGCCTAAGACTATTCTCGGCATCAGTCCGGACCTTAGCATCTGCCGATTGGGCAGACAACAAACACTGTGTAATCTCCATAGCCATGTCTAACCGCATACACTAAACCTAACAATTCACAAAGAGATAAAAAATAAAATACAAAAAAAAAAGCCCACTTAAATCCAAACTATAAAAGCAAACAATTCAACAGAAACATTCTAAACATGTCTACACGGAGCATCCAGTTAACAGTGTTCAACACCAACCCTAAAATCAGTGACAGCAGTTCCAAATAATCCCTAAGAATCACAGTAAATTCACTAAAATGGGGCAGAACAGATTAGTGCTAGATCTAAGTACTAAAAGTATATTACAAACTCAAACCCTAAATCTGTCAAACAGTGGCTAAAAGTACAATCATTTGACGGAATTGAAAACAGAAAACAAACAAACAAGTAAAAGTAGATCCATGGAGAAGCATCGAAGAAAAAAAACATGCGAATACCCCAAAAGAAACCTAATATCTTCAAGTAGATTCAACAAATACAACGAAAACAAAAAACCCTAGAACTGTAAAATAAACAATCGGAATTAACCAGATCTGCAAGAAAAACCCTAAAAATCAAAACAAGATTCGAATAGGATAAAAAAAGGTACCTTAGGAACCGAGAACCTGAAGAAAGCACAGAGTGACACTTAGGGTTTCTCCACACAGCGAAAGAGGTCTAAGCAAAATCAACTCTCTCTCTCACAAGAAATCGGAGAAATGAGAAATGGAATGTAGAGAGAGAGAGAGAGAGAGAGAGAGAGAGAGTTGATTTTTGATTGTCGAGAGGGAGAGGGAGGGTGAGGAGTGTGATTTTTATATTTGTTTTTTAGGTGCTGGGGCTGTTTTCGAATCGCTTCGAAGAAGCGGGAGGGTAAGCGTGGATTGCCCATTCCTTGTGAGAACTCCGGGCAGCATCTGAGTTGGTTGCCCGAAGCTGCCCGAGTCTCTCTCACGAAACCCTAATCCTTTTCAGTTTTTGAAATCTCCCACGTGCGAACAGTCCGGTTTCCACCACTTGTCAAGTGTTAAAAAAATGGACCTTTTTCATGGGCCTAAGGATTAAATTGCTTCGGTATTGAGATTAATGGATCAGGGTATAGGCCCACATCTTTTTTTTTTCCTAAAAAAAATATTAAAAAGACTAAATGAAAAAAATTAAATATTTTAAATTTTATGTAATAGTTCGTTTCAATATATTTTAAAAAAAATTAAATTAAATTTTAAAAATATTTGATTAATTCAAATAAATCAAGTTTAAATAGTTAGAATTTTTTGTAAATATGAATTAGTAAGTAAATTTTAATTTTTTTTTATTAACTTATTTAGTTCATGTAATATTACTTTTTATGCAATGATTATTAGGTAGAACAACACCAGATATTTTGATATTTGCCATCAAGGGTCATATGGGAGTTGGGACCAATCATTTCTGAAATTGGCAAATACTATTTTATCCATAATCATATGTGTGTTGATGGACTGCAAACATCATTGGAAATTAGACATTTTTTTTTTTCAATTAATACTTTTTATAGACATTCAATGAACATATATATCAAATTTTCAAGAAATATAACGTTTTCTTTCCCAAATTACATTAACTTTATTCGATATGATTTAAATTTAGTATAAGCATATGATCAGAATTTATTTTATTGCTAGATTTAGTGACTAATGCAATACCATGAGTTTTGGTTGAAATAATCATAAGAAGGAATATAACATTCCTCTTTTTTGGAAAATTTTAATCTTATTTTCTTATTCCTTTGAAAAATAATAAAAGAGCAAAAAAATGTTTTATTAGTTCTATTTTGATATTATTCTATGTGCAAACAATATGCAATAATATACACAAAAAGAAACATCCTAGATTAGTCTAAAGAAAACTCTTAAACAAAATATCTAACAGCCATGGCAACCTAGAAATTAGGATACCCTAGTTTTTGATTCTTGTGTATACCCCTAAACATGTCCTTTTGCAAGTGCACTTGTAGCACCAAAAGGCTACATCCTTGTTTACAAGTCATTGGCATACAAACCATCATAGCCATCAATTTTATAAGGTCTTGAACGCTTCTTTCTTCTTCCCCTTAAATGGTGAGTTGAGGTTGGAGAACTTCGCCGTACCGGGCTCTTCATGCCACAGAGCTTGTGCTTTGTTCTCCAGGGGAAGAATTTTGCAAGTCCACAACCTATAGGTGAAGAAGGGCACATTTTCCCAATAGACTGTGAATCACATTCTTCTTGGTATTCACTTGCGTGTGGAAGCTGTGATCTTCTATTCAAATTCCTCGAAATTGTCATAGCATGTGAAGCTGCCAATGCAGCAGCAGCTGGTAGAAATCTCTGAATCATGAAGTTTGGAGAGTGACTTCCACTAGACGCAGCATTTTCTAAGCTCAAACTATCCAACCCATTTTTCTTTTCATTTGACTCATTAACTTCTAATGAATCAAACAAAGAGAACATGTCCATGGCATCTGAAAAAACATCATTTTCATCCTCTTCAACATCTTCTTTACAACCTTCATCTTGTTCATTGTCCATGTCTGCAGTGTTTGGGAGATGCCAACGGTTTGGTGGGAGCTTTGGAGGAGGAAAATCCTCTACTTGGGAATCATTTATTCCGGAGTCCTTAGGCCTCCCTGGAGCCAATTCCCATGAAAATGGAACCCTATTACTTGCATCCTGTTTTGTACTTGAAGAAATTGACAAACTAGACACCCCACCAATCCTTCTGGTTGACAAGAGTGGTGCATTGAAATCCAATTTTCCATTGGGATTGGAATTGGAAACCATTTCTTGTTTTTCTTGTTCAATGTAGGAAGAGTTGTTCATCCTTCCTAACAAATAGTAGTACAATCTTGGTGGGCTAACTTTGGGTTATGGCTCGAGTGACTTTAAGTTCTGTTTGAGATTTTTAAAGGTGGGTGGTTGAAATTATTACAAAGGGCAGTTGGAAAATAAGGGTATCTCGTGCAATCAATAAAAACTCATCTCTTCACTTTTCCAAGTTCACAGGTCTGCATTACATGGAGAAATCTTCACAAAGTCAAAATAAATAAATAAATAAATAAGACGATGGTCCAGGACTCCATAAATAGGCTAACTGATTTTCATCCTTACTACGTAGGCAGGCCTTTTTTAGTCTAAAAGTGGGCTGACCCAGGTGCATATGGGAATCGATTTAGATTCTTTTGATATCAAGTTAAGGTCTTTCTCATAAGCTGATTAATTAAAAAATGTACTTGGGTAAACTTTTGGGCATGCATAAGCAGGGAAAACAAATTGACAGGGATCAGAAGTACGGGGATAAAGATCCTTAAGTAGTCATGTATGGTGCTACAAATGAAAGATAGATTTTGACCTTATTGTGCCAAGCATATTTGAGTGTCAACGCATAGGTTTAGATTTGTGTTGGTGTACCCAGGGCGCAAGTAAAGAAAGTAGGTCTGAAATGTCACCAAAGGCTTAGATCAACTCTTGAACTTTTAATCTGACTTGCGAGGGTTCTTGGGTGAGGATCTGCTAGGGTTCGTGGGTTGAGGATTGAGTTACCCTCCTCCTAGCTATTATGTAATTCAATCACTTTTAATTCCCAAAAAATTAAAAGATCAAGAAAATTTCAGCTACATTGTTACATAGTTTTAAATAATTCAATACAAAACAAATAGCGGTCAAAGCCTAGTAAATACTCCTTTTGGATTCAGCCGAATCCTAGACTAGACTATGGACAATTTGTAGTTGCAGAAAACCTACCAAACCTGCAAACATTCTCGCAGAAGAATCTGGTGCACCTGTCAGATAAAAAATGGTGTAGCTAAAACTTAACGAATCCCTGTATTGGAACCAAATCTTTGCTTTGAAATGGGAGAAATAAACTCTTCCGTGAGGGAAAATTGTGAAGATTACAAACAATATAGAGGAGTAAAAATACAATTTAAACCTCTAAAATGGTCAGGCTTCACCGCAAGCCACCAAGCCACCATTACATGTACACCTTTCTTTCAACTCTGGGAACCTTTCAGTGAACTTTACTTTTTCTTAATCAAGTTGACACTTTTATATAAATATTTACAATTAACGCCGTCCCCCCTCTGATTCCTAGTCCATATTTTACCCCGGCCATTTCTTTCCACCATCTTCTCCTTCCCTGATTTTTCATTTGCTTCAGCTCTGCATTTCTCTCTTTCTTCTCATAAGCTCACTGCCACAGTCAATTGGGACCACGCATTCAAGACAGGTTGCAGTGGGAGAGGGAAAGAGAGTGACCAGACTATGGTTGACCTTGCCTATAGTGAAAAAAGATTTTGTGCAACAACAATGCAATTGTCACATCAGGGTACGAAGAACAAAAACTCGCTTGCTGAATTTCACTTTGGTTGCTTTTCTTTAACACGTTCCCAAGCTCTATTGTAGAGATCAAGTGTATCCTGATGACTAGGATCAAAGCAAAGAGCTGCCTCACAGTCCCGGGTTGTGGAGACATCATCACCCATTGACTCGTGAAACGCTGCTCGAAGATGAAGCAACTGTAAGTCTGGTTTGAAAGCTAGAGCCTTTGTCAGCTCTGCTATGGCTTCGGCCTCTTTGTGGTCATCCATCAAGACTGGAAGAGAAGGAGCCACCACATCAATACAACAAAAACTGCAAGGAAGCATCGCATACATGCATGCAAGATAATGTGAATTTGTTCTAATTATCATTCAAAAGCTCCCTAAGATGATATTAGATTAGTTTGCTAGGTTGTAACTGTTAGTGCTTCTTCATCTGGACAAAACAGTTGACAACTCAGCTATTTGCATGTCTTGCCAGTCCCAATGCAAAGATTTCAAACAATGTCGATGTAGGATTGGGAGATATGTCCAATGTCTACATGATGATGGTCTATTCCATATGATGAAAGGTCTAAGGTCATTTAGCACAAGAAATCCTATAAGCAGGCCATAAATATTTCTAGACCTGCAATTTACCTAATGGTGTGTATCACTAATATACATGAGGAAATAGAAAGAATCATGATGCAATCTCATGGAAATCATTGGCTTATAGTGGTGTCTAGGCCTACAGCCACATCAAAAATACAAAACTCATGGTATGGACAACTTCAAGCACCAAAAAGTGTTGGTAATTGATGCTCAATGACCTAAGTACCATTTATAAAAATAAAGGATGTTTTTACACCACCGCGATCAGTGGTGTCTTACATGTGGCGTAACCACCCTTGGAAAATGTCAAAGGCAGGTTAAGATGTAAAGTGATGGGGGGGACTCTCAAGGACAATTAATATCATTTTAAAGAAACAATCCAACTAATCCCATTTGTACAAGAACTGCAAGGCAAAATTTAAGTGAAAAGAGAGAAGGGGTTCATGCAACATACACAGCTTATTCCACTTTTTATTATACTACATTATGAAGCATGGTCACAGACATGGTCACACAACCAAATTATTAAAAATTATTACATTATAATAAATTACAAAGTGTTGTAGTATATTCTATATATATAAAAAAAATGAAGCGTTGTATTATATACTGTCAGACACGGCTCATTTATAGGATCTTTGTCGCAACAGAGGTACTAGTTCTACAGCTTGTCCCTTGTTACAGCTAAAAGCAATATTATGGCATTAATGACAGGAAAGACCTTTAAGCTCTAAATGGTTTGCAGTCCATTTCAATCATATTATACCATATTAAACTGCAAACAAGTTCTTATTTATGGGAATTATCAGTCCTATTAAAATTGGGATATTCTCTCATACAATTTTAGAACTACATGTACTTGGGCATAAATCAACAGGCAGGAATACCACTAGCAAGTAATGATCCAGATCAATAGCGTGCTCAAATTCCATTGAAACAAGTACCTCTACTGCTGATTTTTACCAATAATTTTGGCAGGCAACCTCAGCAATCATTCAGCTTTTTTCTTTTTTTTTTTTTCTTTTTTTTTTTTTTTCCTTTCTTTTCCTTTCCAAGACAGCCTTCTGATGTGTCTTGTTCATCATCAAAATGAACAGAATAATTATCCATAACCATATTTCTTTATGACAAGAATCAACTGCATCTATAGAATATTCCGTTGACATCTTCAAAATTCTGATATGTTTGAAATGTTCAACACATATTAATGAAATATATGCAAGCTAGTCACCATAGCATAAAAAGGAAATATCTTAATTTTGGGATGGTTACCTGCTGCTCTGTATCTGTAAGGATATGTTCTGAGTGGATCAAGATGTGTTGCCATATTAAGATCACTCTTTGCCATGTCACGATCACAGTACTCTGAGCGCTTTTCATAAGCTGATGCATTGTTCCGAGCCTTCTCGATCAGTTTTGTCATCTCATCATAAGCAGATTTCCGTTGATTTTTGAGGTGATACACCCGGGCAAGCCCTTGATGTGCCCGTGTATGCTTGATATTAAGGGCATTCATGTAGCAATCAGCTGCCAGATCCAGCTTATCACAGTCCACATAAGCACCACCCAGATTATTTAGGGCCTGTAACACAATAAAATAAATTGATCAAGCCAACCAGGTGCACAAAGCAATTGGATTAAAGTTGCACTGGCAACACTTACTTGTCCTTTTCTAAGGCCATCTGAAGGGCACCTAAGAGCCTCCTCCAGAAGTTGAATAACCTTCACGGAGGCCTCTTGATTAAGGTTTGAATCTGCCAATGCATATGCTTTTAAAAAGAAGGCCTCAAAAGATCTCTGTATAGAAATAGACTCCTCAGCCTTAGCTAAAGCCTCTTCCCGATTGCCAGTGTCATATAAGATCCATCCTTCATACACAAGCCTTTCATGCTCATGAGCAGAATGATTTCGAGCTGCTCGCAGACTCCTCATAGCAGACTTTTGGCAATTTAACCTATAACAATTTAGGCATATCAGGCATGCTCTTGACAAAGTAGATGATCAGTAGTGAAAAGGACAATAGAAATAATACTGTTATCTTTTTTGTATTTTGGATTGAATTCACATAACTAGCCAAAGAAGCAGTAGGCAACTGGAAAGGACTAAGAGTGACAACTTTATGACGTCATGGTCTTCAACAATCTAAAATCTGATGAGAGAAGTTCTATCAATATAACCTCAATGAATACATTTGTAGAATGATTAACTAAAGGATTTAATAACTGGTAAGGAAGAATGTTCAAAGATGTTGTTACTTCTATATTCCCTTTTTCTTTTTCCACAAACAGAATATCATATGATTCAGATGCCATTCAAGCATGCTCTCTTTTGGCATTAACAAATCTAGTAAAGTTTTAAAATGTAATTTTTTTTTTCCTCATATGAAACCATCCCTCAAGTTTAGCTTCATTCTGTGCATTATATTCAGCCATCATCCATTGAATCTAATATAACTAAGCAGGTACAGCTGCAAAATCCTTAATCATAAAAAATGCCTCAAGTTCCAAACCTAGTAAGGTAGTGCCTCCATTGAATCTAATTTAAGTAAGCAGGTAAATTGCATGACCGAACAAATGCAAAATCCTTAATCATAAAAAAGGCCCCCAGTTCCAAAGAAGGTGAGGCAGTGCCTTGCATGATTTTAGTCCATTGTGGATAATTTTCACCAATATAACATTTCCAGGCTCCATCTAATTTTGGAAAAGAATGGCTTGAAATTCTAGACCTGTAAGTTACACATACCGCAAAAGGAGGAGGGATTGCCGAAAACGTAGGAGACTCTTGTTGGGGTCATTTGCCAGCATATGGTGTACAACAGCTAGAGAGCCAATATCATCAACAAAGGACCATCGATCATACAATTGCATCCAACAATCAGCCTGACTCCACTGCTGGACATGAGGCTTGAGGAGCTCAACTAGATGGTCTCCAGGCAACTTGCCATGGAACATCATATAATTTGGCTCCAAAGTTAGAAGTGCACGAGTATCTCTTAGAGCCCCTTCATAATCCTCTAAGGCAACTGAAAACCAAGCACGCAGCTCAAGACAGTCAGGAGAAACCTTGAAGCCTAGAATCTTGTTGATCTCTGAGATTGCTGCTCCAAGCTTGTTATCCTCCAGTAATGAAACAGACCTGTACTTGTATGGGTAAGAGAGAGTTGGATCCAACACTGTTGCCATGTCTAAATCCATCATCTTTTCCTTTCCAACACAGTACAAAGACCTTTCCTGATACATCCACCCCGATGGTGTATAATCAGAAATCAGAGAGTTCATCAACTTGTATGCCTTATACTTGTGACCACGCTTGAACTTGGCCCTTGCAATGCCTACTGTTGAATAAACATGACCAGCCTCAACTGCTGCCTCAAACCATCGCTGGGCATCCTTGTATTCATTTCTTTCAAGCATCACACAGCCCAACTGATGATAAGCAATATGTTTCTGCCAATCTGCAGTGGCACACTCCCCAAGTCTCTCCAACAGCATCACTGTTATGTTTGATTTCATGTTATCCTCCAGTGCTATCTGGCTCAAGAAGTAATACAAGAGAAAAGAAGCATGCCCAGCCAAAGCCAATCTTTTCCTAGCCTCTGAACTACAAAAGAATTTCATCATGTTGGTATCACGCATTGAACTTGGGAGCTCTCTCAGAAAGACCTGTAAACAAGCTGCCACTAAAATGTATGCGGTCTCCTCTATTCCATACTCAAAAAATAGCAAAGCATCCTCCATGTCACAGACCAGCGCTGCCAAATGAGAATCACAAGCTGACTTCAGTTCATCACAACAGTACTTGTTTGCCAGGGAGAGAAGCTCCAAAACAATTTTGGGTTTGAGAGAATCCAATCTTTTCGTCCTGCTAAATACCACAGCAGCTCTCATTGCCTCCGCTGATATCCCATTATGTGTAAAATTTATCTTCTCCCTCTTTGACTCCATAAATCCACCGTATAACATTGCTCTAAAAGGTCTAGACAGTGCAGCAATACTATACCTCATACACTTTACCTCCTCATTACCAACATAGAATGACATATCACCATCCTCATCCGAAGTGGAACATTCCTCATTCCCAGCTGGGGTTTCCACACCAACAGCCTCTGAAGGGTTTCGAGGACACATACATGCCTCATTAACTGATTCAGGATCATACCCTGATACCAAACAAGCCTTAGGGCACTCAATATTCCGGCCACAACAACCCATAGACGACAACCCAGTAAGCTCATCATCTCTTCGCTCAAACCTCAACCAAGCTGATAACACAATCTTTGAATGAACATCAACCGCATGCTGCCTAGCACACCAAAGATTCCTCCTGAACAATTTGGGATCAGATAATGCCCGAAACACTGCACATTGCTCCAAATACATCCCAGATTTCTCGAATTGGGGACAATCCTCAATCCTCCTATAAATATCCGCTAGAGTTTCAATAAAATTAATGGGCTTAAGGTTAGGTTCAACGTGGGGTTCTAACAAATCAGCGACAGGAAGACCATAGGGCACAAGGGCTTCAGCTAAAGTTGAAGTATTAGGCTGAACATTTCGAACTGATTTCGCTCTAATTGAACTGACCCGGTCATGTAAATGTTGCAAAAATTTTTCTCCTACGCCACCACCGCCACCAAAGCCACCGTTTACGTTGGCTGTCGATGGATTTAGGGCATAAACTTGTGTGCCTTTACACCCATCTATTATTTTCAAGCTACGGATGCTTGTAAATAGATTGTTTTGCATGATTTCTATGTAAAATTAGATCAACCCCAGATTTGAACTCACAAAAATTGAATCTTTCAGAACAACCCAGATTCAAACTCACAAAAATTGAATCTTTCACAACACCCAGATTCAAAAATCACAAATTTGAATGATTCGTAGCATAACATATATTTTATTCAATGTAGGAGAAAAATATGAGATTGATAGATACCTCTTTTGGCCTGCAAAACCCTCGGATTCGAAGATTGACCGTGATGATGCAGGCTAAAGATAACAATGGCTATCTGGTCATAAAATTGAATGACAATGGCTGAATTTTTTTTTAAAAAAGAAAAACTTTTTTTTTTTTTTTGGGGAGAGGGAAAAGAAAAGGCTTGAGACTAGAGAAAAATTTAGAATTATGTCGTTGGCGGCCAACCAGACGTTATGGTTGTGGTGGTGATGGTGGCCGTTTAAACAGCAAATGTCTCTCTACCCTTTTTCTCTATTTCTCTATCCGCCTTTCTTTCTCTCTCCAAACATACCAATTCCTTTTTCTAATTTCTCCTCTTCCCCCCCCCCCCCAAAAAAAAATCTCTCTCCTTTGTCTGTGGACAGCCGCAGAACTCGGTCGACGGCTCTCCCTCACCTCGTTTCCTTGCTTGTGTTTACAAGTTCATTACATTTTTTTTCGCAAAACGTAAACATAACAGCATTCTTTTTCCTAGTACTTTTTCACAAGCTTATGCCATTCCTCGAGCCATCTTTAGCTTTTGCTACAGAGTTATCTTATAAAATAATTTTTATTATTATTCCTTGGAATTTTATTTTGTACTACGTTCAATCCTACATTTCAAAACTTCTCAGATATAAATAATATTATATCAATCAAAGTAAAAATAATTTCAAAAGAGTAATATCGGATTTTAAAATAAATTTTAAATATGACGTATAAAATTAGAATTAAATCAATTTATATTATAAATATAAACATATTTATATGAATTATTATATAAATATTTTGTCCCCTGCCTTGTAGGATACCCTATTTGTTCACTTCCTTCAATTGCATAATTAGATTGGTCAAAATCTCATGTCTTAACTATCCTATTATCATTATCCACCAAAAGAAATCAAGAAAGAAAGAAAAAAAGAAAAAAAAAAACATTTGCAAAGGAAGATCTAGAAAGATCTTGATCTCGACAGTCCACTTACACCTTTTCAAATTTTATTTTTTAGAAATTTATTTATTTACTTATTCAACAAATTTTATACAAGTTTGTTTTATATATGTAATTTATAAGTTAATACATATTTTTTTGACGATTTTATGATTCGTAAATTCATAAATAATAATCGTACATTATATTATTATTGATAAAATTAAAAAAAAAAATAGAAAAATGAAGCAGGAGTTGAAATGTTGGCCCAGAGTCTGTTATGAAATCGAAAAGGATTAATCAAAGAAGAAGCAAACAATAATAGTGGGAATCACATAAATGATAGTAGGACATAGTAGGACATGTAATACTTTCATTTTTATATATTATTTGCATAAGTATTATTTCTTATGTGTTGATAGCTACTCGGCAATAAACATAATAATACTATATATATATATATATTTAATGTTAATATTATAGTACCATACCATGATGTCCACTTAAGCAAATAGTTCATATCTCGCACTAGATATTCTCTCTACCTCGTTCATAATTTATTTTTTAGAAAAGGGGTTATGATCATTAGTCTGTCCGTTTGAAAACTCACTCTCTCATGAATATGTTTCCTTTCTGATAAATAACCTTTTGTTAAAGTTCCATCTCTTATTCTTAGACTTAAAAAAAAAAAAAAATTGGGTCATTTTCGTGATTTCTTGTGCAATAAAGGGAATCGAAAATCAACCGATTAAACCTTAATCGCACCGCGGACCATGTTCATGTCGGTGCATGGATGTGTTGCTCATCCTCTCGTTTAACTTTCAAAAGAGACATTAGTACCAAATTAAATTATTATATATCCAATTCATACCTTTTCATTAAAGAATTCCCAGAATTTCTCTTAAAAATTACTTTTTTATGCATAAATTTTTGTAAATAACCTTGGAATTTTTATTACATATTTGTTGAGTCCAATAAATGAATGTTCCTAAACAAAATTTGTACTTTTAATAGTTTCATACAACAATAGCAAGTAGTACATGGTGGCTTCTTGAGTATTATATGAGATAAATTTGTTGATACATGTCATAATTCATAAATCAAATATCACCCAAAGCATACAAATATAGTAATTGAGATTCCTTTTACGTACCAAGTTACCCTTATATTTAGTATTGAAGAAGTTAAGGATTAATAAATTTAATAAGATGCTAGAATTTTTTTTTTTTTGGTTTATATGGGAGAAACTTGAATTTAAGATTTGTGATAGAAAAATGATAGTACTAATTATCTATAACTCAGCTTATGAGTTATATTTTAGTTGATACTGTCTCTCTCTCCTTTATAAAGGTCTCGTCAAAAAAAAATTAGCTATAACTTATCGACAAATATCCGACAAATATCAGAAACATTATCTTAGTGGTCCAAGGAATAAAACTTACAAGGTTGAGAAACGTCCAAATATCAAAACCGTCCAACTCAGTTGCCGGAGGCTTGTGATTTTCAAAGATAGAAGATTTTTTCAAGGCAATTAAATTGCAGATTCTTTCGAATTTGAATTTTATTTTAATAATTTTTTTTTTCTTTTTTATAGAATTCTCTCCATTCGCGTAGATATTTAGTTTTCCAAATATCGTGCATCAAATGATATTTCTATATAGAATTTATCAATCATTAATAATAGGTAAATATGTATGTGTTGAATTCGAGATGATCACCGGCAACAGGATAACAACCTTTTATGCACTCTCTCTCTCTCTCTCTCTCTCTCTCTCTCTGAAATAATATTGGGGTGTTTTTAGTTTTTTGTTCGCAATGCTCTCAACCTGCTTGCTCGGCTTGCCAGGTGCTCTTGGGTTTGCCCTTGACGACTCATTTCAGATGGTTTTTTTTTTTATTTTATTTCTGGTCATTAAAAGTTATGATAACAGCAACGTATATTGTATACTCTTTTTAGTACCTTAAAATTAATTAATTTTTAATGTTGTTTTGTTAGCAGAAACAATATGAATTTATCCCACTTTCTCTCTCTCTTTGATATAACGTTAAAAATTTTATATTTTTATTTTTTTAATAGAGAGATGAAAATGAGGGGCAACAAGTTAAGTAAACTTGGACCCCGATTCCCAATAATGGAAGTAATACAGGTAGGATTGCATGTTCACTTGGCGATACACAAATAATGTGGGCTAAAACCTTAAATTCGCTCTGCTATTCGAGTATGGTCACGTGCAAATGAAACGACAACGCTTTCTATTTTTATTTATCTATACATTTTTTACTTTTCTTTTTGGCCTACAATAATCCAAGTTGATTTGATCTTGTGCAACACAACTAAAAACACTTTTTTTTTTTTTTTTGGTGTTAAACCGATTAGAGTTACCCTACTAATTCAGTGTGAGTACTGTAAAGTATATTTTAGAGATTGATTTTTTTAACGCCTGTTTTTTCATTTCTAAAACTCGAATTCGAGATTTTCTTTAAAGGAAATTAGTGTCCGAGCATTATACTCACAAGACTTTGGTACTAAAAACAAACTAGTCCTGCCTTATTTCAGCAATTCAGAATTTCACAACTTGCATGAGTATTCCTGCTTTCTGATTTTTCTTTTTTTCAGCACTATGATAATGCAGGAATAAGGCACCTTAGTTTTTAAGGGAACTTGAAAATCAAGTGCAAGATTTGTCTGCCCACTTCAAAAGGGTGAATCACAAAGGGTTAATGTGTTGGTTATGATAATTACAGTGTAGGGTTAATGATTAATGTGTAATCATGGGAGGACCTGTTAACAACATTTCATTATGTCACTGACCTTCCTATTAAAATTGGAAATTTTACTCCTTACAGGACACTTAATTAATGAGTTCTTTTTTTTAAAATGTTTATTTTCACTATCCTGTATAACAAAAAAAAAGAAAATTTTAACCACAGAGTTACAAATTAGGCTAAAGTTTTGAAAGATGCGACCATATTCATTCCGGTACTGTGAAACTCCTTAGAAAATCACCCCCCAACTCACCAAATTAAATTGTTAAAAAAAATGCTTTCAATTTTTTTCATTACAAAAAATCTAAATTTATGAAGTTTTCTATAATAGATTTATCCTATAATTTTGCTTATTACCCATGTGAGAACACTTACTAATTTCGTTAAAAATATTGCTCTCTCCCCTTCAAACTCCTTTTTTTTTTGGGGGGGGGGGACCAATGAAAAACGGAAAGGAAAGAAAAACAAAACAAAAGGAGCATACGTCACAGGTGGAAATATACATCAACTTGATAAAAGACGGTCGACCTGGTAAATAAGAATATTAGATCGTTTAATCAAGTTTTTAATTCAAATTTGAGAATAAAAAAAGTATATTAGAAATGTTATCCCCCAAACAGACCCGATATTGTCTGAATCAGAATAATCAAAATATAATTTTAGATATCGATCGTTATTTTTTTATTTATTTTTATTATACGAAATTTGAATCTGAATCATATGATCGGAAGAGAAAGGTTAAAACCACATGCCTTTCTTATCGGGGACACACCGGTTGATAATATATCCAAAAAATATATATACATACTTGGACCAGAGAGTGGAAAGCCGTCATTGCCATAGTTGGGGTTTCATTCGATTTAGCCCAACTCATTGAGGCCCATTTTGTTCCTTTATTTCCGGTCCATTTAATGTTCTGAGCCTCTTCGACTGGGCCCAATAATTTCCCGAAAATGCCCCATTATGGAACACATATTTCGCATTATTTTCCTCCTTGGTTGGTGACCTATCAATCAATCGCGGGACATCCATCATGCATTTCTTCTCACGCTTCCATTACTTTACAACGTTTCTTCTTAAAATTAATTTTCTTTTTTTTTTAAATGGAATTTAATTAAGAAATCAGAAAATAAGTCAATGGAGGCTTATTATAAATAATCATTATGATTTGACAAAAAAAGTTTCGTGGGGACCAAGAATCATAATCAAGGTTTAAGAAATGAAATATAAATAGGGATGCGAAGGGGGTGAATTTTATGTTAGTTTCTTTGAAACTAATGAGAAAACATAGGAGGGCATAATCACATTAATGAGTCAAATTCAATTACCACGAGACGACCATTTCCAAATCCACATATAGATATATAATTAATTTGCTAACTCACTGAGTTAGAGGAGAAAGCCGATCCAGTGACAATATAGAATATTGTTTTTATTTTTTGAAAAAATTTGTAATCAATGGGAAAAAAAATATAGAATCTTTTGCAGAAATATATTAAACGGGAAAAAGTCTGTAATTTTACATGGAAACTCTCTCTCTCCCTCTCTCTCTCTCTCTTAATTTTCTTTCTTTGTAAATCAAACATTTTTAAAAAGTCAGAGTTCAAAATATGATGGGCAGCATCTTGGACTTTGGAAAGATGTCCGTCGAGCAACATGCCTCAGTCAAGGGAACTTCTTGGGCGATGTAGCAAGAGAGGGTCTCTTCTCCACATATACTCTTAGGCCATTTTTATCCTTTTAGAGGCTTTGGAGTGTATTATTTATATATTTATTTTTTGCTATAGAGAAATATAAAATATATTTTATTTTCCCCATTCGAATTATCCAAACTCTCGAAAACACACACATATATTTATATTTTCACAAAGATGTGAAAAAAAAAAATATATTTTTTATCGGCATGAAAAATATTTGAATTAGAAAAATTTGGAAGCATTCATTGCAAGTCAAGAAAGGACATCCTTCTAAAATTTGAAGTTGGAGGGTCAATGACATGACTTACGAGAGACAAACTAAAAAGAGGAACCAGAAGGCTAAGGATTTAGAGGTGACCTTTTTAATAGGCTAGACATTGTGATCGAAACCGCAAATTCTTCCATTTCAATCGGACATGTTAATGGTGGGCCACCTCAATTGATTAAGGGTTTCTAGAGCAGGTACTGACTTGTTCAATTTGTGCCAAATTTTAACACTTCATTTCTTTTTGGCCACGTTGTGTTTGACCCATTATTATTTTTATTAAATAAAAAAACTTAAATTCAAATTTTATTTTTTAAAAAAATAATATTAATTGAATTATTACTTAACGATTGAGCCCATTATTTAATGTCAATTTGTTCGTCTATCCCTATGAACCTTTTCCCCTTTCTAGTGAATCAACTTTTGAACATGGTGGAATTATCAGAAATGCCAAAACCAGAAGGGTGTTCTCTGCTAACCTAGCTAGTTGGTGGAGATGGACTCAGCTGGGGGTAGTCTCCTTGGTCAAAAGGAACATCCAGTTTCTCACCTTTCTCAGAGGTTCATAAGGAACTGTCAAGTTTAATTTCAGTTAATTCATCTTGTAAAATAAATTATATTTATCGATAAATTAATTATAATTGGCTTGTAAAGTCTGACGATTCTTATGGTTGAGGGTTTATCTTGGAAAGACACTTTTCGTTCTCAACTTTCTACTCTTGGTTAGGGATCTAAGTTGTGCCGGTTCTATTCCTTTTGTTGTTGTTTGTATTTGCCTGGGTGTTCACCCCCTCCAACCCAAATAAATAAATAAATAAAATAAAAACACACCCCCTCTGGTAGTGTGTCTTGATCTCTTGTTATTTCAAATAATAATAATCTATTTATCATTATTCTTTAATACAAAAATGGTCGGTCGAACATCTTTTAAGAATACTAATTAGGTTTTTTTTTTATTTTTATTTTTATAGTGAGACTTGAATCCAATGTATTACAAGTGACGGGAATTGGTATCATTTGAACTAAAACTCATCAAGAGTTTTCAATTGCGATTGAAATGTAACATATGGGATCCAGCAAAAGAGATATTTAATCGATTAGGTGGAGGAAGAAATATTTAAAATGTTACATAAATGAAATGAAATTCACAGATTTTGACCATGATTGTTCCTTGGTTTGACGTGAGGGGAGACCCGCAATTTGCAATACTATTATAAATATATTTATTTTTTTAAAAAAAGGGATACAACTTGTGGAAGGTCATAATATATATAGTCATCAACAGCATCATCGCAACGATGATGGCGGCCAGAGTATATTAGGAGAATTAAAGAAAAATTCGAGGGAATAAAAATAGAGAGAGAGAGAGAGAGAGAGAGAAAGAGAGAGAGAAAGAGATGATAAATCTAATCTACGTTAGGCAATGCATGGGATCCACAATTATATGCGGGAAAATGAGACAATTTATACCTTTGACGTAAATTAATTTATATGCTAATTGTAGTGATTTAATAATATTCTCTTCCAACCCAATGCATACGTCTTGATGCGAAGACCTACCCTCCATTATGTAATATTATTCTATAGGATTAGGTAAAGACATCCAGCATGACGCCCCCTTCATATTTTTTTCAATCACACACACAGGCAAATTCATCACCATAAAACGATCGACATAACATGACTGTAATAACCATTCATATAGTTCTTTATTAATTGTTCATATTGTGCACACCGACTTATCATACAAGGGTGATTGTGTCATTTCATATTATTAAGAGAAAAAAATAAATAGAAACATGATCATGGGAAAATGAGAATTTACATATTTTCTTTGGAAACCCAAAGAGAATCTCCCAACATGCTACCAATACCTAAAATTTTGGCATGTAGTGGGGACAAGTGTATTTTCTTGGAACAATATCTTTTCTTACAACGATCGTATTAAGGACAAAAAAAAAAAAAAAAAAGAAATTTCAGGGAAAAGAATTAAGAATTGAAGATAGACATATCAGCAAGACCCCCGGCACACTCTCTGATCAGTTCAGTGTGGGTAAAAATATTTATAAATTTTGGGTCATATCCTTTTAGAAATATAAAGGGATGAAAGCAAGTTGAATTTAGATCTATAGATGTTGCCTAGAGCATGAAAATGTCACACCCCATAAGTCTTCAAGGTATCATATTTTAAAAATGTTATTATCATTTGGATGATATAATATATTATTTATTATATTTCTTAATCAACGTTAAAAAAAAATAAAGGGAACAACCAAGATGGGACAGAGTAGTATTATACAATTTCTTTCCTCTTAAATTTTGGAGGTTCCCTTCGGCCCTGTTCACAAACAACTACCAGGACAGGACATGGATGCCATTCATGTGCATGCATGAGGGTTGAGCATGGGCATGCCTAAGGTATAGCCAAGCTAGCAGAAAAACTCGGGAACATAAATTAATGTGCAGGGAGGACGTGGGAAAAAGGACAGACATGCTCATTCTCAAATAATGGGGTAGAGATCCGCATTAAAAGGCTTACGAATTCTCATGCACACCCAGATTTAAAATAAAGTGACCCTAATGCCTCACACATTTCATAGATTAAAATTAAATAAACCTTAAGAGTTCTGTTGTGGGGTTGACTTCACATGTTTGTGTTTGGGGTGAATCTTTTCTGAGACCTCCCTTAGTTAATAACTCCTTTTTTTTTTTTTTGAAATGTCAGATAGTAATCTTTGGAATGTATTTTCTTCCTAATAATTTATTGTCCTTTTGATGACCCTTGTTTCTCTGGTGGTTGGATCTTCTAAATTAGAAGACTATGCGGGACTTGGGTAACATATTGGGCATTCAGACCATTTCTTCTTCTTCTTCTTCTTCTTCTTCTTCGAATAATGCTATTTTTTGTTAAAATAATTTTAATTTCTTAGAATATGAGATAATAGAATAAATTTAAAACTTATTTTAACATTGAGAATTTTCAATTATTGGTAGGAAGAGAGAGAGAAAGGGGAGGGAGGGGGAGAGAGAGAGAGAGAGAGAGAGAGAGGATAAAGGGTAGCTGTTTCTATTTTTTTTAATTATACATAATTTTGAAAGTTATAATACCCCAAGTTTGAGATCTGTGCCTAATCAATTCAAACACCTATATTTTTTTTTTGAAAAAAATTGGTGCTCTCTGAATATGTAATATGTGCATTTTGACCTTAAGATACACGCCCAAAAGCACTCCATAAAAATGTAACTTTCGTAGTAAGGCTTCTTGAAATGAAACATAGAGAAAAAAAAAGGGTTGATTGTTATGGGTTTTCTTGACCCCAAGAAGCTTGTGACTAAAAAGGAAAATTAGGGGGTTGGGGTTGGTTCGAATAAAGAAAAATCAAGCACGACACATTCTTGCGGATTGAAAGTGAAACTATAATTCATGAATTGCATGGGGAATGCACGTGGGAGGAGTGGAAAAAGGTGTTAATTCTTTTCACCTTTCTCGTCTAGGGTAGTTTGCTAGTAGGCTCAAGGCAACTCCCCTCCCAACCCCATAACACAAGCATCTTTTTTTTTGTTACATAGGAGGGATCGTACACGAAACCTTTAAGAAGAGAAAGTATGATACCAGTTGAACTATAATTTATTGTTATAACACAAACATTTCTATTTGTGCCTTCTCAACTGTGTAGGAAGTAATCTGCCCTAACAAGAAAGGCATTTTTTCCCCATATTGTACATATAACTTGACATGGTCAAGATCGCATCTTGGATTTCGTTAATGTTTGAACTTTTGCTTATGTATAATAAGAAGGAAGCGGTCTTGTTTAACCACATGTTGTGTTAGAGCGTATTGATTAGGACATTTCAAAGACTTTGGTGACACCACAAG
Source organism: Dillenia suffruticosa (assembly GCA_033439265.1). NCBI lineage: Eukaryota > Viridiplantae > Streptophyta > Magnoliopsida > Dilleniales > Dilleniaceae > Dillenia > Dillenia suffruticosa. The sequence continues at coordinate 24,371,945 of JAVTVX010000013.1, read as the reverse complement.
CTATTTAATTTATGACTATTTGAACAAAAAATCATATCATAGTTAATATATTTTAGAAGATGGTAGCTAAATTTAATATATTTTAATAGCTAATTGTTAATTTAATATAAGTTCTACGCAATCTATAGTATTTTTTATGAATTAATGAGAGATCAAATAAACTAAAAATTAAAAAAAATATATATATGAGAGTCTAAATTTAATTTTGCATGACAGTTAATAAAATTGTAGATTTTACTTATTTAATTCTTGATTTATTACTTATAATTTCTTTAATAATTGATGAGTTGTAACGTTAGGAGTGACGTGGCAATTAAGTTAAGCGCTCCGAGTAGGAACCAGCCCCGTGATTCCCGACGCGAAAGACTGTGCCAGTTGCCTTTGCTTCCTTTGCTTCCATTTTTTTTCTTTTTCTCTTCTTTATGAGGTCTTGTGAATGAGTTGGGGTCCTCATCAAACACATCCCCACTCCGCGTCACCATATAATCAGCGCGCGCGCGGACATACACACACAAACACTCTCTCTCTCTCTCTTCGGTTCATAATTTCTCTTCCATCTCTCACCACTCACCAAGCAACCTTCTTGCTTTACTTGTGAAATGTTAAACTTTCCACGACTTTGAAGTAACAAAAATATCTCTGAATTTCGAGTCAAATAGTCATAATTTTTATCAATATCAAAAGATTAAGAGTTAGATTTTATTCACTTTCCATTGATTGAGTAAAAAAAATAAAAAGGAAAATAGCTTAGTTAAAAAAACGCAATAAATTATGTGTTGTTTGCCTACTAGACAGAACCATAATTGAGTACTGAAAAACAAATTTATTTTCGATACTTATTGGTGTAGGTGGATGGACACTTTTATCCCTTAATCAGGTCAGGAGTTCGACTCCTTTTGAGTACAGAAAAAATAATATTGAGAGATTTACTCCGGTCGGACCCTATAACTATCGATTCAGATTAGTTGGGACGAAATTTTGGATATCGGGTGATAACCAATCCAAGGTAAAAAAAAAAAAACAAATTTATTACTATTAAATTTTTCGATCAATGACTTTTATTTTATGTTTTTTGGTAAGAAATCAATGACTTTTATGATCACATCAACTTGAAAATTGCGGCGTCCACACTATCATCGCCCTCTCAAACCTGATTCAATTTATAGAGTATTAGCCATTAAGCAATCTAATAGTACTAATTTATCTCCAAGCTAGTAGAAAAGATCATAATTTATTCTTGCCCAATGAGATATTTATACATAAAGCTCAGCTTAAATCAATCTCCTTGACGATAGAGATATTGACTAAATATGCAACTAATTATGATATTAAAATATTATTTTTTTACGGGTACGATAACACTGATTTTATATCATGTATGTGGGGATTAAGGTGGTGTCTTCAATTTATGTCGATGCCATGAGACTAAGGAGGAGATTTCGGAGCAGGATTGGCATGAGTTCAAATGGGTTGAATGTATATAAATATATATGTGCGAATATATATTGTGGCCTTCTAGGGCTTTTGGTTTTGTTGGCGCTTACAAGCTCTGGGTGTATATGGCATTTTGGATACTAATTCCCAATTGGGATGATTTAAAGGAAGAAAGTTTCTGCTGTATAAACAAAATAGGTTTCACGCAAAGGTAGTTCAACAACGTGTGGCGAGGTGCCCATGATGTTCGATTGTATCTTCTTAATGATAGCGTGCTTTCATGAACTAATTATTTTTTCAGATTGAATAGCAAACACACAAGGAAAGAAAGGAGCATCGTTGTGCGTACAAGTTTCTTCCTCTAAATTTTCTTAGAGGCAATAAGCAGGAATTATCTTCCTCCCTTTATATGAAGAAAGTCTTTGGTCAGTTGAAACAGACACTGTCTTTTCTTCCTGCTGCCTATTAATTATGGCACTCTCTCTCTCAACTTTAATTCAGTCGCATATATTTAACTTTTACAAAGAAAAAGCCTTATACAAAGTCATCATGTGGAAAAAATTATGTTACAAATAAATACAAATTACGTTCGAACAAAATTACAATATGAAATAGAGTAATTTATATGAACAATTTCACTTATCGGAATAAATGTCTGATTATTGTTGTTGTACATTTAGACAAAATTAGAAATTTATGTAGTAAGAAAAGGTACAACATAGATGTGAGATTAGAGTTTTAGGGGGGACCCAAGTTACAAATTGTGTCTGATTATAATTTTTATAATTATATATATATATATATATATATATCTTTTTTTTTTCTTAAGATTTTAGGGAGGCAGCTAACCCTTGCGGCCATCGCTCCGGAAAATAGGTGTAATATCACACTAATTACATGAATAATTAAATTTAAATAGCAATACTAAAGAATAATAGAATACAAAACTTGAATACAATGAATTCTCAAGATCTTGAGATGTGGATGGTAATTAATTAGAAATTCTGTTAGTAATCGATTTTCTATTAAATTTTTAATTATTAGAATTTGGTTATAAGAGAATTCGTGAAAACTATCTCATAATAATATAAAGTATTTTCTAAAAGTTAATATTATCTCCATTGCACACATATTATTTATTAAGGCCGCCAAAACACCTCAGTCGAGTGACTTTCTAGGCAACTTTAAATACGTTTTAAGTTTGATAAATGAGTGGACAGAAGATAAAGAATTTCAACTTACTTGCAGAAACTGCAAACCTTGGCATATTTGAAACTAAGCGAAATCAATAAGACACTTTTCTCACTCTATTGCTTAGTCTGCATGACTATATTGTATTATTATTTTATATATATATATATATATATATATATATATGGGTATATGCATATAAAAAGGAAAAATGCATGTATGTGTTTGTGATGACATAACATGCAAGCCTCATATATGCTCTTAGAATTTTATATGATAAAAATTCTTCACAAGTCTCCAGGGAGAGAGAGAGAGAGAGAGAGAGAGTCAGTCCTATCAGCTCTAATGTCAAGGTCTAGGGTTTCAATTCCCATTTGTCATACACAGAAATGTTAACCCATGTTTTGTCTTGCTCAGTATATAGAATTTTCATTCCAAGATCGATACCCTCTTTTCTCTTAAATTACACTTTTTCTGTCTGTCAGGGCATATGGTTGTTGATCACCAAGATGCACTTCAAGGTCATCTCTCTCTCTCTCTCTCTCTCTAATCCCTAAAAACTCTTCTATCTTTTCTCTCCTTTTCTAAAGTGTAAATTTGTCTTTTAAAGTTAAAAATCCTTAATAATCTGATTCTTTCTTGTTTGTGTGTATGATTACAACAATTCATGAACTTAGAGCTTGGAAGCATAGAGAAAGGCGAGTATCAAACATTTAAGTCGATGATGGAAAAAGGAGGCTGCAGGTCTGATGATCAAAATGAGGAACAAGCCGATGACAGTGAAGAAAATGATGAAGAAGAAGAAACAAAGAACAACAACAATGGAGGAAGCTCAAGCAATAGCACCGTAGAAGAGAGTACTGAGAGAAAAGAAGGATCAACTCGCTCGGTTAGGCCTTATGTCCGATCTAAGCTTCCTAGGCTTAGATGGACTCCTGATCTACATCTTCGCTTTGTTCATGCTGTTGAAAGACTAGGAGGACAAGATAGTGAGTATATATCGATGATCATTTATTCCTATGTCAATTTTCACTTGAAAAAAAAAAAATTATATACAAAGAAGTCCTCTTATTGATTTGTTCTTTTTAATGTACAGGAGCTACACCAAAATTGGTTCTTCAATTGATGAACATAAGAGGAATGAATATTTCTCATGTCAAAAGCCATCTTCAGGTAACAAATTTTACAATAGAATTTTGTGACCTAATTATTATTTTCTTTTCTTGTTGAAAAGCTGGGGAGATCCTGATTTGATTTTCTGTTGATCTTTGTTTTTCCCATGTTGACTTGTGCTTGTTTCTTTTATATGTTTGTGCAGATGCATAGGAGCAAGAAGATAGATGTTCCGGCTCAAGGTACATAATCCTATGTTTTCACCAAATTATGTTATTTTTTCTCGTAATTGGGTTTGAGTTGATTCGTGAAAAACTAAAATATTGTTCTCTTTCTTGACAGTAATGGGTGATCATAGGCATCTTGTGGAAGGAGGAGATTCTAACATTTTCAACCTCAGCCAATTACCTATGCTTCAAGGATTTAATCAAAAGCCTTACTCTACTTTCAGGTAATATCAATATATGATAAAAGATTTATATCAATTAATTTTATTTTGAAATTTTCTTTGTATGAATTTTCATATTTAACCAGAATAGAATTTTGCAAATTATTTAGGTATGGTCATGCTTCTTGGGGTGGACATGGAAATTGGAGTCCAACAAGTTCATGGGGTGCCAAAGCTGGATATTGTGGAACTTATGCTGAGAAAATCTTTGCAAACAACCACAACAATGACCATTCATTAAGCCGCGGACTTCTCAATAATTCCATCTTCAATCAACACTTTAGAAGTTTCCATGGATCAAAAGATCATGAGCTCAAATCATTTATCAACTGTGGATCATGGCAAGCTCAACAAGCAAGGCCAACATCAGTGGAGCTCGATCCCCTAATGAAAATTCAAGCAAAAGTGCACGAGCAATCAAGTCTTGTCAAGAGCAGCATTTCTTCAGATTTGAATATGGCAATAAACCACACCACAGAATACAAGACCATGAAAAGGAAAGCCATGGATCATTGCGGTCTTGACTTGAATTTATCTCTCAAGTTAACATCACGAAATGATGAGTATAAAGGAGATCTGGTTGATGAAGAAGTCGACAGTAGCTTATCTCTGTCATTGTCCTCAAAATTTAGCAAGTTTAAGCAAGGAGATGATAATAAGAACAAGAAGCATGCAAGAAGGGCAAGTACCCTGGATCTGACTATATGAATATGCAATTCTAAGTGAGAGCTTGCGGTACTTGCTCCAACGCAATGCAAGTTTCAATGATTTGTGTTTTGTACTCAAACGCAAAGGTAATGGTTTACCACTTGTTATTGTTTTTTAGTTCCTACTCTATGACCTCGGTTTACATTAGAAATAATATGGCTATTTTCACTATCCCAGTTTCTAATTTATGCATTGAAATCCTACGTTTGATTTTGAAGTAAATTTAGGAATATGTCTTGTGCATTTATCAAGATTTAAGTCAAAGTGGATGCCAAATATACAAGTTATTAAGCAAATTGTTCTCCAATATTTACACATCAAAGTTAAGGATTTATAGGGCTCCCCTAGCTAGATACTGTAAAGGCTAGTAATGTTTGATCACAGTTTGAGGTCTCAAGGGATCCATCAAGAGATTCCAAAACAATTTGCAAAAGTGTACTTCAATAGGGCATGACATAAACCTATTTCCCATTCCATATCCGACTATGATGGAGTTTCATGGTTTAGCATTACCATGAATAAAAGCACAAAAATGTTAATTAAAACAAATGCTAGATATACTTGATTTGTGCTTTGTTTCTTTTAATATGATGGAATTGGGAGTATACTCCCCTTTAAGTATGGTACAGTTTTTTATGTAACCATTATTAACTTTTCATGAATTTTTTTTTTATTTTTGTTATTGGGAAGATTTCTTTAAATATTTTCAATATAAAACAAAAATAAAAATAAATAAAAGGCATTTTTGTTTTGAAATTTTCAGAGTTTTTTAGCCATGAATGTCACCTCAACCTCCGATTGAGGATCTTTAATGATTTTGCATTAGCTTATATATCATGGCAACTTAAAAGGTGACAGGATTCAATATCTGTTTGAAGTGGATTTGATCGACAAGAATCTGTCATGACATATGGATCAACATGAAAAAGAACATCATAAACATTAAACATGATAGCGATTTGGACATCGATCACCATCGTACTTGAAACTGTTGCAGGAGTTTTCTATAATCTACGCAACATACTCGCACTTCTGCTGCTAATAATAGTAAGTTACAATTATTGGGAAATTACAATTTTTTATTAGGAATAAAAGATAATGTGTATTTAGAATTACAATTTCAAGATAAGGGAGAGAGAGAGTTTTAAGGGATATGAATAAATTTATATATTATTATTATTATTATTTTTAATTTCAAGGGCAGCAGTCCCCAGCTCCCTCTTTCACCTTTAATTATAAGTCAAACTATATCCTTCTTAATAAAGCCTGAAATGGTGAAATTAGTATGCTTTACTCCGAGGGGAAAAGAAATAAACGAAAAGCTCTTTCCAAAAAAATCAGACTGTTGGAGTTCATTTAGCTTCATCTCCATATCTTCCCTTTTCTTCGCCATCTACATTTGATTGAAAAGATTTTTTTTTTTTTTATGTATATATTTTTTTTAAAAGAAGTCGTAAGCGAACGAATTAAGAAAGAGGTAAAAATATAACCGTGAACATTTGGTTGAGTTTACGTCGAATCAAATAACCCATGGGCTGTGGGTTCAATTGCCCGTCCCCCATATCGGGCAATGCACTCCTTGTGCGTGTGTGCTGTGAGAGAGAGAGAGAGAGAACGAGCATGAAGAATGCATGGTGATTGCAACCGAAGATATATGGGATGAAGACACCACCGAGAGTCTTTTGACATTGCAAGAGCTAAAGAACATTACAAGCGCCAAAATTTGATACATGAGAGCAAAGAGAAAGAAAAGCCCATGAAACAATGAAACCCTTTTTAAGAGACTTACTAGTTGTGGAAATTTTAGGGTTTTAGAGCATCCGTGTATACTGGATAATCTCCAGTTCCTTCCTTCCACCAATCGCCTCCCTCTTTCCTCTCTCTCTCTCTCTCTCTCAAACTTGCTTCCAGAGTCTCTTCTCTTCGAAACCCTAAAACACGACTCCTTTTCTTCATCTATCCACAGGATAAAAACAAAACACAGAAAATGACAATGGTGATTTCTGTAAGCTATGTAATTTGTTTTCCTCTGCAAAAATAAGGACGACATTCAATGTTTGCTTCCTCCGAAAACAAATGAAATTAGGGTAATGCTTGATATGAAGTGAAGCGAAGGCCTCGCCCCAAGAAATGTCTACATTGAAGTGGACAAAGATTCTCATTGGAAAAACCAAAAAAAAAATAATAATAATCAACAAAACAAGTCTTTTTTCCAAGGAAAGTTGACCGGTAGAAGCAGGCAGCAGGCAGTGGGGTCTTTCCCAGTTTCTAACACGTGAAGTTTGGTGGGTCCCACTTTTCCTATTGGATCATCTCTTCTTTGGGCTTTCCCTTTGGACCCGAGCAAACACCCAATAGCCCCTGTCCAATAGCCATTGCTATATATATATATATATATATTTTTTTTTTGGTACAGTAAAAAAAAAGTATATATATATATATAGCCATAGCTCCTGTCCTGTCATTTTAACATTAATCCTGTTTTAAAGATAATAGCTTTTTTATTACCTTATAGGACTAGTGACCATTAAATCACTATTTAATGATCGCAAATCATTTTTCTATTCTTATCTTTTTTTTCTTTTTTGAGAAATTATAATAACAAAATAACGATCTAATAATCGCATGATACCGACACGGATGCTTCAAAATTTCATATTTAAAATATTCTAAATTTTCTCAAATTCTTCTTTTTCATATTTTGGAATCTCTCAATTTTGTTATTTTTGGACATATACCGATCCTTTAAAATCTTAAAAAAAAAAAAAAAAAAAACTCATAATCGGCACAGGATAACAAGTTTTAATCCATTCATGAAATTCTTGAAATCTTCTAACAGACCCCATTCAGAGATTTGATTTAAACAATGACAAAAGTGGAAGAAAAGATTTTTTATTTTGTGAAACTTATCATATATAAAAGAAAAAAATTCAAAGTAATCTAGAAAATAAAAAAAAATTAAAATAAAATTGGTTCGATAAAAGGCAAACAGCAAGAGATGAGAAAAGGAAAATGTCAATGGAGTTTAATTTTATTCCATAAACAGTATAGTGCACAACTTCATTAAATGGCAGCAGAATGGGATGTCAACTTCATTGTTTTGATGCCAGCAATGGCAACATGGCCGGAGTAAGATGCCTGCCTCATGGACCATGGTAAAAACTCACCTAATCTCTGCCCAAAGATTTTAAAGAAAGTGGACCAAGTGGACCATTTTGTTTAATCACGAGCACAAAAATGACACACTGCCGTAACGATGAGAGAAAACGTGAAATTTTTTGATTAAAATTCAGATTTAAATTTTAAAAATTAAAAAAAATTATATTAAAAGAACTCTGAAAACGAATCTAACCATGACTCAGGTTGAATTTATCAAAGTATAATTTTAAATATTGGTTGATCGGAAAATATTCCATAGCACCTGAGAGAGAGGGAGAGAGATAGAGAGAGAGAGAGGCAAGAGCAAAGGGTTGTTGCTTGCTCATTGTTACTAAAATTTTGAGCCACCTAGCAAGAATTAAACTCCAATTAGCAAATAGTTAACATCATCATTCCATCCCTTCTCTCCGTTCCCCTTAAAAAGTAAAAATGGACCAAATCAATATAAAACATTTTGTTAATATAAATTTTACATATGACACACAAGAGACTCGTCAGAGGATTCAAATTTGGGATGGCAATTTATGCTGTCACACACATGCGTACTTATTCATATAGAATAACAATTGCCTGCCTCCCTCAACCTCTCTGTCTCTCTGAAGAACTCGGCTCCTATTGAACAATTTCTACCTATTTCAAAGTAATGCGCGTTCAAGGATGAAGTATTAAGTGATACATATGTCGACCTAAGCTAATGTCAGGGAACCGTTGATAAACTAATACCTTTACAATTTTGCTGTCGATGAACTGAAGCTAACTCAACAACTTGTCCTTTAATTGTGCCAACCATGCCTACAGTCGAGCTCTGCAGCCCAGTGTGCTCATGCCACTCCAGCTCAGGACCACATCCACCACCAATAGGCCTCTTTAGACAAAGAAAGATGAACACAAAGAGAAACGAGAGGGTGAAGAGAAGTACAAGGATCAACATCATGATCTCGCCATGCAGCGCAAAATTCTTGTCACCAGAGAATTGAAGCTCATCATCTTTGAGAGAACCTTGGTTGGTAGAGGCCATAGGTGGCATTCGAATGGGGGGCGTCTCCTACTTATTAAAAAATTGTGGATGGAGTGATTTTTTTTTTTTTTTTTTTCTCTCAATCAACTGTATTAATGGGAAGTTACCAAGAACTGGAGGTGGACCTATGTTGGATGTGCCCTTATCGGCCGTAACACATGGCATATACACCACTTTTTCCATCCCAGGCAGAAATGTATGGTCCAGTTGAACTAGTGTACAAATGGTTGTGGTAACAAAGTCGGAGGTTTGAGGCACAAAATGAATGACCCTAATTGCAGATAAAGACAAGTCTCAGTCTGTCATACATTAAGTAAAGAGAGACACAGAGATGGGGAGAGAGAGAGAGAGAGAGAGATGATGTCCAATCCATCCTCTTCAAATAATTGAGCCAAACAAGATTAAGCCATGTTTACACGGAAAGAGAAAAGTGATTAATATAATTCAGAAAGTTCAGTCAATTATTAGAGTACAGTGAGATTCGAGCAGCAAAAAGATTTCAGGCAAAACCTAATTGGGGTACGAATGGATGAAATAAAAGTTTTGACGGTTCAAGCAAGCTATCTCCATGTTAACACAATAATAATGAACAACCTAACATCAATGCCTAGCATGACAATCAATGTTCGAGATAAACAGCCAAATACTGAACAAGAGAAGAAAACAAAAGAAATCGGTGGCAGTAATGTCTATATGCTGTATTGTGTTGATTATTACTTAAAAGACAGAGAAATCTCATCAGATTAAAAACAAGGAAACAAAAATTCAGATAATGCAGACCAAAGGGAATCCTCAGTGCACATTCAGTGACAAAAATAGTAACCAGCAATTCTCACTGTCATCATGAGACAAATGAAAAAAGGCAAAACAGAGGCGTAAGCACAAAACACAAGCATACAAAGGCACCATCATGATATTTTAGAAGCTGTTCAACTGCAACGTTGTTTTCATGATGCTTCTGTACTCATGTTCATGCTAACCATTGGCCCAATAGAAATTATCCCCAATGCCTCATACTATCATAATTCATAATTAATTGCCAAGACCAATCCTTTCCCTATTCAATCAAACTGGTCTGCCTGCCCTAGACAAATTTCTGGTAGCCCCTCAACAGGTTACAGCACGTGAAACTGGTATTACAATTCACAATCCATTGCCAAGACTTCGTTATATTCCTGTCTTATTCAGAAATGGCACTACGGATTTTTCATTCAAGTCTTTTAATGACTAAAAGGACAATGGAATTTTATTACACCTTGTTTAATCGTGGATATCTGGGTAAAATTCCATTCACATTTAAGCTCTTGCTTCTAAGATATTACACAATCTTGCAAATAAATGCCCCATTAGCACTTGTCTGAATGGCATTTGGACGACACTTAATATTATCAATAGAAAAGGGCATTGCTATTCATACAAGCTAAATTCTTTTCTAAACTTAAAAGTTCCAAAAAAAATAAAGGCACAGATCGACTAAACAGTTCAAAAAATTTTGCCCTTTAATAAATTTATTAGTTTGTAAATGAAAATCAGTTTGTGTTAAAGAGATATTAAGTAAAGAATATCATCTTCTACTGTTCAGAGATGCAGAGCTATTCTTCGTGCAGATGCGCCCTAATCATCCCAAAGTTTTGAAGTCTTCCCAAGGGAACTTGAAGAGGTAGGATTCCCGGTTGGACTCTTGAGTTCCAACGAATTGCATATGGCCCTTGTTTTGTGGTGCAGGAAAATGGCAAAGTCTTGATCAAGTGTCCAGTGACTGTGACAGGGAATATGTGGCATGTTTAGCTTTTGTAAGGTGCATGACCTGTACCAAGCGTCATAAACTGGCCAGGTGCCCACAGGTCGTACTCCATTGAGTTGGGATGAGACATTTTCTTTTAGAATTGTACTGTGACAATATGATGAAATCCTTTCAGGTTAATCACGTGTTAGCATAAAAGAGTAAAGAGGTATCTCGAGGCAGAAATGATGATTAAAGACTGCTATCATTGTGGTTAAGCTTAATGAAAAATGTTTGTAAATGAACTTTTTAAATCAATTTAACAGAAAAGAATTCCATTTTATCATGAAAAAAAAAGGGGCCTAATACAGGGAAGACGGTCGCATGGGCAGCAGGCATGAGAGGGAGAAGCGTCTAGGAGAGAACATTCAAACGGATTAGAAAGGACAATCCTCTGACATAAACGTAACCAGAAATTAAAAGCAGAATAAGAGACACAATACTGGCAGCCCTAAAGACAATCTCTATAATATGAACCATGACAAATTCTCACCCTTATGGAATGGATATGCAAGGAGATTCAATTTGGAGAAATATTACTCACAGATGGGCAATTGCCAACATGCAGTATGTTGTTGTCATGGTTTCTTTTTGAAATGTTATTCTACCGCAAATATTCGTATTTTAATATGCCACTGCAAGCAGATCAGAGAGGAGGAAAGGTAATACTGGGTGGAAATCCATTTGGAAGTTTAGATACTTATTCGATGCAAGACATATGCTCCTGCTCAATGTGGAATGAGAATCTCACGTAAAGAAGAATGGAACAGTTGAAAACATGTTATATATTCCTTTTATGGGAATTTCACCCTTCAATTTAAATAGTGTACCAAATAAAACATAAAAATGTCTGCACATCAGCCATATGACTGCATTATACTTGGGTATAGCAACTGAAATCAGGTACGCCATCCAAGAGAATTGGGGTAGCAAAATGCTTCACAATGTAGCAAAACAGCTTGAAGTCTACAAGCCATGGAATATGGAGGAGAAATTAGAGGAGAGCTGCCATGATATTGTCTCAGATGCACCGAACAACGCACCTGTAGGACTCCGAGACAATAATAGTATTTCATTTGATAAATCTTGTGCTAGGAGAGCAGCTGTCTTGATATGCATTTTTGAAGGCCATGAAGGTGAGCTTCGAGTAATTCTCACTAAGAGGTCGACAAAGTTATCATCTCACCCAGGTCAGCTTACCTTCATGTGAAATTGTGAATAGACAAGAATCAGTAGAGCTCAATCATATTTTTATTATGTTTGGAAAACAGAGCTTTTATTTGGCAATTTTAAATTGCCTAATCGACACCTGGCAATTGTTAAACCAATTCACTACCACAGACCAATCAAAACAAACAATATGGACAATATAGAAATACTAATGTAGTTGAATTGTCTTGATTGAAACAAAAGCATATTTGCAACAATCTTAATGCACCCCTAGTCATCACTACACAAACAGAGTCTCTGTAAATGTCTTTGACATTTATCACCAGACTCCAAGCTTCTAATTTTGATTTGGATCGATTGAATAATTAACTAAAAATATATTACTGTTCTGGGCATATGGGCATTAACACATAGAACAAGACATGAATTCATAGATGACAGCTTGGCAGAATTGAAGTGTCAAGATATACATATGCACCACAGGTGATGTAGCACTGCCAGGAGGGAAGATGGAGGAAGGAGATGCAGATGACACCGAAACTGCACTAAGAGAAGCCAATGAAGAGATTGGCTTGGATCCTAGTCTGATTCAAGTTGTTGCACATCTAGAGCCTTTCTTTTCAAAGGTAATATTTGCTTTACTTAATTCCGGTACAACTTTGTAGAATTGTCTTCAGGACAATTGGAAGAGACACAGAATAAGGCAAACAGATGTTCTCTTCAGTAAAACAGAACTACATACAATAACGTGGAGGGTGGGTGCTGGTGAGAAGAGAAAAAGAGTGTTATTTTTCAACTAACATGTGTAATTCTAGTTCAAAACTTTGAGAAGACTAATGAACCAATTAGTAATTGTCGACCCTTGTTTGATGGCTTTCTAGCAGAACCAATTAAGAGTTGTACCGGTGGTGGGTCTTCTGGACAACATAGGAAATTTCAAGCCATCAATTAACGTTGATGAAGTTGATGCTATTTTTAGTGCACCGCTGGAGATGTTTCTCAAGGTTTGCAAATTCATGGTTCTTTTTATGTTAACACTTCTGGTATTCAAGAAAATTTTGTTTCTTAGACTATATGATGAAAATTTTGCCAACCCCAAAATTTAGGATTAAGACACAGTTTGTTACTGTACTACATGATGAAAGTTTTTGGATCAAATCTATGGCTTAATCTGTCAAGCTAGAATTCAGAATATGCCAAAGATTTAAAGCAACCGATCACTAAACTTCTGAAAATAGTAATTTTGGTTTAACATTACATTCACCACCACCACAGTCCACAACTAGAAGGTCATGCCATCACAATTGTGTTCACTCACTGCAAATACAGTCACTATCTATCTGACTTGTGAAAATTCATGCAGGAAGAATATTACAGGTATGAGGAGAGGGAATGCAAAGGTTTGAAGTATGTTCTCCATCTCTTCGACTTTGAATCAGATCAAGGTGCTTTCCTTATCTGGGGCTTAACTGCCAGTATACTTATCAAAATTGCCTCCATTATTTACCAGCGCCCTCCATCTTTTAAAGAACTGCCAGATTTCCAACATGTGCAAAGGGTCTTGAATGGAAGTAGCTAGGTTTCTTTCTTTCTTTCTTTCTTTCTTTCTTTCTTTTTTTCTTTCTTTTCTTTTCTTTTCTTTGTTTTTTTTGGCAGTATTGTGAGTTGATGATGGATGTTTTGATAGAACAGAGAAAGAAAGTCTGTAGATTCACCCAACAATTTGATCAAGCGGATATCTGGCATTCATGTACAAATGCATCCTCAGAAATATTTAACAAGTGGATAGGTTACAAAGAATATCTACAAAATTTCATCTCTTCGGTAAATGATTGTGAGTTTAATTAAAGCCAAATTACAAAATAACTAAATAAATTCACTCTCACCGCCTTTTTTTCTGATGGCTAAATTAACAATTTCAATGGGCATATCATGAAAGAGATAAAGAATGAAATTTTAGTTGCCATAGGGTGGGGGGAAGAGGGAGGGAGGGAGGGAGGGAGGGAAGGGGGGAGGGAGGGAGAGAGAGAGAGAGAGAGAGAGAGAGAGAGCACAGCAGATCTCACATGAGTAGACTTCTAATTACCTTACAAGAAGATGATCGACAGCTAGGTAGTAGCCCCCGACTATCAAGAATGATGCGAGTCCACTGCAAGCCATGCGATACTGAATGCCTCGGAACAGGAGATTCCTATCTGAAGGGTGGATCCCTGTAAGCCTTTCAAATCTTTTCCCTGGTAGCTTCCATTTGAGTAACATCCTCTCCATGCTGACATGCTGCAGCAAAATAGTAACAACATACAATTACATTAGTCCTGCGCAAGAAAATCAAATACACAGACAGGGTGCTGCCTATGAATTCACTATGCATCCAGCACTATTGGGAATCACATTAATCCTTGACTAGGTATGAATGTAAACTCTGTGCCTCCTAACCAAAAGTAACATACCCTGGGAAGAACCATACATTGTGATCGACTCCTCGCAGTATCAAAACCATGAGAAGCCACAGCAGCAACTGAGGCTGAAAATCCTGCTGCGAGGCTGGTTGCCAAAGGAGGCAATGGACCAACTTCTTCGTCAGTCCTGTAGAAAGAGAAACAACTCTTGAAAAAGAGGATATAAATAAAGTTTTCTAGCTATAGATATCAAACATTATATACACAGCGTATAAAGCAAGTCACAACCTGGGTATTGGATCCATCCCAACTGCTTTCCAGTCCAGCATCGCCCGGTGTAGAAACTGCCAACATGAAAAAAATATACCACCAAAAACAGAATCCCTAACCACTCCTGACCGGAGACCCCTCCATAAAGAGCTCCATCCTTCCAAAGAGATGATGTCTGCTGCATTTCTAACATCACAGACAGAGGGAGGTCTCCCTGATCCAGTCATCATCCAAGGGTACTCTTGTAAAGCACCGTGCAGATTTGGATGTTTGCTTCCCAGGGTCGATAAAAGGCCAACTGAATGGTCCCATGCCATCTTGCCAGGCGCATATTTGGGTAATAATCTTGCAGTGACTGATGTAGCAGATTGCTTTTCCAAGAAAGAGGAATAGCCTGACATGCGAGATGCTGCAGCTACCTGAGTACGAAGTTTTGAAATTTCAAATGGAGAGCTAACAAGTGGTTCCAAGGCACCAGCTGCAATTCCAGCCAAAAGGGCCTCGGAGACATATATATAATTGTCTTCCCGGCCATCTGCAAAAAGATATTATGGACCATAATTGTCTTCCGGGTCATTTTTGACACTCTTATTCTGAGAGGGCAAACTCGACAGTGCAAGGCAACACAGATTTGGTGTTTTAGAGGTACCTTTATAAAATGCAGTCAGAAGTTCATAAACCCCGAATCGAGTACCGATGCCCAAAATCCTTCCCGCTGTGGCCAAACCTAAACCGCTATACAACCCTAAATTATTCATACAAAATAGACATTCAATTAACCGCCAATTATCAGAATTAACTATACTCCAAAACGCACAAACTCATAATGAACCAAAAGCAAAGGGCATGATCAAAATGAACTTGCCTGAAATTCCTGATAAAGTATATAGTCTATAAAGAGCTTGAGTTGCAGTCAATTGCTTACCCGAAGCTGAACCGACCTGAAATTCCAAATACGTGCGACATAAGCTTCCTTCAATAACCAGAAGAGAGAGAGAGAGAGAGAGAGAGAGAGAGAGAGAAACCTGAATTAGGACTTTGAGTGTGTCGAGAGGATAAGTTAAAGCAGTGGCAAATGCCACCGAACCAGCACCGGCAATCGCATGACTTGCGAATATGTGATTTCTCAAGAATTCCTCCATCACCAGAAAGTTGATGTCACAAAGATGTGACTAAAACCAAAGCAACCCTTGCACGATTCGTCTACACACACATTTGTGAAATAATCAGTACTTGTCTTTGAAGCTTAATGTCAAATACATGGCGTGCTACTGAAAAATTCAAATTCCCAAACAATATATGCGGCTTCGACCCTAACTTTTTCAACTGCTGCAACTTTAATTTTTTAAAAAACCCTACGGCTATATCAGGTAAGATTAGAGGGGGGGAGAGAGAGAGAGAGGATCGAAAAAAACGATGTCGCTAGTTTTGAAACTGCGAAATAGGATTAAGAAGGGGAGACGGTTGTGAGGAAACTTGGGAGCCACGTGCAGCAAGCGTGGGATACACGTGGCCAAGCGGCCGGTTCGCCTGAACTGGCCCGGACCTGGTCAACGGGTGGGTTCCAACCTCAAGCTGTACGAACCGGGTGCAAAGGAACGAAACCAGGTAGGGCCTGAAACTGGCCTTGAAATGAAACGACCAAAACTGGAACGGTTTTGAACCCTTATCTTAACCGGCCCATCGATTTATTAAGCTTTCAACTTAGACCATGGGCCAGGCCCAATTTGTGACAGGTTTAGGCCCTGTAGAAAGGCCCGGTTACTCTACCATCGAGATTGATACTAAAAACTACTGTAAAATGACCCGAACAAATTCTCACAACATAAAAATTTTAGAGAAGTAAAGTTTAAACCAACGTATTTAGGGTTATTCTCTCAACGTATTCTGTTTCATACTCAAATTACGAGTCAAATTTAGAAACTTAATTAAGAGCTCTAACGTTATTGTCAACTATATCAATTGACCATCGGTCAATAAGGGGAACTCTTGGACTATCTGGTCACGTGACCTCAACTGCCGGTTTTGGTTCAAACCAGCCTTGCTCCGGAATTATCATAAATCAGCACCAATGTAGTCTCAGATTTATTTTTTCTTTTTCTTATTACCTCAAAAAATTGTTTATTCTTTGTAATCTAGTTCTATCAGTAACCCTCACCATCACATACATGTATTTATGTTTTCACCAATTTTTAATTAAATATTTGTTTGAACCGATCAAAATCTACAAATTTATTTATATATATATTTATTTTATTTTGTTACAAATAGGATTGGAGAAACTAATTTCGAAAGAAAGTAAAGCCTTGAATATCAAGGCTCAAAAAGCGACGCACCTCACAAAGGAGGGGAGTGAAACTCATGGATACCAAGGAAAAACAACAGACCCAGTTTCGCAAGAAATATCAACACAATTATTTCCCTCCCTATAAACAAAAATCACCTGTTGCACCAAAGTTTGTCTGATTAGCTTTTGACACTCGGATAATATGAAAATCTGGATGAGAGGGGGATACATCTGATGAAAGAATTGGCACAAGTTAAGCTGAATCAATTTTGAGCATAACCGGGAAAAATCTCATGCGACTCAGAAGGAGGATGCCCCTTTTGACACCACATAGTTCCGATGTCAACAAATTTGATATCCCCAAATGTATCGTAAATCCATGTATCCATAATCAATACTCATCGCAAAGGAGACTCTAACCCTGACCATCCGTGAGGTAAGATTTGAAAATCTATCGGTATTCAGTTTATACGGAGGACATCTAATCCGGTAGACCAAACGGGATCTAATCCAGTATTCACCCTGTGTCAATATAATGGAATTGTAAAAAAATTATGGTTAATCTGATCTACTTTCGGAGCATTAATCATTAGTTTGGGTGGAAAAACACTTGTGGGACGACAACAACTACAGATAGACCTGTTTCTAATACAAATAGAGATGATAAGCCTTAACTTGTCTCACTCGCTATACAGTTTCACATCACTAGTATACGAAAAAAGGCCTATATGAGATGAGATCATCATGGAAAAATATGTGCCCCATGGTTAAGAAAAGAAAAAGAGATTAGATGTTTCTAGAAAAGATTTGTTTCCACACGTGGCTCGCACCATTCAATTAGCAGCCTGCCGAAAACATTGCCGAAAACATACATTCGTGAGGATGGAAGACTAAATATGTTGTTATTATTGACTTGAATATCGACTTGATCGTTGACTCATTTTTTTAAATACTTAAATTCCGACCAGAAGAAAAGGCGTCCATTGTCCATTTTTCTTCGACCTCATTTTCATGTTATTTCTGCGATCTTCCTTTATTACCGTACTTGATTCCTTAAATTCGACTTGTACCACATCTGACCAACTTGAACTCTATATGTAGGCCGAAACCCATCATCTAAATGATAAAAAACTAAATCAAATTCGCAACAAAATGTCGATTCCTTTAGCATACCAAGAACACCTACCATCATCTCCAGAATGGCTAAACAAAGGAGATAATGCATGGCAAATGATAGCATCAACTCTAGTTGCATTACAAAGCATGCCAGGACTAGTCATTCTTTATGGCAGCATAGTGAAGAAGAAATGGGCAGTAAATTCAGCTTTCATGGCTCTCTACGCCTTTGCTGCAGTCCTAATTCTATGGGTACTTCTCTGCTTTCGTATGGCTTTTGGTGACCAACTCTTTCCTTTTTGGGGCAAAGGTGCCATAGCTCTTTCACAGGACTACCTCATTGGAAGGGCTCAAGTACCCGAAAGCACGCATTATTATAGCAACGGGACAGTTGAGTCTGCGAAAAATGAACCCTTATATCCCATGGCTTCGCTTGTTTATTTTCAGTTCACTTTTGCTGCCATTACTATGATTTTGCTTGCGGGGTCTGTTCTTGCGAGGATGAATATTAAGGCTTGGATGGCTTTTGTGCCTCTTTGGTTGATTTTTTCATACACTGTTGGTGCTTTTAGTCTTTGGGGCGGTGGGTTTTTGTACCAGTGGGGTGTGATTGATTATTCTGGTGGTTTTGTTATTCATCTTTCTTCGGGTATTGCTGGCTTCACCGCTGCTTACTGGGTAAGTCTTTGCTTCTTATCAGACTTTTGAAAATTTTTGAATTAATTTCTATTTTATTATAAAGTATTTTCCTATATAACTAATATTATTTAGAACAAAAATGTCAACGATCGAAAAGAAAAAAGAAAAAAAAAATCCAATTTGACACTTGCTCCTTGATGAGCATTTGTGCCTTATCTGATTTACCCATTTTGATTTTTTGAATGTCCCTCCGGCATTTTTGTTCTTTTGAATTGTTTCCCCAGATAACATGAAAAAAAAAAGACAATGGATTGAAAAATCATTTTTGCCAAGCCATCATCTGTTTTTCTCAAGCAGCTTAATCATTCTTAATTGGTTAGAATTTGTTTGTTTTGTAATCAAATTGTTGAATTGAATGGGGTCTTGTTGCAGGTTGGGCCAAGATTGAAAAGTGATAGAGAGAGATTTCCTCCAAACAATGTCTTGCTGATGCTTGCAGGTGCAGGTCTGCTGTGGATGGGATGGTCAGGGTTCAATGGAGGTGCGCCATATGCTGCAAATATTGATGCCTCAATTGCAATACTTAACACAAACATATGTGCAGCAACCAGTCTTCTTGTTTGGACCTCTCTTGATGTGATTTTCTTTGGAAAGCCTTCGGTTATTGGTGCTGTTCAGGGGATGATGACTGGACTTGTTTGCATCACCCCTGGTGCAGGTATTAATATTCAATTCGAAGACTTTAAATTTGAAAAGGGAAAAGGTCTTACTACGCAAAGATCATCATAAAGATTTTGAGACAGTTTATAAATTTTTGTACAATTAAAAGTCATTGTGAGCTATTTTTGATGCGGTCATGTATGAACAGGGGTGGTGCAATCTTGGGCTGCAATTGTAATGGGAATACTGTCCGGCAGCATACCCTGGTTCTCCATGATGATTTTGCACAAGAAGTCCACCCTGCTACAGAAGGTAATAGTTTTCACTACTTTTTCTTCTAGAAACGCGTGACAGATTGAAATGGAAAAGGGTTGTCAAACCACCTCCAATTTAGTCATAGAGAATCAATCGAAGATTAAGCAAACGTCAAATCAGGAAATTTCAAAATTTGTAGCTCATGACATTGACACGTTCTAAGACATCAAAGTACTTTTGAATCACCATAATATGAAATCACCCTCCTTCCCACAGAAATTATGACAAGTAAATAGGTAGGATATGACTTATTGACATCTTTTGTACCTCGCCAGGTACTTTATAAGCTGCCTTGCGAACACTAGAAACGGCTATCCTCGGGCCTAAACCAGTCTAGACCCTGGTTAATAGATTGGTTTCAATTTTGATATGCAGACAGCCAAGGATAAATGTGAGGTTCAACCTTCAACCGGATCAGAACAAAAAAAAAAATAAAAAAGAAGCTGCCGATTCAACCCCCAAGAAATAAAGTCTGATTGACTCATTAAGTATAAGTTCTTCACCCTTAGCTTGAATCATCGGGGTCCCGAACCGGTGGACTGGTTTAGGTCTAGGGTTGGATTGATCCGTTGGCCATGCCTAGCTGACACCCTTATTTTAGAACATGCATCTTAGTTGCTACGAAGTCTGATTTTGATTTGTGGTTACCTTTGCCTCTTGCTCTTAGGTCGATGACACACTAGGTGTGTTTCACACACACGCAGTTGCAGGCCTCTTAGGAGGGCTCCTAACAGGTCTTATGGCAGAGCCAGTTCTGTGCAGGCTTGTATTACCAGTGAAGAACACAAGGGGTGCATTTTATGGCGAAAATGGAGGCGTGCAGTTTTTAAAGCAATTGGTTGCAGCTTCATTTGTGATAGGTTGGAACATAGTTTCAACAACAATCATTCTTCTGTTTATAAAATTGTTTATACCACTGAGAATGCCAGACCATGAGT
The DNA here is from genome assembly GCA_033439265.1 of Dillenia suffruticosa. Classification (NCBI taxonomy): domain Eukaryota; kingdom Viridiplantae; phylum Streptophyta; class Magnoliopsida; order Dilleniales; family Dilleniaceae; genus Dillenia; species Dillenia suffruticosa. The sequence continues at coordinate 24,351,297 of JAVTVX010000013.1, read as the reverse complement.
TGGTGATCGGAGATGATGCTGTCCATGGTGAAGAAGCTTATGCACTTTGGGGTGACGGAGAGAAATTTGACCCAACTAAACATGGTTGGAATATGTCTTCTTATAACCTAGAGGAAGCTACGCCTTCTCCTTATGGCAACGGTGCTACCACTGCTAGAGGGGTTACCATTAATTTATAAGAGAGATACTCAACCCAACCCATTTTTTTTAAAAGAATAATAACACTACTTATTAAGGTTATTCAGATACTGATTTCAGCATAGCAGACAAGGCAAACTACATAATTTATTTGTATAAGTCCGAGGATTGCAGGTTATTTTTGTCAGATCAATGTCTATTTTAAGCAATTATTAATCTTTCAGGACATCATTGCATACACGAGGCTTATCCCATTTTTGCTGGCTATTGTGAACCATGCATTCCTAACACATGATTCGCCCGAAAGTTAAAAAGAGGACCACAGCTAAAATGAAAGTTAAAAGAGACAACCAAGTTGCTTGTGACTCGGAAAATTCTCCAGAAAATGACCTGACAACAACTTCAACTGGGAAGGGTCAAGAGCGGCGTCTGCATGTGAATGTGTTATTCCTTCGTTGAAAACGATTCACAAGAAATGGGAAATCAACCAATTCCGTCAAAAATGTACCCTCTGGAAAAGAAGGGCAGGTGAGTTTCCCACAGAGAAGTAATTTCATTCGATCATGAGACAATTGCCTACCCTCCACCTACTGGGAATGGGGGTTGGTTTGCTTAGGAATGGAGTCCTTTTCCTCTTTGGTGATCGTTCTTCACCTTCTTTCTCCGATTCTTGTATGCAAAAGCAACGCAAACACAAGATTTCTAAATCACCCATTAAAAGGGATGACTAGTCAAATATACAACCTTTCTAGATACATGTAGAAGGCGCGGCAGAAAAATTCAACAAAAAAGAAAAAAAGAAAATTCTATATGATAGCTTAACATGAAAACCCTAGACTCCATGAAAATGATGTAAATGGTCTCCAACACCATCAAAATGTGAACCAACATACGGAAGCTTGAGAGATTTTCAATCAAATCACAATGGCAAAATACCCTATCGGAATTATGGCCTCAATTTCTAATGAGACTAACTCTTTGAGAACCACAAGGTTTCAACTATATCTTAATAAACAAAGGAATGGTCAATAAGAACCACGTGGCAAACTTGCTCAACAGATATTGATTACTTACACCTAAAGGGAACACATTTCTTGTGTTGATCAAGCACAACCAAACAAAACACCTCACTCGTTTGATGTGCAAAATTTTCCACAGTGGACCACCCCCAACTTGTTTCTGAAATTGTACTATGAGGAAGAAATAAAGAGTTTGGGTCCCCATAATTAATGGATCCTGTCTGCATTTGGTTGACTTGCTTGGCATGACTACACATTTAAACAGACAAAAGGATCTATGAGAATCTTCCCAACAAGGTTTGAACTCCACGTATGGGATCTAGGATCCTCCCCAGTTTTGCTCTAAGGATAGCTTTTGAATGCTCGGTAGAAAATTTAACTGAACCAACATTATATAGAGACTATAAACAAGATTGATAAAAATCATACATAATTTAAATCTGAGGAAGGTAAAAAAAAAGGGGCAAAACACACACACACGTTGCTCTGCTTCCTCAAACAAAACTAATACAGTCTACAAAATACACTCGGCTCGTTCCAATTACTTCGTTCAGGCTCTTAACATATCCTACTTTAGCATCTATGTTACTCTGACTTCATTCACATTCACTATTCAACAAATTAATGGGAAAGCTCAGGTCAAATCTACGGTGGGACCCTGTTCCTTTACTATGTTTTTTGCCTTACCGTAATAATACCACAACTACCAAGATTCTCCAACGAATCAGCACAACCAAGAACATTAACATCCCAAACATGATTTGAGTCTATATATAGAGAGGTTCAAAGGACTGACCTCTGCGAAGAGTTCCAGCTTCAAAATCGCCAAAAATGGCAAATGTTACAGTTCCATTAGAGTATCAAAGTAACAACACAACCAACGTTCCGGAATGGTTGAATAAGGGCGACAATGCATGGCAGATGGTCTCAGCAGCCTTTGTTGGCATGCAAGGCATGCCAGGGCTTGTAATCCTCTATGCAGGCCTTGTGAAAAAGAAGTGGGCTCTGAATTCAGCATTCATGGCTCTCTACGCCTTTGCAGCAGTCATGCCATGCTGGATCCTCTGGGGCTACAAGATGTCCTTTGGCAATCGCCTTATTCCATTATGGGGCAAAGCTGGCCATTCAGGGTCTCAGGATTTCTTGACTCAACAGGCTTTCCTTCCCTCCACACGTTACATAGATGGAAGCTATATTGTTCCAGCAACTAAACCGCTCTACCCAATGGCCACCATGATCTTCTTCCAATATGCCTTTGCTGCCATCACTGTGATGCTGCTAGCTGGGGCGTTGCTGGGACGGATGAGTATAAAGGCATGGATGCTCTTTGTGCCTTTATGGCTTACACTCTCCTACACTGTTGGAGCTTTTAGCATCTGGGGTGGTGGCTTTCTTTTCCAGTGGGGAATCATGGATTATTCAGGAGGTTATGTTGTTCATCTGGCATCTGGAGCAGCAGGATTCACAGCAGCCTACTGGGTGAGAAATTGTAACAAGTCAGATGTTCATGAACATCACTTATTTGAGAGGTTCATTGTCAATAACCCCTTTCCTTTTTTTTTTCTTTTAGGTAGGACCCAGATTGCAGGAAGACAGAGAAGAATTTCCACCTAACAATCTCTTGTTAGCACTTGCTGGAGCTGGTATTCTTTGGATGGGCTGGACTGGTTTCAATGGAGGAGATCCCTTTGCTGCAAATGTTGATTCTTCGATTGCAGTGCTCAACACTCATATCTGTGCAGCTACTAGCCTCCTTGTGTGGACTTGCTGGGATGTGATCTTCTTCAAAAAACCATCAGTGATCGGAGCCATCCAGGGAATGATAACTGGATTAGTCTGTATCACCCCTGGTGCAGGTAATGCCTTGTAAGAATATGACTGTTCCCAAACTCAAGGAACTCCTTAGATTGCTAACATGCAGTTCGTCGTTCCTTCTTGTAAAACAGGTCTTGTTCAGGGATGGGCTGCCCTGTTAATGGGAATCTTATCCGGAACTATTCCCTGGTACACCATGATGTCTCTGAGCAGGCGGCTGCCACTTTTCCAGATAGTTGATGACACACTTGGTGTGTTTCATACGCATGCTGTAGCTGGCACTCTGGGCGGTGCCCTCACAGGACTCTTTGCTCATCCAGACCTATCTGGCTTGTTTCTTGTAGTTCCCAACTCAAGAGGAGCATTCTATGGTGGTGACGGTGTAGTTCAGTTTCTGAAGCAGTTGGTTGGAGCAAGCTTTATTATAGGATGGAACGTAGTTGCTACATCAATCATTCTTCTTGTTATTAGGGTGTTTATTCCCCTCAGGATGACTGATGAAGAGCTCCAAGTTGGAGATGATGCAGCACATGGTGAAGAAGCCTACGCCCTCGCTGGAAAGGGTCAAAGGGAAAGGTCAACCGTAAATGGTATGTCCAGACATGATATTGAGAACCAAGAGTTGGAAAGGCTCTAATTTTCACGTCAAGAGAACCAAAACGGAGGTAGGGGGACCTCGCAGAGAACTAGAGGAGAAAAGGGGATGCATAACAATTATTCTGTAATTAGCAAAAACCACAAGTATATAAAAAATCATTTTCCACAATTCCATTATCACAAGCAATTCACTGTTTTTATTCCAGGCAAAATGCATTTTCTCAATCCGGTTCGAAAGTATATATATTTATATACTGCAACGAGTTGCAGACACCAGAATCAATAAAGGAGAATTAGTTTAGTCGAAATGTTCCCAGTCTTGTGTTACTCTTGTTGATGATGCTGCTGATGGCGGTGGTCTTAGGTCCCCCACTCCACGGTCAAATGTCTCCCATTGAGTTGTTACAGTAACAGCATTGCTGGCATTGTCAAATGGATTGGAGTTTCTAGCCTTTAAGGCATCAAGGGTTTCCACCAAACCTTGGATACGGCAGACCTGTAGTAATTGGAAGATGCATTCACCATCGGCAATATACAGATATCTCAAATAAGCAATAGAACTATATTAGAGTGAGGGTTGCACAAGCAATAGTAATTTTTGGCTTATTGGTTTGTCTATGCCAAGAAAGTGGGAAGAACACAATTATACCGAGAACATCCGAAAATGAAAATACATAAGTAAAAACATTGCAAAAAGGGGGCAAGGGTGTCACTTACTACAATATTCATATTGAGTAGTATACACATTCTCACAGAAAAATATGCGACTGTATTATATTAACCTACATAAAGCAAGCAAGGGAGGATGCTGGAAGTTCTGAACAGGGGTGCACATTGAGAGTTGCACATTTAATTGCAATTTAGAGCTCAGTATCTGTCCATGTTATGAAGTCAAGAGAGCACAATCACAATTAGAATGTCCATAGTTAAAGATTGGAAGAGAGGAAACAGCTATTTTTTTACTATTTATTCTCAACCATTCATTATATTCACTGCAAGGTACAGTTACGGTTAACTTTCGTAAGTTAGTGCAAGTCTAGAGTACATATAGTCCCCGACATCAAATAACCACCCAACAAGAAAAGTCTTAAATCCTAATTGCAGCAAAATTATCGACGGTATGAAAATTAGGAACAAAGAATGACATCCCATCACACTGAGTACTAACCTCATTCTTTCTCTGAACTCTAGCCTCACCCTCAGCCTCAATACCATCCAATTTTAATAACTGCACCATTAGTAACTCTGTCAAGACAACAAATTCCTTCTCCTCCAGCTTAGTTCCATCATGCATGGCTCCTTCCACAGCAGCAACCTACAAATTCAAACAATGGAGGTAAATCTCCAATATATTGTCCAAAACAGTCTGATTCCAAAAGATATTTTACCCTTTCGGCTAGCTTATCGACTTCTGATCGAACTTTAGCAACTTCTACACAAGCTTTAGATATGTCATCACTTATTTTCATCTCTCCAAGCTTCTCCTCCACACTTGCCGGATCTTCCATGAGTAGTACTTTGGACATGTCCTTCACTCCTGCCATGTGCAAATACTCCTCATCTTCCTTTTCCTTCCCTCTAAACAACAGCCTTTGTTCTCTTGGGTCCAAACCAATCTCTTCAGCGAGAACACTTTTCAGATTCCCTTTTCAAAACCAAATTAGACAAAATGTGCATTACAATTGAGAATCCTAAAGATAATGTGTTGCTAAAATTCAAATCACGATTT